>OY728137.1:2083855673-2084539423 GCA_963277665.1 Viscum album | reverse complement strand
AAAAGGGCCTCTCACCACCCATTCAAGGACACTAAAAGAAGTATATTTTTACTTAAAACTCTTACCATTATCCATCCTTTATAATATTATTCATTTTCCTTAATCCTATGGTCACCTGATATTGTATTAAGACCTATACATACAAGGATCCTTCAAAGGGAAAGCCAAATTCCTCAACGTGAGTACATTGAATCCATAACTTATTTTATTTTCTTTCTTAATTTACAAAATGTAATTTTATAATTCCTATATAATTAAATGAATAATATTTTTATAATTAATTCTATAATTCTATTGAAATATCTTTTAACAACCTTTCCCCTTTTATATTAAGAAAAATGAAACCATTATTCGCACGTCGGGCAGACTACCGCCTCCACAAAGTGATGACTTAAATTTTTCACCACCAAATCTATTCATAGATTATTATGGTTAAATTGAAGAATAAATATTAAATATGTAATGTAATTATGATTGTAATGAGTAAAATTATAAACCTCATTCTTTCCCTATCATTCTTTATGAATTGAAAACATTAATCGTGTGTTGTGTAGACTACTGCCTCCACAAAGTAACAGATCTTATTTTTAATATAATTTCATTATTAATTATTAAAGTCTCCTAAAATAGGATAAAAAACATTAAATTTATCAAAAATAATATCATTATTATTATGTAATAATGATATTATTCCAAAAGAAATCACTTTCAAAATCACATTCCTCATTAATTATGGTATGTTCATGTTTAGGTCGGTCTAACCGTCTTCTTGAAAAATGTTATGAAGTAATATCATGGATGGATATGGGAACTTAAATATTAATTATATATGATATAAATAAGTAAATACTGATTTTTTTTTGTTTCTTTAATGGTAATAGTAATACTAAAACCATTTATTAAAATACCACCATTCATTTATTAAAAACCACCCAAACATGCCTGTTGCCAATTTAGTCTACAAGAACCATGAATAAAATAATCATTAAATGAAATTATATATTTATAAAATATAATTGTAAGATCCTGAATCTTATTAAGGTATGTTTTTGTTTAAGTTTTAGTTTGACCTCTCATTTTTGGGACAAATAAGTGTTTCTCAAAGTTCATGTGAAGGCTCAGGGGGTGTTCTGAGGGTTAGATACATGAAAGAGGAATAAAAAGGGGGTTCCTGGGCATGTTTCACAGTTTGCGCATGGTTAGTGAAAATCATGCAGAGAATCCCAGGTAACCGTGTAGCCTTGGACACAGGCTTACGCATGGTTTGTGCACGATTTGGAAAACAATGCAAAATTCCCAAAAAACCATGCGAAGGGGGTGATTTCAGACAGTAGCTTCCACACAGTTTTCACACAGTTTGGAAAACCGTGCCGGTAAACCGTGAATCCCAGAAAAGTTGAAAAATTTACAAAATTTCCACTACGGGGTTTAAAACCCCAACTCAGTATTTTCCTCCATTTATACCCTATCAACCCTAGTGATAACTTGGACGACCCAAGCTACTAAGAGGCATTCCTCCTTCAATTCTTGTCCGTTTTGGACGCTGTTGGTTGTGGTCGAAGTTCCGGGTAAGTCTAATCCTCTCCTACATTCTCTTTTTTCAGATTAGGGCTTGTGGCTTCTCCCATATTCTTCTGAAACTCTAACCCCCATTTTTTTCAGTGGAACCTAGTTTGGAGTTTCAATGGGTGTTGGAATCCGGATCTATGGATATGATTAAGAGGGAGTTCATCATCAGATTCGTGGTAGGTGGTATAACAGTATTATCCCATAGTTTTATTTTGGATTTGTGCATGGAAGTTGGTGTTCTTATTTTCCCCTTTTTGTGTTATCAGTTCCGTTGAAGTGTTTGATAAAAATGGGTGTCTAAGTGACCAATTGAAACCCTCACGATACCCGTGGAATGTGTTGAGGACAATTTGACCATTTTTGGTCCACCTATGGGGTGCGCTGACAAACCCCAACTGAGAGTGTGGTAGGATTAAGTGGTGGGTTTCCGAATAAGAATGTGAAACCCATGTATTAATGTTTGATTAAGTTATAAATGGAATAATTATAAATAAGCCTAGGGAGATGAAGGCATAATGTGTTGTTGTAATGACATGAAAATCGGTAATTGGGTTGGAAGAGATTGTGTTGATTGTTTCATGGATTTGGTTAGAAATGCCTAAGGGGATTAGGGCATGTTAAATGGTGAACATACAATTAGGTAATGGAATGGGAAATGAGGAATGTATTAATGGGTTATAATAAGGGAATGGATGAAATTGTGGAATGGGTTAATACATGAGAATTAGGTGGTACACCTAAATGATTGAATGTAATAAAGGGATTATGTTATGTGATATGAGAAATGTACTTGAAATTCATAAGTGGGTAAATTCTTGTGAAATGATAAATGGGATAAATGGGTTAATGAATGGTCCATGATGAATTCAGCTAAGGAATAAGGGATTTTTGAATACACCTAATGGGTTAAGGCACAAGAATTGGAATTTGGATAAATGGATATGAATTGTAAATGGTAAATGTATTAATGGGTTATAGAATAGTATTAATTCCCTTGTTGTTTTTATGTGTTGTGATATCCAATGGTATTTAATATTCTTGGTTGTGTTATGGTATGGTTGTGGTGACTTGAAAAATAAGCATGTGCACATGGCTTGGTAGTGTGGGGTATTGAATTGAGGTTCTACGCCCATGGGTCGAGTTATAGACAAAGGCCCTAAACTCCACCCCAAAATGCATGGGTTAGGGAATGAGACGGAGGCTCTATTCCCCTAATGGTTGCATTCCACCTGGACTGAGGATTCGAGGTGAGGATAATGGTTTGATGTGATAAGTGTGTCCCTAGTGAGATAAGGACTAGATTGATTTCCCTTATTTATTATGATTGATTTCCTTAGACCCATGTATAGATGATATACATTCCTAACCCAAAGAGAATAAGTTGAAATGGATTATGTGTGAAAATGGTATAATAAATGAAATTGGGATGAAATCTAGTCACGAACTAAATGAAACTTGTTAACTAATGGAACCCGAACTGTCCCCTGTTTACTTAACTTTCATTTTTTACTTGCATGAACTATTTATTAGACTGTATATTTTGTAGACACTATTGGTGATGGAATACTAAGTTTTGTACTCACACCCTGCTGGGGCCACCATTGGGTACCTGAGCAGACTTCTTGGTTGCAGGTCAGGACAAGGGAAAGGGCCCTACACTAAGATATTGAGTTGGGCTTGGGATGTTCATGGAGAAGGATTCAGACTTAGAGTTGAGACCCATTGGGAGATTTTGGCCGTTGTTTTATTTTTGGTTTCTTTCACTTACACTGTATGATGGAATGACATATTTACTATTATATAAGATTGTACCTAGTTTTGGGCATGGGTTATTTATGCATGTTGTTTATTATTGTAAATTATTTCCGTTGTTTAAATTATTATATGCTGTGTATTACTCTTTTAAAGAGGGTATATTCTCCCCACGTGACTCATTAGACCCTCACCACTAGTCAACAACCTCTGATGTACGGGGAGGCATGCTTGAGGTTATGTGACGACCCGACTCGAAGCACCGGTTTAGTGGATTCTGGGTCAAGGATGTTACAAAGTGGTATTAGAGGAGTTATTTTCTCTTCTTACTATTTGGGGATGGTAGAAAGTATATTAGGATGTGTTGCGCCTTGGCAATGAGGTTGTGCTTGGGAGTAGCTAACCCATGTACGAGGGAAAACCCAAGTCACCATGGGTGGGAATCATTGTTCTTGATATGTGTTGTTACATTTAGATGATATTTCACCATTGGTTGATACACATGTTGTGTGATTTGACTGATTTATGATATTTCACTCATTGTCGGAATGGCATGGGGATGTGCATTCATGCATCATTTAAGGCACCTAAGGATATAGGTGGAATACATCAGTATAGGCACACACATGAGATGGGTGTGCAGGGCATAGAGAGTGGAATGTATTTTACTTCCTTCATAAATATTAAGAAAATGACACTTAATAATGGTGATGAATGTTGGTGAATAAAAAGAACACAAATGAATAGTTAAGTAATATCATGTGTAGAGAAATATTGTGACTGAGTTAGAATTTTGGGTTGTGATAAATTGTAAAGGTTGTTTTGGTGTTAAAAAAAGGGTTTCATAATGATGGTAAAATTTTTAATGATTTTTTCCAATAAAATGTGTAAATGAGTTAAAATGATGATTTTAAAAAGTTGTGAAATAGGAAATGTGTCTTAGAGGAAAATATCATGTTGTAAAAGAAAAATCGGTTTAAGGGGTGTTGACAAAAGACTTGTGATTAAGTAAATTTGTTACCCCCATGTTGACCATGACCCATGGAAGGTATGGTTGAGGGTAGCACTCAAGGTGTGATGTTGATCGTTGGGATAGAGTATGATGAATGGTTTATTTAAGGTTGATCACATGAGATATTTTCATCTGTGGTTAAAATTTTTCGGTCATTCTTCAAAGTGTGGAGTGAATGACAAGTTTGGAATGATAATGTTTGGGTTCAAAGGTGGGTATCCTTGGTGTTGTCGGTTTGACCCTTGTATCCGTGTGTTGGGGTAGTGAGAGTGCCCTAGTTGGGACTTTAGGGTTGAATTGTGAGGCCTTTCTGATTATGTTATGGAATAAGTGGTGAGTTTAGGGAACCCCTGGTAGGTTTGTGGCCTTTGGGTTGAGACGCATTGTTCAGTGATGTGAGTGAGGGAAATCTTGTGATCCAGGACCGTATGGAGTACATGCCGAACCCTAAGGATGATGCCTGGGTCTTGGTGACCTTTGGTGTAGAGACCTTGCGAGTTGTGTCTCGAATCCAAAGAGGATATTTTTCCCGTACTTCCGATGAATGTGTACACCTTTGGTGTGGAACCTAAATTAGATGGTTGTTTGGTACGCTAAGCATAGTGTGCGTCAGAATGGGAGTGAGAGTTCCATTCATTCTCTTTTCTTTGTTCGTGTAATGATAAGTGTGGTTTGGAGAGAGGGCCAATGGATTTTCCTACTTGTGACTCCAGTATAGGGAGTTGATATCGTTAAACCTTCAAGGTGACCTATGAGAGAGGTCGGACAGAGTCTCTAGTGACTTTGGGTGTGCCTCGCACATGTAGATGTTTGGACTTGATAGTGGGACTCAGATTGTTCCATGGCGCGTGATTGGACTTGCGGGATAAGTGGGAAGGTTGATGGTATAGTTTTGCCTGATTCCTTCATAAGGGCACCCTAGTGTTTGTGATAAGAGGTAAGGTTTGTTTCAAAGGGTTGTATCACATGAATTCCCGACTCACCTATTTGGGTGAGGATTAATGAAGGTTTGGAAGTTTTTTTGAACATAAAATACAAGGGTGGATAAAATGTGGTTATATACTTTTGCTCGATGGTGACACCTTGGTATGGGTGGCCACGTAGCTGAACTTGTTAGTATGAATGGGTTGGTTGTTGGGTGAGATGCATAGTCCTCCTCAGGGATGATGAGACTGGATAACCAATAGACATGGTTAGGCAAGTAAGATGGCGATGGGTTAAATGTAAATTAAGGTTCTTTTGTGAGACCGTTGGTTTGATTGATGTGGCAGCCTATTGTGCTTCGATTGTTAGCAGTCAGGGATGCATTGGAAGAACTCAAGCGATGTGTTGTAAATAGTTCCACATGAAACTTTGGTTTACAGCTGTTGGTGATTTGGTCATGGATCAATGGTTAAAATTGGTTGGCAATCACACTTGGGTGGAGGGGTTAAGTGTTGATGTGATGCATTCAACATGGGATCTTGAGATCCTTGCCAGGTCATGATGTCCCATGGTTCAACATCAGAAATGGATAAGTTGGTGGTGGTGTTCTTTGAAAACTTCTTAGCATACCTCATCTAGTGACGAGCATTCCCAACATCTTGACAACATCTGAGGTACGTTGAGAAGATATATATCACGCCAAGAGACATGAAGGTGTTTGGTTGGATGAGGGACATCATGTAGTTTACATGCATGGAAACAATATATGTGGAGCTTGATGATGGAATGCACACCCTCTATAGTTTTGGGTGAAGTCCCCAAGATAGACCAAATGTCAAAAAACATTAGGGGTTCCATTCATGGAAGATGGGAACAAGCACTGGGTGATGTTCATTTTCTTATTTTTGTAAAAGTTGGATGGTCTTGTCTAAGTTTGGGGTTCATCTTGTGATCGATTAAAATATGCAGTGGTTGAAATCTCTCTTGATATCAGTGGTAACAACACTCCTAAGGTGGGGAGTGATAAATCAGTCTTGAATGTGGAGAAGAGGACATCAAGTAGACATTGTGGCACCAGGGTGCCAATGAGGAACCTGTGAGGTGCATGTCAGGTTCCTCGGAGAGGCATTTGGGCCTTTGATGTGGTGTCTGATGATCCAAGCGTTGGATTGAGCTCAGGGTGGTTCCAATTGAAGCTTTTGATGTCTGTGCTGAGTCATTGGAGGGTGTGGTTGGATATGACAACAGGTTGTGGAAAGAATATTTGTGGGTTCTCTAACTTCAGTGAATATTGGGGTTAGACTCAGGTAATTTTTCCTTGTGTGGTTTTGGAACGTCGTGAAGTTGATTGAACCTAGGACATGTGATGTGGTGACATGCCAAGGTTAAAGCCACTGACGATCTGGAGGGCGGTAGTTACATGATGATGGAATTCTACTAGAATTTAGGAAATGACCTCAGTGGATGTGTGGAATGATAATGAACGACTTCAAGCCAGTAAACACCTTGGGAATGTGAGAAAGGGGTTGCATACCATAAATGGAATGTGTGTGTTCTGGGGAAAGATAGTGGAAGGTGGTCTGGCCTAACATGGTAAACTTGAATAGGTGAGGTGAGAGTGACCCACCTTTGGGTTTATATTGTAGCAGAAAGTTACCTTCAAAATGAAGTTGTATCTAAGTGAGGTCAGGATGATCTTAGTCTTTAAATGGATAGTGTAGGGATGTCTTCCCAATGGTTGTAACGGTGTGGCTGGATGCCAAGGTAGGGTAATTATCCTATAGATTCTTGGGCATGGTGAGTTGGAAAATGTTAGGTGATGGTAAAGTAGTATTGAGTTATGGTGGTCCTTCATTGATGGAGGAGGTTCCAAGTAACCAGAAATAGTGGAGAGAACCATACACGATAAATGGTTGGTTGATGACGTGATCAAAGTTTCAAGTTGGAAGGACTCGAGTGGTCATCGTTCGGGTATGTTAGCCTTGATAGTGAGCCTTGGCACGAGTTTAGTTGGTTGAGTACCCAAGAGTTTTGGGTGGCATTTGGTTGGGAAGTTATGGAGTGAAATATTTGAGAAATGTGGTTGTAAGGATTATGTGTTTTCCTCCGGGTGATACCAGGTTTGTCACTGTTAGAGTTAGGTGAATAGGGAAATGATGACAAGTTATTTGGGTCATGAGTTGTTCCAAGGATTGGGATGATGAGGTGATGGTTGGTTTCCTTCATGATGATGTGATGTTGTGTGCAAATTTTTCATGTATAGAGAGTCAGTAACTGTTGTCTAAGTTTTCTCTTTGAAGTTCTAGTGGTTGGGTGTGGTTGGAATGGAAGCATCCTTGAGGAGTTATCAGTTCGTGTTGTGGTGAGTACTTATTAGACAAGTATTTTCCCTTGATACATTTTTAGTGGGCCTTATGATATGAAACCAGAAACTGTAAGATGGGAAGGGATAGGCAGACCCTGTGGCATGATCTCTTGTTTTGGAAGTTTGGTGATGCTCAGAAGAGCGGCTCGGGGATGAGCCGTTATAAGGTGGGGAGGTTGTAAGATCCCAGATCTTCTTAAGGTATGTTTTTGTTTAAGTTTTGGTTTGGACTCTCCTTATTGGGATAAATAAGTGTTTCCCAAAGTTCATGTGAAGGATCAGGGGTGTTATGAGGGTTTAAGACATGAAAGAGGAAGAAAAATGGGGTTCTTGGGAATGTTGCACAGTTTGTGCACAGTTAGTGAAAATTGTGCGGAGCATCCCAGGTAACCGTGAATCCTTGGATAGAGGCTTACACATGGTTTGCGCACGGTTTGGAAAACCGTGTATAATTCCCAATAAACCATGTGAATGGAGTAATTTCAGAGAGTATATTCTGCATGGTTTACGCACGGTTTGGCAAACCGTGCAGGTAAATCGTGTGGCCTGTAAAAGTTGGAAAATTTACAAAATTGCCACTCCTGGGTTTAAAACCCCAACTGTATATTTTCCTCCATTCCCCCCTCTCAAGAATAGTGACTAACATGGATGACCCAAGCTTCCAAGAGGTGTTACTCCTTCAATTCTTGTCCGTTTTGGATGCCTTTGGTTGCGGATCGAAGCTCTAGGTAAGTCTAATACTCTCCTCCCTTATCTTTTTAGGATTAGGGATTTTGGTTTCTCCCATATTCTTTTGAATCTCTAAACACCTTAGTTTTCTGGTGGAACCTAGGTTGGGGTTTCAAGGGATGTTTGAATCCAGATCTATGGCTACAATTAAGAGTGTGTTCATCATCGAATTCAAGGTAGGTGGTCTAAAATTATTATCCCATAGTTTTATTTTGGATTTGTTCATGGAATTTGGTGTTCTTGTTTCCCCCTTTTTGTGTTCTTGGTTTTGTTGAAGTTTTTGATAAAAATGGGTGTCTAAGTGACCAATTTAAACCCTCACGATCCCTGTGGAATGTGTTGAGGATGACTTGACCATTTAAGGGCCACCCATGGGGTGCGTCGGCAAACTCGGACCGACAGTGTGGTAGGGTTAAGTGGTGGGTTGCCGAATAAGAATGACAAACCCATGTAGAACGTGTCTTAATTTTTTATTAAGTTATAAATGGAATAATGATAAATAATCCTAATGAGAAGAATGCATAAGGTGTTTTTGGAATGACATGAAAATGGGTAATTGGGTTGGAAAATATTGTGTCTATTGTTTCATGAATTTGGTTAGAAATGCCTAAGGGGATTAGGGAATGTTAAATGGTGAAATTGCAATTGGGTAATGTAATGGGAAATGGGGAATGTGTTAATGGGTTGTAATAAGGTAATGGATGAAATTGTGGAATGGGTTAATACATGAGAATTATGTGGTACACCTAAATTATTGAATGTAACAAAGGGATTGTGGTATGTGATATGAGAAATGTACTTGAAATGCATAAGTGGGTAAATGATTATGAAATTATAAATGGGATAAATAGGTTAATGAATGGTCCATGATGAATTTAGCAAGGGAATAAGGTATTGTTGAATACACCTAATGGGTTAAGGCATGGGAATGGGAATTTGGATAAATGGATATGAATTGTAAATGGTAAATTTATTAATGGGTTATGGAATAGTATTAATTCCCATGTTGTTGTTATGTGTTGTGATATCCAATGGCATTGAATATGCTTGGTTGTGTTATGGTATGGTTGTGGTGACTTGAAAAATAAGCATGTGCACGTGTATTGGTAGTGTGGGGTATTGACTTGAGGTTCTAAACCCACAGGTTGAGTTATAGACAGAGGCTCTAAACTCCACCCCAAAATGCATGGGTTAGAAAAGGGGATAGAGGCTATATTCCAATAGCGGTTTCATTCCACCCAGACTGAGGCTTCTAGGTGAGGATAATGGTTTGATGTGATATGTGTGTCCCTAGTGAGATAGGGAATGGATTGATTTCCCTTGTGTATTGTGATTGATTGGCTTAGACCCATGTATGAATGATATATATGCCTAACCCAAAGAGAATAAGTTGAAATAGATTATGTGTGAAAATGGTATAAGAAATGAAATTGGGATGAACTTTAGTCATGAACTAATTGAACCTTATTAACTAATGGCACCTGAAATGTACCTTATTTACTTACCTTTCATTTTTTACTTTCATGCACTATCTATTAGACTGAATATTTTGTAGGCATCGTTGGTGGTGGCCTATTGAGTTTTGCACTGACACCCTGCTCGGGCCGCCTTTGGGTACCCGAGCAAACTTCTTGGTTGCAGGTCAGGACAAGGGAAACAACCCTACACTAAGATGTTGAGTTTGGATCAAGATTTTCATGAAGAAGGATTCCAACTTAGATTTGGGACCTGTTGGGAGTTTTTGGCTATTGTTTTATTTTTGGTATCTTTCACTTGAACTGTAGCATGGCATTACAGATTTTCTATTGAATAAGATTGTACCCAGTTTTGGGAATGGGTCATTTATGCATGTTGTTGATTTTTTATATTGTTTCCATTATTTAAATTATTATTTTATATGGATTAATTTGGTAAAGAGGGTATAGTATCCCCACGTGACTCATTGGACCCTTGCTGTTAGTTGACAACCTCTAGCGTACGGGGAGGCGCACTTGAGGGTATGTGAAGACCCGACTCAGAGTACTGGTTTAGTAGATTATGGGTCAGGGATGTTACAATAATTAAAAATAAATTAAATTAACCTATACGATATGATAATGATGAAATTTTTGAGATGAATGAATAACAACAATGTTATTACAAAACTAGTTCAAAACAATCAAGATTACTCATACCTGATATTAAAAATATATAATAAATGAATAATATACATGTTGGTAATGATTATAAATAATGTTTATAAGTGGTTATAAAATTGAATAAGGTTATTAAAAAGGTGATTATGATTGTTATTTTTGTTATACATAATATTCATGCACTTTAGTGGAAGTTAGAAATTATGGTAAGGGGATCTTTTTCTCAAACTTAAATTTTTGAGAAATATTTCATATTGTGAACCATGATATATTTGAGATGGTCTGATTACTTCATAATGGATTTATTTTACCATATTAATGTAATTCATTGTCTTTAAATAGCTATATCACGTTCTTTCTTTAAATGGGTTTCAATTCAAAATATAACAAAGTTTTAATGATTTTTGTTAACTCAACTCCCTTCATTGAGTTACAATGCTTCTTATTTAACTTCATTCTTCCAAGATTTTTTTTCTTCCATTATAAGATTTTATTTTATGTTACATTATATTTTATCTCTAGTTAAAATAATATTTTTAACTCAAATATTTTTTCCTGATAAATTTTTATCTCATAAATGTGCAATATTTTTAAGAAAAAATATCATATATTTTCAAAATAGTTTTTCCTCCATTACTATGTTTATTATTCCCAAAAATGTTTTTACTTTCATATTTTGTAATAAAAATATATATTTACTCCTTTGACCTTACTGTTTTCTATTTTCACTTTTCAAAGGGTAATTTTACGACCTCACTTTATGATGTGGGATTTCAACAAAGGTGTTTCAAAATATTATAATGGTTCTCCATCCTTTTAAAATAAAATGATTTATTTTACAATAATTTTTTATAACATTTATATTTTTTAAATTATCTATTATTAAAGTTTATCTTTCAAAATTAACTTTTTTCTGAAGCTTCCACTTCACATTTTGAAAATTTTATATCTCTTTCAAGGCTTCATTATTGAATATTCTTTTCCAGATGTAAATTTTTTCAAAAATTATTTTAATTCACATATTTGAAACTTTTATATATTTTTAAGGATTAATTATTGAGATTTAATTATAAATATTTATTTTTAAAATCAATTCTTTTCAATTTATAAAAATTGACCATTCAAAAATTACTTTTCAATGTGACTGTAACTTTATATTTTATGCCAAAGATAAAATATTTTTCTAAAAACTCTTTTATGATTTCACCAATATTTTCTCTTTATCTCCAAAGGATTTATTTCCTTGGAAGTAATTTTTCTTGAATCAACATCTAAATTTTCTTATAAAATACTCTTTTGGGGTGAATGAGTTGTGGGTATAAAAAAATTACATTTTTGATGTCCATTTTAGTGATAATATCTTTAAATGTCGTGTAAACCATTTTATTCTATAGGCTCTTTATGGTGTGGAGAATGAAACCCATTTTCTCCAATAGGTTTTCATGATATTTTGAATGATAGATATATTATTTCACATATATATTGTTTTTAATAAAGTTTGATAATTATATAAACCTCAAATGAATTGGGAAAAAAATTATATCTCATAAGATAATGGGAAATGGGTTTTAATGCTTGATACACCAAGGGAAATAGGTATGTGAAGCCTATTACACTAAGTGAAAAAAGTGATTATAGAATGATCTAGTAAGATAAATAGGTTGTGATTTATAATCCACTATTTAATGAGTACTTTAGGAATGTTTATTTCATACTCTTTTGTTTTGAAATGTACTTATGTGATGGTTACTCATAAATTATGCTCCATATTTTATCTGGGTATTTTTTCCTAATGTTATGTCCATGAATTTTTATTATTCTCTCATATCCATATACATATATTTTTTCATTCATGATATTCATCAGTTATATCTTATGTTTACCTTATTGAGTATCTGATAATACCCTTTTCTTATATTTTCTTTCCCCAGGATATGAATATGGGTGTTACATGCAAGATGTTTATAATGGGGTTTAGAGTTGATAGGTTATGTAGAAATGTTGATGAGTGTTATAAAATATTTTGTTTATGTCACTAATATTCTAAGATAATAATCCTTTAGTTCTCTAGTTTGTGTGACTATTTATGAAAAAGAATGATTATTCATATAAAATAATGAAATAAACATGTTTATTTAGTTTTGGTCCCTATAGTTGGTATCAAAAGAGGGTTTAGTTTTTTTTGGGATTATTTTAGAGAAATATTTGAAAACCCTTGGGATAAGTCTAAGTATAGGATAAAATCTCAATGTTTTGGTAATTTATATATTGTGTGGTTTTACAAGAAATAACAACCTAGTTAGGATAATATAAGTGGATGCATCATCTAGAATAGATATACCTAGGGATTGTAACCCTAAAAGGTTCATATTGTATTTTAAATCAATCATCACTCATAAGATGATTAAGAGGCCTAACCACACTCCTGGTTTGATACCCCCTCATGATATGTTTTGGTTAATGACATTATATTTATAAGTCATTGTGTAGGAATTATTTTGTTATGGGATTAGGCTAAGAATCACATGAGAACCTAACATAAAGATAAACTGATTGAAGTGAATATATAAAAGGATGAAATGATTTTTTTATTAGAGAATACATCTTATGATTGAGTTTTTATATTCATATGATCATTTAATCAGATTTTATTAACAAATATTTTGGGTTTTAGTATATGGATAAAACATGATCACATAAATAAAGATAATAAGGTTATGTATCTAGAAAAAAATACGTCATATAACTAGATAAGCGATCATACTTAAATGGTTGAGAACCATTGTATATACCTATTATGATGAAAAAAGTTAGTTTCATAGTTTTTCCTTAAGCCTTGAATTTGATATCATAATAGAAATTAATTCTCGATACTTTTAGCTATTTTCATTAGTGAGTGATATTTATCAATGATATTCTTTAATGTTCTAATATTTATGGGGATTATGTGTTAAATGTTAGGTTTTTTATTCTGTTTTTTATTTAAATGTTTTGTAACATATATTAAATTGTGTAAAAAACATTGAAAAGTGATTTTATGATAATGATATATATATATATATAAGAAAATTTAAGAACACATGTTTAAGGGATAGATAAATATTTGGCTTAATATACACTTAATGGTTAGATAATAAAGGGTTTATTGATTTTGAGGGAGTAAGTTAGATATTATTTCTAACCTTGGTATTGATAATTTATTCAGGATATTCTTGTTGGAGTTTATACTATTTTTTTGGATTATGATACATATTGACTAGTGTGTGACCTTATATACTAGTAGCTAATACTGTTTGAGGAAAAAATATAGAGTTATATTTTAGAGGAATATATGATTTCATTATGTTTTAATGTATTAGAGATTCAAATGGTTTTGGTAAATATATGTTATGAATAACATATGATTATGGTATAAAAACAATTTTTAATATGAATTTGTAAAAGATTAATACTGTTTGAGGAATGATAAGTAACTCAATATTGACTAAGTCAATAAGGTAGATTTCATATTACAATTTATATCCAAAATTATAAATACATTAATAATATACTCATAAGCTTTAATTATTGATTAATAATTAAAATTTTTGTGGATGAAATTTATTTATAGGGTTATAATGTAATGAACCAAGATTTTGGATCGTTTATATTAATACTATATTTGATAGCTTATGGCACACAAAACAATAAACTAACACAACAACTGACTAAGAAAAACCAATAAATATTAAAATTACATGAATAAAATAATCATTAGTAAATAAAAAAATAATAATCAGTTAAAATAATTACATATTGAAATTTTTATTTGAATAATATTTAAAAAAATGATGCCTTATGAAGAACCATTTTTTAAAAGGATTATTATATTTTTACCGTAATAAATTAAACCAATCATAGTTAAAATATTATTATTATATATAATATTTATATTTATATATATTTTTTTAAGCATCAAATTATTTATAAATTTATATGAAATAAGATTAAATATACTTGAAGTTTAAAAACTATTTTTCTAATAAATATAATATATATATATATTATTTTTATTTAAATAAAAAATGTATAAATTTTATAATTTTAATTTGATAAAAAAAATTATTTTTGAATTTATTATTACAAAAATATCTTTTAGTTATTTTTTGAGATATTTATGAAATAATAGATTTTTAAGTGAATAGTTAAAATATACTTTTTAGAAAAATCCTGGAGTTTTTGACTATATCAAGATGTAAATATAAAATGAAAACATATAAAACATTTTTAATGATCAAATATATATTTAAGGAGTAAAAATATACATTTAAAAATACTATTATAAATTTATAACACTTATATTAATAATATTAGTAATATTTTACAATAAAAACTGTTCATGGTATTTTATTTTAATTAAATATAATTTTGATAAAATTGAATTTTAGATTTCTATGAAATCCACATAAATTTTATTTGTTTTAAAATAAACTAATTTATATCATATAAATAAAATAAATTGATAATTTTGTCATACATAAAAAGTTGAGGCATAAAAATACACTTTTTTAAAACAGGTTTTTATGAGTTAAACACTCTAATGTTTAAATTATTATATTTTATTAAATATAGAAATTTCATCTAATAAAATGGATATAATATTTGGAATAATTAGGTACTAATTATAAATTAAAATATATTTTAGTTTTTTTATTAAAATTAAATTACATTGATAAAAATTAGTTACGAAGATAAAATTAAAAAGAGAAAATATGAATATTCTAAGAGTAAATAACTTAAGAAAACATATTTAAAACATGCATTAAATTTAATTTTTTAGGTTTTATATGAAATATCTCATCCACCACTCCATTATTTTTTGTTTTTGAGTGTTTTTGAAACGTGAAACATGCACCCTATTTATATTAAGTTGAAATATTTTCAATGATGCCATTCTATCCTATTATAAAAGAGGCCAATAAGCACCCATTATAGACCAATAAATGAATTTTGTTTACACATAAAAATATTCTCATTATAATTATTTTATAATCCTATTCCTTTTCCTTGAGCCTCCAATCACAAGATATTGACTTAAGACCACTATTTCCATGGATTCTACCAAGGGAAATACCAAGTCCTCAATGCGAGTACTTTTCCCCCTACTTTTATTATGTTTCATACCTTGGAAAATAAAATATTATAATTTATATGTAATTAAATAAATTTTGTTTTTATGTTTAATTTTATTATGATAATTGAATGTTAACCACATTTCAAATTTCCTATTAAGAAAAATGAAATCGTCATTCATGCATTGTGCAGACCACATCCTCCATAAAGAAATGATTTTGTATATTCACCACTACATATCTTCACAAATTATAAGGTTGAAATTGAATAATAGCTATGAAATATATAATATAATTATTTTTATGAAAAAAAATTATAATATGTAGAGACTCGGTTTTTTCCTTGTAAGACGTTTAAATATTTATACATATATTTTCAATGTTAGGCACTGAGACGACGTGTAATTCCAAGGCCCGGTGTGCCCGAAATTAATTTTATAAAAATATTAAATATATTTCAAATTTAAAAAATATGGTTTCTTAAATAAAATGGTATAACTATTAAATGGAAGCTCATATCAAAAATCTGAGACCATGGTTGATTCTGGAATATAGTGTTTACCCTAGGCGCGACCTAAAATAGGCCAGCACAGGGCGTTCAGACATCTCGACCATTTGTGGCGCATTCAGTGTATTAAATAATTAATTAAGTTAATTAATTAATTAATTTTGCCTAAATAAAATTTATATAAGAATATTACCGTGGAGAATCCTCTAGGTTTAGCTGCATAAACCCTATTAGGATTATAGATCTTTTTTCTCCCCTTCTGTTAGCGGATCAAATCAAACGACGACAAAATTCCTGATCAGATCATATCGGAGCGCAAAGAACACAACAAATTCCTTCCATCATTAGAAAGAATGTTTTTAATGAATAATGATCCAATATCTAGGTAGGAATCATCAATTTGTGGTTTACACACTTTTTGATTAAATTGTTTGAGCATATCAATCCCTTCTATTGATCTGTGCCAATTGAAGATCATTGGCATAGTATTATGTACCAGATAATTTGATCATTTCAATGGATTTATAACCTTGTTTATTACTATTCTCGATTTTTAGCCAATAAATCCTATAAATGATCTTTAAACCTTCATTCTTGTGCCTTCCTACCTCAATTTCTTCATGATCTTCACAGGTTGGACCCCACGGTCCCAGTTCAATGTTGTCAGGCGGTACTAAGCCCAACCAGACCCCCTAAATCATGATAGATTTACATGAAAGGTGAGAATCAACGAATCAAGTAAAGATATGGTATTTTTTTTCAGGTTATAGATGATCGTTTTGATGATCGAAGATTGAGAGATCCAATACAGAAGGATTCGAATCATATGGTGCATACGAGTTCACACAGAGTCCAAACGGATTTTAGTTTCTGACCACCAGAGGGCCAGAATCTATTAACCAATTCTAGATCCACTAAGCATGAGTAAAAAAGAAGATATAATCGAAGAAAAATAGTTGAAATCTAGGCATAGAGAGTGGATGTTAGAATATGTGAAAAACCCAACTACACGTTGTGTACCATGATAAACACATGATGTATAACCCCTTGGTTACAATGGCTATGGTTTTGAGAATTTATATGGATGGAATAACGTGTATCCCTCATACATGACATGTAACTCATCCTAGGGTGGACGAGATATATGGTGGAGCACACAGGAAGGACCCCGTGTTGGAGTACTTGACCAGGCACATGGCTATGTACTAAATTACATGGACACGGGGTATAGTACACTAACACAGGGTGGTAACAAAGACACAACCAAGAACATGTACGTGAAACTAGGTGGCATGGGAACATCCTCTATATCCATGACACACCATGTAATATTACACGTTTGGCGAGCCCTGTACCTCCAGGGACATGACCAGGTGATGGAGAGTGACGACACACCATGTGGGTCCCCTCACACATGGTTTACCTCTTATATTCTTTTGAGGAAACTTAAATATTCTTTATCTCCTTTGTTTGGACTCATATTTTGGATCGTGAGTAGCCTATCCTGAGTTTTCTTCCACACATAACATGATGGTTACCTCAAATATGGATCTTTTTATACAATGTGAAATGTTCCAGGAAAGATTCTCGATGAAGGTAGTGGTCACACAAGATCACAAGAGGCATCCTGATTAGAACCCTCCAGCTAGTCTGGGTATGGGTCCTCGATTACTTTTAGAGTGAAACCCTCCAACTGGGATGGGCATGAGTCCTCAATGACTTTTAGAGTGGAACAATCTAGCTGGGATGGTCATGGGTCCTCTACCACTAGAGTGGAACCCTCCTATTAGCATAGGGCATGGGTCCTCTAAAGACTTTTTGAGTGGAACCCTCCAGCTGGGCTGAGCATGGGTCCTCAATAACTATAGTGGAACCCTCCTGTTAGAACATGACATGGGTCCTCTATATACTTCCCATGTAGAAACCTCTAACTAAGCTGGGCACAGGTCCTTGATGAATAGAGTGGAACCCTCCTGTAGGCATAGAGCATGGGTCCTATACTGATTTCTATAGTGGAACCCTCTAATTGAGATGAGCATGGGTCCTCTATCACTAAGTGTAAAAATCCTATTGTATAAGGGAATGGGTCCTCTACCTATAGATTATGGACCCTCGACTATGTGACATCGTGAGGAGGCATGGAATGACTTGTAAGGTTGATTATGGGAAGATGTGTGAGATGTTTGGAATCATTGATGGACTTTTGGAACTATTGAAAACTCTTCTTCTTGGGCCAAGCTTTGATATGGAGATCCCGTTTATCTCTCATTTTATATTATTTGACTGATCATATATATATACTTCTGTATCTATACATTTTTATTTGGTTACTCCCTTTCCATGATATATGAAGACTCCAACATACTTTCCTTATTTAGCTTCTCATGGTTGGATGAGTTCACTCTCTGGATATGGATGTCAAAGACACAACATATAGTTTATCTACTCACCATGTTGATACCCCTATGCTTATATGAGGTTATTATTTAACTTTATTTGGTTGAGCTACATCTTGTCTACTATTTAATATGTTTCTATTCCTGTTGTATCTTTTACTGCCCCCCTTTTGATTTCAGGGTGTCCTATTGGGTATGTATATACACACCCCTGCTTGGTCTTTTTCTATATGTGTCGTGTCTTATGCAGATGATAGACAAGGTGAAAGTGAATACAAAAGATATTAGGGATACCTAGTACTTTGGATCACATATGATGGTTTCATCTTGGAGATCATGAGCTGGGCTCTTTCAGTATTTTACATTCCAGTTTTTTTTAGGTTGGGACATATTTCTGGTTAAATGTGTATTTCCCCCCTTTACTTTCTAGTTTACACTACCATACTCTCATACTATCTTGAGGTTTTACATGCATGTTTGTTTCCCTAGTTTTATATATCTTTTCTATTATTCCTCTTTGCTTATATATAAATATGGATATGTGTTTTCATACAAGTACTTAGAAAAATGCCTCCCGGTGTTAATTATGCCTTCAGTACTGGCTAACAACCCCTATACTATGGAGGTGCACTTGGGGAAGTTATGGATTGAGCCCTGACTTGAGTTAGATCATAACAGATTGGTATTAAAGGTGGTTCGATCCTTGGTATGAAGGTTGTAATAGTCCCATTATGTGGAGGGAAACAAAGTTAGGGTGTCTTGAGTGTATTTCTTAGGCTAGGGAATCTAGTGATGGTGTAGGTGATCGATGTATCCATTCACTGAGACCTTGACTACTTGTTTTCAAATAGGTATATCAATACATTGGTTATAGGTATTAATGGTACATGAATCATATAGGATTGCGTCTTTGACCATCCTTCTCAATCCGTCTCCCCATTATTGTTATGTATATATATATGCTCATCTAATCATGGTACATCTTGATTAAAATTTTAGGGTTCCTCCATGATGACAACCATCCAGGATACCAGTTTTGGGTCATGATAACAATATGTTGAGAAATGAGGCCTCATTTCAGAGTCTATCATGTAAGATTCTTCCTACAGTGAAAAGGTACCATCACCCCCACCGATTGAGCAACAACTCATCCCAGCAGAGTAGGCTAAGGATGCACACCGGCTTAGCGCACTTTGTGAGTTACAATACTAGAGGCTACTGGGGTTCTAGGGAAATCCAGATCCTTAGGTAGAAGAGGATTGTCTAGAGTTAGTGATCCATGTTTTTAGGCTCATCCAGACGCTGATGGATTAGGTGATTTCACTAAAAGATATCTTTTTCCGTGGAGAAAATAGGATCTAGTGGGGTCTTGTTACCCAGATGTATGATGAGTCCACACTCTCATGGATCGACTTCCAGCAGCTATTTTGTGAGGATTACTACCCCTTCTGCTTGCTCTTAGTTCATATTCATGAGATTATGGAGTTTTAAAAGGGAGGGATGACAGTGGATGAGTATGAAACAAGATTTACAGACCTTACTTGGTAGTCCATCAACATGATCTGTGATGGATACTTCTGAGCATAAAAGTTTGAGTAGGGACTCCATTGAGAGATCCATGCCAGCATAGTTCCCTTGTGTATCCCCACCTATGTTGGGGTGCTGGAGAGGGTACTAGTGACAGAGAGATTTATTTTAGATGGAATCCATACATTTGGGGCTGGTAGTGGGTGTCATAGAGCCGAGTCATCTGCAGCAGCTAGCAGGTTCCATTTGGTAGAATCTCAGCATAGGACATCCTTTCATGATTAGACTGATGCTTATGGTCGTGCATTATAGGGAAAATGAAGAGCAGCAGGGTATCCCAGAGAGGGTTAGTACTGCACTTGTGATGGGAAAGGAAACATATAAAGCGACTTCCTGACCATACGTGAGCATAGGTAGGTAGCTGAAGGATCAATACAGTAGAGGAAATTCCATGACTACGGATCTTCTAAACAAGAACAGCATGGTCCCCATAGAGGTGGAGGTGAAATAGTAGAAGTAGGAGCTATGGGTGGTTAAAGATTCTATGAGATCTTTCTACCACCACCACCAAGTGTCCCATATCAGGCTCAGGGAGATGGCAGCTGGTTCCATTGACAACTGCAAGCTTTAGAGGCTTATGACCCCACAATGCATGAGATGATTATAGGTATAGTCTATGTTTATTATACTCTTTATTTAGTATTATTATACATAGTTTATAGAAATTACTTCATCTATATACTCATGGTTCAATAGCTAGAGTTCACAGTTGAGGTTCTAGCCCATCATCTTCATCTTGAGGTTCTTATAGGGAAACATTCTTCTGTATATTTTATCTATCGACAGTGCAAGCTATTTCTTGGTGAAGAGAGGTTCATATGGGACCTTTTGGTTTTCATGATGGAAACTAATAACATCATCTTGGTTATGGATTGGTTTTCCATAGTCTAATACCTTATTTAGTATCACCACAAATGAATTACATTACTTGGAACCAATGGGATGAGATTCAATTTTATGGGTGAGAGAGATATCATGGAGGGATGAGTGGGTTATACGACCAAGAGGCTGCATCCCAACACCCATCAGTTTGTGAGTGTATCCCTTGGTGTAGTAGTCTCATCAATCATTTGTATTCCTTCAGTTGTGGAGGATTATATGGAAGTCTTCCCTGAAGATTTTCCAGGACTACCTCCAAGGTGGGAGATCGAGTTTTTCATTGAATTACATCATGAAACCACTTCGATATCTTCTGTGGCATATCAGATGGACCCTAATAAGATATAGGATCTATGAATATAGTTAGAGGAACTTTGATAGAAGGGTTTCATCAGACCCAGTGAGTTACCCTGGGAAGTTCTAATATTTTTTATGAAAAATTTGGACAGATGTTTGTATCTTTGCGTGGATTATCATCACCTAAAACAGGACCTGATAAATAATAAGTATCCCTTGTTGAGGATTGAAGTCCTCTTTGACCAGTTTCAAGGAATGATAAGGTTCTAAAATATTGATATCCATTCTAGCTACCACTAGTTGAGGGTTCATGAGGCTTATATTCCAAATCTGGAATTTCAAAGTCGCTATTTATACTATGAGTTCCTAGTGATTACCTTTGGTGTGATGAATGCCCCTACTGTGTTTATGGATTTGATGAACCAGGTCTTCTAGCCATACTTGGACCAGTTTATGGTTGTCTTAATTGATATAAAACTCATCTACTCTGTATCATAGAAGGATCTTTCAGAGCACTTGAGGATGGTTCTATATTTGATTTGAGAGAACTAGCTTTATGAAAATCTCTCGAAGTTCTAGTTATGGATTCCTGAGGTTCACTTTATAGGGGAATGTCATTTTCAAGCATGGTTTATCCATGGACCTTGTTAAGGTCAATATAGTTCTTTATTGTGATCCAACTAAGATAATGTTAGAGGTGTGAAGCTTTCTTGGCTTGGTGGGGTACTACATGACGTTTGTATCAGACTTCTTTAGAGTTGAAGCCCCTTTGACCACCCTAGTGTTGAAAGGGAATCCATTTACCTGGAATGAGTAGTGTTAGAGGGACTTTAAGGAGTTTAGGATGAGGGTGAAAATTTCTTCTGTGTAGAGGCTGCTAGATGAGGGCATGGAGTACATAGTGTATTGTGATGCGACAGGGTATGGGCTTGACTACATGTTGATGAAGTGATAGGCCGTTATCACATACAAGTAGAGGTAGTTGAGATCCCATGAGTATAACTATGCGACTCATGAGCTAGATCTTGAAACAATAGTCTTATCCCTGAGGATGTAGAGGCACTACCTTCTGAGCAATAACTTTGTGGTTTACTCAGACCATCAATGTCTTAGGTATGTCTTCATGAAGAGATACTTGAACCCAATACAATGACTCTAGTTTGAGTTCCTATAGGACTATGTTATATATATAGTCTATATTATTGTGAAGGAAAATGTAGTATAAGATTCCATTAGTCGTAAGTCCTAGGATTTCATGGTGCTGGAGGCTTCAGAGTAGTTGGATTCCTTGCAGCTGACCTTGGTGGAGCAGGAGGATACATCTTTTCTATAGTTGACGGTGTTTAATTCTCTACTTCTCAAGAATGAAAGAGAGTCCCAGCTGGGAGACATTGACTATGAGGTCTTATGCGACTAGATATCCCTGGGGGATTTACCATATGGATATTCTGAAGGAGGGAATCATGTCATCTTTCAAGGGACGGACGGTGGTTCCAGTCACAATGCTGGATTAGGTGGTGATAGAGTTCCACACATCTCCCCTAAATGTACATCCTAGTGTGGGAATGGTGTATAAAGACCTTGAGTGATAGTTTTTGTGGTCCGATATGAGATGTAGAGTAGATGATTTCACCTCTTGGCACCTCACCTATTAGTAGGTGAAGGTTGAGCACCAAGTTCTGGTAGGTTTTTTGCATCCCATTGAGATCCCAAAGTAGAAATTGGATGTAATATCCATGGAATTTGTGATAGGGATTCCATGTATGTAGAAGTGCCAAAATTCCATCTGGGTGATATTCAACCGACTCATGAATTCAGTGCGCTTTATTGCTATCAGGGAGTAGAGTTTGGTAGAGAGTTGGGGGAAGTTGTATGTATGGGAGATCATTTGCCTTCATGGGGTTCCCTCAATGATTGTTTCCGATCACGATTCATGGTTTATTTCATAATTTTAGAGAGGCCTACAGGAGAAATTTGGGACATGGATGAGGATGATTACAACCTTTCACCCCTATAAATATGGGGAGACTGAGAGAACTATCCAGGTTTTAGAGGATATGATGAGGGATTTTATGTTAGACTTTGGACAAAGCTGGGAGAATCACATTAACTTTGTAAAGTTTGAATTCAAAAACAACTACCATTCTATAATCAGAATAACAACTTTTAAGGCCCTATACAAGAGACCCTACAGGTCACCCTTGTGCTGGAAAAAGATTGGAGAGACATATCTTGTGGGTCCAAAGTTGGTGCATGTGATGACAGAGAAGGTCCAGGTCATCCATGAGTGGATGAGGATGACTCAGAGTATGTATAAATCTTACACAGATGGCCATCATAAACCCTTGGAGTTTGAGTAGGGAGACCATGTTTTCTTGAGAGTCCCCATGATGAGGATTTTATATGGATCAGAGCAGGAAGAAATCTATCAATGTTTTGAAACCCATTTTTTGGTGGATTATTTATGATATGATGAATAAAACCCATTTTCTCACATAGATTTTCAGGATACGTGGAATTATTGAAATATTATGGAACATATATTTACAGTTCTTAATAGGTAACAATTAGGCCCTATATATCCCACTAATACATTCGATAAGTCTTTATATCTCATGAGAAAATGAGGAATGAATTGTGATGCTTGATCCAAAAAGGGAAACAAGTGAGTAAATCTTGATTCACCCAGTGTAGTAGGAGAGTGGATCCTAACCCACTAAGATAAATTGATTATTATACATGACCCACTATGTTATGGTTCTTATAATCATGTTTGTTCCATATTCTTATTTTTTGAAATATACTTTTGTTATTATTGATCATGTATTATGCTCCATGTTTTATCCGTGTTTGTTTTCTTAATATTATATTCATGGATATTGATTATGATATCATACCCATATACATATCATTTTATCACTTAAGATAATCATTATATATCTCTTATTTTTCACTTACAGAGGATATGATCTCACCACTTGCTTAGGTTTTCTTTCCATAAAATGAAAATATGGGAATTACATGTGAGATTATTAGAAAGGGGGTTATATTTGAGCGGTTATAAATAAATGTTAATGAGTGTTATAAAATATGTTGTTTATGTCACTAATATTACAAGACACTAAACCTTTGGTTATCTAATTTATGAGACAATTAGTTAGATGTAATGATTATTCAAGTAAAATAATTAAATAAACGTGTTTATTTATCTCGGGTCACTATACTGTATATGATAGAACATATATATATAGTAGAGTATTTTTTTGTTATAATAATATGTGGTTCATGGTGTTAAAATAATAAAACATCAGTTATATTGAGCTCAACTAAGGTTGAATATACAGTTTCATCATATCCAACTACATTGATGATATGAATGAAGACAAAAATGCATGATTTGAGTTTTTAAGCTTAGTATCCTGTGGTTTTAGGTCTATCGATGCTCCATAAATCTATCAAAAAATTCTATAAAACATTCTATGTCCAAACAAAATGATATCATGTATCATTTTATAAATGAGAAGGTGAAATAAGGATTTTTGAAATTGGATTTTGGTCCTTTTAAGGAATAATTGGATGATATTCTTACAAAACCCCTAAAAATGAAATGTTTGAGAAGTTGAGGCTATAGTGGGAGTGGAGTAGATACACTCACCATAAAGAATATTTTTTTAGTTCCCTTATCTATTCATTATTTATTAAATTCTTATGGAGATTTTGTATACATAAGGATAAATTTAATCCCCTTGTTTATAATCTGTTTAAATTTGTGTGTGGAGCTTTGCATGAATGAATTTGAAAAATATTTTTCTATATTTTTCTATTTTTTTATTCATTAGGATATGATAGAGTTTAGATAAGTTGTTTTTTAGAAAACATTAATTATTGATTTAATCACCCATATTTTATACATCGATCTAGATAATGTTGACTTAGAGTTGAGTGATTCATTAATATTTTCCTTAAAGAATTTTATTTTACCTTTTAATTTATTGATTTGTTTTTATATTAAATAAGTGGGGAGAAAATTATAAGTATTAAAAAAAATCCAAAGGGGGAGATTATTGAACCCTTTCTTTTGATGCTATATTTTTCAACAATAATTTTTTTAATATAATGATTGGTTGATCTATTATTTAATTAAAGTGACAAATTTTGATCAATAATTCAGTTCCTACACATATTTTGAAGAAGTTTTGATGTTCTTATATATTTTCGGATGAGTATTGGGTGGTTGAGTTTTCTTAGAGATGAGTTGAAGGGGTTTTAATAAGATCTGAGTGATGTATGAATTTTTAGACCATGAGTTGAAAATTGATAGAGGGAATAATTATATGAATAATTAATTTCTTCCAAATACAAGTCAAATCAGTTACCCATAAGTTATTTTTAGTTGAAAAAATTGAAAAAAGTAAACATCATATGTATAAGACATTTTTTCTACACATAAGTCAATTCAGTTATATATAGTCTATTTTAAGTTGGTAGAAATCGAAAATGTCAAATATCATATAGATAAGGTATTTTTTCCTTTCATAAAAAATTCTTCGCCACAGAGATTGTTTTTATTTAAAAAAAATTAACAAATGAAATTATTGTACATGTAATGATTTTTTTCATGAGTATAGGATATTTCTATTATGTGTAAGTGAATTCTATTACACATAGGAGATTTGAGTTTTCTATATTTTGGAAAAGGCTGGGATCATGTGACTTTTTTTATCCCATATGATATTTTCAAACCCAAATATTAATTTTGTATTCTCATAATTAATTTGATATCCTCATATGATATTTTACATTAATAATATTTTGATATTTCTATATCATTTCAAAAGTTTGAAAAATCTATAATTTTCAGAATGAAAATATTCTAAATTTAATTAGATGATGTGGGTGATTTTTTTCTTCATCGATAAAATATCATGATTTCCCATAGATCATGATTTTAGCTAGGATAAAAGGTTACCCACTTGAGGACAAAATTGGGATACCGATATGTGTTCCATATTGTTAGAAGAACTTACACATCATGGTGCATGAATCCATGCACATATGGTTGGAGATTTTAAATAAATTAAAAGACACATAATTTATAGAGAATCTAAAATTTTGTTATTTAAATATTGTATGGGGAATCCAAAATCCAAGAATTCATGAATACCAATGAAAATGGATAATCAAAATTAAAGCGAAGACTGAAATACTGAGTCTGAATTGCTGAGATTTTAGGAACTTGAGTTTTGAAATTGATGATAATTTGAGAGTAAATTTTCATATTATAATGTTAATAAAAAAAATTGAGGAATTGTAGTGTGATTAAGAATTAGGAAAATTATCTGAGTACTGAGAAAATCCATGTAAGACTACTACGAAGGGAATATGAATAATATCACCACCTGTAGAGTCCGTATGGAGGATAACATATTTTTAGAAGTTGTTCTTCATAGAGATTCATTATAGTGATGTGAGATAGTAATTGGTTGAGGCCAGCCATTGTAAAAATATCAATATCATACCCTTTCTCATTTTTCTTCTGATAACAAGAAGTGACTAGTGTGTGTGAGATAATAATCATGATAATTCTGGCATATAGACATCCTAAAAAGGAGTAAAACCTCATTTATAAACATTATATGTATGATTATAATTTTTATCAGTGAGAAACTTGGGAGAGGTGTGTTAAACAAACACGAGATCTCAAAAGGGTTCTAAAAATTAAAGACACTAATTCACCCCTATCATTGTCCTTGTCCCTTCAAGAGATCCTAATAGTAACATCAATGTTCTTTATTGAGGTAACCCATATTTTGTGTCATATCACTGTCCTAGATGATTAGGAGGGATGATTTGAGTATTCTCTAGATTATTCTCTATATCTTTAAGAAACAAAACCTCTTTAATATTTTTTGTTCTATATAGTTGATGTTAGAGGAGAATCTATACATTGATTTGAGGCCACTATGGTGAACATCACTCGAGATTTATGGATTCTTTATCCTCTTCTTTTATTGGGTACTAGAGGTCCCCATAATGTTATGGATTTTATCAATATTATGAATAATATCATTAGAATCATTGAGAATCCCATGGATATGAGGCTGATGTTGGGGACCTTCATACTTTAGGTATTAACCAAGAGATGGTGGGGTTTTATAGTATAGGAAAGGAGGTATAGGGTATTTTCATAGGATACCTTTAAATAACACTACTTTGATAAGTTTTTCCAAAGTCATTAATGTTGGATCAAGAATAATATTTTATAAATATCTATCAAAGTGTATTTTCACTAATAAATTATGAAAACTTTTTTCTACCAGTTGTTATGGTTTACACTATGACTCTCTAAGAGTGATTCCCTAAACACCTACATGTTTGAGATTATCCATCTGATAAATTTAAGGCAGCATGCGAGGATATCCATTTTAAAATTCTATTCTAATTTAGTTCATAAGGATCTCACTGCCTAGAATAGCCTAATGGAGTCCATTTTAAATAGATTGTTTCTTTTTAATTTTTTATTTTCTCGTAGATATTTTTATGACTCTTCTAGTGGGTTTATGTAGATAAATAATTAATACAATAGCGAAATGAGAGGAAGTGAAGGTAGGGAATAGGTATTTTTTCTTCCTCCTTTTGGAGGAGTTTATTTTGTTTTATATCAGTGTGGGGGGTCAAAAAATTTATAAATTTCACGTCCTAACCTACCAAGAGAGTTCCATGATTATAGTAGGATGATGCACCAACATAATTTTTTGTGAGTATTCCTTAGTAATTTTTAGAGAATTCATAATCTTATTGAGCTTGGTCAGGGAACTCATTAGGAAAAAAGTAAAGCATCATCTGAGAGTTTAGAACTGGGAGATGATCATAGATTATAGGGTTAATAATAACTAATTACTTAATGGAAAAATCCCTAGGAATGTATGGGATCATGGAATTAGGGTTGTGGATCCATAGAGGGAAGGGTCATTATACTATAAAAGGTTCCATATATTGGGTCAAAGGGTCATTCTATGATGATAAGTATGATTCTACTTTCTTATACTTTATCATATGCTTTGTTTGACATAGGAGAATCTTATAGCTTTTTTTTTTGCATTTTTGGTAATTTTATTAGGAATAAAAATAGAGTTTTATTTTATAATTTTTATCCTTGATATACGTCATAAAAAGAGGTTAGATAATATTTAGAGGTTCCTTGGTTTTACCATTGTAGTTGGAGGCTACGTTCACCTATAAGGATTCATTTTTTAGACACTAATGTAATCAAAATTATCATTAGAATGGATTAGTTGATTTGATTTTGGGACCAAATTGATTATTATTAGAGGAATGGATCATTTAACTTAATCCTGGGTGATGAGTATAACTTTATATTCCATGGGATTTCAAGGAAGGTATAGATGAGATTTATGTTAGACAACTAGGTTTCATTACTACACATATAGCTAAGGTATTTTTTGTAGTTGATATCGCGATGATTCTACATGCTTTTACTCAAGCAGTGGAAAATTTATATGAAATATTCCTTAATGATTTATAATATTTTCCCTATAATAGGGAGGTTGATATTTTTATTGATATCATACCTGGTGTTGAGAATATATTGATATATTCTTATCATATTTCACTGAACAAGTTATGAGAGTTGAAGGTATAACTCTAGAATATCACGGTGAATGATTTTATTCATCCGATTACCACTCCATTTGAAACTCTAATTTTTTTATCTTATAAAGGTGATAAGAAGATTATATTATTTCTATCTTTACAGAAACTAAACATAGATATAATGATTGAAATATACACAGAAATAAATATTGATGATATATTTTATTTATTGAGGAGAGATAGATGGTTTTCCAAGATTTATTTATGGCCGAGCTATTATTAGTTTCTTATTAGGATAGTAGATATATTGAATATATTGTTTAAGATTAGATATCAGTTATTTGAGTTCTTTATGATTATATTATTTATAACGAATGCACTGATAGTGTTTGTGGCCTTACTAAACTTGATTTTCCATACCTATATTGACTTCCTTGAATTTTTTTATTAATGATATCTTGTTATATTCTCGATCATAAGAGATTCAAACATAGAATTTGAGATTTTATTTTTTATGCATCAAGAATTTTGGATTTATACTATTTTCTTGAATTTCCATTTCTGGATTCATGAGATATGATTTATCAAATATGTTCTATTAGAGGCGGGGATACTTTTTTACCCATAAAAAGTTGAGGATGTAATATCTTTAGATCCACCCATGGTTATGATTGAGGTTTTGACTTTTAATTTATTGTATGTGTATTAAAAATGATTCATTTAGTATTTCTCTTACTTTAATGTGACAATGATGGGCCTGGACAAGAATGGGGGGAAATTCTATTAGTATGGTGAATGTATGATGAAATTTTATGTGTTGAAAGTGAGGTTTTTATATACTCTAATAATGATTTTCATTAACCAAATAAAGGGTTATATTTTGTAATGTGATGACTCCACTACTGATTTTGGAGTAGTTTTTATATAAGTGAATCTTGTGGTCATATATGTGTCTCATCAGCTGTGACCCCATAGACAAAACTGCACTACCCATGATAATGAGAAAGATTCCATGGTCTATGCTCTAATGTGTTGATGGTTATATCTATTTGAAGAGATATTTATAGTCTAAAAAAACTATAAAATCTTGCGATATATATTTTCCTAGTGAGAGTTCAACTTTCAATAGAGGAATAGGGAATAATACCATCAAATTTTTGATTTTAATATGGATTTTTCCCTGGGAAAGGGAAAATTCATGGAAGATTCTCTTAGTAGGAATATACTGGATTAGGTTGTTCAAAAATCAAGTGAGTTGTAAAATTTTATGTTTTTTATAAAATATGAGATTGATATGACTATGGAGAAATAGGTAGTAACTTTTTCCCATCTATCTATTACATCCTCACTAGTGGATAAGTTGAAATATTGATAAGAGTCATATTTAGAATGTTTTGTGATGAGGGATAATATTTTTTGTGTAGTGAATGTTTTATTATGGATCTAAGATGAGTATGTGATAATTTACTTCCATATTAGGTTGGTGGTCCCTAATTCCATGAGGCAGGAGTTGCTGAGGTTCTCCCATTCCACTTTATGGGTGGTGTATCTAGATCTTACAAATATGTACCATTTTACTAGAAATTGATTACAGTGTCATTGTATGAAGGGGGACATCATAAGTTTTTTGGGTAATTATCTCACCTACCAAAGGGTGAAGGCAACATACTAGAGGTTAGGAGGGTAACTTCATCCATTTCTAGTTCCTATTTGAATATAGGATGATATGACCTCAAATTTCATTACTGATACTCCATAGAGGATGAGAGGTATTGATATTGAATAGGTTGTAGTAGATTGATTAAAAAGAGTTACACACACTCTGATCATTTGTATGTCCCCATAAATTATCAATATTGGAAAATAGTATATTTGGGAGATATGGTATCTTTACTACATACCAATAGTTATTTGATCAAATCATGATTCCCATTTCATATTCAACTTATGGAATGGGTTGTAGAAAGATATGACATCTCAGTTGAAGTTGAGTATACATTTTCACCTATAGTTATTATATTAGTTTGAGAGAAGGATTCATATATTTGAGTATATAATTAGGGCTTGTGTTATAGTCCTTGATGGATTATGAGACATATTCTCATAGAATAATTAATTTATAATAAAAACTATTATTCTTTAATACATATTGGCCCCTATAAGGACTTATATAGTTAGTTATGATATTCAACTTGTTGTTTTTTTAGAGGTGAGTGACTTAGTAATTATTTAGGCCATGTATGTTATAGGAAACATCCAAGAGGGTATAATTGATTAGGAAGTAGATTTTTACCACCCAAAGTATCCAAATCTATTATGATGACCAAAGTATAAAAAACTTAGAGATTATTATGGGGGACCGGTACTTTTTTCAGGTATTTCCTTGGTTAGATCTTCATTGATTGTGGAATCAAGGGAATCTCACACTATGGTTTATCAATCTATTTAAAATAGTGGAGAATATCAGTATAATATCTTAATAGTTAGATCCTATACTAAGAAATTAGGTGATGCATGATGTATTTTATATGTGAAACCACTAGAATTAAGAGTTTAAACCACACACAGGTGATTGATATCAAGGTTATCAAGTTGGAGGTAGATGTAACTTTCAAGGTGAGAATGGTGCATATCGTGGTCTGGAGTGAGAATGTACTATGAGGGAAGATAGAACCTCTAAAATTCATGGAGTTTTAATATGGGCTTATATAGTAGCATACCTAAGAGTGAAATTTAGATATGTGATACTAGATATTGTATTTATTCAATGAGGAGAATTAGAAACACCTTTTGGGGGATATAATGACATAGGGGGAGTTTTTAATGACCACCAAACATTGAGGAATAATTTAGTGATATTTTTTGATTTAGAATTTATTTTTTAGGTTTTTTTTATGATGAGATCAGGTGGTTTAATACCATTAGGTTATTCAGGTGTCAGTAGTCAGATCCGTCCTACAAAAAGTTATAGTAGGAAGGCTTTGAGTATCCAGTGTAAAGGCTACCTGATAACTAATAATGAATCCAAGGGGATTGAAACCCAAAAACACCACAAAACAAACAATGGGGTGTGAAAGGTGGGTGATAGGTCATGACGTACCTTGAACAAGACAAATAATTATTCAGTAGTGTTTTTGGGTGAATAAACTAAGAGGGTTTTCACATTTTTTCACTTTAATACATTTTAATACCTCTCTCACCCATTAATTTTTCCCTATACAAACAATGAAACCCATTTTCTATCCCTCTTATTTTTATATACTATCTAAGGGTCATTTAAAGGATTAATCAACTTCATCAGTTTCATTCTTCATTATCTGGTAAGTTTAATGCCATGGAATCCCTAATCTTGGTTCTATATCATTTTTTGTTCCTTTTATATCCTAAATCATAAATTTTAAGGTTTTTGTTTATGTTATTAAGTTTTTTATATTGATTTGGGTTAAATCTCTGGGTGATTTTAAAACTTAAGGCTTGATCCATGAAGTTCATACCATGCTTTAGTGTTTAAATGGGATCACATGGATTATATTTCATACTGGTGCATGTGTTTGATTTTATTTCGTTTACCATAGGTATTAAAGTGACCAAGTAGGTTATAAATGATTAAATAATCCATATTAAGGTTTGTAATGGTTTTTATAGTATGAATGTGACCCAACTATTATGTTGATGTTGTAATATTTTAGGGTTTCACATCTTGATTGATTAGGCATAGAGTGAGTTTTTTGATCTTATTTCTAGTAAATGGAGACATGTGGTTTAGTTTATGGGAATATGTTTTACCTAAATCAATTGGGATGGGTTTTAGTATTCAAATGGAATATATGAAATGGTTGAGTTGGTTTGATTTAAGGGTGTAGTTAGTAGGATAAATCCTTATGGTTTTGAGTTTGTGATTAAGATATAGAGTCAGTGGATAAAAAATGGGTGAATTTTGTGTATGTTATGAATGATTCAAATTATTCATAGGTTGAGATTAGGTAGCTTTTATCCGTGGATATTACCTTTGATAAGGGTATTAGCTTGGATTGTATGGGAGGTTTTTTGCATTATTCCCTCATTATATTTGGTTCATATTAACAAGAGTTATTAATGAGACCTCACCTTGTATGAAAGTGTCACTTTATATCATCTATGAGTTTTTATTTTTACTCCCACCTCAAATATATATCATATAATGTTATGTGCATACTATACTTTCCACAACCATGAACCCGTACTCTTAGATCTGGTGCTAAAAATATAAAATTTACATTTTTGGGTTGACACCAATAATAATGACCTAATTTAAACCCTTCAAAACATATAATATCAAAATTAAATATTAGAAAACTTATATACCTAAGGATATTTTAGTTTTATAGTTTTAGAGAATCAAGAAAAACTTTCACATAACAATACCCATTCCTTCAATTGAACATGTTACCACTATACCAAAATTTAATTTTCCCATATTGAGGATTCATAATTGTTATTAATCATCATTAAACCCCATGATTTTTTTTAAAAACATGGTATGAGCACAAAAATATCATGAAGGTATATTTAAAATAATGGAAAAACTTGTTAGTCCTTTTCAAATCATTAAAATCATAAAATATATTTTTTCCTTTAACAAAATAAAATCTTTGTTCTAATAATAACTTACCTACACATGAAATAAAATTTACTACCTAATTATTTTAACAAAACACTTAATAAAAAAATAGAAAGTAAAATTCATAATCATAATGGCTCCTTAGAAAACATGAGAACCCATGGAAAACATTTTTTTAAAAACATAATACTTTACCCTAAAAGAGAATATTCATTCATTTAAAGAAAATATCAATAGTTTACCTTTTTGAAATCACATTATTTCCATTAAAAATCATTATAAATAATATAAAATTTATTTAGGTTCATTGGGACACTATATTGATAGAATTGTTAGAGGAAACCTTACCAAAACCATTGCAATTGGAATAACCATTACAACTAACTTCAAACATAATTCTCTAGAGAAAAAAATAATTACCCAATAAATTAGAGTGATATATAGGGAAAATACAATCATAAAAAATTTACATGGAGAATAAAATTTAAAAAAAACATATAATAATTAATTTCCATGATCAAACTCAAAAAAATATCCTTTTGAACCCATAAGTAAAGCATTTTTGGATAGTGATTAAATCTTTTCTTTAAAATTAGTTTTTCAAAACTAAAATACCTAGAACAAAGGGAAATATGATTTTTCTATAAATAAAACATGAATGTTTATAAATTTATCCAAATGTAAAATAATTATGGTGTTGGTGAAAAAATCCATCAATGTCGTATATGTTTAAATAAAACATTCCTTTCTTCCTTTTGTAAATAATGTCAAATCATTCCCTATAAAATATATAAAAAGTTTCATTTTTAAAACCATTGAAATAAAGTCAAAAGAGAAATAAAATTTAATTTATATTTCATTTATATCCATATAAATAAATATATTTTATTTATGAATATGGACATGGAAGAAATTGTTTTAGAAAAATAAATCCTAAAAACATTTAAAATGATGGTTTTTAATGTAAAATATCCTTCACTTCGAGTCCAACTTGTCATGAAAGTTTTTTTATCTTACTAAATAATAAACTAATGATAATTAATTAATTTAATAAGAAACTTTTTCAAGTTTTTTATTCCTTTTATTTCATTTAATAACATTTTATGTTTAATTACCTTATCAATTAAGTTCACGTAAGATGTTTTGACAATATTCGACTCATAGGTCCAAAATGACTTCAGTAGGTTGACTATGGTCAAAGAGGTAATTATTCCATAATCTCTAAAATAATAATCATAAAATAATTATCATTTTTATACACTAATTATACATTTAAAACCAACCATGAAATATGGTTATGAAAAATGAATTACATCACAATCATAGAAACGATAGGTCATATATATGCATGAGTAGCATTTCCATTTATCAAATACTTTGAAGAAAAGAAGGAAAGTATCATTTTATATTTCCATATTTATGATTATATTAAAAATATAATATTATTTATTTATATATACTTATATATAGTATCTATGTGTCATGGTCATGAAAAACAAATCACATCACTTTGTGGATTTGGTAATCCACACATACGCATGGACGACGTTATTATTTTAAATAGATGAAAAAGTAAGAAATAAGATGCTATATTATCATAATATAATGATAAAAATGTCATGAATATCATATATATAAATTAAATCCATCATTATAACCATCTGTGAGTGGTGTTGATGGAAAATTAATTACATCAGTTTGTGCGGTCGTAGTCCATCGTACACACGTATAATAGTTTTGTTTCCCATTTGATGGAACAAGGAGATGGATATTTGTTATTAAATTTAAAAAAAACATATCAGTATATGGAAGATACTATTTTATGATTTCATCATGATTTAATAATATTTTAAGGATTTTGAATAATAAATAATATAAAAATGCTAGGTTAAGAACTATACCTCTTTTTCAGACAACCTCCTTAAATTTATACCTAAAGAATTCATAGGTTGGATTTATGATAAAAAAGGGCCTATAAGATGTGTTTAGGTATTTTGTTAATGTATTTTGGTAAAAAAAATTAGATATATAATTATAAAAAAGTGTGAGAAAGAGAGGATAGGAGGTTCTCTTATATAAGTGAGGGAGGGGCACTCTTAGAATTTCATAAATTATTAAATTAATATAAATTAATTTTAATGTTAAAATGACTTAAAATTGATATAATTAGAATAAAATTTTACTATTATTATAAATAATCTCATAAAATAAATTTTTTATAAGTTTATATGCTCTTTTAACCATTATGTCTTTTTTAAGCACCATTAAACGTTTTGATAATTACTGTGATATTGATGTTTTTTACTCCTTAGGGGTCAAGAAGGTTACTATAAAAGGATAAGTGACCCATAAATGAACCATGGTTGATATATTAAACAATATTACTTTTAATTTACTAAATATATTATTTTAATTAATTTAAATTCAATTAATAATATAATGTCTTTTATAAAATATTATTAATGTCATTTTTTGAAATACATGAAATAATATAATATAATATGTGTCTAACTCATTTAAAATGGTTCCAAAATGACATGGATTCAAATTTAAGTAGAATTAAATCTTAATGTAATCAATAAATAAAATTTATATTGATTTAGATATCATTTTAAACATTATATTATGGTTTAACACCTTGGTTAACCAATTTTAATGTTAACCATAGTAAAGACCTTTTCAATATTAAAGTGTTATAATTTTAATTATAATGTAAAAATTGTATTATAAATGGAAATTTACAGATATTTTAGACCATTTTCATCATAATTTTCCTCTTTAAATGTTTTTATGATTTTTATGTAATTTAATAAAATATTATTTAACATAAAATATCATTAATGCCATTTTGACACTATTCATTTAGTTTGACCTTAAAGTCAAGAATATAGTAATGAATTACTAATATAAACCTTTAAAATATCCATAATAAGTTATATTGATATATTAAATTATTGGGAAACTCTAAATACCCCCCAAAATAATCTTTTTACAGTTTTTAAAATCATTTACTTAGTTTTCATACTACTTGCACAAGCACTCTGTCAGTGTTTCATAAGTATTTAAGGTATTTATTTCATAATTAAAAATTAAAAATAAGTTATATTGATAAAAAATAAATTATATTTAAAATAAAAATTTAAAACCAAACATAAGTTGTTTTTATCCATTCCAAAAATTATTGCAGATATAGAAAGTAAGAAAGTGACAGTTTTTACTTTACATTCACTTAAAATATTATAATGGTCAAAATCAAATATAAATGGAAAAGGGTAATATTTTATAATTTCAGAATATTATTGATGAAATATAATAATAAAATGAAATTAATTCAAGTGTTTTGGTCATTTTTAGTCCGTATCACATTATTTTTAACCCTAATTAACCCATTTTACCTTTACCGTGATAACAAAAACTCACTATAATTACTATTCATATTGACTGAAATTAAGTTGACCTTATTAACAGATATTAATTTAGATGATTCCAAATATTTAATCCATTTTATGAAATATGGTTCACATAATTTTCATAATTTAATTTAAAATTACACCTGTAAAACACTACAAAAAGCGATTTTCTAGAAAAATGCATTTTTAGGTATATTTTTTATACAATATTCAAGTATAATGTTGATTCCAATAACATTTATTATATTTTTTTTAATAAAATTAACTAATTAAAATTTAAAAAATAATCCAAAATATAATGTTAATTTGAGAGTACTTGAAAAGTAATGGCATTTTTCAATAAAAATCAGTATTTTTAACTATTCATTGAAAAATGAGACATTTCAGAAAATTCAAAAAAAATCATCCTTGGATAATTTTTAAATTCTGAATTGAAAAATTATATATTTTTTATTGAATATTTTTTTTATAAAATTTCCATAAGTTAATTATAATATTTTCTCTGAAAAATAAATAAAAACTATTTTAAAAGAAAACATATTTTAAAGCATAAAGTGAATTTAGTAAAAAATCAAGTGATTATTTCATAATAGTCAATAAGTAAATTTTTATTGAGTGGGAAATTTATATATAATTAATAATTTAGTTAATCTAATTCATACCCACCAATTCAATGGCCAGGTTACAACGGTCATAAAATACTAATATTTTGTGATTTGTTTAAGTTTAGTGTTGTGTGTAGTATATGATATCAAACATATAATTCCTTTAAAATTTATGGATATTAAATTTTCATCTACTTTAATTAATTTCATCCTAAAAATTAAAATTTTAGCTCAATAATAAATGGGTTGACATTGAAAATTCTTTATTGAAAACCCACATAATAAAAAAGGGTTAAGATAACTTCCTCTTGAAAAGATAGAAAGGTAAATACAAAGTTCATCTAGAATAACACATAACTAGGTTTCCAAATAGGAGAAAATTAGTGAGAAGTGTAAATATGGACATAGAGGAAAACATTAATTTTCAAATAATGATATAGAGTGATAGACAACACTGATCATAACAAATTTAATGATAATGAGAAAGTTAATGACCACAAAACTGTAAAAAAATAAGATGTGAAAAAGGAAACCAATTCATAAAAAATGAACATAATAAATATTTTTTTTATTTCAATACCATTTACCTATATTTGAGGAATTAATTTACCATATTGACTAAGAACATAATTGAGTATACTTATATTATTTTCTTCAAATCAATAAATTAAAGTTTCATCCTTTGGTTGCATGTTTCAATCATTTTCCACCATTATATCATATTTTACTGCAAATGATGAGCATTAAAAATGATTTTTTATTGCTTGAAGTAATAAAATCATCTTCTAATAGATCACATAATTTCAAAAAATGAAAAAAATATTCATCCTATATTTAGACAATAACCAAAAAAAATCGTTAGCATAAGATAATTATAAAAATGAATAAAAATTCATATAAAGAAATAAAAAATTAATCTCAAAATCCTTAACAATAACACCCAATGTGAAACTTTAACCATTTTATAAATAAAAAACTATAAAATTATTCAAAATATTCCTGACTAGGTTCAAAACCCAAAAATCTAAAGGATTTGATCACATATTCTTCCAAGATTAATTTAACATTTATCTCCAATTAAAACTAATAACTAATAAAGTAATATACCCAAATGTATATTTTCTAATCATATAATCTCCAAAATATTCTAATAATTTTGATTAATACCCTAAGTCACCCTAAAGTGAAAATAAAATCATATATACTTCCAAAAGATAACTCAACTTTAAAACCTCAAATAAAAAACCAATCTTATCGAAATGTATTTCTATTTACATTAATCACATGATTTCCCAAAAATAGTGAACTTATTTAAAAATAACAATAATTACATAGTCACCAAATAACTTTCCAATATCTTGGTTATCTATGTGTTAAATCATATATTGTCAATATTTAATAACCCTTTTTCCCAATTAACCATAATTACCTCAAAATTAGAGATCATATTAACCCAAAAGGTTATATAGTCCATTCAACTTTTATATATAGAATATAAAAGCATTATTACTAAAATGAAATTTTCACTAAAACATATACTAAAACCAAGGGTTGTGTTGCCATAAATATCTCCCAAATATACTCTTAATAATCTTAAACTCCCACTACCTAAAACCTCAAAGGGGTTTCTATGCCTTTAGACATATGATCAAGATTAAAATTATAAACTAATGATGATATCATTAATAATTAAGTTAACCTCACATGAAAACCTCACATGAAAACATCATGATATATAAATTTATCTAAACCTTTATTTGATACTGACTATAATACCCTAGACCCACACTCCTGGATCAGGTGATGAAAACATAAACTTTACATTTATTTCTTGATTCTAATAAAAATGAACCAATTTCAACCCTTGAAAACATATAATATCAAAATAAAATATTGTAATATAGAAACCCAATATTTTTATACATGGATATTACATATTTTTAAATGAATATTCAATACATTACAAATGTACACATTAGAGGACCCTAATAGTTTAGTTCCTTTGGAAACTTGGAACACAATATTCTAATCTAGAAAAAGATCTTCAATTTTTCCCACAAAGATATTCCCATTTAGTATTATTTATAGAAATACCCTAAATAAAACATTTCTTTATAACCTGGGTAAAGGAAACATAAGAAAGGGTGATTTCAAATTATCAATAAGGGTAAATAATGGAGATACATAAGCATAATATGAACATAAGTGTATGAGAACATGAGAATAACATTTGAAAATCATACCATGCATATCAAAGATCTTAATAACAAGTCATGGTATAAATATTGGTGGTTAATAAGATATAAATCCTAAGGGAATCAAAGAACATGAGACATGAGAGTATAAAATTTTCCTAAGACATATATTTTTGGCATACACATAAGTTATAAGATTGTGAACATGTGTAAATAGAAACGGGTTCACTTATTAATTTAAGGACATAAAATATGGACCTCGTATAAACTTGTGGACATACAACTAGGTCCTCACATAACACTTTGAACATGTAATTAGGTACATGAATAACATTGTGTACATATAATTAGGTTCATGCATAACATTGTGAACACATAATGAGGTTCCCGCATAATATTTTGAACTTGTAATTAAATTCACACATAAAATTGTGAACATGTAATCAGATTCATACATAACATTGTGAACATGCAATCAGGTTCACACATAATATTATGAAAATGTAATTAGGTTCACACATAAAATTGTGAACATGTAATCAGGTTACCTCATAACATATTTACCCATGAGTTATACATCATTACCTAATATATTAGAGATAGATATAGGTCCCACCCATCTCATAATGAAAACCATATTTATGTGTTCCATAAGATCATAAAAATTCATCATATCATAACCCATGAAATGAAATGTGTATCCTAAACTTTCCATTAAATATGAACCAATGGAAAAGAGACAGATTTCATAATAATTTCATCATAACATAACCCATGAAAATAAGAGGGATTCATAAGCATTTTATCACGTTATAACCCATAGAATAGAAACAAGTTTTATAAATATCATGTCATCAAAACATAAACCATTTAGAGAAAGAATATAAATGGTATCCTGGGATCATATACCTATTAAGGTATTTTTAATACCAACAGATGTCATCTTAGATGGAAAATAATTTTTAAATATCTTTTAAAACACTATTTAAGGAAAATATCCTTTTCACTTTGAAAAATTATTTTTAAACATAAAACATTTTGAAAGACCTTTTCTTTGAAAATAACCTAAAAAACTTATAAATGAAGCTTTTAAAATCACTAAAAACAATTTTTGAGATATAATTTTTTTAAAAAATAATTGTTCTTGAAAATGATCATAAATTTTCATTTAAAAACATTTTTGAAAACATTTTTTGAAAACCTTATTTTGAAAACATTGTTTTTAAAGAAAACATATTTCCGATCAAAGAAATAAATAAAGTCATATTTTATTGAAAACATTTTATTAATTTTATTAAGTAAAAAAGATTGTAATAACAGTAAAATTACTTTGAAATATCATGAATAACTATAGGATAAGAAAATTCATGATAATTATTGAGAGTTATATCATGATATTTCAACATTGGAGACTTAGCAATCCTGATAAATGATGAGATTGTAACATAAAATTTTTACCACTTTGTTAATAATGAATCATAAACCCCAATGAGGAATAACATAAAATAAAACTTAAAATATCTTGGGGAAAAATAAATTCATGATATTACAAGTCAAAGTGGCTGTATATACACCTTTTTATGGAATATAGGTTCATAACACAACATTCATCTCAAAGAAGGCAAATTGAGACAAAAATCCTTTACCGATTTGTTAAATTTTGAACCCTAAACCCATGAAATAGAGATACTAAATGGATATATAAATAACAATAAATTTTAGGTTAGGAATCATAAAATAAATTCCTGGGAAGTATATACACCACATATAATAAAGAGGTGGTGAATATATCTTGTGTATAACAAAAGTATAAAGTGAGACGAAAATCCCTTACCTTAAGTGTTGACTTCCATAGTACTCATTAAAAAATAATGTATAATAAATATAATTTTATTATAAATCTATTACATAACCATATTAATATATCATACTATATATGATTTTATTATAACATTTTATTACCTATTTATTAACAATTCCATGTTAAAGTTACATTTTTGGTAATAATTGTTTTGTTTTCTGTATAAGTTTGGATTTGTATATATTTGGTCTTATTAATTTGAACATGGTTCCATAAAATGAATAATTATAATCACGATATAAATATCATATATATTTACTATAAATTCATTTATAGTAATCCATAAAATTTAGTGATAGGAAATGAAATACACAGTTCATAGAGACGATAAGTCATAAGTATGCATGGACCTTGTTTCCATTTTATTATCAGACTAAAATAAAGAAGTGAAAAAGATATATTAAAATTTAATAATCATTTTTATGTAATACATATCACATATTTTTATTAAACCCATCATTAATACATTCCATGTAAAGTGTGAATGAATCACATCGCTTCACAAGGCAGTAGTCTACCGTACAGACAAATGACATTATCGTATTCCAAAAAAATAAGAAGAATGAAGGTATGTGTGATATAAAAATAAAAAAGCATAATAAAATCATTAATATCATAAATATAATATATAAAAGTATTTATATTATTATTCCAAACCATTAAAGGTGGTAATGGAAAAACGAATGACATCGGTTTGCGAGGCGGTAGTTTATCGTACACACCAATGATGATTTCGTAACCCTTTTGATAGAATTGTGTGTGGTTGTAGGTCATAAAATTAACATAAAAGAATATCAGTATATGGAATATACTTATGTCATTATATAATCATTATAAAAAAACAATTTAATGGGCTTGAGTAAGAAATAAAACAAAAACTTTCATTGACGAACATTACCTCTTCTTTAGGCATCTCCTTTTGGTTTGCACCAAAATCCACCCTTGGTTGGATTTATGCCAAAATTAAGGATTATATGATTATTGGAGCGAAGTTTGGAAGTTATTTGGGTAGTTATCAGTTGACCAAAATGTCTTGATATGTGTGAATAAGTGAGGGGAGTGAGTTCCCTTTTATAGTTGAGGAGGAGTGGTATTCTTGTAAATACTCAAAAGTATTCACTATTAGGAGGTCAAAATTTCCTAAAGTATATAAAAAAATGATAATTAAAGTTTTTTAGAGATTATATGGTCTATAAATACCTCCAAAACACATTTATACAAATGTTTTGAACATTTTATCCCTTAACTTCAAAATTCCCCTATTTTTACCATTTTTGGGTTTTCACTACAGTAACTAGTTTTTCTAACCTTGGTAATTTATCCTTTATAAATAAATTAGAGTTATAATTATTAAATAATTTGAACCTAATTATTATAAATATTATATATAATTTATAAAATATAAATCCAATTTGTGTTGGAAATTAATTTTAATAAAAGCACACGTAATGTGCAAAAACACCTCTTTAAACTTAATCATGCTAACCGAGTTTTTACTATTTAATGATCAATATAGTGATTTTAATATAACATTAGGTTCATGAATAGAAAATTGTTTAAATTTATTAATATTTTTAATATTTATATAATATATTATTTTTAGTAATTTTAAATCAATTAATATTATATCATTTATTATAGAAAGACATTAATGTCAATTTTGATATTATCCATTTACTTTAAATCAAAAAATATCAATAAAATAATTAAATAAAAAATATATTATGTTGAAACCTGTGTAACATGATATATTCATATACAAATATTTTAACATAATACTTCATTCATTTTACTTAACTTTTATTATTTTTAGTATCATTTATTTTCTTTTTTTATTAACTAAATAATTATTATGTTGGAATTTTTTAAGAATTTTAAGTAAATGATTCATCTATAAAAATTAAATATAAATTATTATGAAAAATATAAAATATTTATCTTTAAAATTAATTTTTATAACATAACCAATGTTGTTTTCCCTATCCCAAAGCATTATAGATATTAAAAGCAGTAAAATATTCTTTTTTTTATCTTTTTCTTTACTTAACTTATTATATGGGTCATATTCAAAGGAAAGTGAAAATTAATTTCCATATTTCAGAGAATTTTATGTCCAAGGTATAAATAAATTCATTCAATAAAATTAATATAATATTTTAGGTAATTTCTCTCTTATCATTCTAGTTTAACCCCCCCCCCAATAAACCCATTTTTTAATTTAACCGTGGTAATTAATTTTTACTCCATTCACTATTAATTTTGGTTAAAAACTAATTTGACCTTATTATAAATTAGAAATTATTATTATTAAAAATATAGAATCAATTTTTCAAAATTAAATTCATATAAGTGGAAAATATTTATTTAAAATTAATCCCGGAGACACGACGAGAGAACAAGTTTTTAAAGATAAAAAGTTCAAAAGTTTGAAAGGTTTTTATATATAAATAAAATGTGAAATTGGTTCAAATGAAAAAAATTGGATTAATGGATATAAAATGAAAATAATTTTACTTTAAAACAAGTTTAAAATGTAATTTTACTTTATAAATAAATTAAATGAAAAGACTGTTTTCAAATAAAATTCGCTACTTTTCACTGTTCTTCAAAAAATAAAACTTTTCAGAAAATTCCCAAAAATTCACCCTCAGATAATTTTGATATTTTTAATTCAAAAATTAAGTTTATTTCATCAAATCAATTTTATTAAAGTTTCAAAAAAAATTTATTATCATTCACAAAAAGGCATAAAAAGTAGTCTTATTGAGAAAATAGTATTTTCAAAACATATAAAGACTACCAAAAATTACATATTTTATTATAAATGCGTTATATTTATATAAAATAATTATAAATAATATTCAAAAATTATTTATTACTTTTAATATCTCTATGTTTAATGGATAGGTTATAATGGTCACTTTTAAATAAATATATTGTGGGTTTTTTTTAGACTTAGTGTTGTATGTAACACAAGATAAGATAGTGTTTCATGTAGTGAAATATTAACTTGGTGTTGTGTGTAACACATAACATAAAAGAAATTTAATTTATTCAAAAAAAATTCATAAAAAATCAGGGTGTTATATTCTACCCCCTTAAAAATTAATTTCACCCTCAAAATTCATCTCGATCATCAAAGGTTTAACATTTGAAAATTCCTTCAAAGAAACCCACATCGTACAAACATATAATAAAAATTAAATTAAAAAAGTAAAGTTAGAAACATAATGGTTATCTATAGTAAATAATAACTAGGTTGAAACATAAGATATTATCAGTGGGAAGTGAATATTTTTACATGGAAGAAAAGCATAAATAATTATAGAGAGTGATAAAGATCACTCACCACAATAAAGTGGGTGATCTGTTGAAAGTTAACAACCAAAACACCATAAATTTGTGATTATTTAAAGGGCCATTTGATTCATAAAAAATTAAGGTACTAGGATAACATTTTTTTCAATATCCTTTTCTTAATGTTGAATAATTTTAACAAGAAGCTATACTAACTTCATTTCATTTCATTTCTTATGTACAATCTCACCATGTGGTTGTGCCTTGATAAATTTACACTTCATCTATTAATCTAAGAAATAAAGGTGAATTTTTTATGATCTAATCACTATAAGATCATATGATCTATATATATAATGATAATTTATTCCATCTATATTTAGGTATCATCCAAACAAAATGGTCATCATAGGTTATCCAATATACATAAATCATTATATGGTGAAGTAATTTATAGAACCTCATCAAAATCTCAACATAAACCATTCCATAAATGGTTAAACTTATAACTCTTCATAAAAATAAAATAAAAGTTTATAATGAAGTTCACTACATTTCATACAACTAACTTGAAATTAATCCCCCATATATCATAAAATGGATCTTTGTTATCACATAAAAAACATGTGAATACCTTCATCATGTATTCTCTTGAAACATAGTAATAACCTAAATTACCATAAAACCTTATTTAAAACATAAATTATTCCTCATTCCTTACATATAACACATATAATTGTATATATTACTTAAATCCAAAAATCCTATAAAATTCATCAATGATAGAATAAAATATTTTTTCAACAAATACTTTATCAGTTCAAAGTTCATCAATACTATCCAATTTACTTTATCCATATGAATCATCTCTTTATCTAAACTAAACATCATTTTCTCATCCTCATGAACATATTAAGGGTTACCTTACCTTAATTATGTGTTTTCCATAATATATAACCTTTCCAATAAATCAATTTTTATTATCATTAACATCATTCAATATATTATTTCAAATAATTAACAAAAAAACTTATACTAAACAATCCTTATATATTTCACAATTATTATAACATAAATATTGAATCCAAATATATAAACACTTAAAACCTTCCATTTAAATTATTTCATGGAATAATTATTTACCCTATCATGAAGTAAATTCTTGTGTTAGGGAATTGAGTTGCGTAATGATCATATTCTCCATAGATAAGACAATGAACTCCTTGACAATTTATCACCCCATCACCCTATTTTCCACATAGATAACATATTCCCCTCCATTTGAGATGTTCTATCAGATTTTTATTCCCAAATTCTTAACATGTAGAAATATGAGCCTCCTTTCCTCTATGTTCCTTACCACATGAACTTTCATAAAAGTCCATCTTCCTCTTATTCAATGTTTCACGAATCTCACTGAAGCTAATGTTGTTAATTATATATTGTGATAACTGATTAGGCATAATCCCAATTTTTTTTATCTCTACCCATTATCCAATTTGGTTTCTCATAATCATTTAATTTTCCATCCAATTTATTGTTAACATGATTCCTTATAGTTCTATCCATCAAATAAAACCAAAAGCATAGTGTGAGCAACACTAATCATAGCGGGTCCCATATAATCATGAAAAATCACTTATATAAAGTCTAAATCATGACACCATATTTAATATATGGTATCTTTAAGAATTAATAGTTTTCATATATTTAAATCCTTCACGATGGTTTGTATATAGTTTTTGAATTTTCAAATCATATCTCCTGAGAGTGTCAAACTAGGTGTGCGATAAGGCCCATTTTCATGCATCTCTGATCTTGTCTAGCTCAATACGGTTTTTTAGAGTTGTTACCCCTATTTACTTCTGTGCTAGAGACACACAAAATTTTAGTATCCAGAGAGGGATGTAATTTCTTGGAAACCACTAACTATATACTTTACCAAAATTCCCGAAAAGTTTCCTATACTTTGATGCATCCTTAGACTTATCATTAGATACATCCCTAGACATATCCTTATAAATATACATAGGGGTCTCACTAAAATTTTCTCACCCTAGTTTCCAAAAGTTAACTAAACCTTTCCTTTGATACCAACTATAGAAAATAGGGCTTTTAATACATATATATTACATCTTTATATATGAATATTGAATACATTAAAAATGCACACACCCTAGGACTGTAATAGTTTAGTGCCTCTGGAAACTTGGAATAAAATATTCTAATCTGTTGAAAGATCTTCAATTCTTCCCAAAAAGATCTTTCCATTTATAACTCTTCATATAAATAACCTAAATAAAACCTTTATTCATAACCTATGAAAAAAAATAATAAAGGGTGAGCTCAGATGCTTAATAAAAGTAAATAAAGGAGATACATAAGCATAACAAGAACATAAAGGTATGGGAATATAAGCATAACATTTGAAAACCATAACCTGCATATCAAATAACTTAATCATAAGTCACAACATAAAGATTAATAGTTAATAAGACATTAATCATAATTAAATCAAAGATCATGAGATATAAGAACATAAAATTAGAATAAGACATAGATTTCTGGCATAAAAATCAGTCATAACATTGTGAACATGTGTAAATAGCATCAGGTTCCCTCACTAAGTCAAGGAAATGAAACCAGTGCCTCAAAAAAACTTACAGACATGAAACCAGGTCCATACATAACATTTTGAACATGTAATTAGGTTTACACATAACATTGTGAACATATAATCAGGTTTACATATAATATTGTGAACATGTAATCAGGTTCACACATAACATTGGGAACATGTAATCAGGTTCACACATAACATTTTGAACATGTAATCATGTTCACACATAACATTGTGAACATGTAATCAGGTTTATATATAATATTAGGAACATTTAATCAGGTTTATACATAACATTGTGAACATGTAATCATTTTCATGCACAACAAATTTACTCATGAGTTATCCATATTTACCCAATGCATCAGATGGATATATAGGTCCCACTTGTCTCATAATTAAAAGCATATTAATGTGTAAAACAATATCATAAAAATTAATCAATCACAACCCATGAATTAAAATGGGTACCATAAAAATCCATCACATCTTGACTAGTGGAAAATATACAGGTTTCATAATAATTTCTTTATAAAATAATTTGTGACAATAAGTGGGTTTCCTAAGTATTGTATCACGATATAGCCCATAGAAGAGAAAAAAGTTTCATAAACATCATTCCATTAAAACATAAACCATTAAAGGAAAGAATATGAATAGTATCTTTGGATCATATACCCAGAAAGACATAGGTAACACCAATAGATTTTATTTTATATGGAAAATAATTTTGAAAGATCATTTAAAATATTTATTGAGGAAAATATCCTTTTTTCTTTGAAAAATTCTTTTTAAAACATAAAACATTTTGAATTCAATTTTCTTTGAAAATAACCTTGAAAAATATTAATGGAGATTAAAATATCATGAGGATAAATAAATTAATGATATTACATGTCAAATAATCTGTATATTGACCTCTTAAAGGAACATAGGTTTATAATAGAACGTGCACCACAAAGAAGGAAAATTGAGAAAAAAAATCCCTTAACGATTTGTTAAATTTTGAATTATAAACCCCATGAAAGTGGGATAATAAAATGGATATGTAAATGAAAATAACTATTTAGATAATAATCAAAAAATAAATTCATGATCAGTATATGTACCACATATAACAAAGAGGCGGTGAATAATCATGTGTCTCACAAAAGTAAAAAAAGAGAGACGGAAATCCATTACCTTAAGTCTTGAATTTCATCATACTCGTCCAAGACTCATGTATAATAAATATAATTTTATTATACATATATTAAATAAAATTTTTCATATATATATATATCATACTATATATTATTTTCTTATGACCTTTTATTAATCATTTATTAAAAATTCCATGTTAAAGTTACGTTTTAGGTATTAACCACTTTATTTTTTGTATAAGTTTTGATTTGTTATATATTTTGTCCAATTAATTTGAACATGGTTCCATAACCTCCATAATGATAACCATGATATAAATATCATATATATCTAGTATATATGTATTTATAGTAATCCATAATAATTAGTGAGAGGAAATGAAATACACCATTCGTAAAGATGATATGTCGTATATACACATGAATGTTATTTCCATTTTCTTTTCGGATTGAAATAAAGAAGGGTAAATTATATGTTATAATTATAGAATAATTTTTATGTAATATATTTAACATATTTTTATTAAACACATAGTTAATACATTCCAGGTAAAGCGTGAACGAATCATATCGCTTCGCGATGCGGTAGTCTGCCGTACACATGAACGACGTTATCATAGTACCATAAAATAGAAATCATGAAGGTATGTTTAATATAAAAATTATAGAAGAATAATAATATAAATAATATCATAAATATCATATATAACAGTATGTAAATAATTATTCACAACCTTTAAAAGTTTTAATGAAAAAATGAACGACATCGGTTCACGAGGTGGTAGTTTTCCGTACACACAAATAATGATTTTGTAACCCTTTTGATTGAAGTTTATGTGGTTTTATGTTGTAACATTAACATAAAAATATATTATTATATATAATATACTTATTTTATTATATAATCACGACTTAAAAATAATTTAAGGGGTTTTATAAAGAAATAAAAAAACATTTGTTGATGAAAATTACCTCTTCTTCGGGTTTCTCCTTTTTGTTTGCACCGCAGGACTTCCTTGGTGGTATTTTTGATCAAATTAATGGTTATAAGATGTGGGGAATGAAATATTGAAGTGATTTGGGTATATATTTTTCTAGAAAATTTCTAGAGAGGTGTTAATAAGTTAGGGGAGGGAGTTCCCTTTTATAGTTGAGGGGGAGTGATATTCTTGTAAATACTCAAAAGTATTCACTATTGGGAGGTCTAAATTTCCTAAAGTAGATCCAAAATTTAAAATTAAAATTTTAGAGTGATTATATGGTATATATAAACATACAAAACAAATTTATACACATTTTTTCAAAATTTCATTCCTTAACTTTTATGTTTCCCTATTTTTACAATTTTGGATTTTCACTATGGTAATTAGTTTTATAACCTTGATAATTTATCCTTTATGACTAAATTAAATTGATAATTATTATATAATTTGAAACTAATGATTATAAATGTTATATATAATTTTTTTTAAAATATAAATCCTATTTTTATTGGAAATTAATTTTAATACAAGTGCATATAATGTGAAAAGACACTGCCTTAACCTTAATCACGCTAACCGAGTTTTTAATATTTAAAAGTCAATATATTCATTAAAATAGAAAAATTGGTCCATTAATGGAACCTATTTTATATATATTAATATTTAAAAACAACTTTACAGAAGATAGTATTTTTTGTAAATTTAAATCAATTAATAAAATAACATTTATTATAAAGTGACATTAATGATAATTTTGACATTATTCATTTAATTTAAATTAAAAAAATATCAAGACAATAATGGAATTATAATATATTATGTTAAAAAATATTTAATTTGATATATTTATCTAAAAAAATAATAGAACATAATAATTAATTAAATTAATTCACTTTTATTATTTTTAGTATCTATTTTTTTATTTTTTTATTAACTAAATAATTACTACATTGACATTTCTTGAGCATTTTAAGTAAATAATTCATCTCTAAAAATTAAAGATAAATTATAATGATAAAAACAACAAAATTATATTTAAATATAATATGTATAACCATACCAATGTTGTTTTCCCTATCTTAAATCATTATTGATTTTAAGAGTAAGAAAAGTTTCTTTTTTTTATTTTTTTCTTTACTTAACTTATTATATGGGTTATATTCAAAGGAAAGCAGAAATTAATTATCATATTTAAGAAAATTTCATGTCAAAGGTCAAAATAAATTCATTAAGTAGAATTAATATAGTATTTTATGTCATTTTCAATCTTATCATTATAGTTTAACAACCCCATAAATCCATTTTTTACTTTAACCATGATAATTAATTTTTACTACATTCACTATTCATTTTGGAAAAAAAATTAAGTTGAACTTATTAGAAATTATAAATTATTCTGATTAAAAATATTTAATCCATTTTTACAAATTAAATTCAGGTAAGTGAAAAACTTTAATTTAAAATTAATCCAACAGATGCAATGATAAAACTGTTTTTTAAAGAGAAAAAGTTAAAAAGTTTGAAATGTTTTTTTATCCAAATTCAATATAAAATTTATTAAAATAAAATAAAATGAATTAATGGAAATAATATTAAACTAATTTTAATTCAAAAATATTTCAAAAAATAATTTAAATTTGTAAATAAATTAAGCGAATATGTAGTTTTCAATTAAAATCCTGTATTTTTCACTATTCTTCAAAAAATGAAACTTTTTAGAAAAATCCAAAATATTCACCCTAATATGATTATGAAATTATGAATTTAATTTTTTATTTAATAAAATTAATTTTCTAAATGTTTCAAAAATTAATTTTATTATTTTAAAAAAATACATAAAAAACTGTCTTTTTGAGAAAATGGTATTTTCAAAACAAATATAGACTTCAATAAAAATTATGTATTTTATTATAAATGTGTTTTATTTATATAAAAAAATTATAAATAATATTTAAAAATTAGTTATTACTAATCATATATCCATGTTTAATGGCTAGGTTATGATAGTCACGTTTAAATAAATATATCATGGTTTTGTTAAAACTCAGTGTTGTGTGTAACACAATCTATGCCAATATTGTGTATAGTGAAAGCTTAACTTAGTGTTGTGTGTAACTAAAGAAATAAATGAAATTTAATTTATTCAAAAAAATTCATAAAAACTTGCTGTTTTACATAGATCACTTACGTACCCAATGATCTTTTCGGTTTTTGAGTTTTAAAGAATTAGGACAAACTCATATATAACATTACCCATGTCTTTAAGTGAGAATTAATCACTATATAAAAAAATGTTCTTTTTATATATTAAGTATTCCTTATTATTCATCCTCATCCTTAAAACCTATGAGTAACATTTAAAAATATGTGATTATAACAAAAATCATAGTAGAGACATATAAACGAAAAAAAGAAACCCGTTAGTACTTTTAAAGACCATGAAATCGTAAAATAGAGTTTTATTTTAGCATAATAAACATTGATATATAATAATCACTTACTTACAAATGAAATTATATTTACTGCCCTATTATTTTAAAAAACACTTTATAATATAACATATATGCAAAATCATAATCATAAGGGTTTCTTAGAAAACATGAGAACCCATGAAAAAAAGTTCTTAAAAATTCCTATTTAACCTAAATGGAAATAACCATTCATTTTGAAAAAAATATCATTAACTTAAATTTTTAAAATCAAAATATTTTTAAAAACTTAATTAGCAAGAATATAAAATTCATGTAGGTTCCTTGAGACACCATCTTTATATAACCCTTTCAAGAACCCTTATAAATGGAATAACTATTATGGTCAACTTACAACATAATTATTTAGAAAAAATAATAATTACCTAATGAATTGGAGATATAAACCAGGTCCACATGATAATAAACAATTTATAAAGACTATTACATATATAAAACACATATAATATTTCATTTACATCACAATGGTCCTTAAAATATCCTTTTAAACCCATAAGTAAAACATTTTTGTACATTGATATATTTCATTCCTCTAAAACCCATTTATCATAACTAAAATACCTAAAACAAATGGAATACGATTTTTTATTTAAGGAAAACATGTAATATTATAAAGGAAACCAATTATTAAATAACTTTTGTGGCCTTGGGAAAATACATCGATGCCATATACATTAAAATAACTCATTCCTTTTCCCTTTTGTAAATAAATTCACATCATTCTATATAAAATACACAAAAGATTAATTTTGAAAACATTATAAATAAATTCACAATATAAATAATATTTTATTTATAATTCATTTTTTTCCATATAAATATATATAAAAAATATTTATAAGAATATTTACATGGAAGAAAAATATTTAGAAAAGTAAATGCTTAAAATATTTCAAACAAGGTTTTTAAAGTAATGTATCTCTTACCTCGAGTCTGAATTGTCACATATGTTATTTATCTTCCTAAATAATAAAATTATGTTAATTATTTACTTTTATAAGAACATTTTCATGTTTATTATTTATTTATTTTTCATTTATTTCCATGTTTTATTTAATTAGATAATCTTTTGAGTTCATGTTGGATGTTTTGATGATATTCGACTCATATGTCCAAAATGACTTTGGTATGTTGACTATGGTTAAATGGGTCATTATTCAATAATATATTGAATAATAGTCATTATATAATTATCTTTTTTATATAAAAATTATACTTTTTAAACCATCCATAATTGATGGTTATGAAAAATGAATTATGTTACAATAATAGAGACGATAGGTTGTATGTACGCCTGAGTAATGTTTCTATTTTTAAATGAACATAACAAAAATAAGATAAAAACTATTTTATATTTAAAAAATTATGGTTACATAATAAATGTAATATTATTTATTTAAATAAAAATATATATATATTCCTTGTGATGTGGTCATGAAAATCGAATCACATCGCTTCGTAGAGGTGGTAATCTTGACATACACTTGAACAAAATTATAATTTTTCAAAGGATAGAAAGATAAGAGTGTAGAAGATATATTTTTTTAGGATTATAAATATGTCACTAATATCATATATAAAAATTAAATACATCATTATAACCAGCCATGATAGGTGTTTATGGAAAATGACTTACATCAGTTCATGAGGCAGTAGTCTGCCGTACACATGAATGATGGGTTCATTTCTTATTTTATTAGATAAGGATATGGATATAGGACATTCCATTAACCTAACAACCTATAAGTAAATGGATTATATTGGTGTTATTATTTTATCATGTTTGAAGAAGATTTTAAGGAGGTAGAATAAGAAATAAAAAAAGAATTATAGGTTAAGAACTATACCTCTTATTAGGAAATCCTCTTTATGATTGTACCTAAATTATTCCTAGGTTAGTTTGATGATCAAATCAAGGACTGTTGGATGTGAAATTTATTAAAGTATTAAATTAATATAATTTAATTTTATGTTAAAATATCTCAAAGTTAATATAATTATAAGACAAGATAATGATAAGTTCAAATGATCTAATACAATAAAATTTTGACAAGTTTAGAGGATTTTTTCTCCCATATCTCTTTGTTTTGACCCCCAATAACCCTTTCTATAATTACCATGGTATTCAAGTTTTTTTACACTTTAGGTGTCAATAAGTTTATAATAAAAGGAAAAGTGACTGATAAATAGACCATGGTTGGTATTTAAAACTATATCTAACTCACATGGATGTTGATATGATTTTTCAAAATTTAAAATCATTTTATATAATATTATTTATTATAAAATATCATTACTGTCATTTTTGGAAATAAATGAAATATTAAAATATAAAATACATCTAACTCATTTAAAATGGTTCTAAAATGACATGGATTCATATATGAATAGGATATGGTGTAAATATAACAACCTTATAAAATTTATATAGGTTTAAATATCATTTTAAATGTTATCTTTTAGTTTAACCCCTCAGTTAACCTATTTTAACCTTAAACTTAGTAACTACATTTTCAGAATTAAAGGGTTATAATTTTTAGTATAAATTTATAATTTGGTCATAAATGGCCAATTTTTGATATTTTAGAATATTTATAATCCTAATTGTCCCCTTTCAATATTTTTATGATTTTTTAATAATTTAATATAATATTATTTAATATAAAATATCATTAATTTCATTTTGACACTATTCATTTAGCTTGGATTTAAAGAGAATAATATAGTAATGGATTCAAAATATAAACCTTTCACACATCAAGATTATTTTCTATTGATCTATGAAATTCATGGTACATTATAACTCACCCAAAAAATAATAGTTTTAGAGTCTTTAAAATCATTTACTAAATTTTTCAACTGCTTGCACAAGCACGAGATTGATATTTCATAAGCATTTATGGTAATTATTTCATCATTAAAAAGTAAAAATAAACTATCAAGATAAAAAATATATTTATATTTCAAATAAATATTTATAATTGAATATAAGTTGTTTTTATCCATTTCAAAAAAATTTATAAATATTACAAGCAAGAAAGTGACATTTTTAACATTGCCTTTAATTAAAATATTATATTGATCAAAATTAAATATAAATTTAAAAAGTCATATTTTTAAATTTTTAATGATTATAGATGAAATATATGATTTTAATGAAATTAAGGAAAGTTTTTGGGTCATTTTTAACCTTATCATATTATTTTAAACCCTAATTAACCCATTTTACCTTTACTGTTGTAATAAAAATATTCTATGGTTGATATTCATATTGAAAATATGAAGTTGAAATTATAAAATAATATTAATTATTATGATTATAAATATGTGATCCATTTTATAAAATTCAATTCATAGAAGTTTCACAATTTAATTTAAAATTTATCTCGCAAAATTTGACAAAAAACGATTTTCTAGAAAAATTCCCTTTTATGTGTAAAAATGCCTTTATACCAAATTCAAGAATATTTTTGATTCAAATAAAAGTTAATGGAATATGTTTAATAAAAATGAGAAAATGAAACTTTTAAACTAATATAAAATAGAATGTGTCTTTTTAAGTACTTGAAAAGAAAAGGTAGTTTTCAACAAAAATCAGTATTTTTCAATATTCATTGAAAAATAAAGCTTTTTAGAAAATTCTAAAAAATTAATCCTAAGATAATTTTGAAATTATGAATTAAAAAATGATATAATTTTCAAAAAATATAATTTATAAAATTTCAATATATTAATTATAGCATTTTCTCACAAAAATAAATATAATCCATTTTTGAAAAAAATATTTTTAAAGCATAAAATGAATTTACAGAAATATTGACTTCTTATTTTATAATAATTAATAAATAAATTTATATTTAGTAGGAAATATATATATATATTTCATAATTTTTTTAATCTTATTCATACCTTCCAATTCAATGACTAGGTTATAATGGTCATAAAATAATAATATTCCATGGTTTATATAAGTTTAGTGTTGTGTGTCATATATGATATTGAGAATAGTGTTACTTTTAAAATCTCAAGATATGAAAATACTAATCCATGATACCTTACTATATGTTAATGGATTTTTTCCACATGTGGTAGTTTATCTATAATACTTTATCCTCTATTTCACTTCCTATATTGGAAGTGATGGTTCTGTTGGTACTAATTGACATTTCCACCTAGTGTTGAATGTAACTGGTATGGTAGTGATTTATTGTGGCCTAATTACCACATGATGACCCAAATTTTGGGTATTATTATTTATTTATTATTTATTTCTAATTAATTCAATCACATGTATTTCTATAATTATGCTAAGAGCATGTTGTTGGAGACATACTAGGTTTTTATACCCACTCCCAACATGGGAATCTCAGTGTGTAATGGATCGAACCTCCCCAATACATTACATTGAAAAAATATGGTGTTTGAGGTGTTCTTAGGGGCAATAGTGACCCATTTCTGGAGTTTTTCAAAAATTTAGTTTTTCAACGGTAGGTGGCGTCAGTAGGTTGCTTCGGTGAGTCGCATTAGGGACTAACCATTAGCGAGTCACTTAGGTGACTCACCATCGGTGAGTCACATTAGTGAATCACTATAGGTGAGTCGTGTTGGTGACTCACCATCAGTAGGTCACGTTGGGGACTCACCATCGGTGAGTCACGTTAGTGACTCACCATTGGTAGGTCGCGTCGGTGACTCCCCATTAGTGAGTCGCATCGGTGAAACACCATCGGCAGGTCACATAGGTGAGTCATGTAGGTTACTCACCATTGGTGAGTCATGTCAGTGACTCTCCATCGACAAGTCACATTGGTGGCTCGCCATCGGGGAGTCTCATTGGTAACTCGCCATCAGTAGGTCGCATCGGTGACTCGCCATCAGTGAGCCGCGTCAGTGGCTCTCCATTAGTAGGTCGCATCGGTGACTCTCCATCGGTGAGTCATGTTGTTGACTAACCATAGATGACTCACATCAGTGACTCACCCAACGATGATTCATTTCTAACAGTTTTCTATAATTCCACTTTTCTACAGCTTTTCTAGTTTCACCCCTCTTATGTTTTATTTGATATAAATCAAGTGTAAAACCTTGTTTGACCATTTTTGAATCACTTTTAAAGGATATTAATTATATATTTAATATCCTAACTTCCCTAAAACTTTTAAATGACCGTTCTGAATGGTCTTGGCCATGACATGATTTTTAAGTACTTTAAAATCATCTACCTTCCATAGATTTAGGATATGTCCTTTATAAAGCTGAGTACTTTCCTTTCTTATGAACTTCTTTTTCTCTTGATACTAAGGTACCCAAAAAATTTCTTCCCCATGGAGCTGTGAGTGGGTGTTTTACCCTTCGATAGAATCTTCCCTAGAGCCTTGCACACCCCTTGTTCTAGGAACAAGGAGGAATTACTGATCATCTGTTTCTCGAGGTAGGGATTTCTTCATATCTCTTTTAATTGTGTTTCCTGAAGGGTGGGTACACTGATGTATTCTTATGAATATGGTTGGATCCATGTTAAACAAATTAATAAATAAGGGGTGTAAGATGACGATAACAAAGATAATAAGACCCTTTACTTTAATAATACATGAATGGAAGGGAATATAATAATGATGCTTGTTATGTTTTATCTATCATCTTTGATCCATGCTGTGAATTGTGTTGGTCGTATACCTTCTGAAAATCATGGACATTGGTGGTCTCTGTTTGTGCACCTGAATCATGAATACTTTTTGTTAATATTCTATTGAATTTATTTGAACATGAAAAATTGATTAATCAAGTATATCTAGTTAAGTAAATATATTCACCAAGATCAAACTTGTTTTGTGATAACCCTAAATTATTGAAGTAGAATTAAAGAATATGTGCTCTAAATCTGAATACCCCTTGCCATTTTTGGTTTGTTTGTGATATTTTTGTGGATATTTTCTATCATGATCTTTGGACAGTTTGTGTGGTGCTTCTGTTGAGAGAACAACGGTGAGTGCATATGGTTTGAGGGTGTAATGGAATTTCAGGTTGCGAGATTTTTTGATTGTGGAATGGATGGGAACTGTTTAAGCAGCAGGGATACAGGTTTGGGTTGTGTTATGTTTATGTTGATGGGTGTCATGTTGTTATATATCAAGGCTATTGGGTTGGTTATAATGAGGTGTGCTACGGGATTTGGTAGTAATATTAGGATTTTCTTATTGAGAGGAAGGATAGGGTGGAGGTACTTTGTATAATGATAATGGTAGGGATTTTCCTGGGTGCTAAGTGGGGGAGTGTGAAGTGGGGTGTTTTATCAGAGTTTTCTTCCACTATTTGGCTTGGTTGTGAGGTTGGTTGTGTGATGTGGTTGTTAGTTTAATTGGTAGAGATGTAATTACTAGTAAATGATTAATAATGTCAAAACTATTGGGTGTTATGTATATTTATTTTATAAACTTCAAAAGTGAAAGTCATTCATCCTGATATGTGAATTTAGTGGTAGAAATAATAGTAGTTCTTTGGGCTGGTTGTTGTTTGGAACCCCATAGGTTGGGATGAGTGTTTTCTACCTATATATATACATGTAGTTCCGTATGATTTCTATACGTATCCCACCCTAATTGGGAATTATGTACCTAACACCCCCATTGTTATGGGATAAGGTGTCTTTACAAAACATCATGGTGGGAGGATGGATAACTGTCTACCCACTCTTCCCTACTCTCTCTTCCAGGCAGTGATAACCCAAGACTCTTTGGGAAAATAGTGGTTTGTGAGGAACAGGTGTGTGCGGGTGATTTTTGACTCCCAGAAGTCTTTGGGATGAGATGCGTTGTGTTTCCCAGTTGTCTTTAGGATGTGGGGTGGTTTGTAGACCAGGTGTCTACAAGCAAGATGATTTTTGGTTGTGAGGCCCAACTGTCTGTCGGTGGGATGTGGTTTGGTATGTTCAGAAGAGGTGGGAGTGCCAAGACCTCTACCTTTAGGGTATGAGAGTGACTAATCAATGATAAAGTGGTGAGGATTACCCTATCATTTATGTGCTTAATATATTACTTTACTTGAACTGCATTATTGATTGAGTGTTCTTTTGGTGAGGTTAGGGTGACTAGTATACCGTGTTAGTTATTTCTGGTTTCTGCTGATTTCTCATAGGGGCATTAGTATTCTTATCCACTTTTTTTGAGATAATTGGATTTTTTTCCTTCTGAGTATACTTGTATGCTCACCCTACATTATAAAACTAATTTCAAGTTTTCTGGAGGACTACATGAACTATTCTAGACATTACTAGCTCAGAATTTAGGACAAATTCTGTATCGCTACTTAACTTTGTTCTTTTAGTACTTACTTTGGGTTTTTATTGTATTTCTAGTAGTTTTACTTTAAACATGCATGTGGGATGGATTTTGGATTCTTATATATATATTTTGTGAAGTTGTTTGAGGTGATAAATCTTACCTCCCAATCTTGGTTACTATAAAAATGGGTAATGTCTACCATTTTTTATGAGATTTTATACCTTTGGTGCTAGTCACCACCTTGTGTCCTACTAGAGGTGGGACTCAAGGGTCATTATCTCTCTTCCTCCATTGTCATCTCAGGAGGGGCATCTTTAGAGGGATGAGGTCATGAAATAATGGTATTAGAGGGAGGTTGGGAGATAAGATTGAGTTTGGAGTTAGGCACTATGAGGATTGCTTGGGTTGGTAGGGAAATAGAGTTAGGTGACCTTTGTGACTGATATAATCCAGGGAAGACCAGTCAGGACATGGGATTTTAGCCCCCCCATGATATGATGCAAAGAATCTGAGCTTACCGAATTACCTAGTGAAGCTACACTGTTTGTAGGATAGAGACCCTAGGAAAGGTACATTCATCATGATGACTTGTGTTCTTGTTTGAATTGGGTGTTTTGAGGAATTTAAATAAATATTGAGTTAAAATTAATCTTAAACAAAATTTAATACTTCTCAGGGTTAGGAGTTCCTTGTTTACTTTTCAGCTATGGAACCCAGTCATCGTCCACAAGTGGCTCAGGTAGTGGAGGCTCAACAAACTGATCTGGATTATTGGTGGAGGGTTAATCCAGAGGAGGAGGACAACTAGTGGTAGATAATGTTATGTGATTTTCAGTGGTAGATATTGGTAAAGTACAAGTGCAGTATCTCAAACATGGAGGCGAAGGACAAGATCGAGGAGCTTGAGATCACCTTCAGCCTAATCCAAGTTTCGATGGGGTACTGGGTTATGTTGGAAGTTAGTAAGATGAGGGGAGATGCATGTTAGTGGTGGATGCTATACTTGGGGGAGAGAAAGGAGGCTGATGTTCTATGGGTTGATTTCAAGAAGGAGTTCCAGGTATATTTACTTTCTTTGACTATAAAGGTTTCGAAGCGATAAGAGATACTCTCCCTCCAATAGGGGAGTATTTTAGTATAGGAGTTAGGGATATAGTTTAAGGATCTCCTTGACTTTCCTACAGACCTCTTTTTGGATGATGAGTCTCAGACGAGACACTTAGAGGAGGAACTTTGTCCTTCCCTCCAGTACATAGTTACTCCCTTAACCTTTTCAAAATACCTAGAGGTCCAAAATAAGGAAAAGGTAGTTGAGATAATGAACTCATGAGGAGTAATACCTAGAGAGAGGATATAATAGGGATTTTTAATGGGAAATACCACCAGCGATAGGTCTCAAGCACTAGGCCCTTTGAGGTTTCAGCTATCAGGGAGTTGACCTTAGCAGTTTCTATTTCGACCTTCTAGTCCTCATTCCTATCCTATAGGCCTAGTTCTAGTGTGTTTTATTTTTTGTGTTCATGGATACATTCAGAGTCAATTAATTATGATCGTTCATGCTTGGTATAGGGCGATGGGCAGGTTCAGCACCCGCCTCAATAGTAGTTGCCAGCCAAGCTGTTTTAGTTGTAGGTACAGTAGGCTCCTACTCTACTGAGGGGAGATAGAGTAGGTGGAGGCTGACCTTAGGGTGTTCCTCAGGGACCTTTACCTGGGCATAGTCAAGAAGGTGGTCATCCATATAAGGTAATAGGATCTGGGTGTGGTCAGTTACATGCCACAGAGGCAGTAGTTCCGGCAGGGCCAAAGATCGTTCAAGGTACGATTGGGTTGTTTAGTACTCTTTCTTGTTCTTTTCTTTATTCAAGAGATTCTAACTCATTATTTTCACCCACTCTATCCCATGCTCTGGGACTAAACATACATAGGATTTTTGTTCCCCTAGTGTTGAGTACCCCAATCGGAGGCTAGACTAGCATGTTTGATGTTTTCTGTGGATGTGGACTAATTTTGGGGATGTATTAGTCCAATGGGGATGTCTTTATGCTACGGATGGATCCATATGATGTTATACTTGTCATATATTGTTTGTTTTCCATGCATGCTATTATATAATACTTTTGAATAAGAGTCATGTTTTTAGACATTGATGGTCAATATGTGGCTTTCATTGGTGAGAATAGTTTTTAGGTGGGTAGTTGATGTGTAGAGCCTCTTCTTTCCTTATTAGCTGAGTTTTCAGTGGGGTTAGTAGATTCCAAGACAGTGGAGGCTCCCAAAGTTGTTGGGGATTTCTTGGATGTTTTCCCCAAGAAAGTTGTGACTCTACCCCCTTGACGTGACGTTGAGTTTGGGATAGAATTACAACCCGATGCTAGTCTGATTTTGATGGATCCCAATCGAATGACACCTTTTTATTTGTGGGAGATATAGATTTAGATTGAAGAATTGATGAGGAAGGGATTTATCTAGGATAGTGTGTCACCATGGGGTGCTCCGGTCTTATTTTCAAAGAAGGAAGATGGTGGTCTGAGGCTGTGCATAGACTACCAGAGGTTGAATCTGGTGACAATCAAGAACTGTTACCCTCTCCCAAGGATAGATGATATTTTCAACTAGCTAATGGGAGAAAGTTTCTTTTTTTAATATCTATCTACATTATGGGTATCACCAGTTTAAGGTGAAGGAGGGTGACATCCCTAATACTTATTTTAGGTGTAGGTATGGGAGCTTTGGGTTCATGGTCATGGAGTTCGGTGTTACAAACACTTCAGAAAACTTCATGGGACTTAGGAACTATGTCTTTCATGAGTTACTATATTGGTTTTTCATCACATTCATCGATGGAGTTCTGATCTACTCAAAGTAATAGGAGGAGCATACTGAGTATCTTAAGAATATCTTGGAGGTACTTAGATTCCATCAGATCTATGGGAAGTTATCCAAGTGCAAGTTTTGGATGAGATAGGTGTACTTTCATGGTAGGTGGTGTCTCATCAAGTCATGGTAGTGGAACCATAAAAGGTTGAGGTGGTTTTTTCTTGGGAATCACCCAAGAATGTGGTAGAGGTTTGTAGTTTCCTTGTTATAACATGCTATTACCAGAGATTTTTACCCGATTTATCTCAATTTTCAACTCCATTAATGGATCTGACTGAAAAGGACCATTCCTTTGTGTGGAGTGAGAAATGTTAGGACGATTTCATCGAACTAGAGGGGAGGTTGTTCGGTGATCCAGTGCTCTAGTTTCTAGATGAAGGGGTGATGTTTGAGGTTTTTTGTGATTCTTCCCATATAGGTTTGGGATGTGTGATGATACAAAAATGGGGAGTGATCTCTTATGGGTCTTTGAAATTATGTCCCCATGAATTTAACTATGCCACCCATGATCTGGAGCTATAATTAGTTGTGTTTTCACTAAAGTTCTGGCAGAATTACCTCATTGGGGATATCTTTTTGGTCTTCACAGACCACAAGAGATTGAGGTATATCTTTTCCCAGTGAGATCTGAACTTACGATAGTGAAGGTGAATGAAGTTTCTATAGGATTAGGACTTTGAGATATTCTACAACTTAGGAAAAGTGAATGTTGTGCCTTATTATTTGAGTAGGAATTCATTGAGAGAGGTAGTTTGGGAATCTATGGACTCTTGGAAGGTGATAGAGGAGTTTTCCACCTTGCACTTGGATGCAGGAATGGATGGTGGAATAATTTGTCTGTTTCAGATGACAGTGGAGTCATCTATGATCCAACAGGTGGAAGAGTCTCCTTGGGGAGACTCATAGGCAGAGGTGATGCATGATCTTGTTGACCAGGGTGATTCTCCAGAAGGATGGTTTGAGGGTGGTCAAAATCGGATGTTGTTACATGATAAGATGTTTGTTCCAGTGGCGATGCACAAGGGGTTTCCATGTGATTTTCATTTCTCACCATTAAAAGTGTATCCAGGGGTTTAAAATATGTACGATGGCTTGAGGGAGTAGTTTTGGTGGCCTGGTATGAAGTATGTTGTGACAAAAATTGTGGTGAAGTTCTTAGTGTGCCAATAGGCGAAGGCTGAGCACCATGTTTCTAGTGGTTTATTGCAGCCCTTAAATGTACCTGAGTGGAAGTGGGATGATATCTTTATGGATTTCATCACAGGGAAACCAAGGGATCAGGGAGGCTATGATGCTCTCTGGGTAGTAGTGGATCAGCTAACGAAATCATCACACTTATTAGCAATCAAGTAGTCGAGTCCAATGGATTCCTTAGCCATGAGGTATGTGGTGTGGTGGTGCAGATACATAGAGTTCCAAGGTCCATTGTATCGGACCAAGATATATTATTTACCGCATGAGTCTGGAGGGGATCCACATATGCTTTTAGCACTATGTTTCACTTTAGCACTGCCTTCCACCCTCAGACAGATGGGTAGATAGATAGGACCATCCAGACATTGGAGGAAATGTTACCGGCATGCATCTTGAACTTTAGTGGATCTTGGGTATGAAACTTTCCATTGGTGGAGTTTTCTTAAAATAACATCCATAACTCTTCCATTGGCATGGATCCGTTTGAAGATTTGTATTGAAGACTGTGTCATTCACTAATGTTCAAAATAGAGCTTGGGTGGATAGTTGTTCTTGGTCCCAAGATGGTGCAGACCATGATAGAGAATATTTAACTTGTTTTTGAGAGGATGAAGGCAACACAGGATCAAAAAAATTTGTATGCCGATTGAAGGAGGAGTACCTTAGAGTTCTAGGTTGGGGACCATGTGTTATTAAAGGCCTCCCCTTGACATGGGCATCAGAGGTTTGGATGAGGGAGTAATATTTCTCCCAGGTTCATTGGACCCTTTGAGGTTTTAGGGCAAGTTGGCGAGGCGGAATATCAGTTGGAATTTCCTCCTTAGTTAGAGAGGGTCCACTAGGTCTTTCACGTCTCCCAAATTTTTTGGTATCTTCACAATGAATCCCTTGTCATTTAATGGGGCTAGTTGGATATCAAGGATGATGAAACATTGTTGGAGTATCCATGGGAGATCCAGGATCATCGGGAGAAGGTTTTGAACAGATGGACTATTCCTCTAGTTCATGTGTTGTGGAGGCATGGTGGCTTGGAAGAGAGTACTTTGGAAATGGAGACACAAATATGCACCCATCACTCAGTGATTTTCTAAGTTTTTCCTTGTCCTTTTTTTCTTTTTGATGCTTGGACCTTTTTTTATGAGATGAATTGTTTCCTTACTCTATAATGTGTAATAAATTTATGACATATGAAGAGGGGAGGACCTGAACACTAATCAATATGCATTAATGCAGATGAGATTAAACCAGTGCGGGAAAGTCAATTCTGCCCAAAGTAGATAATATCTTGACATGGAGTAAGTAATTCCATGATTCATGTGTTCGACCGGTGTGGCTTTTGGTGATTGTGTGGTGTGACTTGTGATTAGTTGGGGAAGTAGATGTTAGAGGAGGTGTTCTTGGATGTCGAGGTTTCACTCCAACTTTTGAACAACATAGGGTGGTTTATTGTTGAACTTTGATGTCATAGAAGTGTTTCAAGTATAGTGGGACTCTTGAGAGGTGTCCCATTGGTCGGTTGTTCTAACCCATATTTTCCATCTGGGATGGTTTTTGGATTCTTGAGGTTGAGAATAGTTTGAGAGGTATCTGATGTAATAGCCTAGACCTCCCCAATCGATTACTTTGTAAAAATATGGTGTTTGAGGTGTTATGGGAGGCAATGATGACTCATTTCAGGATTTTTCCAAAATACAATTTTTCAATGGTGGGTGGCATCGGTAAGTTGCGTCAATGAGTCACCTCGGCGACTTTCCATCAGTGATTCACGTCAGTGACTCCCCATCAGTGAGTCACATTGGTGACTCACCATCGATGAGTCGCATCAATGTCTCACCATCGGTAGGCCATGTCAGGGACTCGTTATTAGTGAGTTGCATCGGTGACTCACCATCGGTAGGTCATTTCGGTGACTCACCATTATTGAGTCATGTAGGTGACTCTCCATTGGTAGGTCACGTTGGTGAGTCATGCCGGTGACTCGCCATCAGTGAGGCGCATCAGGGACTCTCCATCGATGAGTCGCATCGGTGGTTCACCATCGGTGAGTCACGTCGGTGATTCTCCATTGGTAGGTCATGTCAGTGAATCGCCATCGGTGAGTTACGTCAGTGACTCACCATCGGTGACTCACATTGGTGACTCACCCAATAGTGAGTCATTTCCAATAGTTTGACAAAATTCCAGTTTTCTCCAGCTTTTCCAATTTCTCCCCTCTTACATTTTATTTCATGTAAATTGAGTTTTAAACCTTGTTTGACCATTTTTGAAGCACTTTTATGATATATTTCTTATATCATTAATATTATAACACCAACAAAACATTGAAACTTCTAAGATGCGTGGTCTTGGACATGACCCAACTTTTAAGTACTTTGAAATTGTCTCTCTTCTATAGATTTAGGATATGGACTTTATAAAGCTGAGAACCTTCCCTAATTATGTGATTACCTTTCTCTTGATACCATGGAGCCCATAAAATTTATTCCCCGAGGAGGTGTGAGTGGGTTTTGAACCCCTAGATCACATTTTTCTTAGAGCCTTATGCACCTTGTTCTGGGTACAAGGTGGAATTTCCGATCGTCTATTTCTTGAGGTAGGGAGTTCTTCGTCTCTCTTTTAATTGTGTATCATGAGGGGTGGGTATATTGACATATTCTTGTGAATATAGTTGGATCCATATTAAAATAAGTAATAAATGAGGGGAAGAATATGATGATAACAAATATAATCAGACCTGTTACTATATTAATAAATGAGTGGAAGGGAAGAAGATGATGATGATTGTTTTGTTTTATCTATTATATTTGATCCATGATATGAACTGTGTGAGATTTATACCTTCTAAAAATCATGGTTGTTGGTTATATTTATTTTCAAACCTGAATCATGAATAATTTCTGTCAATATTTTGTTGAATGGTAGTGAACACGAAAACTTGATTAATCATGTATATTTGGTTAAATAAATGGATTCCCTAGGATCAAAATTGTTCAGTAATAACCCTTGACTTATCAAAGAGGAATTAATGAATGAGTGACTTAAATATGAATACAACTTGCCTTGTTTGGTGTGGATGTGACCTGTGTGTGGATATTTTCTTTCTTGAGCTTTGTACGGGTTGTGTGGTGCTTCTGTTGAGAGCACGATGGTGTGTGTGGATGGTTTGAGGGTCTAATGGAATATCAGTTTGAGAGATTGTTTGATTTTGAAATTGATGGGAAATGTTTGAGTAGTGGGACTGCAGGTTTGGGTTGTGCTATGTTTATGTTTATGGGTGTGGTGTTGTTATATAGTAGGGATGTCAGGTTGGTTATTATGAGGATTGCTATGGGGTTTGGCAGTAAGTTTGGGGTTTTATTTTTGAGAGTAATCAAATTGAGGGATTACTTGAAAAATGATAATGGTAGTGGTTGTCTTGGGAGCTAAGTGGGGAGGAAGTGTGAAGTGGGGTGTTTTATCATAGTTTTCATCCTCTATTTAGCTTGGTTGTGAGGTTTGTTGTGTGATGTGGTTGTGAGTCTCTTGGGTAGGGATGGAATAACTGGTAAATTCTTAATAAAGTCAAAATGACTGGGTCTTAATAGGATTTATTTTATAAACTTCATAAGTGACCATCTTTTATACTGATACATGAATTTATAGGTAGTAGAAAAGGTATTTTTGTGGACTGGTTGTTGTTTGAAACCCCATAGGTTGGGATGAGTGTTTGTTGCCTATATATGTGCATGTAGTTCATTGTGATTTCTATAAGAAACCCACCCTAGTGGAAAATTATGTGCCAAACACCCCCATTTTTATGGGGGATGATATCTTTCTCAAACATCATACTGGGAGGATGGATCACTGGCCACTCGATCTTCCCTGCTCCCTCTTCTAGGTGGTGATAGCCTAAGACTCTTTGGTCAGGTAGTGGTTTGTGAGGCCCAGGTGTGTTCAAGAAAGTTGTGCTTCCCAGGAGTCTTCTGAATGAGATGTATTGTGGTTCCCATGTGTCTTTGAAATGTGGTGTGGTTTGTGGCCTAGGTTTCTATAGGTGGGATGAGATGTGGTTGTAAGGCCCAGGTGTCTGCAGGCGGGATGCGGTTTGGTATGTTTGAAAGAGTTGGGAGCACCAGGACATATGTTGTTGGGGTGTGAGAGTGTCTAATCAGTGGTAAAGATATGTAGGGTAACCTATCATTGATGGGTTTACAATATTAATTTACTTGACTTTTATTATTCGGTGAGCATGCTTTTAGTGAGGTTGGGGTGTCTAGTATACCTTGTTAGGTGTTGTTGGTTTCTACTATTTTCCCATAGGGGAATTGGTATGCTTCTCCACTTGTGAATGAGAGAATTGGGGTTTTTCCTACTGAGTATACTTGTATTCTCACCCTACGTTATAAAACTTCATTCAGGTTTCCAACAGGACTACATGGACCGTACTGGGCATTACTTGCTTGGAATTTGGGACAACTATTGTGTCACTGCTTATCTTTGTTCTTTTGGTACTTTGGCATTTTATTGTATTTATATCAGTTTTAATTTAGACATGCATATTTGATTGATTTTGGATTTTTTTATATATATGTCCATGTGTTTTTTGAGGGGATACATCTTATCTCTTGATTATAGTTACTATAAAAAGGGTAATGCCTCCTATTTTTCATGAGATTATACAACCTTGGTTATAGTTTCCACCCTGGGGCCTACTAAAGGCGGGACTTAGGGGTCATTATCTCTCTTACTTCATTTCCAGCTCAGGAGTGGCATCTTTGGAGGGAGGGAGTCCTGACATAGTGTGTGTTCATAATTTATTGTTAGGGATCCATGTATGGAGAAGTCCATTATGTTATAATGATGAGTAAAAGGGGATAGTTATGGGAGGATGTGATCTATGGCATACTTAGAATCATTTTATTTCATGGATACCATATTCTATTGTTTAATTGATCTTTTCTATATAACATGTATTAAACTACTTTTGGGGATTAGTTTTGACTACATATGTATTACTAGTGTAGGTTTATTTTTTTTATTACAGTTGATGTGATTTTTATGTTTGGATTACCTCTTTGATTCTATATTGTTTATTATTTATTATTAATACCTAGAATTTTATTTTAATTTATATAACTTAATAACAATGTCATAGTATCCCCAATGTATGTTTCTATCCCTCACTACTAGTTGGTAGCCTCTTTCATATGGGGTAGAATACTTGAGGCCATGTGGTTCTTTGTCTTATACTATGTGAACTAATAAAGGTTGTTTCAATGAATGAAAAAGAAAGGGCCCAATGATTGGTGAGTGAGAAAGAGGTGGATGATAGGGATTTAATGATGGTAATAGTGGAGGCCTTAGGCCCATTTTCTATTTACATGTCTATTATTTTATATTTTTGATTTATACTATTTATATTATTAACCTACTAGGATATACTTTATTTTTTTTATGTGTTGTATGATTTTTATAAGGGTTTATATTTTATGATACCAGATGTTATGTTGTTAGGGTTGGCCCATTGAAATAAATTCCACATTATGGAATTATATTGTATATAATGGGTTTTTATCATTTTAATTAATAATTGTGTTTATTTGATGGAGTGTATAGTCTTCACATTATTTTTATAAACTATATTCTCTACTATGCATGATCATTTATATAATGAGTCACACATGAGGCTATGTGGAATGTCAGCTTGAAATGTGTGGTCGGTTACTCAAGTTAGGATATTACAATGCATTATATAAATGTATCCTTTAAAAAAAACTCTCTAAAACCCTATGCATGATAAAAATTATTTATAAATTCTAATTGAGTGGTAAAAAAATTAATTTTAATTCAGCGTTTCACTCAAAATTTACATTTTTCATCAAAATTTAACAATTCATGGCTTTCAATTCCAAAACAAATAACACCCCATAATATTTTTAAAAATTAATGGACTGAATTTATATTTCTCCAAAACTAGGGCTACAATATTTTTATATAGTTATATATTTAAAATTAATATTTCTCTTTATTTATCTAAAAATAATGTACCCAGGTTAACTTAAACCACATTGATATATGTATTAAATTTTTTAGACAAATAACTGATATATGTTAGGTTTCAGTCAAAAAAACTGGCAGTGAGAGTTATTATACTAATATATTGACTAAAATTTTACCTTGTATCAAATTATGGTGTTTCATGAATGATATATATAATTCTAACAAAATTAATTTCCAAAATAGTGATCAGTAAGATAAATCCCACCAATTTGATGTATGTGTTAAGGTAATCTAGGAGAAAATTTTCTATACCAATGATCGCAAAAAACTATATCCTAGAGTATATTTTGTGTCTATGAGATGAGTGTTTGTGTTTGTTTTCTTGATATAATTTTTTTTAGTATTTTTGTTGATTTATATTATGTAATTAGATTAATTTTAACCACATGTTATTTGAAAAATGTTTTGTGACTATATATTTCTTTAATTATTATGTTATTTTTATATAAGATATATTCTATATTGGTTAAAATAAAGTATGTTTTATCCTTATATGATGTAAAAATCATGGTGTTAATGGAATTTAAAATATGTTAAATTCAACAATATTTTTCGTACATATTATAGTGAATATGTTTCATGAGTCTAAAGCATATTATGTGAAGTTATGAACTCTTATATTTTATTCCATGGTGTTGTATATTTTTCCAAATCCTTAAAATATATATCTAGGGACATATTCTTTATATTTAATGGATATTTCCAAGATTATCACTTTGGTTTCATGATTTGTAATCTTAATAATATTTATGAAGTTTTTCAATGGTTTTTTAATTTTCTATTTGATGTTAATCTTTTATTATGGGTACAAAAAATATATTCTTAAAGATAATTTTATATGAAGTGGACATAAAAAAAATTACTTGGGAAATCATTCAATGCATGAAACATGTGTTACATCATGTAGAATATAATATTTTCTTTAAAAGAATATGATATTTTGGATTAAGAGAACCTTTTTTCATAGTATAAAAGATTTTTTTTCTCAACATGTTTTTAATGAAATAGAAAATTCTAGCATTTTTTATTTAATTATCCATGTGGATTATGGAGAAATAATTTATGTGGTTTTAATTTAATAATTTATATAAATATATTTATATTAATTAATAATTTGTTTAAATCTAAAATAATTTGACTGTTGAGAAATATATTCATCTGAGGGGATTAGAGATAGAAATTATATATAGATATTATAGATCTAGAAGAGGATAGAAAATAAAGTATTATTATCACAAAGGAAGAAGGAGGAGGAAAATAAGCAGAAATATAAATGAGGGAATCAAAATCATTGGGAATATTTATGTCTTGGTGAAATATTTTATTTATCTATTTCTTATTGATTTTCTTAGAATAACACTGTGAGTACAAAATCATACAATATGTCTAATAATCATGGTCTAAATCTCATTAAATAAAGTTTTATGTTCTATGTTTCTTTTATTTAATCATTATTTATTATTTTGAATTTTGATATGACAATTATTATGAATTAAAATATAAAATTTTATTCCTAGGTTTTTAATTTTGTTTAAAAATTCATATGAAATTATTTAGTGTAATCATTTTAGGATTTTTAAAATTTATTACTTAATTTATGAAATAAAAATTAAAAGTTCAGGTGAAACCCAAAAAAGACACTAATTGGGGTATTAATAACTGCTTTTAGTGATCCATATGAAAATTTCTTGACCTATAAGTTACAACTAAAAGTGATTATTAATAATCTCAAGAAAACTAATTTCTCTACGATTTCCTCTTCCCCCACCTATGCACAATGCACCATTTTATTCCCCCACCTAAGTTATATAATATATTCTACCTCCCCATCAATAATTTTTGGTCATTTTTATCTATATACATTTTTCTACCACATCAATCACCCTCCCTTGTCCTTATATTCATCTATATTCACTTTTATTTATCTATCTACACCGATCTGACCTCATCTTCCCTTAGCCATCCCTTTTCATTAAAATTAAATCTAGCTGCTACTGAACCCACTTGTCTGGACTCCCACTACAATGGAGAACCATAATACTAGATCTCACTACCTCAGTGGAGTTAAAATACTAGGCCTATCAAGGATGATCTTTGTTTGATTTTGAAATTTAATTAAATATATTTTCTAATTATTTATCATTTCTATTTTAAATTTTTTGATTGTTAATGGAATTAATTTTTATTTTTTTGAATTAAGTTTTATTTTATCTGAATTTAAATTTAATCTACTACATTTTTTATTAAAATTACCATTAATATTGAGTTTTTAAAATAAATTAATTATAGAAAGCTATAAAAATTATATTATTAATTATGATTGTTGTCATATATCACTAATATAATATTGGATTCTAATGAATGGGCTGGAAGATGGACCCCAATAAAATATGAGTTTCTTTTTGTGTATATATATATTTTAAGAAACAAAATTTATATTTATTTAAATAATTTTTTATTTTTTAATTTATGTGTGGTAATTTTTTATTAAAATTCATCCAATTTTTTGTAAACTATTATGTTTAATTAAATTTGAATTATAATATATTTCTATTTTTAATTGAAAAAACCTATTAATAATATACTAATGTATTACTTGAAAATTCATTTCTAGGTTTTTTAAATTAATTATTTTTAAAAATAGTTTTTATATAATTAATTTCAGACATTTATAAATATTGAGTTAATCTTACTTATATGTTGTATAAAGAAAATTTTGATAGAATTATGTAATTCATTAATTTTATGAGAGGAATTCATCATAATCATATTGGATTTTGTTATATAAGATATAACAACAACAAATATTTTTTTTCATATATTAGTTGAGAACATCTCTTTTTAAATTATTTCTTGATGAAATATAATATTTATTTTTAACATGTGGAATACTATAATTCAAGTCATTGAGAATATACAATTTTGATGGATACAAATTTTACAATATATATATAAATATATATATATATATATTCAGTTTGAGAGATTAAATTATATAAACACATAGGTTCCCAGGTACATTAATGGGTCATGCCACACCCCCAAATAGGATTAGAAAGAACCAATTAAGGACCTTATAAAAAATTCTAAATGGCCAGTAAGACCAACCTGATGTGTTTTTTTTCTATCTATCATGTTGGAATATTGCATAAAACGAAACTCCCATTACTTTTTTCCTAACCAATGTAAAGGAGTGTCAAAAAACACCACACCATATGATACCGCATTTTACCGAGTATCACCCCTATTAATTAGCCAACCAACCACCTAAATCATCAATGAGTCTCACCATTCAGAAGGAAACTAATCATCCAACACCAACACCTTTTGTAGGTCGACCACTATCATAATCTAGGAAAAATATAATGCCAAAAACACCCATTCAACGCTAATTTAATTGGTGATTTTTAGATATTATGGGGTTAAAATCTCGATGAGATGCACAATAAACATGGATTATTCCCTATAATTTGTCATTTAAATTATCTAAATGTTACAATAAATGATCTTATGATATTAATGTTAAACTTTCTTTTCCTAGAGTTCAAATATAATGAATTGGAATTTCTCAGGCCATTAATTTGTTTCTTTTGAGTGTAGTATGTTTAAGATAAGTTTTGGAGGAAGGTAAGAATAATTGGAGATAGAATATTTACTATAGATAAGTGTTTCAATATAGAACATTATGCTATGATATTATGAATTACTATAAGATGTGGGTTTGATTTGGTTTGGTTATTTTTGTTTTTAGAGTTGTTATTGCACCATGATTATTGGTGTTGTAGCATGAAGTATTGGTTGTAAAAATTTTGTGTCATTTTGTTTGGTTATATGATTTCAGTTATGGTATGTTGAGGATGGTTAAGGAGTGAAAATACTGGGGAAGGGTGGATATTCCTTGGATAGGGGAATTGTTCCTTGGAGATCTAGGTAGTCGAGTTCCATGGTTACACCTATTTAGGGTCTATTTAACCCTTGTGTATGATGTTTCACCATCATCAATGTATGATGTGTAATAGGTTCAAGGTAGGAGTATTTGGTTTATGCCGTGAACTTTGGGGATCTAGGATTATGGTGTGAACAGATATCTTAAACCATGAAATTTATAAAATGTGTTGATTTAAATCATTTTCCCAAGATATTTAGTGAATATATCATTGTAAAGATCAAATATATCCACTATTATGGTGTAACCAGATCTGTGGTGATATAAAGTGGTTTTTTCATATTTAATTATAAATTCACGCTTCTTTTCAGATTCTCCCATATTTTTATAATTTCTATTTAACCATGGGAATATTTTGATATACTTATAGTCATTCATTACAATGTCTTTTGATTATTGGTTTCATGTAATAAAGATCCATTCATTTGAGGTGAGATTCTCTTCCTTTTTTTCTAGTTATGTCTTGATCCCTTATTGTCCCTTATTTTAAGAGAATTTATAAAAGTGGTTTGAATTCAGTTTTCATGGTCATCGTTCATGGTTCTGATTGATGTAGTTTTAAAATAAGTTTTTATGACTTTAATTGGGTGTTTTTAGTGGCATGATCATCATTATTATCCCTTATTACACTATGATATTAAAAGATCCATTTGAGGTAGGGGATTCCAAACTTCTCTTATTTTTTATATATTAATTCATATGAATATTATTTTTGTTTTAATTGGTTTAACGATATGGACTAACCTAATAATTATAAATAACTTATTAAAAAAATTTATTGAAAAAACGGGTGAATCAAATATTCATTGAAATATTTCACAAGGATTCTATGTGTTGGAGTTTATTATTTGATATTCACTATTGTGAAATTTTCATTATTATTTAATTGAAGTATTTTTATTCCCCATTAAAAATCAGTTATTAAAAAAAATATAGTGACATAATTAGATTATTAAAATATATAATTAAAATACTGATAATAATTAAAGCACATTTTTTTGGATGAAACAGAAATAATGATAAGAAATGAAATTATTTCAAGTGTTTTTTTGAAAAAAAATTGGTGTCGTACTCCAATATTTTTTTTTATATTCTTATGGATTGAGTTTTGTTTGTTGATCATTATGGCTAGTTTGAGTTATTATTATGACGAAGTTACAGAGTTGAAAATTTGATGAATGATGTTATGTTTTTGTTGTGGCTAGCATGATGTGATTGTTGTGGAAAGAGGAACATGATTTCAATGTTCATTTTTGGATTTCATAAAAGACATTGTAATTAGACTATATGGAGGTTTTTATGCTATTGGGTTTTGTTTTTATGGGTTGAGTCCTAGTTTCTAAGTAGTTTGGAATGTAGAAAAAATAATTAAATTTTTAAATGGGTAAAGTGGATATAAATTTATGATTATTAGTTATTTTAATGATATATAGATGACAATCAGTGGGATAAACATTGTTAATAGATTATAGTAGATGAGAAATGAATAATGAGTGGTTTTATATTAAATAAGGTTAAATTAATATAACATTATAGGTAAAATGGAAAATATAGAGTTTGATAATATGTTATGATAAAATATTACGTTATCTATGTTGTGTGGTTATTATGTTGTATTAGATTTGATGAGTATGGTTTGCTAGTTGGGGTAATGGTTATCAGCATGTGATTGCTGGAATGAAGGGATTTTCATAGTTAATAGTGATTAAGGTGTTCTAATTTTTTTAACCCTTGGCATGAGTTCCATGTTTATATTATATTCATTAAATATTCTTATTATTTCATACACATCACCACTTGAGTCGAGTGACCATACCAACATCAATTTTAGGAAATGAGTTCCTTGTTTCTTCCTCGATATATAGGTTATGGAGTTAATAAATGCCAGAATTCTCCCTATGTATTTATCTCCCTTTAGATATAGTTTGGGATGTGATGGATCAAGATAGTTATATATATATATTATGTAATGTAGTTAGGTTATATTATATATATACTAGACAACGTGGTCTTGTGGTTGTGACGAATATACATAGTGGAGGACATGCATGGTTGGAGGAGGGAACGAGGTTAATGTTCTTCATGTTCACATTACCCAACATTGATGAGAATGTGATATGTAGTTTTTCTATGGTATGTGGTGGTGGATTTGTGGTTATAGAAATTATGTCATATGTGGATATGTAGATATATAGATGTGGATAGTATAAAAACTCATGACATATACGATTGGGGAGTGAGAGTGACCCATTCAGTGGGGAAGTGGTCTCGAGGTACTTTTTTGATATTTTATTTTGGTATAATGTTACTAAATTTGGAGGCATTATTGGTTGAGTGATCCTTGGTGCGGTTTGTTGATAGTTCACTTGGAATTGTTGATTTTGTTTTATATTTACTCACTAATTCATTAGTATATTTCTTTATCATTTTAATTAGAGGATTTAGAGAGGATACTACTAAGTATTTTTGTATGAAAACCTCAATATAGATATATATATGTATATATATAATTTTTTATGGGTTTCTAAAGGAGAGATGGTGCTTGAGGTGGATCTTACTATCTTAGGGTGAATGTTGGTGTTTGTGAGTCACCGTCATATGAGTTACATTTGGTATTCCTTTTAGATACCTTTGGTTATGTTCAAATTTTACATACAATATATATTGGGTTTTAATTTATATTACATAGAGTTGATTAGTGTTTTTTTTCAAGGAATATGAGGTAAATTCCTTCCATCTATGTGTTATTAACCCTTTATTAATACTCATAAACCTATTTCATATTAGAGGAGGGCTTCATGGGTCAATTTTATCTTCACTGAAAGTCTAGAATTGGTTCCTAGTGGGTTTGAGTCATGAAAAAGTAGTATTGTAGTAATTTTCAAGAGTTAGGATGGTGGTTGGAGTTTTTCATTGGTGATACAATTATGGGGTTGGTAGGATATCAATATTGGTAAAATATAACATGTTAGGTAGAAATGGATACTATCTAAGACACATGCAGATAGAGTCACATGTGATCTTTTGTAATAAACTTAATCATACTAAATGTTATAATAGATATGAGTATAATTTTATGCTAGTGACTTAAGGTGTGTTATATGTGTCATATTTGTAGCACATGTGGATTAATTGAGGTTATTGTTAGGAAATTAAAATGAGTCTATGTTAAATTATTTAAATAAAATCCATGCTTTAAGGATAAGTAGTTTCTTATCTTGTATATATCTGGATCATGGGAATTGTTCTCATGTGATTATGACTAGAGGGGTACAACATGATGAACTGGTCGAACATATGAGTTATGAACCAATAGATTAATATGGGTCTGAGAGGAAGAAATAGTGGGAGTTTTAGTGTTAGTTCTTAGATAAGTATGATGAAACTGATTCTCATCAATTGGTAGAGAATTGGATAATGGATATAGATATTTCCTTTTATTTAATTTATTCAAATAATGAGAACTAGATCTAGTTAACTATTAGTTATTAGAGAGGATTTATGTGTTAGTGGTTATTTTTTCTTTGTGAAGATCAAGGGTAGTTTGAGATATCGTGGGGTGATTTTCAGAATTAGTTTCATGTAAATTTTTTCTCTACAATATTGAAGGTTATAGGTTTTAGGATTTTCTTTCCATTTATTAGGGGAGATTTATCATGTTAGAGAATGATATTTGGTTCAATAATATCCTATATTATTCTTGAGATATTCTCCCAAGCTAAGTGGTTGAAAATCGATATTTCAAGGAGGTACTGCATCACGCGATTCAATAATTCGTTACCCTTTTCACATTATTGATGTATCTTCAAAGATTGAATTTTTAAAAATTTATTAAGAAGAATAATTCCCATACCATATTTTATCATGATGGAGTTCATAATAACATCTCAAGGAGAAGAGATACCAATGGATCTTCTTGGATGTCGTGGGAAGTCGAGGTTTCAAACAGAAGGTATTTAGTCCCATTATTAATATTATTATAATTTTTTAGAGAAAGTTATTTATATATTCTACATATAGTTTTTTAATAGTGTGTATTTATTTTAGGGTTCATTGGAGTCAATGATTCCAATGATCAACCATTCTTGGTGGTCATCATGGGATAGCTGGTCAGTTTTTTGTAAAACCTCAACATTATTTTCCTCTAAAACTTTATATACAATAGTATTATAAAAAAAATTAATCATATAATAGGTGATAGGGAATATAGAGGATAAAAAAGTGATATCCTCATCCTCAAAGGAATAAGGTATAGTGTGGTTGTGGAGGTGGATTTTAGTACGGTCCATTAGGAAGAGGAGCATGACATGGTCAGCTATATGACATACTATTTCCTATGCTAGGAATATCAGATAACATTTGAGGAATCAGATTCTTATAATCTATATTGGAATTCACCTTATTTGATTCTAAAGAATTTAATTCATTTATTTCGATTTATTTAGTCTTATAATTGGGACTCAAGGTGGATATACTTATAGTTCAATTGGTGTTGACTATGTAAGTTAGAGGTCAATCTTGTTTTATTGATATTTTCTTGGGGTTTCAGCCAATTATGGGGATCTATCAATCATAAGGGGATATCTTATTAATTTTGATAAAACCATATAGTGTAATTATCAATATGGATTGGTTATACTTGGTTTATATAGTTATCTGTTGTTTTTGGAGAGAGTTTCATTATTTGATGTGAAACCTCAGCCCACGGGGTTAGTTAGTGAGTAGGACCATAAGATACATCATAGACATTAAAATAATATATTTTTTATCTTCTATAATAGCTATTTTTGGGTTTAGTGGAATTGTAAGTGGTGTTGTTTTCTAGATTCTTTTAGCTGTTTCTATATGTCTTCCCTAAAGTGGTTTTGATGCTACCCCCTCAACATGACATTGGGTTAAAGATAGAGTTGCAACCTAGTGTTTCTATAATTTTCAGGGAACATTATTATATGAAAACTTATAAGATACAAGAGTTCAAGATTCATATTAATGAAGATTCATATTAATGATTTAATTTATATGGGTTTCATCTGGCCTAGTGTGTCTTCTTTAGGTACCCTGATGTTATACATGAAGACATAAAATTTTAGTATGATGTTATTCATAGACTACCAATGATAGAACCTTGTAATAGTTAATACCTTTTATCCACTCAAAATGATAGATATTATGTTCAATCAGTTAAAGGGGGATAGAAAACAAGGCTGGAATATGCCATTGGGTGTCTTGGAATAGAATGGGAAAACCAATTTTTGAAGGAGGAATTGATTTATGTGATGTTTAGAAAGCCATGAAATCCATGTAGGATAAAATGGAATGGGATATTATTTATGGGAAAATTTTATCGGAGTGGTTCATGAACAACATGTATGGTGAAGATTGGAGAGAGTGGTCTATTAGCATAAGGCATAAGATAGGCCTAGTAAGGAATATGATAGAACACTTGGAAACATTGGAAGGAAAGGTGACATGGGTGGTGTGTAGTGGTGAGATCAATTTCTAGAAGGAGAATTGGGTCGGGGTACCTCTACTCTTTCTGGGATACCCAGTTCTGGAGATATTTTTTAAAGAATCTAGTAAGTTATTTTCTTTTATCAACACAAATTTTGAAAATTATTAAAGGAGTATTTTTTATAATATTAGTATGATGGATGAGCCTGACAGATATATGTATTTGAAATCCTCTTCTAGTTTTTTCAATGGTAGGGACTTCCATGAAATGGTTAATTTCAATAGTGGAAATAATGAGTGTGAGATGAAGCTTTATCATAAAGTGACCCCAATGAAGATGAATTTCTTAGTTTGGTGGTTTAGGAACCAAGAATTTCCCATAAATGACCAAATTCAAAAGAGAGGGATATGCATGACTTCCCATTGTTGTTATTGTTCTTCTTAGAGACAATAATCTATTTGGAATCTATATTTAAGAGGGGAATAAACACTTGATATTTGGATTCTTCTCAGTCACTTAATGGGTATTGAAGGGTGCAAGGACTCCATTTTGTATTTCATTGAGTCATGGTTTCAAGGAGAAGACCAGAACCATGTTGAGGTTAATGGTCATTGCATGATCTTTGCTACAATGTGTTGTATCATTTGGGAGGCAAGGAACAAGGTGAGGGAATACACTATTTACTCAATCCTATTAATACATGTTTGACTGAAAGATTTTTTGGTAGAGATAAAATCACTTTTTCCTGGTGGGGACTCATCATTTTCATTCTAGAGTTATATACCAAGGGTTTTCAGGAATGTTGAATGCTCATGAATGTATAATCAATGGGAATGGGTTAGTTGGATTCCTCGTAGGTCGGGGTTGAAACTCAATGTGGATGGATCATGTTTGGATAGGGTTGTGAGATGTAACATACTTTTTTCATGATAATAGATGATCTATTATTTTTTAGTTTCATATCCTTCTATGTCCTAAGAAACTCTATCAAAGTGGAATAAAGGGAAATAGAGAGTTTCCTCATGATGTGTAAATTATATAACAATGACAATATTTAGGTGGAATATGATTCAAAGGTGCTGGTGGGGCTCCTTGATGGTAAGTCTAGACCTCTTTTGGAATTGAATTATTTCATTAGGAATTATAAGAGGATCCTTGTTCAAGGGATTGAGGTTAGAAACACATGGAGGGAAGACAATTTTGTAGCTGGTGCATTATCAAGTAAAGGATATCCTATCAACCACACCATTTTATATTTTTTGTACAGGGTACCTCCTGAATGATCATAAGATCTTTGTTAAGGTATATTCCCTTGGTCTCCACAACTTCTTTCCCCATGATTTTCCCCTTCTAATCATTATTATAATTCAATAAAAATTTAATTTTTAGTTAGTTAAATGGAGATATCTAGTTTTCAAAGACCGATCTGTAGTTCGGGTTTCATCAGATAAGGATGATGGTGGAGGTTATCCCAAATAATAATTTTAGGTATCTTTATGGGACCTTTGAGTTCATGGTTATGAATTATAATTTCATAAATTCCCCATATCTTTTCATAGGAATCATAACATTTGTATTTAAAAATTTCAATGATCATTTTATAGTAATGTTCATTTATGTCATTCTTGTGTACTCAAAGTCATAGGAGGATAATAATGAGTGTTTTAGGACCATGATGTAGAACCTTTAGAAATATCTTCTCAATGTGAATCTATCCATGTGTAGGTTTTGGATTTATGAGGTGAATTTCCTTGGTAATTTAGTATCTCTATAGAGAGTGGAAATTGATCCTTTAAAGATAAAAGTAGTTGTTTCTTGGGAAGCACCCAATAATATCCCAAAGGTATTTAGTTTCCTTGGTCTTGAGTGATATTATTAAATATTCATATATAATTTATCTTATATTGAATCCAAATTGATATCCTTGACCAGGAAGGAAAAAGACTTTGGACTTATAAATTTTAGAACATGATTGAATAACTAATGGAGAATTTGAACTGTGCTTCTATCCATTACTTTCCAATGGAGGGAAATAAGTGAAAATTTTATGAAATTATTCTCATCCAAGTTTTGTTTTATTTTGATAATATTTATATAATTAATCTATTATGGGTTATGATAGTTATTCCTTCCTAATAATAACTATTTCACCCATGATTTTATGTTGGTAGCAAAAGTGTTTTTGGTGAAGATATGGTGGAATTACCTCATCAGTGAATGAATTGTTATCTTCATATATCGTAAATTATTATGGAATATATTATGTGGTATTTTAATATGTATTTCCATATATAGATAGAGTTTTTCAAGATTATGATTTTAGGTCTCTTTAACCATGGTTAAATTGGATATAAATTTTGATGTTCTAAGAATCAATTGGAATAGATATGTTGCTTGTGAGTTTGTAGGTTCTTGGAGAGTGATGGGTAGCTTATGGAATTGTATCTGAATGTGATGGAGGGTAGTGATTTATATTTTTTGTATATGAATTATTTTCATTCATCCTTAATATAGTAAGTATAGGAGTCTTAGATTAATAATCATTGGTTAGAGTTTTGTAGAGATCATGTAATTTATGGTGATTCAGATGAGGGATAGTTAGATGATGATTAATGTCCAGTGTTATTTTGGAGAAAGATATTAATTCCATCGAAAGTTCATGATATTTTTATCCATCCATTTTAAATATCACATATGGAAATTCATCCTAGGTTATTAAAGATACAACATTCTATGAAGAGTCATCTTCAACAGCTATGAGTGAAGAGGCTGGTGGATATTTTTGTGTCTTGATGATTAGTAAAACAGTCGGTGAAAGTAGATTGCTATGTTATTCTTGGATTATTTTAGTTATTGAATATCCATAGGTGTAATTAAGTAGAAATTTTGATGGATTTATTTAATTTTTAACTTGATCGTATAGAGAATGTGATTCCATTTGGGTGATTTTTAATCAGTTGATAAAGAAGGATCATTTATTTCATGTCAAGTAATAGAGTTAGGTGGATTCTTTAGAATTTCAGTATATGGAAAAGATATTTAAGCTACAAGGGGTTTTTAGGATTATAATATTCAATTTATATCTACTTACCCTATGATTCTATAGAGTATTGTGTCATAATTTTGGTCTCAGTTATGCCTTAGCACTATATTCTATCTTCATACATATATTTAGATTGATCACACTATTTTGATGGTGGAGGAAATATGGGATGAATATATTTAAAATTTTATTGGTTATTTTTTGAATCATTTCCCTTGGTAGTTTTTTATAATAATGGCTATTATTCATATCTTCACATTGGTCTATTAGAGGCGTTGTATGGGAAGCCTTATAAATCTTCATTGTGTCATATCAATGACGGAGAGTTAGTATTTATTAGACCATATTAGGAATAAATCACAATAGATAATGTATAGATGATTCAAGAGTAGTTTGAGGTAGCTCATGGTTGTTAGAATAATTATGTGGGTAGGTGGAGGAGACATATAGAGTTTTTAGTTGGAGTGTTTTTTCCCAAATGTTTACCTTCATCATGATGAGATAAGGTTCGATTATAGTAGTAATATTTTCCCTCACATTATTTGACCTTTTAAGGGGTTGGATCATGTTAGAAATGTGTCTGATCAATTAACACATCCTATGTAGTAGGATCAGATCCATGATTTCATCCATGTGTTGAAGATCCATAGGCATTTTCATGAAGAATTAGTTTTCATTAATTAGGGTGAGTTTGATATTATGGATCTCATGAAATTTATGAAGTAGTTGGTTGAGATTTAGAAACATGAGGATAAGGTTCTACATGGGTGAGTTATTCTCTTGAATTGTTTCTTATGGAGTCATGGTGGTATGGTGGAAGGTATGTGGGAACATAATTCATAGATGTGTGATCAGTTTTCTAAGTTATTTTGATTTTTTTCTTTGATGTTGATATGATTAATCTTATACTGGTTTTATTGATATGTCTATCCTTTCCCCATGTTGTGTTCTGGTTAAGGAGTTTTTCCTCTTTGTGAGTTATCTCTCAAGGGGTGTTTGGAAAAAATAATCATTATCATATTTCTTGGTTAGTATTAATTCTTGATGATAAGAATAAATTTAGATGTATGTAATATAATAATTACGAAATTATAAGGTTATTAAATTATGTCTTTAGAATGTTAGAATTTTCAAGAGAATGTTTGGTGGAAATTAAGTAGAGTTGAAGCATAAATTTCATCTTGATGGATGTGTTTTAGCTTTTACAATTGTGATAATCATTGATGAGTTGGATAAAGTGGAGAATTTTCCATAGTGTGGTTATTTGGGCAATCTATTTTTGTGTTTCAATTCAAGGAGGGGTGTTTCAACATGGAATCATGGTCAAAAAACTTTTTTGTAATTTTTTTGGCCATGATATTTCGATTGTGGAATGGTGTAAATTATTGTAGCATAAAGCTATTGGGACAAGGAAGTTGCATTGTGAGGAGGTGGACCATTCTATAGAGATCTAGGTAGTTGAGTTCCTTGATTATACCTATTCAAGGTTAGTTTCACCATGGGGTTTGTTGTTTGAACATCAAGGATTTATGATTACAACATGACCACAAAGGATGTGTCATAACCATCACTAAACATGTCAATTTTAATTTGTTTAACCCCTTGATATTCATGGAACATAGCACCATGAAGATAGGATATAGACACTATTGTGGTGTGACTAGACCCTTTTTTCCATGGTGTAGGGTTTTTTATTTTTAACTATAAATTCCAAAATTCTCTCAAATTTTACTCTATTTTTATATTTACCTTTTAACACTATTTTAATTATGGTGTGTTTTAAAATCACTTTGTCTTTTATTTAGTGGCCTTTTTTATTTGTGGATTTGAATAGTCAAGATCTTTTCATCAGAGGTGAGATTCTCTTCCTTTTACTCGATTCCCTCTTAGTTTATTCTCCCTTATTTTGGGAGAATTTTTTATAGTGTGTTTTCATTAATTTCCTTATTCTTGGGTCAAGGTTTTGATGGAGGTTTTTGTGCTATATTTTTTTGAGGGATTTCCTTATGTGTTTTTTCATTGGTGTAATTATCATTATTCTCCATTCTTGCACTGAAAATATTTAAAACTCTGTTCATGGAAGGGGATACTGAACTTCTCTTATATTTTACATGGATATTGGATGAATCATTTTATTATTTTAATTAGGTTAATTGTTTAGTTGAAAGTTTTACTTTCAAAACTTTTTTTTGGAAATCACAACACACATAATTGCATAATTTTTGTACCAAATTCATGTTTACCAAGTGTTTAGAATTTTTGTATTGGAAGGTTATTTTTATCAGATGTAGAAAATATATTCCATCAGATTAAACTTTTCTAACCATTAAAATGAATTACTTTTATTAATCGGTCAAAAGAGTATGTTTTTACATCGACAAAACTAGTGCTATGGTAAATTGGATGAATAAGTAATTTTTCACATTGTTCGAACCAATAAATTTTTACACTGGCTAAGACTATACATTTTTACATTAGAAAAACATAATTTTATTGGATGAAGAGTTATAATTTATAAATTAAAAATTATTACTAAGTCTCACCAGAAAACGTTTTACTATGTCCACTGAATAAATAATCATTATATAGAGTCAGACATGATATATGAATGAACCTTTCTAAATCTATCGAAAAAATAATTTCATTATACCAAAGGAATAAAGTTATTTACACAAGATGGAATTAATATGCACTACAATGGTGTTACTAAGGTGACCACTAGGAGAAGTTTTTTAGATCCTTTCAAGTGAAGAAGAGTTCATATGAGGTTTTTGCAACCACGTCTAAAGAATTTAGAATATGACCAATGTGTATTTTCAAATAAAAGGATGCATAATTCGAGGAGTAAGTTATTTTAAAAAATTCGGGATCTAGAATCAATGAAAATCTAAGAGTTCATGTGAAGTTTTTTGTAACATATTATTACATTGATTGATCACTTTGTTATAATTCTATATAGAGTTTTTAATTAAGGAATCCACTTTGAAAGGCTCTTTATAAATTCCTTAAATTCTTTGTGTTTGTAATTGTTTGTCCAATCTAGTGTGATCAAGAGATTACAGGGATATGAAGACAGAGTTGTTCTGATCATTATAATCAAAGGTTCCCATGGCTAGGAAAACATAGTTATTCTGATATTAGTGTTAAGGTATTCCTTACTCATGGAAAAAATACCATTATGGTTCAGTTAAAACTGTAGATACCAAAATTTAGGGTTTTTTACTTCTTTAAATTGAAGGTTAAATTGTGGATATATTTTATAATGGTTCTATAAAATTTCTTATTAACTTTATATAGTTTAATTTTACTTGTTTTTATAAGTTTCTATTTATATTGTGCATTATTTAAGGAAAGTTTACTTATTCTATAAACTTTTATTAACTCTGAAAATATAAATCAAACAGAGTGTTCATCTGATAAAGTACAAAAGGAGGTAATGAAAATTGGTAGTTATATTTAATAAACTACAATACACCCACTATTGTAGTGTTTATACATAATATTAAAATCCTATATTTGGTATTAGAGTAGGTTTATACATTTATAAACATTGTTATAAACTATTTATTATAAAAACTTTACAATAACATGTTTTTTTAAAAATAGTACATTTATTGTGATAGAAATTTTAAATGTTGGAACATTAGAGAATCTATATCCTAATAGTTTAATAATATTTTATGGTTCTAACTATGAGTAGTGGAGATAATAGATAAAAAAATTCATTATAAATACTAGATAAGACAATTGTTTTACGTTGATAGGAAACTACAAGTTTCTAGAAAAAGAAGTCAATAATTTTTCTAAAGAAGAAAATTTAGAATATCAACTAAATTATAGTCATAAATACATTATTCTATTCGACAGCGAAAAACATATATAATCAAATTTCTTCATGTAAATAAGCTAATAGTATTTGGAAAAATCATGAGGTTACTCACTCTAGAATCTTTGAAGATATTTAAACCAGAAGATCTATATTAATAGTTGATTATTATGCATTTTATTTTCTACCTAGAGAATATATTTCAAGGAGGAATCATAGATTTATATTAATCATGAATATTTTATAATATTTGGGTGATAAGGTCCAACTGATGAAATTTTTATAGAGAAGAATATTGATATTATTCCTAGTGAATGTGAATATAATAGAAAAAATCTAGATGATGTGAAATTAGTATAAGAAAATAATTCATATCCGCTCGGATTGTCCAATACTTAAGAGAATAAAAAAATAAATAAATAAGTTTTAAAAATTTCTATAGTCATAAAGGAAATAAAATTATAAAAGTTAAAAAACATATAGTGATAGTATTGGATACATTTCTTTAAATAATTCTTTAGATTCTATCTCTAATAATAAAAAAGTTATGGGATTTTATATTGGGATTATAAAGAAAAATGAATTACTTATGGGAAATATACATGATTAATCCTTTATAAATTTATCTTTAAATGAAAATTATCCTTATTCTAAAGATAATTCTACTTATTCAAAAGAATAAAAATCTAGTTCATCAGAAGATGATAATTTTTTATCTAGTTTTTAAGAAGTATCTAGATTCTCTAAATTCTTAGAAAAAACTATAATATTTATAAAAATTATAATGAATAAATATACATATTTCCTAATAAAATTCTAATATTTCAAAACAATACCAAGAAGTTACTAGTATTAATATATAATTAGTTAAAGTTTTAATTCTACTTATACTAATGAGAATAAAGATTTATTTATGAAACTAAATTATGAAATTTTGAGTCTGAAAAAGCTAATATAAAAATTTACTTTTAGAAAACAAATTTTTTAAAACATGTACAAACAAATTAGACCTCAAAGAATTATTTTTGGGATTGGTTTTATAAACTCAAAAAAACAATTTCAAAATAATTATTTTTTTTCTAAAAAGTGAACATTTTTCCACTAGATGTCAAAGTGGTAGACATTGGAAAAATAAGTGTTATTTAAATAGAGTATAATTTTTTGGATTTTTTAAAACTTAATTTTCTAAATAATTAACAAATTCTCTATATAAAAGAGTGGGACATATGTGGATTCATAAATTTTTGTTTTCTAGAAATGCTGGACCCAAGCAAGTTTGTTTACCAGAAATATAATTTTTTATTTTTAGTAAAAGAAAAAGCATACCAAAAGCAACAATATATGGTACATGGATAGTGTTTATTCTTTTCATATGAATGGAAATAATAAATTCTTCTTGAATATTATAAATATGAAAGGTGTCAAAGTGACTTTTGGTGATAATTCTCAAGGAGAGATATATGGTATATATAATATTTTTAATCTTGTAAAACATTTAATTTCAAATGTTTTATTTATGGTAGGACTTAAGGACAACCTCATTATCACAATTTAATTGTGTGAAAAAATTTTACCTTGTGAACTTTTGGAATTATACATATACTATTGAAACTTCCTAAGTTAAATCCATTCTTTCTACTAATAATCATGAGAATATCTATATAAATAACTTGGAAGACCTAGTATCCAAGATCTACCTTGTCTTAGTGAAATTGAAGACCAATAATGGGTGTATAATAGAATAATAAGAAATTATAATATAATAAATTTATATAATTTTTCTAATAAAGTACTATTTAGAGATATATCAGTGCTTTGGTTTCATTATTCTAAATTTTGTGATCATTATCAATTTGAAAAAAACCTATGTTTTGAATCTATTAGTAAAGTTTAAACTTCTAATGATTTATAGTTAGTTCACATAGATTTATTTAATCCAACAAAAACTGGAATTAATGGTGAAAAATACTATGTACATGTTTTAGTTGATGACTACACTAGATACACATTAGTCCATTTTCTAGAAAAAAAGTCAAAAGCCTTTTCATATTTTAAAAGACTTGTAGCCCGTGTTAAAAATGAGAAAACTCTATCTTTGGTAACTATTCATAGTGTTCATGGTAGAGAATTTGTAATTTTTAAATTTTAAACTTTTTTAAGTAAAAAATGTATAATTTATAACTTTTTAGCTCCTAGAACAACCTAGAAAAATGGTGTAGTTGAAAGAAGAAACAATTTTCTTCAAAAAATTACTAGAACTATGTTGAGTGAATACTCAATTGCTAATTTTTTTGGGATGAAGTAGTTAATAATTCCTATTATTCTATAAATAAAGTTTTTACTAAGACCTTTTATTAATTAAACTTATTATGAGTTTTGGATAGGAATAAAATTAAAATTTTCTTACATCAACATTTTTGGCTACAAAGTATTTATTATGAATACTAAGGATAGTTTATATAAATTTTATCCAAAATATAATGAGGTAATTTTTCTGGTTTATTATACAACATGTAATGATTATAGAGTTTTTAATAAAAATACAGGCACTATTAATGAAATAGTTCATGTTAAATTTGATAAAATTGATCCTTTTATTTTCAAACAGCCCAAAACCATATATTTGGATGTTTTTACTAAAACTATTTTTCAAACCATATTAGAAAATTCTTCTTATGAGATATTAGATGAAGAAAATATTTCTGAAGATTTACCTTAATAAAAAATTCAATGGGTAGTTGAAAAAACGAGTTTTACAATCCCAAGGAATCAAAAAATAACTCAAAATCACCCTAGTGACAATATTATCGGTGATATAAATCAACTAGTTAAAACTAGAAGTTTCTTAAGAAATGATTGTAAACATTATAAATTTTTATCACAATTTTAACCTAAGACTCCTAATTATGCTTTAAGTGATGATGATTGGATAAAATCAATACAGTTTGAACTCAATGAGTTTGAAAGGAATCAAGTTTGGGATTTGGTTGAACAACCTAAAGATTTTTCTATAATTGATGAAGAATGAGTTTTCTGTAATAATTGTTATGAAAATGGAATAATAGTTAGAAATAAATATAGACTTGTTGTAAAGGGTTTTAATTTACAACAAGGCATATACTATAGAGAAACTTCTACTCTAGTTTCCAGAATTGAATTTATTTGTATACTTATAGAATATGAAATAATTATAAATTTTACCCTTTTTAAAATGGATGTGAAGTGTTATTTCAGTAATGTATATGTACAGAAGGATGTTTATGCTGACCAAACAACTAGTTTAAAAAAAAAATTCTAAATCATGTTTTTAGACTTACTAAGGATCTTTATAGACTTAATCAATCCCCAAGATCCCAGTATGATAGATTAACCATATTTTTTTTACAAAACAATTTTTTAAGGGAACTAAAAATCCAAATTTTTTTATTAGAAAATTTTTCAAAAATATCATCAATTTTTAAATTTTTGTCAACTACATTATATTTGGTTCAACTCAAAAATCTCTTATTGATTTTTTTTTTTAATCTTATGAAATATGAATTTGAGATGAGCATGATGGGTGAATTAACTTTTTTACATGATTTTAAAATTTCAAAAAAAACTAGAAGGAACATTTATATTTCAACCAAATTATATTAAATATATTCTTAAAATGTTTGTATATGACAATACAAAAAGTATTAGTACTCATATTGGGACCTAAAAAACTATTGGGATTGATGAATCTAGGAAACCGGTTTATCAAAAAATCTTTAGAGGAATGATCAGTAGTTTAATATATCTTATATGTAATTGACCATGTTTAATTTTTTCTATATTCCTATGTGAAATATATCAATAAAATACAAAAGTTTTCTATCTTAGTGATTGAAAATAAAAATTTCATTATCTAATGGAAACTATGGATCTTGGATTATTATACTCCTATGAAAATGATTTTTATTTAAAAAGTTTTTCAAATTCTAATTTCTATGGTTTTAAAATGGATATAAAAAGTATATGTGGAACTTTTAATTTTTTAGTATAGGATTTAGTTTCTTGGTCTTGTATGAAACAAAAATCAATAGCACTTTCCACTAATGATGCTAAACATGTGGAAGTTGGAAGTATTTGTGATCAAATGTTGTTGATACAACACACACTCTTCAATTTAAAATGAGTTTTTATAAAAATATAATTTATTTTGATAACAAAAGTTTCATATATTTATGTAAAAACTCAAATCATCACTCATGAGATATGAAAATAGATATAAGACACCATCTCTTTCTGGATCACACAAAAAAACAGATATTATTTTATAATTCCTTTGAACATGATAAAAACATGATAATATTTTTATAAAACCCTTAAATTTCGTTAGATTCTAATACATTAAATAGAATTGTGGAATGATCAACATAAAATGATCCTTTATATTCTTCTTGTTCAAATAATCGTTTTACAATAATGAACACCTTCAAAAAAGGTGATTACATTTTTTTGATGTTTTTATTTTTTTTTAATTTTTTACTGATTTTTTTTGTGGAAAGTTTTTTAAAATTTTTTCTTAACAAATTTTCATAATTTTTTTCTATATAATATTTTTTGAAGTTTTATCAGATAAAATTTTCCAATTTGTTTTTAGTAAAACTCTTTAAAAAAGTTATTTTGGTCAAACTTTTCTAATTTTTTTTTGAAAAATCTATTTGAAAAGTGGTATTGGACAAAATTTTACAAAAGTTTTCATAGACAAACTTTCTAAAGGTTTTCTCAATAAAAAATTTAAATACTTTTCATAATTTTTTTCTAAAATATAAGAAGAAAATAGTACAAAAAAATTCATAAGAAACTTTTCTATTTCCTTCTCCGAGAGGTAATTTCTAAATATTCAGTTTTACTATCATTTTTATAATATCTTTTTACTCTTTATAACATTTTAATTTAAAGAAACTTATAAGTTTCATTGGAAAAAAAATTTCATCCAAAAAATATTGCATCTTTATTTTTCTAAAAGCTTTAAGAGTTGAAACATTTTCTAAATATTTTGAGGGGTGATAACAATCATCGATCTAAAATAAGGTTTAAATATCAGATGTTGGATCTAGAGAAATTGAAGAATAAAACTTAAGACACTATAAATAAGTGTGGGTCACATCATCTTCTATCTTTGATTATTTCTAACAAAAATTATTTTTTCGATAAAAAAAAACAGCTTCTCCAACTATTTTTTTGAGAAAATTGGTTAAAAAATAATGTATTATTAAAATATAATGGTTTTAGAAATATGATTATTTACTAAAATCTACAATTATATTTCAATGTTAGTGGAACATTTATGTTAAATATATTGACAATTATCTTCATTATCCATATATTATTAGTGAATTATATTCTTTAGTTGAATTTAGTGAAGAATAAAATCTCAAATTTATCACAATTTCATTGTTTAAATATTTTTATAAGTTTAATTGTTGCCAAGTGGCTGAGTTAGTAGGTGTTACTTATTAAGGAGAATAATATCTATGTTGACATCACCTTTTTTGATAATCCCAATTATTCTTTCATATGTTTTGATAATCCCAATTATGCTTTTATATGTTTTGATAATCCCAATTATGCTTTCATATGTTTTGATAATCCCAATTATGATTTCACATACTTTGAAAATCCCAATTAATTTTTATCTATCTTATAATTATCTCAATCTATGATATTCTATTATCAAGATGATAATAATATTAAAATAGTCCTTGAGATATGTTAATCAATGTTTATCCATGTTTGTATAAGTTCTGAAGTAATTCTAATCGAATCAGATATGTTTTGCATAAAACAGATAAGTGTTAGTCACTGATCTGCATATAGCTACTGATACAGAGCTACTGGTACTTAGTCTACCAATAGACTTAGTCTACCGATATATAGAGTCACCAATAATCCAAGGTCACCGATGCACATAGCTATCAATAGAACAAGTCTTTTGACAGTACAGAAGGAGCTACCGATAGACCAGATCTACCAATAGAGTAAGTCTACCGATAGAAAGAGCTACCGATAGAGTAAGTATACCGATAGAAGGAGCTACCGATATGTACATAGTTACCGATACCGAATAAAGATACCGATAGAATGAAGTCACCGATACCAAGAGCTACCGATATCAAGAGCTACCGATATCAAGAGCTACCGATACAAGTTCAAAGAACTACCGATGGAAGGTAACTGCTACACAAAGTCCACCGTACACATCTACCAACATAAGTCTACTAATGATTGACCAACCATTCAAACTATATACTCTCAATACTATTTATTTATTAAGATAACAGTTACATTTGATGTTTTTAATGCAGTTAATATTAGTAAATGATATCTGTTGGCATGTCAGGGAACTGTACCTAGTACCCATGAAAAAAGTAATCATTCCATTTTTGCTGGAGCTGAAAGCTATAAAAGAGAAGATAAAGACCTAGATGAACATGAGCTAGTGAACACAGTCGTGGAATGAAATATAGAGAACCAAGGAACTAAGAAGGCACATGAAGGTGAAAAAGAAAAAGGCTCAACAACATTCGTAGTGCATTCGTGCAAGGATAAATCCATACTCCGAGAACACTGGACATACACGAAGCAATTATTTTTTAGAGGAGAACATAATCTACATCTTGAGAGAAGAACTAGAACAAACACTTCATGCACTCAAGCTGATAAGCTGAACCTGGAACCAATGAAGAAAATGACACTCTGTTTTTCAGACAAAAACCAGAGAATGACTCAGAAGCTTTTCTGACCAATCAAATGAGTCTGGAGCTACACTGCCAATCGCTAAAGCTTTTCTAAACCCATTGATACTTACTCTAGTGGTTCTTTCATTTACATTTCAAGCAGTGTGTGTACCCTATTTATTTTACACACACACACTATATCATGAGCTAAGATGGAGGATTCTTAAATCCTTATTCAAACTCTATAACTCCTTGTATCCCACTGTGGATAGTGGTAGAGGTCGAGTAAGACCTGGACAGCTGTGAGCTGTTGTTTGTTTTCCCACGTAGAACTGTGGTATAGGTCTTTGGACCTGGATAGTATTGTATTTTTTTTACCCCGATCCAGGGTGTGGATCAATTTATATAAATTGTTTGAGAGGACTAAGTCTCGGCTTGAGACTGAACCTCTTGGTTACATCTGCTGTGTATTTTAGTTTAAGTCATAAGTATACTATATATTTCATATTCCACTGCTAACTACTTTGAAATATTATTTGTTTTAAAGTTACTTTGATAGTTAAATTATCAGGTGTGTATACTTATTGTAAACCAGTAAGTTAGTTTCAAAAGTCCATTTAATCTTCAGATTAAATTATCTAAGACCTAATCAATCTTTGAGAAACTAATTGAACATTTACACTCTGTATAAATTTACAATAGTTTAACTTTGTTTTTAAATAGGGGGATTTTAAGGGAAATATTTTTAACAGAAATTTTAATTGTAACTCAATTCACCCCCTCTTGAGTATCTACTCTGACCAACATTTGGTATCAGAGGATTGTTTTTGTTTTTCAAAATTTTCAAAATATTCTGTTTTTCAACTGTGATTTTAGTTTCATCTTTAAATATAGTCAATTTATGTTAGTTCTAAATTTATTCTTTTAAAACTATATTCTAAAATCAAGTTAAGGATAATAGACTAGAAGGTTCTTCTACTAACATTCCACCTTTCTTTAATGGTACAAACTATTCCTAGTGGAAGTTTAAGATGAAAATTCATTTAGAAAATATGGGTTTTGATATTTGGACTGCTATAGATTCATAATATAAAATTTCAGAAACTGAAAGAACTACTTGGGATGAACCTACCAAGACTGCTTACAATAATAACTGTAAAGCTATGAATGCTCTATATTGTGCTTTAGGAGATGAGGAATTCAATAGAATATCTGCTTGTAAAACTGCTTATGAAATATAGGATACTTTGGGTGTTTCTCATGAAGGAACAACCAATGTTAAGGAAATGAGATTAAATAATTATACTATTAAATATGATAATTTTAAAATGAAGACTGATGAAGCTATTTCTGACATGTACCTCAGGTTCAATGAGATTGTCAATACTATGAGCTCTCATGTAAAGGCTGTTCCAGCAAAGGAACAAATCATGAGAATCTTGAGATGTCTACCAGACCGATGGAGGGGTACTTCTATTTCAATCAGAGAATCAGGTGACATTGGATCTCTCCCTGTAAAAGAGCTTATTGGTAAATTAATGATGTATGAGGAAGAAATTAAGGTAAATAAGGAAGAAGATGATGAACCCAAGAGAAAATCAGTAGCTTTCAAGTATACTGCTTCAAAGAGAAAATACAACGAGAAAATACATGTACCTACTGAAATTTCAACAAGTGAAGATTCAGATTCTGACAGTGATGCTGAGATGGATCAAATATCCAGGAGATTTAAGAAGTTTTATAGGAAAAATAAATTCTTCAGAAAATATAATTACAAAGGTAAGTATGACAATAAAGGTCATTGGAAGAAGGACTGGAGGAAATCTGATAAGGAAGATGATATAGTCTGCTATGAATGCAAAAGGAAAGGACACATCAAGGCTGACTGTCCAAAACTAAAATTAAAAAAGAAACATGATTATAAGGACAAGAAGTACAAGAAAGCTATGAAAACCACTTGGAGTGCTTCAGAAGACAGCACACGTGAATTTGAAATTTATGATTCTGAAAAGAATCGTGCCAACATGTGTTTCATGACCAACACATTGGAGGTAACCTTAGATACTCCTGTTTTAAATTCCTATTATTCTGGAGATGATGCAGAATTTGATTATGATTATGAAGATATGTCTAAGGCTGAATTGTTTGAATATTGTAACATTCTAGAAGAAACATGTAATGAACTAAAGGACAAATATAATTCATTAAAGAAAAAACATGATCTCATTGCCAATGTTAAATCGTCCTTTGATATAGAAAAAGAAAATAATGCTCAACTATTAAAGGAAAATACTGAACTGAAAATGTCTAATGAGCAACTTACAAAGGACTTAGAAAATTTCACAAATAGAAAAGATACACTTACTCAAATGTTAGGTAAACAAGTTGCACCAAAGTTCACTACTGGTTTGGGATACCAACCTGGACAGAGACAGTTTACCAAAAATCGATTTATTCCTAAATCTGGACAAAATTTTGCTTATTCAAGTTCTGGAAATTTGTATGCTTCAACCAGTTATCCCTATGGTTATAGATCAAATAAATTTTATTTTTCAAAATATATTGATTCTGTAAATTATATGATACCCATAAGACAAATCTGGGTATCTAAAGCTTTGTTTTCTAACCTTTCTGGACCCAAGAAGATCTGGGTACCAAAATCATTTCCCATCTAAATCTGTTTTATAGGAGACCTGTTTAAAGATTTCCCATAAGAAGACATGGTATTTGGACAATGGATGTTCAAGACATATATCTGGGGATTATTCATGCTTTAATAGCTTAATAAAGGTTGATGGAGTCTATGTCACCTTTGGTGATAATTCTAAAGGAAAAAACATCGGCCTAGGCCAGATTGGTAACACTGATTTAGTTTTAATTTCTAAAGTTTTATTTGTTGATGGACTTAAATACAATCTCTTAAGTACTTCTCAGTTATGTGATGATGGCTTTAATGTGAAATTTGAAAATGATTCTTGTAATGTTTTTAAATCTAATAATGTTTTAGTATTTTTTGCTTTAAGAAATGAAAATGTTTATGCTGTTGATCTGAATTCTTTATCTAAGAAAAATGTTACTTGTTTAAATGCTTTTCATAATGAATCTTGGCTTTGGCATAGAATGTTAGGAAACTGAAACATCCATTCACTTAGAAAATTGACTAGGAAGAACTTGGTTAAAGACCTACCCAAACATGAATTCCCAAACAACAAAGTTTGTAATCCCTGTCAAAAGGGAAAGCAACATAAAGTTTCATTTAAATTAAAGAAAGAAGTTTCAACTTCTCAACCTCTCGAGTTGGTTCACATGGAATTGTTTGGACCTTACAGAGTTTCTAATTTAAATGGGAAGCACTATGTTTATGTCCTAGTAGATGACTTTTCTAGATATAATTGGTTATACTTGTTGGCTCACAAAAGTGAAGCTTGTTCTTACATTGTTAAATACTCCAAGTCGATAGAAAATTTTTGTGGACTTAAAATTAAAACCCTGAGAAGTGATCAGGGCCATGAGTTTGAAAATCAAGAGTTTGAATCTTATTGCTCACACAATGGCTATTGTCACAACTTTTCTGCTCCTAGGACACCTCAGCAAAATGGTGTAGTAGAAAGAAGGAATAAAACCCTTCAAGAAATAGCAAGAACCATGCTTAAGGAGTATGACCTGCCTATTTATTTTTGGGCTGAAGCTATGAATACAACTTGTTATATTTTTAATAGAGTCTAAATTAGACCTGTTCTTAAAAAGACCCCTTATGAGTTATGGAATAATAGAAAACCTAAAGTTAGTTACTTTAGAGTCTTTGGATGCAAAGTTTTTATTCTCAATACAATGGATAATCTGGACAAGTTTGCTTCTAAAAGTGATGAAAGAATTTTTCTTGGTTATTCTTTAACTATCAAAGCTTATAGAGTCTTTAATAAAAGGAACAAATGTGTGGAAGAATATATTCACATCAAGTTTGATGAAACTGATCCACATGAGCCTAAAACCTCTCTTGAAAATCTTGAGGAATATTTGACTGTTCTGGACCTTAATTATAAAACGAAAGAACCTACTGTAAAAAAATTCAGTTCTAGACATATTTCAGAATCTACTGCTATAGAACCCAAACCTATAAATGAACCATAAATTTATAGTCCTACCTTTACTAGATCAACTAGGATTATAAATAATCATCCTTTAGATACTGTTGTTGGTAATCTTGATAGAGGGACACAGACTAGAGCTTCTCTAAGAAACCAGGTTGAACATCAAGCTTTTCTTTCATAGCTAGAACCTAAAAATGTCAATGATTCAATCAATGATGAATTTTGGGTAATGGATATGCAAGAAGAGTTAAATCAATTTGAAAGAAACAAAGTCTGAGAATTAGTTGAGATAACCAAGAACACTTTAACAATAGGCACTAAATTGGTTTTTAGAAACAAAGTTGATGAGTCAGGAAACATAGTTAGAAACAAAGCTAGTCTAGTTACACAAGGATATAGTCAAGAGGAAGGAATAGACTATGAGGTAACCTTTGCACCTGTAGCTAGATTAGAAGCCATTAGGATCTTACTTGTCTATGCTTCTCATCTGAATTTCAAGTTATATCAAATGGATTTCAAAAGTGCTTTTCTAAATGGTTTTATTATTGAAGATGTTTTTGTTGAACAACCAACTGGATTTACTAATCCTCATTTTCCAAATCATGTTTTCAATCTTTCTAAAGATTTATATGGTATAAAAAAATCTCCAAGATCATGGTATGATAGGATTAGAAATTTTCTTATTTCAAAAAGTTTTACTAAAGGGATTACTGATCCAACTCTTTTTATTAAAAGAATTTCTAAAGATGTTTTAATAGTACAAATCTATGTTGATGATATTATTTTTGGATCTTCTAAACATTTTTTATGTACTGATTTTCAAATATTATGCAAAATGAATTTGAAATGAGTTTAATGGGAGAACTTAAATATTTTCTTGGATTTAAAGTTTTTCAAAATGAAAATGGTATTATTTTGAATCAAAGTAAATTTACAAAGGATCTGTTAAAACGTTTTGGTTTAGATTGTATTAAGGAAAGTGATACTCCTATGAGTACAGTCTGTAAATTGGATGAAGATGAAACTAGGAAACCAGTGGATCAAACCAATTACAGAGGTATGATTGGAAGCTTACTTTACCTTACTTCTAGTCGACTATATATTATGTTTAGTGTATATATGTGTGCAAGATTTCAAGCTAATCCAAAAGAATCTCATTTACTTGTTAAAATAATTTTTAAGTATCTTAAACACATTGTAAACTTAGGTTTGTTTTACCCAAAAGAAAAATACTTTGATTTAATGAGTTATTTAGATGCTGACTTTGCTGGTTGCAAGTTGGATAGAAAAAGAACATCAGGAACATGTCATTTATTGGGAAAATCCTAAGTATCTTGGTGTAGTAAGAATCAGAATTCTGTAGATTTTTCCACTGCCGAAGTAGAGTATATAGCTGCTGGTAGTTGTTGTGCACAAATTCTATGGATGAAACACACTCTTTTGGACTATGGATATGATTTTAAGCATGTTTCTATCAATTGTGACAACAATAGTGAAATAAAAATTTCGAAGAACCCTGTATCTCACTATAGAACCAAACACATTGACGTAAGGCATCATTTCTTGAGATATCATTACCAAAAAGGTGATATTACTCTTGAATTTATTGGAACTGAACATCAATTAGCTGACTTTTTCACCAAACCATTGAGTTTGGATAGGTTAAGTTACATTATACATGAGTTGGGAATGATTAACCTTGATCGTAGATACCTCACTGATGTAACCTCACCAATGTAACCTCACCGATGTAACCTCACCGATGGAACCTCACCGATGTAATACCTCACCGATGTAACCTCACCGATGCAACCTCACCGATGTAATACCTCACTGATGTAACTTCACCGATGCAACCTCACCAATGTAACCTCACCGATGTAACCTCACCGATGTAATACCTCACCGATGTAACCTCACTGATGTAACCTCACCGATGGACCTCACCGATAGGAATTCTCACCGATAAACTCTACCGATGAGTGCGTTGTTTTAAACTTCTGTCTACTGCAAGAATCTGAATCGTTTTTTACTTTATTACATTTTATTTATTTATTTTAGGATTCCTAAATGATAAAAACTAAGTCCTAGTTACTTCTCAATCCACTGAGCCTCAAACCCTTACCCTCAAACATTTTCTCCCAAATTTTTTGAGAACCCTAAATCCCTCGAACCAGTGATCGAAAAAACCAAACTTCCTACCGTCAGGGATGACACTGATGAGCCGAAAGAAAAGAAGCAGAAGTCCAAGCCAGAAGCAAGTGGTAGTGTTGGTAGAACTAGGTCGGGTTGGAGAACAGTAAATCCTCATTTGCAGAATAGAGTTATTGTGACTGAAAAAGTGCTGTGTGTGGAATGGTTGCTGCCTAAAAATTCGTTTTGCTCAAAGTGCTGGAAGATCAAAAGTGGGTAGATTGCTTTTTGAACAACAATGACCCATACTATCCGAAGCTAGTGAAACAATTTTATGAGTTTGTAAGCTTGGAGAAATCTGAAAATGAGAACCGAGTGAATTCTTTTGTGAATGGAAAGGAGATATATTTTTCATCTGTTGAGTGGGATGAATGCTTGAAGGTTCCACATGAAGGTGTATCTAGATATGACTCGAAAGCTATGCCACCTACAAGTGATATATTCGATTATGAGACTACCTTGGAGGAGCTCACCGGTGATGGAAATCAAAGATAAGTAGTGGCTACTGAAATTAATGGAGAGAATAGATTGCTGTTCAAATTTGTTCAGTATGTCTTAATACCAAGGAGAGGAGACTTTTCAAATTTAAGATATCATGATATCTATCTCCTGCATCTCTTGAGACATTGTGTAAAAGTGAATCTCTGTAGATTGCTGATGATCCAAATGGAAGACATGACAAGGATGAAATCAAAGACTAATGCCCTATTCTTTGCCAAGTTGATCTTAGTGATGATCAAACTGAAAGGGGTAGCTGAGTCTCAGGATGAGACAGTGGTAGTAAGGAATAACTTTTGTATCACATCTACAGTTGGAAAATACATGAAGATAAATTTAAACCCATGGAGAGGAGAGTGGGTTAATGATGACCATAAGGTATATGATAAATTCAATCCTGTGAATCATCCTTCAAGACCTAAGGATGTGAGGGATCCAGGTCTAGGACCTCATGAAGAAGAACCTGAGTACAGTGATGAGACTGAAGAAGAAGAGACGTCTATAGATGATGGAAGAGATCCGGATTTACCTCCAAGTCCTGCTGCTAAAATTGTATCTTCTAGAAATGAAGCCTTAGTAGAAGAAGAGACACCTGCTGATAAGGAAGACCATCCAGCCCCCAAGCATAAAGAATAAAAGGAGAATGAATCTGAAGCCTCTGATTCTGTCTGTCTAAGTCTGAATCCATTAATTGGAAGCTCAGTTGTGCCTACTAAGGATATAGTAGGAAAACTGGAAGAAACTGTACCTAATACAGAGGACCCTCCAGCTGTTGCAGAGATGGAATTGATAGTAGAAGACTCTCCTCAGGAAGAAAGACCCACTGAGAATTCCCTTGCTGTACAAGAGACTGCACCCATTGAGGGGGAGCATCAAACCAAGTTTGGAAGTGTGACAATGACTGTTGATATTGAGGATTCGGTAGAAGACCCCGGTTTTGTGGTTTGTGGATTAGACTATCCTGATTCTGATAATGAGGCATATCTAACTAGACTAAATATCATTTATGATGTTGAGTCTGAGTTGCTACCTGAAGATGTGGTCAGAATGCATGACCTGGATATTTTGAAGAAAAAGATTAAGGACAGTTTTATGGAAGAGACAAGGAAGATGGAAGCTTCACTGGTGTCATAAATCTAATCGATTATTACTGACTCAGTATCCAGTATAGCCTCTGAAAGAGCACCTGTTGTAATTGCTCCTACTGATATGATCACCAGGGCTGACCTTGAATCCTTAAAGGATGAGCAGAAAGATTTCTTTAGTTCTTCTGTTGCTGTGTTGAAGCACTGATTTGTTGAAGAGATGAGTCACTTGGAAAAATCTTGTGAACTCTATCTCGGTTGTAATCTGTCAACCTTTGAGGTAGAAATAGTGGAAGAAGTTACAGATTTCCAGACTCAAGTTTCTAGACTGGAAACAGATGTTGAAGCTCTAAAGAATTCTGTTGCCTCTTTAGACTATTACATGAGCTCAAAATCCCAAACATACAAGGACTTAGCCTATGTCAAAAATATTGTAAGCTAGATGGTTTCAGTGTTTGAAGGTTTTAAAACCTCCATGAAAGATCATGTTAAAACGCAGGATTCCCAAGTCCAAAATCTCATTAGTGGGTTGACCAAAAGCATAAAGGAAACAATAACCTTCTCTATTGGTTCAGTTGCTTCTAAACCCTCATTGGATGTGGATCAGATTCGAGAAGTGACGAAGGAGGAGCTTGGTTTTGCATCAACCAGTGGCTCTGTGGACTCATCTGACCTGAGAAAAGTTGTGCTTTCTACTAGAGATTCAGCTAGAGAAATAATGAAGATAGTCCAAGACTATATGAGAGAAGCTTCTTCCTCTCAGAAAGAAGTGAAAGAAATGGTGGAATCCTATTTCCAAAATATTTACACGAAGCATCAACTCAACAATCACTTCAAACTTCTATTGGGAAATCTGAAGTTACCTCATATCAATCAAGCTTTCAGAGAGAAAGTCAGCAAACTAAGGGAATTGACTCCAGCCTTGGACAAATTCATGGAGAACAAGGATGACTTCATATCTTCTATGGAGAGAGGAGGAGGAATAATTATGGATTTTAGAAATCTTTTGCTTCCTTTCCTGCATGTTGATGCTAGGCCAGTGATTGTACCTCCAGCCTTACCTACCACTACCTCTACTGCTTCTCCTATTCAAATGACTCTAGCCCAAGCCATTCGAATTCTTACACCTATGATCACTCAAAGAACTCCTCAGTACAGGCCTAGAACAGTTTCTATGGCTCAGCCTCCTATGATCATTTCTGGAATTCCTAAGCCTTCACCAGCATCTACAAAGTCTGAATCCTCTTCTGATCCAAAGGGAAAATCTCACATTGAAGATGTGGATTGAACAAGTGTCTAGGATGTTTGATAGGAATCCCTTGTATTTTTTTTTCTTTCTATGTACCCTTTTCCAACATTTAATACAAGTGGCTTTATTTTATTTCTCTTTTTGTTCCTCTTCTCTTTGTTGTTTCCCACTTTTTGATTATCACAAAGGGGGAGAAATATACCAATATTACTAAGTAAGTATAAAAGAGGGGGAAATATTGAGAAATATTATCTAAGGAAAAGCTACCATGCTTTTCCCCTCTATTATCATTGAATTTAATTCCACCTCTGATGCATTATGTTCTATAACATATTGTTTTTTTTGAGATAATTGCATTTAATGATATATCCTCTGACACAACTACTCTTTTGTTTTAAACTATAATATCATAAGTTGTGATTATAAAAATGGGTGAGATTGTTGACCTCACCTGTTTTGATAATCCCAATTATTCTTTCATATGTTTTGATAATCCCAATTATGCTTTCATATGTTTTTATATTCCCAATTATGCTTTCATATGTTTTGATAATCCCAATTATGCTTTCACATACTTTGAAAATAAAAATTAATTTTTATCTATATTCTAATTCTCTCAATCTGTGATATTATATTATCAAGATGATAATAATATTAAAATAGTCCTTGAGATATGTTAATCAATGTTTATCCATGTTTGTATAAGTTTTGAAGTAATTCTAATCGAATCGGTTATGTTTTGCATAAAACAGATAAGTGTTAGTCACTGATCTGCATATAGCTACTGATACAGAGCTACCGGTACTTAGTATACTGATAGACTTAGTCTACCGATAGACAGAGTCACTGATAAGCCAAGGTCACCAATGCAAATAGCTATCAATAGAACAAGTCTTCCGACAGTACAGAAGGAGCTACCGATAGACCAGAGCTACCGATAAAGTAAGTCTATCGATAAAAAGAGCTACCAATAGAGTAAGTCTAATGATAGAAGGAGCTACCGATATGTACAGAGTTACTGATACATAATTAAGCTACTGATAGAATGAAGTCACCGATACCAAGAACTACCGATATCAAGAGCTACCGATATCAAGAGCTATCGATACAAGTTCAAAGAACTACCGATGTAAGGTCTCTGCTACACAAAGTCCATCGTAAACATCTACCAACAGAAGGCTAATAATGATTGACCGACCATTCAAACTCTATACTCTCAATACTATTTATTTATTAATCTAACGGTTACATTTGATGTTTTTAATGAAGTTAATGTTAGTAAATGATATCTTTTGGCATGTCAGGGAACTGTACCTAGTACTCATGCAAAAAGTAATCATTCCTTTTTTGCCGGATCTGAAACCTATAAAAGAGAAGACAAAGACCTAGATGAACATGAGCTAGTGAACACAGATGTGGAATGAAAGATAGAGAATCAAGGAACTAAGAAGGCACACGAAGGTGAAAAAGAAAAAGGCTCAACAAAATTCGTGGTGCATTCGCGCAAGGCTAAATCCATACTCCAAGAACACTGGACATACACGAAGAAATTCTTTTTTAGAGGAGAACACAAGCTGCATCTTGAGTGAAGAACTATAACAAACACTTCATGCACTAAAGCTGATAAGATAAACATGGAACCAAGGAAGAAAATGACACTCTTTTTTTCAGACAAAAACCAGAGAAGGACTTAGAAGCTTTTCTGACCAATCAAACAAGTCCAGAGTTGCACTGCCAATCACTAAATATTTTATAAACCCATTCATACTTACTCTTGTGGTTCTTTCATTTACATTTGGAGCAGTGTGTGTACCCTGTTTATTTTACACACACATAGTCTCCTGAGCTAAGCTGGAGGATTCTTAAATCCTCATTCAAACTCTATAACTCTTTGTATCCCACAGTGGATAGTGGTAGAGGTCGAGTAAGACCTGGACAACTGTGATATGATGTTTGTTTTCCCATGTAGAGTTGTGGTAGAGGTCTTTGGACCTGGACAATATTGTACTATTGTTTACCCCGATCCAGGGTGTGGATCAATTTATATAAATTGTTTGAGAGGAATAAGTCTCAGCTTTAGACTGAACCTCTTGGTTACATATTCTATGCATTTTAGTTTAAGTCATAAGTATACTATATATTTCATATTCTGCTACTAACTACTTTGAAATATAATTTGTTTTAAAGTTAATTTGATAATTAAATTAGCAAGTGTTTATACTTATTGTAAACCAGTAAGTTAGTTTTAAAAGTCAATTTAATCTTCAGAACAAATTAACTGAGACCTAATCAATCTTTGAGAGACTAATTGAACATTTACACTCTGTATAAATTCACTACAGTTTAACTTTGTTTTTAAATAGGGGGATTTTAAGAGAAATATTTTTAACATAAATTTTGATTGGAACTCAATTCACCCTCCCCTTGAGTATCCACTCCGACCAACAATCTCTTTAATCATAAGTAACCAAATAATTTGAAAAGTTTCAAGAAGTCCAGAGAAAAAACTTCATTATTTTCTTCTTATGAGAAAGTAAGAAAAATGAATCATATTTCTCTAGTGGAAAGAATCATATAAATTTGGATTCATAGTTTTATTTTTCTATGAAAAGGGGATATGGACACTCTAAATGTTAAGGACATTTTTGTTTTTGATTTTTTTTGTAATATAAAAAAGTTTAACCTTATAATTTTTTTTTCATATGTATTGAGGCTATCAAGTGAAGAAATATAATATTTAATAGACTTATATTTCTAGGGTTCATTAAAAGATTTTTGGTTAACTTCATGCATGTTCAGAATATTCAAAATAAGGTTATTCTAATAAAAGAGAAAGAATCTTCCATCAGTGAGGAAACAATTAGTAAGATTAAGTCAGTATTTGTTCTGTCATTGATATTTTTTGAAAAATTATATAGATATGTATCTAAATTAAAAATATAAATGTTGAAAGAAAATGTTTTATAAAAAATAAATATAGGATAATCTTCCATACCTTTTCCTAAGAAGAAAGTCAAAACCATGTCTAATGGGGCCTTTGTGGCTTTCATGAAGAAGAAAGAATCAGAGAATCTGGATGATCCCAATTTCAGATTGGATAAGGCTAAGGCCATGGATTTGAAAGAATAAACTTATAATAATCTAAAGTAAGAATAAAATAATAAGGGAAAAAAGCAAAAATATGATAAATACAAAGTTGTTAAATCCATCTTAAAAGGTGTTGAAATAATTCATGAAAATGTAGAAGTTAACATATAGAGAGAATTTTGTCTCAGTTTCTCCTCTATCTATTGTAAACATGTAGTCCCTTAGTTAGATATATTAGAAGGACAAAAAGATCAACAATTATAAGTTCCTATTTCCATTAAGATAGACAAAGGAAAGGTTATTGCTATTTAAAAGACTCAATCAAAATAATATGATGATTTTTTAAAGTTATTTAGGAGGTTTTAAAAGTAAAATACCAAAGTGATGAAGAAAATGTAAAATATTAAGATAAATAAATGGAAGTTAAATAAAAAAGTGATGATACACCTTTTACTTCCATTTCAAATCACTTTAACAATGATAAAGATCTCTGATTTTTGAACAAATATGAGTTTTCTAAGGAGGAATAAGATCAAAATTCTCAAACTAAAGTTTCAGACAAACCTTTGTCCAATAACAATATTCCAGTGGAATATGTTTTTGATGAAAATTATAGAGAGAAGGAAGAAAAGGATAGAGATTCAATCCATCCTCCTCTAACCATTCCTGATGTATCTTCTGATTCTACTAATTCATATCCCAGTACAAACTATCATAGAAATGAAATGAGAATGAATTATTTCAATGAGGTTACCAATAATCTTAAATATGATCATAATATTTCCATTATATAATAGTTATATATAAGTAAATTCAAGGTAGAATTGGTTTTCTAGTAACTTTTATTTCTTTTAAACAACTTATAGAAATATTTGTTCAAAATCCAGATGATTTCATTTATTTAAAAGTAAAATAAAATTAGAATAAAAAAATTTGAAAAAGATTATAAGATGGATTAAGCATAAAAAATGTGATTTGAAATTATATGATGAAAATTTTTCAGGAATGAGTAATTATAAAAAAATACCTACATTGTTATTAAGTGACATGTATTTATAATTAAATTAAAGTACAAGATCCATTGAGAATATTAAATCTCTTGTCATCACTAAATATTATGAAGTAATGAAATAGAGGAAGATTATTATTATTCAAGAAGAAGAAGTTTTTAAGATCAAGATTAAAAATAATAAAATTCAATGCTTGGGATAAGAATTTATAATGCCAAAAGAATTAAATAAGAAGTTCCAAGTATTTTAAGAAGAGATTACAAAGACAAATGGAGTTGTTTCTAAATCAGAAAATTTCTATGAGGATTTGAATAAGTTAAATGTTTTTATAAAGAAACTTTTTAATAAAGAATGATTATTTTCTTCTAAACTCTTGAAAACCTTTTTAGTAAAGTAAAATCTTTTTGATGAATTATTTTAATGAATATTTATACATATATTTTTGAATGAATTTTTTCAAATTCTTTTGTATGAATATATTCTACATATATTTTAGATGAATTTTTATTCATTTTAAAAAATTATTTCTTAGAAATGTTTCGTTCTCTAACATTTCAAGTACACATTTCATTTCCCTATATTTTTTTTAGTATCACATAAGGAGAGAAAGAATTAAAAAACCTAATCTCAAAATAAATATTCTAGGAAAAGTTTTTTCAAGAGAGGGGGAGATATCAATCACTTGGTATAGATAGTGAAATAAGTAAAAATAAGTATAAAGTTTATTTTTTTAAATATATTTCACATGAGGATTACATATATTTTAATTTTTTTAAAATTTAGTTTTATATTTAAGTGTTGTGTTTTTATCTTTTCAAAAAGTGGTAGATTATTGAGTTGCTATTTTATTTTCAACACTTTTTAACCTTTGTTTTGAAAATCACAATATAGTTCATTAAATTATTTATCTTACTAACTTCATATTTACCAGATTTTTATAATGTTTATATAATTTGCTTAGTTTTACCAGACATAGAAAATATATTCCATCAGATGAAACTTTCCTAACCAGTCGAATGAATTAGTTTTGTACAATAACTAAAAGAGTACATTTGTACATCAGAAACACCAGTACTTTGGTAAATCAGAAGAATAAAAATTTTTGTACATCAGTCAAACCAATACCTTTATACACTGGATAAGATTTTATATTTTTATATCATATGGATATAATTCTATTGGAAAAATATTTTTAATGATTAAATGAAAAGGTACTTCCAAGTCCCACCAGACAATGTTATACTATTTCCACCAGAAAAACATTGATTGGAAAAAGTCAGATATAATATCCAGATGAACCTTTAAAAATCTATCAAAATAATAATTCCATTATATTGTAAAAACCAAGTTATTTCTACTCTAGAAAATCCATATGAATTGTAATTGTGTTACCAAGGTGACTACCTAACTACGTTTTTTAGAAGATCTCAAGTGATGGACATTTTCTTTAAGGCCATTGCAATGACATCCGAATAATTTTGAAAATGACTATTAGGGATTTTTTTTATAAATTGAAATAACATTCAATGAGGACGAATTTATTTTGAAAATATTATATTTTTTATCATTGATGATATAATAATTTCTGTAAATCATTTTTTAATATCTTATAACCTTGAGTGGTCGCTTCATTGTAATTATTTAGAGAGTTTTCACTTAAGCTATCTTATTTGTGAGGATATTTGTAAATTACTTAAGTTTTCTTTGTTTGTAATTGTTTTTCTGATCTGGTGTGATCAAGGTATTATGATTATAAGAATAAAGAGTTGGTCTAATCTTTATTATCACGTGTTCTCATTGTTAGGTAAATAGAGTTATTCTGATCTTAGTATTGAGGTCTTCTTTTCTTAAGGAAGAAAAAAATTTATTATTTGGTAAAAATCATGGATACCCAAATTTTGGGTTTTTTAATTCCTTAACATAGAAGTTCAATGTGTGAACATATTTTATAAAGTCTCTCTTTGTTTTATTTATAACTTTATAAAGTTGCATTTTATTTTTTTACAGGTTTATATTTATCATATAAATTATTAAAGGAAAGTTTATTTTTCTATAAAATTTTCTTAACATTGAAAATATAAATTAGATAGAGTGTTCATCTGATAACCTATAAAAGGAGGTTATAGAAATCAGTAGTTATATTTTATAAATTACAATTCACCCCCCTGTTGTAGCATTTCTATATACTCTTATGATCCTGTATGAGTGGTATGGGTTAAAATAATAAAGATTAATAACTGAATGAATTAAATTAAAGGGAAAATGGTTGAATATAATGTGAATTAATTATTAATTGTTGATGTTATGTGATTAGTATTATTTTTTGGCATTCACTACTATAAAACCCATGTTTGCTTCTAATTGAAGTGTTTTGATTCAAATTTAAAAATTGGTTAATAAAATAAAGATAATAATGAAATGGGGGTATAAAAATCTAGAATTAAAATAAAAATGATAATGAAATGACATTTTATGAGATAAAATAGAAACCATGATAAAAAATGAAATTATTTGAGGTGTTTTACTGCTGAAATTTGGTGTTTTTTCTATGAGTATTCTTTTTTTTAATATTATTATGAAGCAAGTGGCCTTGTTTGATTATTGTAGTGATTTTAGGGTGATAAAATTTTGTGTCTATGGTATGGGATATGGTAGGGGTTATTTTATATTGTTTCCATGGATATCATGATGAGATTGATATGGAAAGGGGGGATGAGTGCTTTTATGGCCAGTTTGTGATTGTGTGGCATCTTTTGGTGTTAGGTAACATGAAAATTCTTGTAGTGTTGGGTTTGGTTATTATGGGTTTAATATTAGCTTCCTATTATTGTAGAATGTTAATGAAATAATAAAACTAGAAATGGGTTAAAGGGGTGGTTAGTTTGTGATTAGTGGTATCCTTAGTGAACTAAAAATGGTAATGGATTGAATAAATGCGTTTAATAGATGAAATTTTATGGAATTTGAATGATTTAATTTTTGAAATTAAATATAGATAAAATAAAATAATGTGTCTAATAAATTTATAAACTAAAAATAAAAAATTAAGAAAACTTGGAAGTAATTTATGTTTTTTGGTTATTATGTGACATAATAGTGGTTGATTATGGTTTAATAGTTATAAAATCAGTTTCTAGTGTGTTTTGGATCAATTAAGGGACTTTAATAGGTAGTAGTGATTATGGTGATCTAGTTATGATTTAGGATTTATCATAGGTTTTATGATGAATTTTTATTCAAAATATTTTCTTGTTAATTCATAAACACCCCCAATTGATTCGGGTAGCCATAATGATAGCCATACGAAGTCATAGGGTTTAGGCGTCTCTCATAACATCTTGGTTATAGAAATAATTAATGGATGTACACTCCCTATTTCCTACTCTTTTTAGAAATAGTATGATATTAAATGGGGAAAGGTATATATATATATATATGAGATATAATAAACTAATATTATATTATATATATATATATATTGTTTGATGTGTTTTTGTGGTTGTGATAAGGATACATAGAGGGGGACATTCATTTTAAGAGGAGGTAATGAGGTTGATGTACTTCATGTTCATGTTTCCCTACTATTATGGGGATGTGATATTTTATTATGATGTATTATGTGGTGGTGGATATGAGGTTGTGACTATAACATGGTATGTGATTATGTAGATATGTGGATATAGAAGGTATTGTATCAAATGATATATTCCATTTGGGTGTAAGAGAGATCAAATCATTTGGTAAATGGTTATGGTGTCACACCCCGATCTTGGAATTCCCTTTATTTTATTCGTTTCTAGGATTTGGCTCCTTTGGTTGAGGTTAAATTTGAGTTCACAATTTTACTTTTTGAGTTTCGGAGTTTTTGTGTGAATATTTATCTTGTACACAGTTTGGGTGTTAATAATGTGGCTTGTTAAGGTAAAGTGTGTTTTAAATTTATTTTATTCTTTAATGGTTTTAATTTCATGGTTTGAGAATGTATTAGAGAAAAAAATTGATGTCAATTAATAAACATGATAATTGAGGGTTAGTGTTTGGGGTATGGCTCATATCCTGTGCAATTTTAGCGGAAACCGTGTGACACATGTGTGGGGAATTATGTAGATTGGAAAATGAAATTTTGAATGGTTGGAGTATGATTTGAGAAACTATGAAAATAACCCATGTGGGGTTCCCTCTTCTCTAGTAGGGTTCTCACAATTGGCACATTGTCTATAAAATCATGCGGCTAAACCGTGCTAGTTATGAAGGTCATTAAAAGTGTGAAATTCCTCTTTTGTCCCTCCACTATTTTAACCCCATTTCAGAATTTTCCTCTCCCATTTGACCAATTATAACCATGGTGGCTTCCAATATCCTCCTATATTTCCCTCCTCCCCCCATTGAAGCTTCTTGAAGGTTCCTAGGTAAGTTTCTTTGAGTTTTGGTTGATTTTCTCATCCCCTCTTCCTTCTCTCTTGGTTTCTTGGTTTCTCTTGGTATAGTTTTTACCTTGAAAAACTCTAAGTTTTAGTGTTGATGTGTGGTTTGATTTATTTTATTTTAGGGTGTGAAGACTTTCTATTGAGGTGTATTATTCCTTCTACTTAAGTTTTGCCACATTCACATATCACTGAGGTAGGTGTTTCTATTCATTTTGTTTCTAACACATTCCGTTTGTGCTTGAGATTTACTAGAATTCTTTCAAAATTTTATAATATTTCTTGTGGTTTGTTAGTATAAATTGTTATGGTGTTTTTATTATAGAAAATTGGTGTTAATTGGTTTCGAAATCATTTCTTTAATTATTAATATATTTAAATTCATTCAAGGTGTTTTATGAAATTACAATTTTACTTTCAAAGTGGAATTAGATGTTTTGGATGGTTTTAACCATTGGTTATGTTTTGGTAATGTGGTTGGATTTTTAATTAGACGTTTTATATGGAAATTCTTTACTGTTATATTGTGAATCTTATGTTTCAATTTTTGTGTTGGTTTGAAAGCAAGTGATGTTTCCTTAAAAAGGGTATTGGGTGATTTTATGGAAACTTGAATAGTTTCATGGAATATTTATTTCAGTTTTATTGAATGAACTTATAAGTGGTTTTGGATTTTCAAATTATGTGTTGGATTATTTTAGAAATGTATGGTTTCTTAATTGTTTCTTGAGGCCTCTTGGGAGCCTTGATAAAATTAATTCTTCCTTGAACCATGATTTTCCAAATACTTCTTCGCCCTTTCCTACTTCTTTTTTCAAAATGGTTTCTTGATTTATAAATGGTGTATTTTGGATTTATGTGACTTTAAATTTGGTTTCAAATCTGTTTCCTAAAGCTCAACCCATTTGGAATTTAAGACATGGGTTGGTTAAGTGTTTGTATAAAGGGCCGTATGGTAATTTAATGCATAATTTCTAACTAATTGATGTAAAAGGATGTTTAGGACTTTTCGTATTGTTTCATGTTTTCAATTTAGTTTTGGAATGGTTTTGAATTTAAAATTTAAAGGCCCATTTAGAATTTTTCATGTGAAAGTGGAATTTTATATTGACATTGGAAATGGTGTGGAAATGGTTTTGTAAATATATTTCAATTGGAAAGTTTAAAGGACCAGTTGGAACTTTTTGTTGTCTTTGAGAAATTGGTTTTTATGTAAAGTTATGTGAAGGTATGATTAGTACGTTGTGATGTTTTGGGAATTAGTTTTGGATCTCATATGGCATATGACCCTAGTAGGCATTTTGGAAAGTTTTAGAAAAGTGGTTTTGAAAGATTATGTTATGTGAAGGCCTGATTAGTATTTTGTGAATTTTTGGAAAGTGGGTTTGATTATAGAAAATTGTGGTTTTCATGTGATCTTTAATTATTGGATGAATGTTCTTGTGAAAGAAATGGATTTTCATGTGTGTTTGTGATGACTTGGCTTATGTTTAGAAACTAATAGACATTGGGATACATTTTACTCTAGTGTATCATGCAATGAGATGATTTTGGTCTTGGATTATATTTGGAAACCACTAGAACTTGGGATTTTTTCCCCTCTAGTGGATCATTTATGAGGATGCCATGGGTTATGGTTAATATACCATGTTTCACTCAGTACATTTATCCTGAGATTCCTAGGCATCATCTAGAGAGTCGAGTTATGGTTTCTTGTTGAACCCAATTAGATGGGTTGGTTACCCTTGGATTTTATGAGGGAAGGTGGGACGTGCCACTATATTGGATAGTTTAGAGTGTCTACTCAGTTATTGACTATGTAGCTGCACTATATTCTAGAAGGTTTGTATGAATTGAGTACATCCAAATATTTATTCTAGGGATATTTTTGAAATTACCAGGATTATCTATCTGTATGTTATGTTTTCTTTTTCTTCCTATTTGATATTAACCCTTCTATTTAATTCCTACTCATTTTTTTCCCTTATATTATACATATCCCTTTTTTGGTCACTTTTTATGTTTCACATTTGGGATTTAGTTTTGAATTCGGTTGTGAAAAGTGGAATTGTTTTTAAAAAGGAACGTTGAGTGCGTTGTTTTAAAAAGGTATATTTTTGGAAAGCTGTGTTTGGTTGTTAAAAATAATCAAAGTCTATTTTTAGTAATGTATTTAGAACTAGTGTTTGTGAACTATTTCAGAAAGGGAAATTCATGTATTCTGTGATGATTACCTATTGAGCTATTTAATCTCACACCCTACTTGTGCCACTTGGTGTTAGGTATATCAGAGATTATGACATCCTGAAATCATCATGTAGGTATGAGAAAGATGACACGAACCCTCACTCATTTTTATCCATGAGTTTCTAGGGGAAATATGTGATTTGAGGCTTTTGTTTTCGTTTTTGGGGTGTGGATGGGGAATGAAAATGGAAGCGATCGAGTGTCATGTTACGATCTCACATGGAGTAGTGACCCATGTGGATTCTGAGTTCATGGTTCAAGTTCCTCTTAGTTGTTGATTCTTACTTAGGGAATGAATGACTAACCATGTCTCTAGGTTATTCATGGCCACTAGTTCCTCATCTTAGGAGTTTGGTGTGAGTTGTGATTTGGTTTTTTAATGTCCATTTTGGGTTGATTTTAAATGAGAGATATGTTTTTTGGGAAAAGGGTCCTTAAAAAGGTAAATGGTTTTTTGAAAATAAGTTTTTAAAATAAGAAAATGTTTTTTGGTCATGAGTTTTCTATAAAAGAGAAATTTGATGTTTGGGTTGTATTGGAAAATGGGATTTGTAATTTAGATTATGGACTTGGAGGAAAGAGGTTATGGAATTGGAATGGAAAGGGTGGTTTTTGAAAAGTGGATTTTGGTTTTTTTGTCATATTTGGCTTATAAGATGGTTCTTTTGTCCCGTGATGGTATTTTGGATGCATTTTTGTTAAGGTTGATTTTGGTTCTGTGTTTTTATTCTATCTAGGATATGCCGACTAGAATGGTCCCCAAAGTTTCTAGAAAGTTTCATCTAATTGTTTCATTTTCCTAGACTCTGAGTAAGGTGGAAGAGTTGAGTTCATCTCGATTATTGCCCATCATTCATGGTGATCAAGGTCCCTTAGATGTAGTAGAATGGCTTGAAGAATTTGAGAGTGTATTCAAATAGTTGGGAACTCTTAAAGCCGTGAGAGTGTGTGCTTTTCTAGGTTTGTTTGAGGGTCCATATTTAGATCAGTGGGAGGTTATTTATCTATCATTGTTGCAAGTTGGGATGACATGGTATGTGTTTAAGACCACTTTAACCATATGGTTTGTACCCAAGGAGGTGAAGTTTAAGAAAGTGGCAGCACTCATGAGTATTCAAAAATTTCAGTAAATAGTGAATCCCTATGTCGACCACTTGAATAAGCTAGTTTATTTTTCTCTATAAATATCATAAAAAATCATTTGAAAGATCATCTCTTATTACAGGCCTTTATTCTGAGATCAATGAGAGAGGTACCTCCTCCAAGGATCTTCATTTTGGGAAGTTAGTAGATGATGAGTTCTTAGCTAAGTTGGATTTTGGGGTGATGTCAGTGATGGTTGATAAACCAGTCTTTCTTGACATTTGTGAAGGCTCCCAATATGGTGAGAGGCGTGTGCTAGAGGAACCTGTTTCTGAGAATCCTCTTTAGTTGGATCCAGGTTCTCACTCGTCAGATTATTTGCTTGTGTTCTTTTAGTATGGTCGGTTTGAGAATTAAAATTCATCTTATTGTAATATTCTGAAGATGTGTCATCATTGTGTTAGTTTAGGTCATTTGGAAAAGTTTTTATGAAGCGTTTCTTGAGGAAGAAGTCTTGATCAGAGGATGTTAGCTCTTGAATACGGGATAAAATATGCTTCAAGACATTTGGGATCCATCCATAGGGACCTAGGTGAAGTTTTTTCACTTAGTCAGGAATATATGGGGGGGTATGGGGAACCTTGTCCCAACATTTTTCACCGATGTTAGAGTGGATGTAGTTGAAGTTTCTCTATTTTTGTTTTTTAACCGTTGTGAGTTCCTTCTTCTGTTATAAAAATTTGTAGGTTCCGTTCATTTGAAATTTTAATGGTTGTGTCTTTTGGGTGAGAATCTTTGATTTTTTGTTCTCTTTTGTGTGTTATTATCCTTTTTGTTGATGGGTTATGATTTCTAGTTTTATTCATTTAGGAGATCCTTGGATCTTGTGGAAATGGTGAATTGTGGTTTTGTTTTCTATGTGATCTTGATATCCTCCATGATTTTCCCTTTTTATGTGGAATGTTTTTTCTTCTCATTGAAAATTCCCATTTTGGTTGGTCCATGGTGGCATTTTTTAGAATTCTCAGTTCTAGTGGTGGTGTTTTCTAGATTGTGTGGAGAAGTCTGGGTAAGTTCATGTTGGGAGTTCCTAAATTGGGTTAGTATGAAGTCGTTCCAAGTTGTTAGTAGGCTTATTATGGTGGGAAGAATCATCCCCCTTTCTATGGTTCCTTCCGCTATTGTTTCCCTTAGATATGATTTGGTGTGACTTTTGGAGTGAAATGTCACCCTGAGGTTTGTGGTTCTGTTCATCTTCGTTCGGGTTTTGGGATTAAGCTTTGTTCCTTGAGTGGTTGGGTGACTTAATGGGGGTAGAAATTGTTTGTGGTGGGGATAACTGTCATAACCCAATCTTTTAATTCCCTTTATTTTATTACTTTCTTGGATTTTTATTTTGGTTGAGGTTCTAGTTGAGTTCCTTGTTTGAAATTTTTACTTTTGTAGTTTTCATGTGGCATTTTAGCTTGTGCACAATTTGTATACATGGTTTGGGTGTTAATTGTGTGGCTTGTTAAGGAAGGGTTTGTTTTTTGTTCATTTTAATCTTGCACAATTTTACTTTCACGGGTTGAGCATTTATTTGGGAAAGCCATGTGAGGCCAAGGGAGAAAAATGTGGTTTGGGGGTTAGTGTCTGAGGTATAGCGCATGATCTATACACAGTTAGAGGAAACCATCCGACAAGTGTGTGTGGGATTCTGCAAATTGGGTAGTGGCATTTTGAATGGTTGGAGCACAGTTTGGGAAACCGTGTAGACAGAACATGAGGGGTTCCTTCTTCTCTAATAGGGTGAACACAGTTGGTGTATAGTCTATCAAATAGTGTTTCCAAACCATACTATTTTCCTATGTCATTAAAAGTATGAAATTCATATTTTCCCCTCTACTGTTTTAACCCCATTTCGAGATTTCCTCCCCCATTCGAAGTATGTACACTATAAAGTCCTCCAATCTCCTCCTCTATTTCCCTCATTCCCCCATTGAAGCTTCTTGATGGTTCTTAGGTATGTTTTTTTTTGAGTTTTGGTTGATTTTATCTTCTTTTCATCCTTCTCTCTTGGTTTCTTTGTTTCTCTTGGTGTATTTTTTAACTTGGGAGAACCCTAGGGTTAGGGTTGATGTGTGGTTCAATTTATTTTTTGTTAGGGTGTGCCAATTTTCTCCTGGGGTGTATTATTATTTCTTTAGAAGTTTCTCCACATTCTCATGTCATTGAGGTTGGTGTTTTTGCCTATTTACTTTCTAAAACATTCTTTTGATTCTTAATATTTCCCAAAATGATTTAAAAATGTTATAAAGTTGCTTGTGATTTTTAATTATAAATTTTTATGGTATTTTTCATGATGTAAAATGTGTATGAAATGGTTTCCAAATGGGTTCTTTAATTATGAATATATATAAATTCATGTAAGATTCTTGATAAAATTCCAATTTAACTTTTAAAGTGGAATCAGGTGTTTTGGGTGGTATTTTCCCTTGGTTATGTTTTGGTAATGTGGTTGGATTATGAATTGGACATTGCATGTGGAAACTTGTGGATTTTATCTTCTGACACTTAGTGTGTCTTTTTGTATTGGTTTAAAAGAAAGTTGTGTTTTCTTTAAAAAGGGTTTTGGGTGATTTTATAGACACTTCAATATTGTAATTGAATGTTTGTTTGATTTTTCTTAAATAAACATCTAAGTTGTATTGGATTTGTTAATGATGTGTTGGATTATTTTATAAATTTGTGGTTTCTTAATTGATTCTTGAGGGCCATTGGGAACCTTGATAAAATTAGTTCTTCCTTGAATGATGGTTTTCCAAATGCTTCTTCTCCCTTTATTATTTCTTTTTTCAAAATAGTTCCTTGATTTCTAAATGGTGAATTGGTGATTCATGTGACTTTAAATTCGTTTTAAAATATTTTTTCAAAAGCTTGGCCCATTTAGAATTTTGATATATGGTTTGGTGAAGTGTTTGTATAAAGTACCGTTCGATAATTTAAAGCATAATTGCTAACTAAGTGTTATAAAAGGATGTTTTGTGCTTTTCTTTTTGTTTCATGTTTTCAATTTAGTTTGGGAATGGTTTTATATTTTAAATTTAAATGACCATTTTTCATTTTGTATGTGAAAGTGGTGTTTTATATTGACTTTGGAAATGGTGTGTAAATAGTTTTGTAAATGTATTTGGTTTGGAAAGGTTAAAGTCCTGGTTGGAACTTTTTGTTTTCTTTAAAAATATAGTTATTATATAAAGTGATGTGAAGGCCTAATTAGTACCTTTTGATGTTTTGTGATTTTTTTTGGATCTTATGTGACATATGGATTTGGTTATCATTTTTTAATGTTTTGGAAAAGTGTTTTTATAAGATTACTTGATGTGAAGGCCTAGTTTGTATTTTGTGTTTTTTGGGAAAGTGGTTTTGATTAGGTAAAATAGTGCTTTACAATGTGAACTTTAATTGTTGGATGAACGTGCTTGTGAAAGAAATGGATTTTCATGTGTGTTTGTGATGACTTGGATTATGTTTGGAAACCACTAGACCTTGGGATGCTTTCCCCTATAGTGGCTCGTTCATGGGGATGCTGTGAGTTTTTGATTATGTTGAGAAACTGGTAAACCTTTGGATGGGTTCCCCTTTAGTGGCTCATGCATGAGGACCCTATTGGTTTTGGTTTCTATTCCATGTTTCATCGAGTAATTTTATCATGAGAATTATGGGTGTCATCTAGAGGGTTGAGTGACGGATGCTTGTCGACCTTAATTAGATGGGTTGGTACCCCCTAGATTTGATGAGTCTAGGTGATATGTGCCACCAGATTGGGTAGTTTTGAGTAGTGAGTTAGTTATTTAATATAAAGCTATATCATATGCTGGAAGGTGAGTCTGGACAGAGTACATTCAGGGATTGATTCTAGGGATGTTTTTGGAAATTCCCATGATTATATATTTGTATGTTCTGTTTTCTTCTACTGATTATTAAATATTATCCCCGCTAGTTTATGCCAACTTCTTTCGTTTTCCTTAATTTCTATATAGCCCCATTTTGGTCACTTCGTATGGATTTACATTTGGGATTTGTTTTCGAATTCTATTGTAAAAAGTTAAACTATTTTTAAAAAGTAAATTTGTGTGTGTTGTTTTAAAAAGGGAAATTTGTGGAAGTCTATGTTTTGTTGTTAAAAATAATTAAAAGCCTATTTTTCTGAATTTATTTCAAACTAGAGTTTATGGAATGTTTTGGTAAAATAAATGCATAGAATATTTAGGGATATAATTCTGACCTATTTAAGCTCACACCCTACTTAGGATACTCAGTGTCGGTAGACCCAAGATTTTTTAAGGTCCAAGTTTCTGGTTTGGTTTTCCATTGATGCAGGTTGGTCTTGTTATTGGTGGTGACCAAGAGTTCATGTAGAGATCACGTTTCATGGATCATTTTTAGTTTCTCATTCAGTTTCTATTTTGTTTATTTTTTGTATCTGTATTGGTTGGTATATTTATTGATGTATAGTTGTTAGTTGTGATGTGTGTTGGTTTGTTTATTTGATCCTTATTGTATTTGGGATAAATCATTCCCATCTTGTTTTTTTGATGCCCTACACTAGTTTCCATCCTATGGATATTGAGAAATTCTTTCAGGCCTTGTCTCAGATCAGGTTGGATGTCGAGTTAGATAGTAGCCTGGCTTGGTTTGTAACATACGGGGTACCTTCTTTATATATTCTTATAATACTATGTTACTAAAATTGGATGCATTATTGGTTGAGTAATATTTCTTGAGGTTGGGTGATAGTTGAATTAGAATATGTTTGGGTTGTTTATTATATTTACCCACTAAGGTATTAGTATGATTCTTTTAATTTCTCACAAGTGGTTTTGGGAATTATCTTACTGAGTATACTAGTATTCTCAACCCTATATATACAAAACTATTTTATAGTTTTAAAAGAGTGTGTTGATAATCAATGTAAACTTTACTAACATAATGTGAATGTCTGTGTTCATGAGTTTGTTCTATATTAGTTGATTTTTTTATTTCTTTCGGATACCTCTAGTTATATCTGACATTTCCATGATTTTTGGATTGGGTTTTATTTTATATTATATGGATTTTATTGGTGGTTTTGTATTATGTTCCTGGTATTATGAGGATAATTCCTCCAATATATATGTGATTATATCCACAATTCTAGTCCCTTTCCCTTGGTCTATTATAGGTGGGCTTTAGGGGTCACTACCATCTTCACTATAGTCCTTGAAGGGGTTCTAAGTGGCTTCTCATCATGACATACAACATGATGAAATTGATATCATGATAGATGGAGTTTGTGAGACTAACCCCTATTTAGGTGTAAATTGGGAAGCATAATTTTATGAAATATATGATAATGACTAGAAAGAACCATACCATATTTTTAAAAAATTTATTAAGAAGTGATTTATTATGGAATTTTTTAAATTTTAACTATCTCACTCAAACAATAAGAACTAATTTGGATACGATAGTTCAATATTTCATAATATCTTCTTAATTAGTGAAAACAATTATGAAAATTATTACCAAGAACATAATTTGAATAAACATCATGGTTTAACATATGTGATATCAGATGATTTCTAAAATAGTAATATGATATTTACTACATTCCATTACCTTGTTGATATATGAATTATGTGTAATTTTTAAGTAGTTGAATGGTGTTTAATGGATTACTCATCAGAATTAGTTAAGTATACCTTCATACCATAGAAATAATATCACCATAAAGTTACTGTAGTACATGAAAATGAAAAAAAATATTTAAGAATATTATTATTTAATGTTAAATTTTATTATTGATGTGATAATATTTTTAAAATAATGGGGAAAAGAATAATCAAACTCATCCATCAAATATCATGACATGGAATGATTTTGTTTTGAGAAACATCGAGTTCTCAGGAAATAGTCAAAATGTTCATCTCAATTTTCTAAATTATAGTTTTAACCCATTCTAGTTAATCATCAATAAAACTCATAGTACATGTCCTATGGTTTTGGTTGCATAGAATCTTCCTACATGGTTTTGCATGAAAAATCATTTTATGATTGTATATACTCGAATAGACAAAATAAGAGGACCCAATGCTAACATTTATGTTTATGTAAATAATTTGATTAAATATTTAAATGATATATGAGATGAAGGTGTGATTATAATTGAGTATGATATCATGAAATATTAAAATTTTAGGCTTCATTTATGTGGAAAATAAATGACTTCCCCTCTTATAATTATTTTTACCATAATGGTGTTCAAATGTTAAATTTTATTATTATACCTATAGTCCTAGTAAAAACTTAAACATATTCCAAACATTTTAAAAAATGTAAATTCCCTGATCATTTATTTTCATCACTCAAAAAATAGTTTTATAAGGTATAAAGTTACAAATTTTTTGATGTGGGGATCTGGTCCAACACCAAAACAATTGACGGGGGTCATGTTTTTAATGAAAATCACATAAGATAAAATTAACATAGTATTTCATTTTATGGTTCTCTTAGACCCTAAAATTCTATGCATTCTTTTTGTGTGCAGAAATCATAGTCAATATTAGATTAAGAATATTATTTTAAAATATTTTTATAGATAAAATATAACATATTATAGAAAATCATACTAAATAAATGAGTGTGATAATATTATATAGACCATTTTTCTTGTTTTGGGAAATTATAATGAAAATTTTAGTTCATGAAATGTTTTTTGGGAAAAGATTCTTTAGAAACCATTGAATATAAAATTTCACAATAGCAACATGTCATATATTCAAGCTAAATTATATATGATTATAAAATATAAAATGTTTCATTCCTATTAATTTTAAATATAATTAATGTTTTATATAAATTTTAGTCGAATATATTTATATGGGTCAACATTACTATAATAATGTAAAATGTTTTTGATGATTCATAAAAATAAGATTATAATTTTTTATATTAATCCTATAAAACTTTTTAAATTTATACTTGATAATTATATTGATTCATAGATTGATACTCATATATTTTTATGAAAAGTATGTTACCAAAATGTTTGATAAAATGATTTGAGTAGTCTTCATTATATGATTTTAGTCACACTTTCTAATCTAAATAATCTCTTCACACCATCATTTTTTATATAATTATTCCCATGAACATAAGTCGAATTATTGAAGTATCATTTTATTAACCTATAAAATGTAATTATGTTTATTTTTTTGATCTATAGTTATATTAAATATATAAATTTTCTCTTTTAAAAGTGGAAATTAGGTTAAAATAAGAGTTTTAGTAATTTCATGAGGTGATTAAAAATATTTTAAACATAATAATAATATAAAAGGTATATAATAAGAACACTAGAGTTATTGTCCATGAATTATCTTTTACACTTCCTCTTTCCTACTAAAATACAAGTAATGAGCCACCAAAAATTTGATGGCCATCGTATTTTTGATGGTGATCCAATATAATAACAATATTTTACTAAATTTTTATTTTTTAAATTAGGAAATATTATAAATACGTACTCATAAACCTAATTAACCCTTCCTCTCCCCCTAGGGAATATCAATATTTTTTTTCCAGACCTCTCTATTTTTATTCTTTCATCTCTCCGTTATCCATATTTAGTTATTTTGTTTTATACAATTTTTATAACTATTAGAATAAATGATCATATAAAATCTAATCTATGGTAATCCCATAGATTTTTTTATTTATTTGGTTTTATTATTTGTTAGAAATTAACCTTTATTTCATATCTTTATGCGTGTTATCCAATTCAAACTTATCAATCTAGTTTTGAGATATAATCTTCTTGGTAAAGCTTCAATTTATCTTATATTAGTCAACCCGATAATTATTTTGAAAATTATTTTGTGTTATATGTTTCAATGTGATAATAAGAATGGAGAAACATGCATAGAAGACCCTTAAGGTAAGACAATGAACTTAAATGTGTGAAAGGTCCATGGGTTGGGTGTCTTAGACCCTTCATTATTGATTAAAATCTGGACAAATAATTTTGTGAGATCATTATAAATTATGACTTGGGTTTTTCATGAATGTGAAACAAAAATTTTGGCTATTTGAGATGAATGAACAAATGATTATTTTAACCTTACAGGTAGTGGTTCATATGGCCATTGACATGTAATCTTCCATGTATTTGGTGTTTTTAGATGATATTGATGCATTCCATTGAATGATAAATATGATTCTTATTCGTTAAATATATGTGACTATAAGTGATGAATAGAATGATGTTTTAAATATTGGATCAAATATTTTAAGGATTTATTCAGATAGTTGATCCCCTAGTCAATTTGAGTGATACATAAGAAGATGCCTAGAAATATTTTTCCCTAATTGAATGAACCTTAGTCAGTAAATATAGATTCTTAAGTCCTATTTCAATTACTATATAACTTTGGAAGAGGTTTTTATAATTTTTTATAAGTTAAGGGCTTCAAGGATGTCAAAACATTAGGTTTATATTCTTAAGTAAGACAAAAAACAGTTTTGATTCTACATGGTGTCTTATAAAGAACACAATTACACATTTATTTAGTGATTTTATAGTTTTATTATGTTTTATATTCCATAATTTAACAACATTAGTATAACAACCCTTCTCTTTATTACACATTAAATACTTGATTTATTAGCTAAAAGTACACATTATACAACCCGAAAGATCAATAAGTCTAGTGTCTTTGGGAATTAGGTACAGAACATAAAATCTTAACCATGGGATACAACAACATTATTGAATACTTCTATGACACAATCATAATATTCCAATGATCTTAAAATTGTATGGGATATCTTGGGGGAAACATAAGAAATGGGTGATCTATAAAGATAAATACGGTAAATAAACAAGGAATAACATGAATAAGATATAAATGTTAGAAAATAGGCATATCAATGGATAATAAAAAGAACATGAATAATAAAGAATGATATATCATAATAATTATAACACGGGAGATGTGGAAACAACATTCAATATGCCATAATCATGAGTCATGACTCATTGCACATGGAGGAGAATGATTCTAGGATCATTGAACATGGAGGATAATGTGTAAAAGCTATATTCCAAGACCATTTTAGAAGACATATCATGTTACAAAACATTACCCAATGTATTGGAGCACTATCAGGGCACAACCTTCATAATTATTTCATTTTTATGCTTAAGTGTGCCACATAGATCGTAAAACATGGATTCATTCAACATCATAATTTATTATACAATAAAGTAATGTGTAATACATACATGTATGTATAAAATCAATAAGTACATATTCATATAGGTGAATACTTTTGATATAAAAATGTTTATGGTATTCACTAAAAAATTATTTTGGCATGGAAAATCACGGTGCAATTTCGACAACATAACAACGTTATATAGAAATTCAAAAAATGGGTAGATGAGAGAGAAAGGAGTATATAATAATTTAAACATGAATTGGATAGTAATAGGTACATGTGAAGACAAAACCCAACATAATTAATTCTAAATATAAGGTATAAAATAATAAATAAACTTGAAGAATGGGGAGAAAGGAAAGAACCCTTAAAAAATTTCGGCATGGTAAGGGGTGTGCATAAAGGTTTATAGGAGGGATAAATGAGAGTAAAATGAGCTCTCATAATTTATACATAAAATGGAAATTGATGGGGGATATGTAATAACATATACCAACACAATAAAATGGAAATTAAAATACATAACATTAAAATAAGTGCTTGATAAAAGAGGAGAGTAGAAGATGATATTCCCTTACGAGAGAGTGTGACTCCAAAGGATTTGGAGGGGATTCTTGAAAGCTTGGGGGATCCTTGGGAGGACACTAAGGAGTAGAGGGAAGAGTGTGGTCGTGATACAATTAGTTTTAGTGAAGAAAAATTGGAGCTTGTGTGGTTTTATATAGGAGAGGAGGGGGATTTGTTTATTATTTTGGTTTTGGACACCACATAATAAAATATCCAAAACCAAAAACCACCCCATGGTTTTTACCATGGTTTCTACCAAATGGGAGTGTTTTAAATTATTTTATAACTACAAGGTCCTAAGATAATAAAATAATTCCCTTAATTATGTGGAGCTGAGTCACACTCTCAAAGATATTATTTTAAAATCTTAAAATATATTATAAGTCTTGGATGATACATTAAGGATTTATAAAATAAATAAAATAAAATTAAAATCATATTATTTTTAAATGAAAACATATATTTAGTCTTTTCTCCATAACACTTTGACAAGGGGAATTTCTTTATTTCATGTAATTTTTTCTCTACAATCTAATATCTTCACTAGATTCCCTTCATAAAAAAGATAATTCTCCAATGTTACCACCTCTGGATTGAGTATATATGATGGGTCTAGTATGTAATTTCTTAAGAGGGATACATGGAATATATCATGTACTTGAGACAGGTTTGGTGGGAGTGTTAGTCGATATGCCACTACTCTGATACAATCAAGGATATCAAAAGGGCCAATATACCTTGAACTAAGCTTTACATTTTTCCTAAATACCATCACTCTCTTCCATAGAGATATGCTAAGGATTAACATGTCTCCAACATCAAACACTAGGTCACATAAATGATTGTTACCATATATCTTTTGTTGACTTTGAGTTGCTTTATTGTGTTTCTGAATGGTTTTAGCATTCTCTATCATTTCTTCAACCATTTCAATACATAGAAGTTTTTGTTCCCTAAATTCATACCAACATGCCAGTGTTCTTCACCTCTTCCCTTAAAGGGATTCATAAGGATCCATTTTTATGATTGAATAGAAATAGTTGTTGTATGATAACTTGACCAGGAGTATATATTGGACCCATCCTCCCTTGAAGTGAATTGAGAATGATCTCAACATGGCCTCAAGGGTTGGGATAGTCCACTCAGTTTGGACATAATTTTGAGGGTGATAATCCGTACTGAAGTTCATCTTAGTGTATAGATCATTCTAGAGACTTTTCCAAAACATAGAGGAAAATATTGGTTCTCAATCAGACACAATCGATAGTGGTACTCCATCCAGCCTTACCAATTATATGATGTATATCTATTCTGATTGATCTAGTGAGAAATCCTCTCGAATCACATTGAAGTGTATGGTCTTTGTAAGAAAATCCACAAAAACCCAAATAGCATTGTTTCATTTTTATGTATTTAGAAGTCCATTAAAAATTCTATGACATTGTTTTCCCATTTCCATGTTGGTATGGGTAATGGTTGAAACATACCCTTATACTTCTTCCTTCCAGCCTTCATGTTTTTATATACTAGGCACTTTTATGTATACTTAGCAATCTTTTTATTTATGTTATCCCACCAATAGTTCCCTCAAAGATCTTAATAAATATTTATGTTTCCTGGGTGAATAGAGAAAGTTGAACTATGTGCATTTTTTTAGAAGGTGACATGGATTGGTTTCCCAATCCATATCAGAAGGAATTTATTAAATAGAAAAGTTACAAGGAAATCTCGAGGTGTAAAAAGAATGCACCATCTAAAAAAAGAAAGATACCAACAAAATTAAAACATTACAAAACAGGGTATGCACCTTCAAAAGGCTCCAGAAGTTGAACTATGTGCATCATCCAACAGTTCCTTATTTATCTTAGTATTTTATAGAACACATAGTCTTAAACCAAATCTCTTAATTCCTTATTCATTAACATTAAACTCTGAGGATTTACCTTTCCTTGTAGTTTCCACTCTCTTATAAATTCCCACATAATCTTTTTTAGAATCCTTTAACCATTCCAAAAGAGACAGTTGTACAATCATTTGTGAAAGGATTTATGATTTTACTTTCTTTATTATTACCATGTTAATCCTCTTAAACTCCAAGAAGAACAGATCCTTCTCAACTATAATCAATGATAGAATTGATGGGCACTTTATACTAGAGCATATACCACCTTATTTGATTTACTATAATGGTAGTGGATTGATCAGTTGTAATACTTGATGATATCTAACCATATTTGATGGCACACATTGAGCTCTTTTTGTGTGAATATATATTTGGGGCTCTTGTGATCAATATATGTCTCACACTTCTCCCCATAGAGATAATGATGCCAGATTTTCAACACAAAGATCACAAATTCCAACTATAAATTAGGCATGGAATAGTTTTTCTCATGAATTTTCAACTTACTTAAGGTGTAGACAATGAATTTTTCATTTTTCATCAATACACATCCTAATACCTTCTTCGAGGCATCATTGAAAATTATGAAAAGTTCCACACTTGTGAGAAGTGTAAGCATAGGGGAAGTGATAAGCCTCCTTTTAAGCTCTAGTAATCTTTATTCAAAATCATCATTCCAAGAAAATTAGACTCCATTAGGATTTATCTTGGAAAGTTGGTTTGATAATCGTGAGAAATTTCTCACAAATCGGTGATAATATCCAGATAACCTAAGGAAACTATGGATATCTATCACAAATGTTGGCCTCAGCCATCCATCAATTTCTTTTTTCTTTTAAGCATCCACAGATATCTCATTTCTTGTGATGATATTCCCAAAGAATGATACTTCCTTCAATAATAACTCACAATTTCTAAACTTCACATAGAGCTTCTACTTTCACAAGGTATTTATCATAGTGCTAAAATGCTCCTCATGAAACCCTTAGTTTTGGAATATATTAGAATATATTCTATAAATACTACCATGAATTTGTTGAGATAATCTCTAATGACTCTGTTCATCATGTCCATGAATATTTCTAGAGAATTAGTGAGTCTTATTGGAATAACTATGAACTCATTGTTCTTGTACCACTTACGAAAAGAATTATTGGGGATATCCTACCTATTCAACCTAACTTAGTAATATACTGACCATATATCTACCTTGTAGAAGTATTATTCTCTACACAGTTTATTAAACAAGCCATAAATACATAGAAAAGGATACTTTTTCTTTATTGTGATCTTTTGAGAGCACGATAATCAATGAAAAGGTGCATTGACCCATCATTGTTCTTGATAAAGAGGATTGGTGCAACCCATGGGGATGCACTTGGGTGTATGAATACTTTATTCATATTATCTTGAAGATGTTTATTCAGTTCCTCAAGTTACATAATAGCCATCCTATATTGAGTCTTGGATATTATAAATGCACCAGGTATAAGATCGATTGAAAATTTGACCTCTCTTCTAGGAGGAAGACCATGAAATTTCTCAGAAAACACATCATCATATTCCCTCATAATAAGAATGTCTTATAAGATGTTCCTTTCCTTAGACTCAATCATTTTAGCTGGATATGCTTGATTATTGGGCAATAATATTCATTCTTGAGATGATGATCCTAAAGTAGATTCATCCTCCTCCTTGCGCTTGTTTAGAATTGGGGGACGATTCTCCATATGGAGAGTGATTATATTATTGTGTAAATTTATGTTGGGTCTATATAGAGAAATCTAATCCATGCCAGTAATTGCATAAAATTTCACCAAAGGGAGTATGTACAGGTTCACCAAGAATCTTATCCCAGAAATTGAGGCAGGGGAGGAGTTATATACTTGGTATTCAATAATTTCCCCACTTCCATTTTCAATGAAATATCTACTTCCATTTTCAATGAAATCTCTACTTCCATTATTTGTGGTAGTGTTTGGATAATTTTACTAAACATTTGTGATATAAAGGAATACATAGAACCAGAATCAAAAAGTACATTTTCTATTCTTGAATGAATAACTATCGTACCTATGACCACTTTGTTGTTGGGATTAAATTTGGTGTTAGGGATAGAAAAAAGAACACCTATCTACCTTGGAGGTTATTGATTGCCTCCAAAATCCCTTGGATTAAGGAATTGATTCACAAAGTGCCTTATTCCTTGAAGTTGTCGAAATGAATAATGTGATAAGGGTTGATTGGAGTGTTACTTTCCTCTAATTCAATAGAAGGTTTCTCCAATCATAATTTTTTAGCTTGGTGTCTATCCTTCCCGCAACTAAAGAATTTCCTTGTTCCCTTTAGGAAATTTCTAGGGTTCTTCTTTCCACACCTTTGACAAGTGGTGTGATGAAATTTCTTGGCCCTGTTAGATCTATTTATAGGACCACCAGATTTAAACTCTACTTTTCAATTCTTATCCTCATGATACCCTTGAGATTAATTGATTTCCATTTTGACTTTTAGGGAACATAGAACAATTTCTTTGTAGCTATAAAAGTCACTAATCACCAGAGATTTTTGCAGACTAGGTTTTATCCTACCAAAGAAGTGGTTGACCATGAATTTAGGGGTGACAACAAAAATAGAGGTGTATCGTGCAAGTCTTGTGAAGTTTTCCACATATTACCCAATATATTCCCTATATTTTTTCATGGAGTCAAGGAAATCCATTTTCATTTTAAGATGTAGAGTGTGAGGAAAATATTTATCAATTTTTTTATATAATTCCTTCCACTCCATTGTTTCGATACCTTCCTTAGGCTTTATATTCTTGATCAATTTCCACCACCGATCAACTTATCCTTCCATACGATAGACATCCATAAGAACCTTCTCTTATTCATAACATTAATGGATGGAGATGATGTTCTCAATGGAGTTGATCCATTGTTCTTCGATTAAGGGATCAGATGATCCATTGAGAGTAGGAGGCCTTTGTCTCATGAAACTCTCGATTGTGGGTTTTTCTCTCTTAATGGTTTTTGGGTACTCCTCTTGATATAAGTTTCTATTTAGAACTTGAGTTATCTAAGAGAGTATCTTAACAAAGTTTTTGATTCATACTCCCATCAGGCTTCACATCTATTTAGTGAAATCATCACACTTCCCTTCACATCCGTTTTTAACATAATTCCACCTATTTCTAGCCACTGGCTCAAATAAAAAGGAAAATTAGGGATGAGTATCTTAAATGATTTAAACATGTAAAAGGTAATCCAAGGACATTAAATGCATAACTTATAAATTACATTTATCTCATTAACTTATGAGTTTTTAGGATTCAATCTATGCTATCTGTGATCATATATTCCTATAGGCATTTTGTTACCTTAATAATGGTCTGTAATGAGCTTATAAATTTACCAAACCATATCCCCCGGGAGTATCAAACTAGATGCCCAGTAAGGATCATTGTCATGTACCAGATTACCTCGAGTCGGGCCCGGAACATCTTGTTGGATTTGTTACCACTAAGTACATCTGTTCCAAACCACATCCACCAGTAGTATCCAGATAGGGATGTATTTTCTTAATAAACCACTTAATCTATACTTACCATAATTTATGGATGTTTTCTTATACTTAGTCTTATCCCTAAGGAATTATCCAGAGTTTTCTAATTCTGAGTATTTCTCTCGAGTGTTCTACTCTTAATCCCCCAAATAACTTAACCTATCCTATAATACGAACTATACCAACCCTGGTCTTTATTACACATTAAATACTTGATTTATTACATAAAATTACACATTATACAACCCTAAAGATCGATAAGTCTAGTGTATTTGGGAATTAGGTACAAAACATAACATCTCGAACATGGGATACAAAAATATTATTGAAAACTTCCTTGACATGATCATAATATTCCAATGAGCTTAAAACTACATGGGATATCTTGGGGACAATATAAGAATGGGGTGAGCTATAAAGCTCAGTAAGAGAAATAAATAAGGCATAAAAAGAAGAATATAATACATGTTATACAATAGACATATCAATGGATAATAAAAAAAACATGAATAATAAGGCATGATATAACATGAAAATTATAACATGGGAAGTGTCTAAACATCACACAACATGACATAAGAATGAGTCAAGGATCATTTCACATGGAGGATCATGAGTTAAGGTTTGTTTAACATGGAGGATCATGATTCAAGGCTAGATTATAAGACCATTGCACATGAAATATCATGATACTAAACATTACCCAATGCATTTGAGCTTTATTAGGGGTGCACCCTTCATAATTATTTCATTCTCATGCATAAGTGTGCCAAATAGATCATGAAACATGGATTCATTCAACATCATAATTTATTCCACAATAAAGTAATATGGAATACATACATGTAAGTATCAAATAAATAAGTATATGTGTATAAATGTGAATACATTTTATAGAAAAATAGGTGTGGTATTCACTATACAATTATTTTGGCATTGAAAATCATGGTGCAATTTCTACATCATAACGACATCATATAGAAATTCATAAGATGGGTTGATGGGAGAGAAATGAGTATATCATCATTTAGACCTGAAATTGGTAGTAATATGGACATGGAAATATTTTCCACAACATAATTAATTGGAAATATAATGCATAAAATAATAAATAAACTTGAAGAAAGAGGATAAATGAAAGAACCCTTACAAAATTTTGGCAAGATAATGGGTCTGCAAAAATGTTCATAGGAGTGAAAAATGAGAGTGAAAGGGGATATAATAATTTATAAATAAAGTATAAAGTAATGGGGGATATGTAATAACATATCCTAACATAAGAAAATGGAAATTAAAATAAATAACATTAAAATGAGTTCTTGATAAAAGAGGAGAGTAGAAGATGAGGTTCCTTTACTTGAGTGTGTAACTCCAAAGGCTTGGTAGGGGATTCTTGAAAGATTAGGGGGAATTTAAAAAGACTATAGGGATAACCATGTTACCATCAATGGTTAAATGATGTCTCAAAACCTGATTCGATGACTTCTAGAGTTTGAAATATTCTCGTGTGAGGCCATAACATAGAGTGTCATTATTTTATATCTTTAATTACACATTTAGAAACCAAATTTCAAAAGTTTCCAATATCAAAACAATAATTAATATAACCATGTTACCATTCATACTCCTCTATAGAATGACCATGTTCTCATTATCTTTACTCATTCATACAATGACCAAGTTAGCATGTATATTTCTCAATTTATAATGTCCAGGATCCCATTATCATTACTCATAAGTATGATTACCATGTTACCATTTTTTATTATCTATTTGGAATAATCATGTTATTTTTATTTATCAAATAATTAATTTACCAATAAATTATCCACCTCAATCTCAATTAAAATTCAGCAATTAGTTTATCACAGATAATCTAGTAGTTTACTCAAAAATTAATGAAGTGCTTCAAACCATTAATAAACTCATATAATAATTAATCAATATCAAAATTATTACTACATAATAATTTTTTTAGTATTACTTTTTTTCATTATAATATAAAATTTCCATTAGTAATATGATAATAAATTATCTAGATGCCGAGGACCGGAGAGGGCGAGCAGCCGGAAACATGGCCAATGCTGTTATCTGATTAATAAAATAATAGTTATCTGATTTCTTTAATTAATTTATTTTGAAATAGTAGTCTTTTATAAATAATTAAACATTGTTTTATAATTGTTTTAATATTAAATTTTAATAATTTAATTGTTTCTAAATTCAATTTTTAGTATAGTAATAATTTAAGTTGTGCAAATTGAAGTTATTAACAATTTAACTTTAGTTTAATTGGATTTATAAATTTATTAAAGTTTTTGTTGTAATTAAATTTTCAATTGTTTTAATTAAGTTTTAGTTTTTATTAATTATTTTGTTCTTATTTTATTTATGTTTTAATTTAATTTATCTTCTCTGTTTATTTTGCAGCGTCACGGCATCACAACTATTTCATTTTACGATTCCACCACACACCATATCTACATGGTCTCACCTTATCATTTGTGCCACCGGTTCTATTTACTGTTTCACCATATCATTTGTGCCACCAGTTCCATTTACTATTTCACCCTGCCATTTTTCCTTTACTGGCTCACCGTATTCCTCCTACGGTGTCTCTTACTAGTGGTTCTTTTACTTACGGTCTCACCCTGTCTTTGACACTATTTCTTCACGCGCTGTATCCATTTCCGTTTCATGTCGTTTTTTCCCTGCTACCATATCCCTTTCGTGGTTTCACTGAAAACCTTGGCACCGTTTCCACCACGCGCCGTTTCATTATTCACGGTCTCACTGTTTTCTCGCTGTTTTCTTGCCACCGCTTTCTATGCACTACTCTTCTTCTTCTCACAGACTATTTCCTTCTCTCAGACTATTTCCTTCAGAGTTTCCTCTACCATGGATGAACCGGGACCGGAGAACAGAGGAGAAGTGCCTATTGGACCACTCCACCATCATGGTGTTGTTCAGAAAATATAGTCTAAAACCCACGACCATGGCGAAAAATAGGAGGATCTGCCTTGAGGAGTTCCGCTGGAGGAGGTCGACACCACTCGAGCTGTTCGCGCCGCTGCTGGATTAGAGGAGAAAAAAAGAGGTCGCGCCGCTACTGTGGAGGAAGCTGTTCGAGTTGATGCTCAAGAGATCCATGGATGTTGCGGCATATCATCTCCCACGAAGAGAAAAATTGAAACCCTCCCCCCTGTAGCGCCGTGATTGGGGGGTGGGGGGAAGATAAGCTTATTAAAAAAATAAAAAAAAAACAACAACAAATAAACAAATAAATAATATAATAATAAAAATGTTCAGAATTAATAAATGGTTAATAATTAATTGACTAAAATATTACACTAATTAAATTATCTAATTAAGCTAGGTTGTAGTTTTATTTAAATTTTTATAAAATAATGTAATTAATAGTAGGCCAATTTAAGAATTAAATTAAGTTATTGGAAGCGTGCGGTGACAAGAAGCATATGACAAAGGATATTAAAAGAGAGATGCAACCGAATTTGAGGGTGGAGACTCTCATTCATTCCACAAACACACCAGATGTGAGGAGGGGGAATCCATTCAATCATTCACTCGGAGCAGAGTAAAGAACCTGGATCACTTCTCGGAGAGCTATTCTTCGGAGTTCTGAGGGCCAGGAGCAACAACAATTGATGCTAACAGAGGGAGTTTTCTTCCTCTGTTCTCTTTCAATTCTCTTCTTCTGTGATTGAATAGTTTTAGTATACTTAATAGGGATGATTTCTAGATAAATAATTAGTTCAGAGATATATTGAAGTTCCACTGGTTATCATTAAATTCTCATTTCACTTTATCATTTTAATTTATTCCGTATTGATCGGCGAGATCGATACTGAATTCATTCAATTTCATTGTTCCACCGATGTTTAATTTCAAAATTCCACATTCAGTTGGAGAGATTGATTGTGGAAAAACTTTTCAAAAGATTATAGATTCAAAAGACCTCAAGACTTATGGTGAGTTTGTCTTGCTGTTAATTTTCAAATAGTTCACACTTGATTAATTTCGCAGCGGTGAACTCTTAAATTGGTTGGCTTGTGTGACTTAACTTCTGGAAAGGAAGGTGATTCATACTATTTACAGTGGTACTCTGTGACAACCTATAAGTGAATTGAAACACCTTCAAAACCAGTAGAATGGAGATTACCCCCCGAGCGTTTTAAAAGATTGTCTTTTTATCAGTGTTCCATATCTTTGTTATTCCATTTTTTCTACTATCTATAGCCTCAATATAGTTTAAATACATGCTTTCAATATTAGGTCACTTCATTGCTTATAAAAATATATAAAAAGTGAAAAAATGGAAAAATCACTGCACTGCTGACAACAGTGGAGTTTACTATGTTTTTTTGGAAGACTAGTCACCAAATTTGCCTTCCCTATGGGTTCGACCCTACTTTCCACATATACAGTAGTTAGTAGGAATATAAATTTTAAACTTTGACCGACTTCAACGATGGTCTAGGTCATAAGTCTTCGAGAATTCAGTAAGGATTTATAAAATAAATAAAATAAACTTAAAATAAAATTATTTTAAATGGGAAAAAAAATTCGGTCATGGATCCCATTTATATTACTTATTACATCACATTTGAGATATTATGATGTTATAAAACATAAAGTATATTTATACAATTTTTAATTTTTACCTAAAAATTCAACCCTCTCAGGAAATTATTTAAAATTAAATTTTGGATAATTTTGAAATCGCAAATCCAAAAATAGTATTCATTTTATCTAAATATTTTTTCTAAATATGAAAATTTTCACTTTTAAAATAAAATAGACATTTATTAAAATGATGGGTTTTTTGACAAAAATAGTTATCGAACCCTAATAAAAATTACATTTGACTTTATAAAAATTAAATAATCATTTATATTTAATCTAAGTTATTTAATAATAATACTGTATTAAGATATTATTTACTTCCAAAAATTTATTAATTAATCAAAAAAAATTTCTTAATTGAATTTCAATATTAACCAAAGATACTATTTGTGCTTTAAAAATCATTTATAAAGAAGCAATAATAGGATGAAAATATATTCATTGTTTTACAAAAAATATGTACATTATCATATTTATAGTGCATTGATCCATTTCCCATTAATAAACCAACATACGCCCTAATATTAATGTGAACGATGGTTGGCCTTTCATGGGGCCTTTCGGTTAACACAATTTGGGTCGTGATCTCGATGAGCTCGATACTCTCCCTTAAATGGTTTCTCTCATGCTTAATTTTGTTGGATCTCGACTTGGGATTAGTTTAGGGAAAATCCCAAAAATTATATCTCCCTCGGAAGCTCTGATAAATGGGATTCATAGGGTTCAATCCTTCTGGTTGAGGCCATCACTTTCTTTTTTTTATGTCAAATGGATTTGTTAAAACCTTATATTTGTACAATTCATGTGATCATTGTTCAATATCAATATTATCAATGGTAAAGATATATAAAGGTCATTAAAATACAATTGGATATCATAAAAATAATTAGGTGTTTGTGTTTTCAATAACCATATTATATAACAATACATTCAATTGAATAAAAAGGGGAATTTTATTTATAACAGTTCGAGTCGTTAAATTCTTAACCCCTTAAGAAATTTCACCCTTGAAATTTTCTTTTTACACACAAAAATAGATGAGGGTAACTCTACTTCATCAAATCCTTCGGTTCTCACATTGATTCGTCAAACTTATGGTTTCTCCATAACACTTTGATGAGGGAAATTATCTTATTTCATAGAACTTTTTATCTATGATATAAGATCTTCATCGGTTGCTTTTCATTGGAAATATCATTCTCCAAATGGTACCACCTCTGGATTGAGTACACGTGATGGGTCTCATATGTACTTTCTCAATACGGATACATGGAATAAGTCATGTACTTGAGATAAGTTTTGTGGGACTTCAAGTCAATAGTCCACTGCTCCGATGCAATCAAGGATCTCAAAAGGGCAGATATACCTTGGAATAAGGTTTCCCTTTTTCCCAAATCTCATTACTCTCATCACTCTCATCAAATATTGTCAGCATAGCTCTTTAGTCGACTCTGAGTAGCGTTGATGTGGTGTTGAATAGTCTTATCCTTCTCCACCATTTATTTGAACATTTTAGGACCTAGAAGTTATCATTCTCTAACTTTATCCCAACACGCTAGTGTTCTACACCTCTTCCCATAAATGGATTAATAGGTTGTCATTTGGATGCTTGAGTGGAAACCGTTGTTGTATGAGAACTCAACCAGGGGTAGATGTTGGTCCCATCCTCCATTGAAGTCAGTTGAGCATGCTATCAACATGTCCTCAAGTGTTTGGATAATCCACTCAGTTTAGAAATTAGTTTGATGATAATCCATACCTAAGTTCAACTCAGTGTTTAGAGCATAATGGAGACTTTTCCAAAACATAGAGGGGAATCTTGGATCTTGATCGAACACAATCAACTGTGGTACTACATACAACATTACCAATTCTGTGATGTATATCTATTCCAGTTGATCTAGTGAGAAATCCTCTAAAATCATAATGAAGTGCGTAGTATTTACAAGATGATCTATAATAACCTAGATAACATTGTTTCCTTTGGATGTCATTGGAAGTCTAGTGACAAAGTCCATGGTGATGTTTTACCATTTCCATGTTGGTATGAGTAATTTTTGCATCATCCCAGTAGACTTATTCCTTCATTTTATAACATAATAGGAACTTTGATGTATAATAATCGATATCCCTCTTCATGTTATCCCACCAATAGTACTCTGATATCTTGATACATCTTTGTATTTCCTAGGTGAATAGAGAAAGTAAAACTACGTAAATCATCCAATAGTTCCTTTTTTTTACAATGGTTGTATTTTTTTTAAATAAGGGGCTAGGCCCCAAAATATTATATTAAAAGAAAGTCAAAGGAGAACACCAAAGTCAACATGAAGGGCAATACATCAAGTTACCTGTCCCGGTGAACCAATATTTTTCCTTATCTTGTCAGCAATTAATCTTTCTTTCTCTCTCCATTCGTTCCATGTTTTGGTACTAATACGCCTTCGACCTCTTCCTCTCGTATAGAGGCTTTCAAGCTCCTTGGCTTGCTGTAGCAACGATTCTACATCTTCATCTGAGCTGTCAGCTTGCACCTCCTCCTTCATCTTCAAGGCCTCCTTTCCTAACCTTTTTTGACTCCTGGTTCTGACTTGTTGCCAAGTACCTTCATAATCTCCATCTTTTTGGTGCCCTTTTCTTGGTTTATCTGTTTTCTGTTCTGTCTCCTGCACATCCGGTGTAGAGATAAGAGAGGATTCTTTCAAGGTGTTACTCACCTTCCCCGCTGGAGTGACCGAGGTATTTTACACCACTTCATTAGTCGGAGTGATTGAGTCTTCAACAACCACTACAAAAGGTTCAAAGATTGATGGATCCAGAGAAAGAGAAGTAGAGTCAGCCTTTTCAGAAAGTCCAGGTGAAGCAGTAACTTCATAGGTTTTAAAACACCCACTCAAGTCAGAAGGTGAGTGCTCCATCACATAATCATGCTTCAATATTTCATCCTCAAATTGAGGCTCAGTTTGTATATGTACCTGCAAATCAGTGTCACATTCAATAGCATTGAAAGATGTCTGAATAGAAACATTTCCAGAATCAGCCTGAGTTGCAGCCGTAAATTCATTGCTTTGAACCAAAGCAGGTTGAGCATAAACATTTAACTGCATATCTTGATCTGAACTAATCATAGCATTAGGTCGCTGTAGTGTATGTCTAATTTCAGAATCAGCATGAAAAGAAGTCAGAGATCCATTTCACTTAACAGAAACAGATTGAGGAGCAGTATCATCATTAGCCAGGGGACCCTGGCATGAGTCAGGATTATCAGGGTCTGCACTTGAGATAGGTGGAATCTCTTGTCCCTCCTTCACTATATCAGACCAGGATTTTTTATCTTGAGCATCAGGCACCCTGCCTTTACTTTCTGTAGAGACACTTTGTGCCCTTAGAGTCATCTCTGTTAGAATAGTCACCTGGCCATGTTCCTGCTTTTATTTTTCAGATTTATGGCATGATTTAGAATCATTCCCTTGACGAGAACAGTTCTTGCATATCAATTGTCTCCTTCAGTTTGAATTATCATGGCCTATGGCCTTATAGTGCAAGCAAAATTTTGGGAAACTTTCATATTCAATTTTCAATTCCAATTCTTCATCATCAGTTGATAAGCAGACTTTATCAATTAAAGAGGTACATAAATCAACTTCTACAAGACATCTGGCATAATGTACATATCTGGACATTTCAGTTTCCCTATCCATTCTAATTGGGACCCCAATATCAAGAGCTATATCATATAAAATCCTAGGATGCCACAAAATCCAATTTAAACCAAAATTTTTTATCCAAACCTGTGCTGTAGAATTACCAATCTCTGTTGGATTGAAGCTGCGATCCCACTCTCTGATGTACAGAGCTCCGGGTTTGAAAGAAATTGATCCAAAACCCCATTCTCTTAGTTTTAGCTCCTCCGAAGGAAAAACCATATGATAGAACCCCTTCCCCAGGGATATGCATTGCCAGGAATTAAAACCTCATATCTCCGAGAGTCTTTGGTTTAGATATTCCATCTTCCAAGTTTTAGATCCCTTAGGAAGAATAAGCCTTGCTAGAATAGAGTGAGCTCCTAACTCTAGTCTCTCAGCAATCGCAGACGAGTCTGCTTTGACATGAGCAATCGAACCTTTTCTCCTAATGCTTGCATACGAGCCTTTAAAAAGGGAAAACAAAGGCTTACCTTCCCCGCCCTCGGGCGTCTTTCCTTTGATATTATCGGTTTCTCTTGATTCTAGTTCGTCCGTGCCTCCGCTAACATTCTTATGCGAGTTGAATCTCTCAGGATTCAGAAAAGAATCCGCCATTGCCACCTGATTCAAGGTTACCAAGAAACCCTAGAGTCGCCTCATCCAATAGTTCCTTCTTTAACTCATTATTTGATTGAATACATAGTCTTGACCCAAATATAACAATTCCTTATTCATTAACATTGAACTCAAAGGATTTCCCTTTCCTTATAGTTTCAAATCTCTTCTGAATTCCCACATCATCTTTTTGATAATCCTTTAACCTTTCCAAAAGATACAGTTGGGAAATAATTTGTGAAAGGACTGATGATGTTCCTTTATTTATGATTCCCACATCAATCCTCTTTAACTCCAAGAAGAACAGATCCTTCTCGATTCTTATCAATGATATAATTGCTGAGTCCTTTTGTATTAGAGAATTCGTCCCCTTATTTTATTTACCAGGATGACAGTAGATTGAGTAGTCATAATCCTCAATGATCTCTAACCATATTCGCTAGTTCATATTAATCTCTTTATATGTAAAAATATATTTGAGGCTCTTTTCATCCGTATATATCTCACATTTCTCCCCAAAGAGATAATGTATTTAGATTTTCATTGCAAAGAACACAACTTCTAACTATAGAAAATGAATGGGATATTTTTTCTCATGAATTTTCAACTGCCTTGAGGCGTAGTAAATGAATTTTTCATTTTTCATCATCACACAACCTAATAACTTCTTTAAGGCACCATTGAAAGTTATAAAAACTTCTCCACTTATGGGAAGTATGAGAACTTGGGCAGTGATAAGCCTCATTTTCAACTCCATGAAGTTTTCTTCTCATTCATTATTCTAATAAAATTTTACTCCCTTCTGATTTATCTTGGTAAGAGGGTTTGATAATCGTGAGAAATTTCTCACAAATCAGCAATAATATCCAACTAACCCAAATAAACTATGATTATCTTTCATATATGTTGGCCTTATCCATCCTTCAATTGATTTTTTATTTGAAGGATCCACATATATCCCATTTATTTTGATGATATTCCCCAAGAATGAGACTTCCTTCTACAAGAACAAACACTTGTTGTACTTCGCATAGAGATTCTCCTTTCACAAGGTCTTTAGCACAACGCTCAAATTCTCCTCATGGTCCTCATTGGTTTTTGAATATATTAGAATATCATCTACAAATACCACCAATTTTTTTGTGATAATCTATAAATAATATATTCATCAAGTCCATGAAGATTTTTGGAGCATTATTGAGTATAAATGGAATCAATAAGAACTCATAGTGCCCGTATTGCATATGAAAATCAGTATTGGGGATATCCTCTTTATTCACCATAACTTGGTAATATCTTGATCATAGATCCACCTTGAAGAATTATTGTTCTCCACATAAATGATTTAAAAAGTCATCAATCCATGGAAAATGATACTTTTTCTTAATAGTGATCTTGTTGAGCTCATGACAATCAACACAAAAGTGCATTGACCCATACTTCTTGATGAAGAGGACTGGTACACCCCATGGTGAATCAATTAGATGTATGAATCCTTTATCCATATTCTCCTATGGTTGTTTCTTTAGTTCCTCTAGTTCCAAAACAACTATCATATATGGAGTCTTGGATATTGGAAACACCCCAGGTATAAGTTAAATTGAAAATTTTCCCTCTCAGCTAGGAGGATGACTAAGAAATTCCTTGAGAAACACATCAGTGTATTTCATCACAATAGGCATGTATTAAAGGATGATCCTTTCCTTAGAATCGATCATTTGAGATATATATTCTTGATCATAGGAAAATAATATCCGTACTTGATATGATGGTTCTAAAGAAGATTCATCCTCCTCCTTGCACTTGTATAGAATCAGGGGTCAATTCCTTATATAGAGAGTGATTTCCTTCTCACTGGAATTTATATTGACACTATATATAGAAATCTATTCCATGACCATAATTTCAACAAATTATACCAAATAAAGTACGACAAGGTTCAGTGGGAAGTTTATCCCAAAAATTGTGATAGTTTATGAGTTATATAATTGGGATGCAATAATTGACCCATCTTCTATTTTCACCAAATTCTATACTTCTATGATTTGTGGTGGTGTTTTGATATTTCTGTTAAACATTCATGGTATAAAGGAATGAATAGAACTAGAATCAAAAAGTATTTTTTATATTCTTGAATGAATAACTAGATTACCTATCATCACTTCATTATTAGGATTAAATTTGTTGGTAGTGATGGAAAAAACTTTCCCTTATTACGTTGGAGGTTTTTGGTTGCCTCTGAAACCCCTTGGATTAGAGAATTGATCCATAAAGTTCCCTAGTTCCTTATAGTTTTAGAAATTAATAATGTGCTGAGGGTTGACTGAAGTGATCCTTTCCTCCATCCCAATAGTGGGTTTCTCCTATCAGAAATTATTAGATATGTGTCCATCCTTACAACACCTAAAGAATTTCCTTATTCCCTTTAGGAAATTTCTAGGGTGCTTCTCTCTACACCTTTTACAAGTGGGATGATGAAATTTCTTGGCACTATTAGATATCTGTATCAGAACACTAGAATTAAAATCTAATTTTTGATTTATATAACCATGATACCCTTGAGATTAAATAAATTCTATTTTGACTTTCAGGGCACATTGTACAATTCTTTCATAGCAATCAAAGTCAAATATCACCAAGTATTTTTGTTGACTAGGTTTTATCCCACCAAAGAAGCAGTCAACCTTGCATTCAGGGGTAATGAAAAAACCAAAGGCATGTAATTAAAGTCTTGAAAACTTTTCCTCATATGACCTAATATATTAGTCATCTTATTTCTTGATGGAATGTAAATCCATTTCCATTTTAAGAAGTAGAGTTCAAGGAAAATATTTATCAATTTTTTTCTATAATTCCTTCCACTCCATTTCATTGATCTCTTCCTCAAGTTTAGTATTCTTGATAAATTTACACCACTGATCAGATTATCTCTCCATATGATATATATACAAAATAAACTTCTCTTGTTCATAACTTTGAAGTATGGATAAGTTCTTATCAATGGAGTTGATCCATGTTATGCAATTAAGGGATCAGATTATCCATTGAAAGTAGGAGGTATTTTTCATATGATTCTCTCGATTATGTGTTGTTATCTCTTAGTGGTATTTGGGTGCTCTTATTGATCTTGGTTTATATTAATAAATAGAGTTAGCTGAGAGAGTATCATGATAAAGTTTGTGATTCCTGCTCCCATCGGGTTGGGAATATCATTCTGGAAATCATCACTCTTCCCTTGAAATTGGTTGTCAAAATGATCCTCCTATTTACTGTCATTGGATAGAATAAAAAGGAAAATTAGGGATGTGTATCTGAAAAAATTTAAACACATAAAGGGGAATCCAATGAAATTAGATTAACAACTTATAAATTACATTTATCTCCTTAAGAGTTTATAGGATTCAATCTTTGCTATCCATGCTCATATATTCTTATTGGAATTTTGATCCCTTAATAATGGTTCATAATGATCTTAAGAAATAAACAAATAATATCATCTAGGAGTGTCAAAATAGGTGTGCATTAAGTCCCATTATTGTGTACTAGGTTACCCCGAGTGAGGTCCAGAACATCTTGTCAGAGTTGTTACCCCTTGGTACATCTATTTTAAAACCACATCCACTTATAGTATCCATACAAGGATATATTTTCTTGATAAACCACTTACTCTATACTTACCAAAATATAGAGATGTTTTCCTATAATTAGTCTTATCCCTATGTAATTATCTATAGTTATATAATCCTAAGTATTTCACTAGAGTTTTCTAATCATAATCCCAAAAATAACTAAACCTATCCTTTGATACTAACGATAACAACCCATGCTATTTATTACACATAAAATACTTAATTTATTATATAAAATTACACATTATACAACCCAAAATATTGATAAGTCTAGTGTCATTGGAAATTAGGTAAAAAAACATAACATATTAAACATGGGATACAACAACATTGTTGAAAACTTCCTAAACATGATCATAATATTCCAATGATATTAAAACTACATGGGATATCCTGGGGATAACATAATAAAGGGGTGATATATAAAGCCCATAAAGGGAAATAAACAAGTCATAAATTGAATAATATAATACATGTTAGACAATAGGCATATCAATGGATAAAAAATGAAAATGATTAATAAGGCATGATATAACATGATACTTATAACATGAGAAATGTGGAAATTGTAGAAAACATAATATAAGCATGTGTCAAGGATCATTGCACATTAAGGATCATGAGTCAAGGATCATTTAACATAGAAGATCATGAGTCAAGTATAGCTTCCAATACCATTTCACATTACATATCTTGATACTAAACATTACCCAATTCCATAAAGCGCTATCAGGGCACACCCTTTATAATCATTTCATTCTCATGCTTAATTGTGCCACATAGATCACACAATATAGATTAATTAAACATAATAATTTATTCCATGATCAAGTAATGTGGAATATTACATGTAAGTCTCTAATAAATAAGTATTTTTTCATAAAGGTGAATACCTTTGATAGAAAAATGGGTATGGTATTCACTATAAAATTATCTTGTCCTGGAAAATCGCAGTGCAATTTTGGCAGTATAACAACGTCATATAGAAATTCATAAAATGGTTTGATGAGAGAAAATAGAGTATTTAATAATTTAGACATGAAATTGAAATTACTTGGTACATGGAAATACATTACCCAACATAAGTAATTTTAAATATAATGAGTAACATAATAAATAAACTTAAAGAAAGAGGAGAATGGAAAGAACCCTTTCAAAATTTTAGCATGGTAATAGGTGTGCATAAAGGTTAATAGGAGGGATAAATGAGTGTGAAATGGGATATAATAATTTAAACATAAAATGGGAAGTATAGGGGGATATGGAATAATATATCCCAATATAATAAAATGGAAGTTAAAAGACATAATATTATAGGAAATTCTTGATAAAAGAGGATAGTAGAAGATGAGGTTCCCTTACTTGAGTGTGTGACTCCAAAGGCTTGGGATGGGATTATTGAAAGCTTGGGGGTTCCTTGGGAGGACTATAGGGAATTGAGGGAAGAGTTTGGTCATGATACAAATATTTCTATTGAATATAAATGGGATCTTGGGTGGGTTCATATAGGAATGTGGGGGGGGGGGGTTCTTTATTATTTTGGTTTTGGACACTACATAATAAAATATCCAAAACCACAAACCACCCCATTGTTTTTTTCCATAGATTCTTTCAAATGGTAGTGTTTTAAATTATTTTATAAGGACAATGGTAGAATATAATAAAATAATTTCCTTTCTTATGTGGAGGTGAGTCATACTCTCAAACAAATGATTTTAAAATCTTAAAATATAATATAAGTCTTGGAGGATTCATTAAGGATTTATAAAATAAATAAAAAAAACTTAAAATAAAATTATTTTAAATTTAAAACATATATTTTCTCATATATCCCATTTATATTACTTATTAAATCACATTTAGGTCATTATTATGTCATAAAACACAAAGTATATTTATACGGTATTCAATTTTTACCTGAAAATTCAACTATATCAGAAACTTATGACAATTTCACAATTGGATAATTTAGAAATCATAATTCCAAAAATAATATTAATTTTATCTAAATAATTTTCTAAAAATGTGATTTTTTAATTTTAAAATAAAAACCCACATTTATTGAAATGATAGGTTTTTTTGACAATAACAGTTATCCAACCCTAATAAAAATTATATTTGAATACATAAAAAATATATGATCATTTATATTTAATATAAGTTATTTAGTAATTATATTGTTTTAAAATATTCTTTATTTAGCAAAATCCATTAATTCATAAAAATATATTTGTTAATTGAATTTGAATATTAACCAAAAATAATATTTATGTTTTGAAAATAATTTACAAATTAAAAATAATAGGATGAAAATATATTCATTATTTTATAAAAAATAATGTACATCATTCTATTTGTAGGGTCTTGATACATATCCATTTAATACACCAACATTTTCCCTAAGAGTAAGGTGTGCGATGGTGGGGCTTTCATGGGCCCATTTAGTGAACATGATCTGGGTCGTGATCTCAATTAGCTTAAGCTTTTCCAGTAAACGGATTCACTCATTCTTAAGGTGTTGGATCTAGGATTGGGATTGTTCTAGGGAAAATACCAGAAATGATCTCTCCCTCAGAGGCTCCAATAAATGGGTTTCATAGGGTATGATCCTATTGGTTTAGGCCATCACTTCCTTTATCTATGTCGAATGGATTTGTTAAAACCCTATATTTATACTAGTCATGTGATCATTGTTAGATGAATATATTATAAATGGTAAAGATATATAACAATCATTACAATAAAATTGGATATAATTAAACAAGGTAAGTGAATGTGTTTTCTATAACAATATTATATAATAATATATTTAATTGAATAAAAGGGGAATTTTATTTATAATAGTTCGGGTCGTTATAATTAGAGAGTTATCTTAATTATGTTTTCGTGTATTCTAACATACATAAACATGATATTATCATAGAAATATAGAGTGGGGATGTTTTTACACTACTGGGTATATTATACTAACACATGAAGAATATAAATTCTATGTATTTGTATACATTATATTTCTTAATTTGGGAAAGGTAAAAGTTACACCATTTAATAGTTAGTTGGAATGGGATAACTAATGAGGAAATGGGGAGATGTGACCGGTGATCATATAGGGACACTAATGGAATTGAATCTTTTTTTTATTGGTATACCTTTTTATTTTTTAATTTACATGTTAAAAATAATTATTGATCACATTTCTTAATAATTTATGACTTGTTTGTACAATTCATATATATATAGGTACTTATGAAGATTATTATATTTTGTAGTAGGATGGGTTTCCCTTAATATTTATTATGGGTTGAGTTTATCATCCTCATGATAATAATCATTATTATTAGATTATATGGAACTACTAAGAAAATAAAAAGGAACATTTCTCCCCAAATCAATACAAGGTGCATTGCACTTATGAAGAACCGACCAAGCTTACCCTCCAACCCAAATCTTGACCCAATCCTGCATATACTCAAAGGGAATTCCTGATCCTCATGTGATGGAAACCATAATCCATACATCAAAAAAAAACTAGAGGGAATGATTTCATCAAAACTGAAGCTGATAACATGGCACACACATACACACACAAATATATATATACACAAAGTAGAGAAAAATAATGGAAGAGAAAAAAGTAAAATATATGTCATAACATAGAAAGAAGATAGTATAAATGATATAACTAAAGTAGTAAAAAAATCACAAAGTACCAATACAATAGAAAACGAAAACTAAAACACAAACTAACTACTCCATGTGATAGCATGGGAAAACTCCCACCATCTCACCACCATCTAACCAATATCAACTGATAAAAACCTCATTGCCTCACTGAAGCACCTTGACTTTTCCCAATGTAAAAATACATAACCATTTCTACACATCACCTAAGGGGTGAGAAAAGTGTGACCAAAACAGGTTTAGTAGGATCCCACTTAGGTGTTCTATAATAATTCTTTATATAAAAATATAAAAAATATCAACTTTAAGAAAAATAAGGAATGATATTAAGATAAATAGTTTTTATATCAAAATCATGAAAAAATATTCCCCCTTTTCCATAGTTCTAAATAATAAAGGTAAAACCATTTTAAATTATATCACATATATCTATGTAGTTATTCAAATTTAAGAAATTCAAACCAAAAGCATAACTAACATCATGCCAAGGATCACTATAGGTCATGATAGATAGAAAAATCATACCCAAACATAGAAAATCCTATTAATCAAGTCTCAAGACATATACATAAAATTTGATGAGTAGACGAACACTCTAGAAAGTGAACCTACCAATAAGTATAACAAGTCCCTAGAAAAATAGACCTAGGGAGCAGAGAAACACCCCATGAGTGAACCCCCCAACAATATCGATGGATATATACTATTGCTAAAACTTCTACCTAAGTTCCCAAGGCTTCCCATATGCTAAATTTTCCAAATTTTTTCATCAAAACCTTTCTTTGAAAACTATTTCATAAAACCATTCATAATGATTTGAAAATATCTTTTTCTTTAACCAAAAAAGGGGAAAACATTTTTTCTCAAAAACATGTTTTCACACACACAAAAATCAATCAATAAATCATGACATTTAATTTATATAATAATTTATCAAAACCTTATAAATAAAGGTTCTTACAAAAAATTATATATATAGAACCACCCAATGCAACTCAGGTCACACACGCCTTTAATGGAATCAAACAACAAGGAAGAAATGGGAAGACAACACTACAGGACCTAGAACGATTCTGATATCTTAGAATTGATTTAACAAGTGAAACAGTCAACAAAAATATAAATTAAACATAGGTTCCAACCTCTAAGAGAATATATTATAATAGATCTTCAATAGATCAAGAAAAACATCACCTAAAGATCAATAAATCCAAAAACGTAGTGCAATGGTGCTTCTGTGTTTAATGGAAATGAAGAAGCAAAAATATTACTTTCTTAGAGAGACACAGTGAAATCACAATGAAGATAAAGTGTCGAATGATGTGATCCATTAGGAGAGGAGATCCCTAAAAATAATTTTCAATAGTTACCAGGTTTCAAGAGATAATCCTTAATGTTGAATTAAAATAATCATGCATGTAGCATGGTAAAAACTATTGGTTATGAAACATTCATGATGTGAAACCCTTTCACGATGTGAATTTCAGAAATTAAAAGATAACTTAAAAAATGTGTCACCTTAGATTAAAATTCATGATCTTAACCATATCACAATGTGAACCAATTTCACACCTTGTTATCTTTTCACACACTGAATCAGTTCATGATATCTTCCTGATAACTAATTCACACTGTGTAACTAGTTTAGCTTGTGAAGGTGTCCAGAAGTTAAATTCTCTAGAAAAACATAGAAAAATATCCCAATTCATAATTTACCCCAAATTAAATCCTCGATATCCTTTGGAACATTTATACCAAAAATCTATTAATTAAAAAAAATATACATCCTTGAATTTTGGTCATTTTCTCTGAAAAAAGTCTTTGAACATGAAAGGACCAAAATGAACCCCCAAAAAAAGGGGAAACTGAATGAGAGATAGTAAATACTTGAAATAACATAACATGATGTTACAAAATCCCCACTACAAGAATTTACATCACTGAGAAGTCATGTAGAAGAATAGGGATCTAGAAAGAGACGAATCCACTGATCCCTCACTAATGTTCTACTGTCTATAGTCTCATCAGAATCTAATCTGTGTCACATGAACACTCTGACTAACATGATAGAATTCCACAAATGAATTTCACTAAAGGTTCAATGATCTCTACCAGGTGATCTACATCAGAAACATATGGCTCTAAATCAATATATTCCCAACTCAGAATGTAAGAAAGACCAAGATGACATTTCTAAAGCCAAGATATGTGGAAAACATCATGAATATCTATCATCTGAGTTAGTAATTCCAACCAATAAGAAATCTTCCGAAGTCACTCAGTGACCTCAAATGGCCCAAAAAATCTCAAATCCAACTTTCCATGTTTTCTAATATGATGGTTACCCAACTGAGGGGCAACTTTCAAGAAATCCCAATCACTGACTAAAAACACAAAATGGAAAATTTGACGATACACACATGAGTTTTTCCAATTATATATTGTTACTAGATGTTGATGTATATCTGAAATCCTCATCGACATCTCCTGAATGATACTCGGTCCCACAATAGTGGCCTCACCCACCTCTTCCCAAAAAATATTTGACCTGAATTGGTGACCATAAATAGCCTCAAAGGTGCCATTATAATCTATGACTGATAACTATTATTATAAGAAAACTCAATCAATCCCAGTTAGCTATCCCACGATTCACCAAAATCTAAGACACAAGCAGAGAGCATATCAATTAGGATATAAATAGAACGCTCCATTTAACTATTTCTATATGAATAATAAAAAGTAATCAAACTAACCTGATTCCCCATTACCTCCTAGAAATTCCTCTAGAATCAATAGTTAAAACCTGGATCCCTATCCAAAACAATAGTAGAGGGAACTCCATGTATCCTCATAACCTCATGAACATATAAGTTACCAAGATCTTAAACATTAGTGGTGTCACTGATTGGAATTAAATGTGTTTCCCTTTTCAATTGATTAATCAACAACAAGATAACATTATTACCTCCAGGAGTCCATGGTAATCCAACAAAATAATCCATGGACACATTATCCCATTAAAAAATTAGAACCATGAGAGGATGAGGAAAACTAGAAGGTTTTAGATGCTCAAAATTTATCTATTGGTAGGCGAAACAACATGACACATAATCTTCAATTTCATGCTTCTTACCTATCTACTAGAACCATAGTCTCATGTAATAATACAACTACACAGTGTTTGGATGAATGACCCATGAAGAACTATGAAAGTGGACCAAAACTGAGCTCCTTAAATATCATGCATCATACCTATCCACCAGGATCACAGTATCATATAATAATACATATACATAGCTTCTGGATGAATCGCTCATGAATAACTATGACAGTGAAAAAATGAGCTCCTTACAAACTATGGGATGAAAAACCAATCCCTAAAGTGAAGAATACCATCTAAAGAGATAGACCAACCTGAAATAGTCTCCCCACTATGAGGGGTTTCTTGAATTCCTTTTAACACATCATATTTATACTAACCCCATAGAATCGTCTCAAGAAGAAATAATGACAAAATAACACTGGAAAAACCCATACCTAAAACATCTATTTGAGTATCTAGATGCAACTAAGTGAAGAGTCTCATTAAATTTCACTATTACTTCAATTCTAATATAGGTTTTGATGGTAATTTTCTACTATGATAATCCACAAAAATTACCCTTTATTAGGTTAAAGGCGATGTCGAAATCAAACATATGGATGTATTCTACCCATTTTATCTATTTGAGATTCAAGTCCTTTTGAGAAAGATATAAGTTTGACTCTTATTGTCAAAAATGACTATAAATATCTCCCCAAAGAGATAGTGTCACCAACATTTATGTGCATGAAAAATGGTATAAAGATCCAAATCATGAGTAGGGTACTTCTTATCACATATCCAAAGATGAGGAGAGATATAGGCTATAACATGATTATCTTGGATATGTAAAAAATCCAAACAGAAACTAGATGAATCAAATAATTCCATATACCTCTTACTAGGATTAGGTAGGATCAGAATAAGAGTCATGTTCAGAAACTATTTCAGTTCATCGAAAGAAGAATGAAAATTTTCATTCCATGTGAATTTCAAACCTTTCTTTGTAAGAGTAGTCAAAGGTGATGCCATATTAGAGAAATTCTTAAATAACTATTGATATTATCTTTCAAGATTGAGGAACCTATGAATATCAAAGTTGTTTCAAAGATATTCCCATGGTAAGACAACCATCACCTTCTCAGGATTGATTGTTAATTCAGGATCATCAATCACGTATCCTAAGAACATCACTTCATAGATCCAGAAACTTCATTTTGAATTTTTTTCCATACAAACGATGAATCCTCAAGATTTCCAAAACCAAAATTATTTGTTTCTTGTGCTTATTCTCATATCTTGAATATATTATAATATTATCCATGAAAAGTATTTTTTTAAGATAGTAATGGAATATTTAGTTCATTAAATACATAAAAACCACCAAAGAGTTATTTAGACCAAAATGAATCAAAAGATATTCATAATGTCCATACCTACACCTGACATTTGTCTTCAGTATATCTTATTTCCGAAATCTGATATGATGATAAACCCAATAAATATAGATCTTTGAACACCAATTTTAACACTTTAAATGTTCAAACAAATCATCCATGTGGGGTAAAGGAAACTTATTCTTAACTATTACCTGGTTCAACTTATGATAGTCCATGAAAAGACAAAAGTGAACTATCTACCTTCTTGGAAAAGAGCGTGGGGCTACCCAAGTCAATAAATTGGGGTGAATGAAACCTTTACCCATTGGATCATCCAACTGAATCTTAAGATATTTTAGCTATTATAGTTTCATATGATAAGAGGGTATCAAAATCAGATATGTACCTCACGCCAAATCAATTATCAACTCCACCTACCTCTCTACAGGAAGACTGGATAAGTCATATGAGAAAACATTAGAAAATTCCCAAACAATTAGGGAAGATAAATAAGATAAGAAACATCATCAGGATCAACTACAACAATAGATAACAAAATCCTAAGCTATGGTTGGAAAGGTCATGCATGACTAGACCTCAGATCACAATCTACCCGAAAAATCTGAGATCTCCCATCCACAGAATGGAACGAGACACACTTATTATAAAAATATACCTCATAGTGATGAGATATAAGAAAATATATTCCAATGATGATTTTGAACAAATACAGATCAAGAACAAGGAAATATAAGGCTAACTCCACATTAGTTGTTGATAGTGAACAAGAAGGACACTAAAACCCATGATCTTCCCACTTCCCAATAAGTATCAATAACTACATAAAAAAGGACATGATTTCTATTGGAAGTTTAAGAATATAAAAAATTAAAATAAATAAATTATTTTTAGGAACTAGTATCAAATAAAGAATTCTCTAAAGAATATGTAATAATTAGGTCACCACTCACTATCACGGGAACCATTTCAACATCCATAAAAAAATAATTCAATTCATGAAGTTTATTCACTCCTAAGTCTTGTGTCAAGATCCCTGTAGTCATTGAATCATATAACCATTATATAATGACCTTTATAGGTGAAAATATATGAACATAACAAGGAGTATACAATGCCTGAAAAAACCACTTTAAATGGTCTTAATGTCCAAAACCATCACACATCTTTACAGGTGAAGAACAAGAACATTTGGTGTGCTTGACCTTTTCAAACTGATAGTAGGTTAAAGTTATACTACTAGATGTAACTAATGGTGTAGAGGAATCCCACTACTGAGAACCACCTCCACCACCCCTATGATGTTCATGCCACTTATTCTTATTCCCATGCGTGGTACTAAATCTACCATTGTGTAGAAGATAAGGGGAAGAATCACCAAACTTTCCTTCCATATATGTTTCTTCAATAATTTTTTTATCTACTATCTCCGCATAAGTAGAAAATTTCAACATGGGCACCTACAATATGATATAAAGTCGCAATCCATGTAGGTACTTTCGATATTTTAGATGGCCATTCTTCACTACCTCTGGAAAAAAATGAACGAGCTCCATGAACTGAATGGTGTATACTAGAACTGATCAATCTACCTACTATAAAGAGAGAAAATACAAATGTTTTTCCATCACCATAGACTCTAAGAAGAACTGATGAATGAAGAGGTACTTGAAATAATTAGAGTCCAAGCCTATGTTCCTATCTTCTTATACCATGGAATACCACCATTGATTTCTTGTACCCTTGTGTCTGAACACCACACACTTTATATTGATATTATAAGTTATATAAAAAAAGTAAAAGATTTGATAAATCTTTTCCTTCCATTCCTTTTAATATTTAGGCCCATTCTTACCCTTAAAAGATGGTGGTTTCTCTTATAATAACTCCCGGGATTGATCCATTTATCCTCCAACTCCTAGTTATAAATTAACAACTACATTTTGGACTTATAATAAATTTTGGTCAATGACAAAAATAGATTTATAGAAACCCTCTCTTAATATAAATTAACATTACATTATTTTTTTAGAATACATAATACATTAGACAAAAAAACACCCAAATACTGTATTAGTTTAGGTTATTTGGAAACATGGAAGCATAAAAACTATACGTAGGTGAGATAAATTATCTCCCACTAGGTTCTTGATTGACTAAACCCTTATTAGAAATAGATTACATAATACATATCTTCATAACCTGGGGAAGGGAAACATAAGAAAGGGTGAGATTAGATGTTCAGTAATGGTAAAAAAGAGAGATATGTAAGAATAAATATAAACATAAGGGAATGAGAACATGAGAATAATATTAGACGATCATACCCTACATATAAAAGATCATATATATGATTCAGGGAATAAATATTGGTAATTCATAAGACATGAATCATAAGGGAATCAAGAGGATATTCCATGAAATCATAACATAGTAAAAGTAAATGGAACTATTGAGGACATATAAACATATAAAATCATTCCCTTTATGTAGAGGATCATTACTGAAACTTATCAGGGAAATTCATAGGGACTACACCTACTATGCAGGACACACCACCATCCCTAGTGTTAGTCCTTTCATTTTAAGGGATTGTGTTTCCCCATCTTCCCAGAGTGGATCGGGCTTCCCCATCTTCCCACAGTGGATCAAGTTTTCCCATCTTCCATAGTAGATTGGGTTTCCCCATGTTACCATAGTGGATAGGGTTTCCCTATCTTCCATAGTGGATCAAGATTATATACTTGATTCCCATAATTTTCTCATGAGATAGAAATTTTTACCCAATGAATTGTTGGTAGATATAAGTACCACCATCACATAATAAAATCTTACATACATGTTCTATAAGTTAATAAAAACTTCATCATATCATGAACCATAAAATATATGATTTTAATAAACATCATATCATGACCCATGAAATGAAATGGGTGTCTTAAAATTGTCATCATATCATAACCTATGTAAAGGAGATATGTTTCATAGTCATTTCATCAAATCATAACCTATGAAAATTAGCGGGTTTCAAAAGTATATAACCCATGGAAGAGAAATAGGTATCATTGACATAATTCAATCAAAAAATAAACCATTAGAAGAAAGAATGTGAATGTTAACCTTGAATAATATCCCCATTAGGAATTAGTAACACCAATGGATGTCATCTTAGATGGAAAATGATTTTGAAAAATCTTTTGAAAACATTTTTTGAGGAAAATATCCTTTCTACTTTGAAAAACAATTTTTAAAAAATAAAACGTTTTTTAAAACCCTTTTATTTGAAAATATATTTCAAAATAATAAAGAAAATTTAAAATAATTTTCTATTAAATATCATTTAAGAAAAAATTCTTGAAAAAATTTTGATTTTTTTGAAAACATTGTTTTTGAATAAAAAAGATTTCCGAGAAAAAATAGAAATGAGTTCATATTTTATTAAAAAAACTTTCTTAATTATCTTATGTACAAAAGTTTGGGAAAATGGTAATAATAAATGAATAAATCATAAATAACAAGGTAAGAATAAAATTCATGGGTGGTCTTGAGAGATGGATCAAAATATTTCATTAATGGAAGCATAATCATAAATAATCCCAATAAATTATGAGATTATTGTGACAAACTCTTACCACTTGGTAAATTTGAATCACACTCCCCATTTAAGAAAATGATATTAAATGAAGCTTAAAATATCATTAAAATAATGATACTCATGATACAAAATTTCAAATGGAATTATATACATGCTGTAAAAGAATATAGGTTTATAACAAAACTTGTGTCTCAAAGAAGGAAAATTGAGAGAAAACTACCTTACTGATTTGGTAACTTTTGAACCGTAAAAATCCATGAAATAGAGATATAAAAAAGGATATTTAAATACAAATAAATTTAATTATAATAATAATATAATAAATTCAGTGTAATTATATACACTACATAAAATAAATGAGTGGTGGATAAGGCATAAGTCTCATAGAAATAAAAGTGAGACGAGAAAACCCTTACCTTATGTATTGAATCTCATCATACTCAATAAAAACTCCTCTATAATAAATATAAGTTTATTATAGATCTTCCAAAGAAACATAATCTTTTATATAATACCATATATGATTTTATTATGACTTTATATTACCTGTATATTAATAATTTCATCTTGTTGTTATATTTTCAGTAATATCCACTTTGTTTTTCATATATGTTTTGAATTATTATTAATGATCCTATTATGAGATAATGATTTATTTATTTAAATAATTTAAAAATGATACAAATATAATATATATTCTGTATATAAATATATATGATAATCTATAAATGTTAGAAATAGAAAATGAAATACCCCGTTCATGGATATGATATGCCGTATGAATGCATGAACATTGATTCCATTTTATTGTCATTTTGAAAGAAAAAAGTAAATGAAATATATGTATATTTGTATATAATATAATTAAATTATAATTATTATTTTATAATTATTATATAAATTTTCTAAATCAATCCTTAATACATTCCATATAAAGTGTGAATGAATCACATCGCTTTGAGGAGGCTCTAGTCCACACGTCCACAAACGAAGCTATCATATTTACAAAAAAAGGAAATAATGAAGTTATGTGTTATATAATTATTAAATAATAATAAATACATCAGAAATATCATAAATATTTTATAAAATTAGTATGTACATCATAATTCCCAAACATGAGAGGCGGGAAAAGAAAAAACTAATGACATTGTTTTGCGAGGTAGTATTTTGCCGTACACAAACAGTAAATTCATTACCCATTTGATGGAAGCATGTGTGAGTGTAGGTATAAAAAATATAATATTAATATCTATGAATATTTATGATATTGAATTTATTATTTAATCATGTATTAATAATATTTTATGGGGTGGATAATGAAAATAAAACAAAAGAGCTTATGGAAGGATGTTACCTCTTTTTTGGGTAACTTGTTTTGATTTTTCCAAAAAGGATTCCTTGGTTTAATTTATGACAAAATTTAGTATTTTATGATTAAGGGAGTGGATTTTTTAGGAGATTTTTTTAGGTTTTTTCCAATAAAAAATGGATTGAGAGGTGTAAAGATATGGAAAAGAGAGGAGCCCTTTTATAAGTGGGGAAAATGACACATTGAGTATTCTTGAAAGGATTTAAGTGTTCCATGCATTTTACAAGTCCCAGAAGGGATATAAATGGACAATTATATATCCTTATACATTTAATGGAAACAATATGGACAATAAATAATTTTTAGACAAGTTTAGGGACATTTTTACACCTTATTTTCTAAGCATAGTCATTAATTACGCTCATTTCTACCTTAATCACAATAATTAATTTTAATTACCTTCACAAATATTTTTGGTAAAAAAATAATTTAAGATTATTAGACATTATAAATTATTCTTATTCCAAATATGGAATCCATTTTTTCAAAATATAATCACAAAAGTGGTAGAAATTAGATTAAAATTAATCCTGTAGATGGGACGAGACACAAGGTTTTTAAAGTGATAAAGTCCAACAATTTGAAATGTTTTCTTATCCAATTTCATTGTAAAATTGGTTATAATGACCTAAATTGTATTAATTTATGTATAATTGATATAATTATACTTTAAAAACAAATTAAAATATATTTTATCTATATAAATAAATTATACAAAAAAGAAGTTTTGAATTAAAATTCAATATTTTCACTATTCATCCAAAAAATGATGTTTTAAAAAAAAACACAAAAATTCACCCTAAGATAATTTTTTCATTATGAATTCCAAAATTAAGTTTATTTTATCAAATTTAAATTCCAAAAGTTTCTAAAATTAATTATATTATTGTTCACATATGAACATAAAAGAACATTTCATTTGAGAAAATAGTATTTTCAAACATATAAAGTCCTTACGTAAAATATTTTTTATTTATATAATACCACTATAAATGATATTTTAAAAGTATTTATTACTATTAATATTAGTAATTTTAATGGATATGTTATAAATATATTATTTAAATAATTATGATAATAAAATTGTGTTTCATAGAAACTCAGTATTGTATGTAACACAAGCTAAATCGATGTTTTATGTAGCACAAGATTAACCTTGTATAGAATATAATGGAAGTTTAACTTGGTATAGCATGTAACAAAATAAATAATAGAAAATTATTTTATTTTAAAAAGGTTCATAATAACTTAGGGTATTATATGCTCACATGATACTCTTTATAGGGTTCTAATCCAAAGGTAGATTCCCTTGAGGAGCATCAACTGCACCCTAAAATAGAAGAAATCATAAAGAAATAAAAACTATGGAAGTTATCTCAGAGGCATATAAATATGAAAATAAGATTGAATAATCCATAAAACGAATGAAGAAAAATACCAGTTTTAATAAGAAAATCATAACAAAAACATAGATTAAGATCAAGAACCTAAAACCATAGACACACATCCCAATATCCCATTATAACTTGAGTATCATCATGAAAATAGATGACCAAGCCCTCACTAGAACCTACATCCCAGGTCCTAAAAATCCTATCTCCTGTCTAAAAATATAAAATGACAAGGAATATTGGAGACAAACCACCTTTTATACCTATTTGGAATGTACCAACCAAGGTTACCCTCAAACCTGGAACCTGACCTAATCTGCCACATAACCAAATGGAATTCTCAATCCCCATGGGGTGGAAACTAGAACCCAGGCATCAAAAAAAAACCAGAGGGATAAATTTTACCTAACTCAATGAAAACAAGATGGAAGATATATATATATATATATAAAGCAATCATACATAGAAAAATAGAAAATAGAAAAATATATTTAATAACACTGAATGAAGACATTTGAAAAAATACAACTCAAGTATTCAAAACGTCCCAAAGTAAAAGTGCAGCAGAAAAGGAAAAATAAAACATAAAATGACTAATCCGTGTTACAAAATGGGAATAATCACACTATATCACCACCGGCTACCCAAACTTCGCCGAAAAATGTCTCACCACCTCACTATGACACCTTGCCTTTCCCTACATCAAAAGACATAATGAGGACTACAAATTACCAAAGGGGAGTGAAAGGTGAGATATAAATAGGTTCAGTAGGATTCTACCCAGGTGTTACATAATTAAGTCTCTGTATAAAAATATTGACATGCTCATATTTACAAAAAAATTGGAATGAGAATTAGTTAAATAGTTTTTATATCAAAATCATGGAAAAACTTTCCCCCTTCACCAAATTTCTAAATAATCTAGGTATAATAGTTTCAATTAATATTATATATATAAAAATTGGTAATCAAATCAAAATAGTACAAACCAAAAGCACATGTAACATCATTCCAAGAATCACTACAGGCCAGGCTAGTTAGAACACTCATACTCAAACATAGAAAATCATGCGCATAAATTCCTTAAATATATACATCAAATCTAGAGAGCATAGGAACACCCAGATAAGTTAACCTCCAAAAGGTCTAACAAGTCCCACTACTAAAAACAAGGCTTTTAAAAGTGCTAGAAACTACTTTTAACAGTGCTACAAAAGTGCTGTTAATCACGGTGAAGATAATGGGGGGGGGGGGGGGGGGGGTCCCCTTTAACAGCGCTAAAAAAGCGCTGATAAACGGGGGCCCTTTATCCGCACTAAAAAAAGTGATGATAAAGGTACCCCCTTTATCAGTGCTCAAAATAGTGCTAATAAAGGCCCATTTTCCTATGATGTTCTGTTTATTTAATAGCACACCCAGCACCGGTACACCTGCACAAAACAGCACCGACAGACGAACAATGCACAAAAGAACAAAAAATGCACACAAGAGTTTTAAAAACAATGCTATATACATTTACTTGACACCATGAATACAGAAAAACACATTGCTACATACATTTGAAAAAATGTTTTATATGGTTACAATTACAATTATCCAACAAATTGTTAAAAACATTAACGTTTCATCTATTGGAATTCGTGATCCCCTCTCAAAAATTATCATCCATGGTGTTAGTTTCAAAATAAAGCATCTAAACTCAAGAAAAAATTCCACCTATATAAGAAAACAAATATTATGTTAGTAATACAATAATGAAATAAATTAAACAATAACACGAAATAATACATTAATAAAATATCAATTTTTAATAAAATAGACACATTTGGAGTTATAACGGTCACAATGTGCATTGTATTGAGGTGGGGTTGATTCCTACACATAAAAAACGAGTCATATATCATTGTTTTAAAATATTAAAAAAATATGAATGTGTTTTCTTAGTTTTGAGTATGTCACTTGTTCTATTACTGAAATTAATATCAAATTTAAATGACATATTTGGATTTATATCAATCACATAGTTCTTCGGATTGAGGTGTGATCGATTCCTACACGTCACAAAATGACTGATGGATCATTTTCCTAATGTATCAAAACAATTCGAAAGTGTTTTCTCGATTTGAAGTTTGTCACATGTGTTTTTTCTAAAATTAATGTCAATTTTAAATAAAAAGAGACACATTGAGTCATACCAGTCTCATTTTGTGTTTAATTGAGGTGAGGTAGATTCCTATATGTCCCAAATGAATTATGGATTGTTGTCCTAAAGTATCAAAACAATCCGAATGTCTTTGATCAGTTTGTAATATGTTAGTTGTTTTTTTTAGTAAAATGTAATTTTAAACTCAAAGCACGTATTTTGATTCATACCGGTCGCATCGTGCATTGGATTTATATGATACTACTTCATACACGTCACAAATAACTTATGAATCATTATCCTAAATTATAGATATAATTGGAGTGGGTTTTCTTGGTTTTCAGTGAGTGACACATTTTTAGCTTAAATGTCAATTTTAAACTGATAATAGAACTTTTTAGCCATACAGGTCATACTATGCATCATATTGAGGTGAGGTGGATTCCTAAACGTTAAAAATGACTGATGGATCATTTTCCTAAACTATCCAAACAATCCAAATGCATTTGCTCGATTTGTAGTATGCCACTTATGATTTTTTTCTCTAAAATTAATGTCAATTTTATATAAAAAGAGACACTTTGAGTCATACTAATCACATTGTGCATTTAATTGATGTGTGGTGGATTTCTACATGTCAAAAATGACTTATGTATGGTTTTCCTAAAGTATAAAAACAATCTGAATGTGTTTGCTCATTTTTTAGTATGTCTGTTGTGTTTTTTTACTAAGATGTCATTTCAAACTGGAAACATGAATTTTGAGTCATACCGGTTTCATCGTGCATTGGTTTGATATGAGAATACTTTATACACATCAAAAAGAACTTATGAATAATTATCCTAAATTATAAATACAATTGGATTAGGTTTTCTTAGTCTTTAGTGAGTGACACGTTTTGAGCTAAAATGTCAATTTTAAACTGATAAAATAAACTTTTAGCCATACCGATCACATTGGTCACAGGATTAAGGTGAGATTGATTTTTACACATCATAAATGACTCATGAATCATTTTCCTAAAGTATCAAAACAATATTAATGTGTTTTCTCAGTTTTCAGTATGTCACCTGTGTTTTTTTCTCTAAAATTAATGTTAATTTTTAATAAAAAGAGACACTTTGGGTCATACCTGTCGCATTGTGCATTGAATTGAGGTGCGGTGGATTTTACATGTCACAAATGACTTTTGGATTGTTTTCTTAAGGTATAAAAACAATATGAATGTGTTTGATCAGTTTGTAGTATGTCGGTTATGTTTTTTTTTACTGAAATGTCATTTCAAACTAGAAACACACATTTTGAGTCATACCAGTCACATTGTGTGTTGGTTTGACATGATACTACTTCATACACACAAAAAGGTCTTATAAATGATTATCCTAAATTATGAATACAATTGGTGTGAGTTTTATTGATTTTCAGTGAGTGACATGTTTTGAGCTAGAATGTAAATTTTAAATAGATAATAGACACTTTTCTCTATACCGGTCACACAGTGAGTCGGATTGATGTTGTAACATCCCAAGATTTCATAGTGTGTTATTTCTTCAAAATAATTCAATAACTTTCACTACACACAACACCGAGTTCAAGTGAACCATGACTTACTAAAAAAGCCATTCAAGAGAGGTTATGAATAGTATTAACTAAATTTTAAACTTTATATAATACTTATAATTTTAGAATCCATATTATGAGTTTCTTAGACATAATGTAAGAACAAATTCATTTTCAGTATTGCACTTTTACCAACTTTAAATAATGAACCCTTTTTAAATCCAATATGTTCAACTTTTATATATTCAATTTGACTAAATAAATTTACTTTTTAGAATGGGGACATCAAAAAAAAATTTACAATGAAACATCCCAAGATTCCACGGTACGTTTCCCTTTGAATAATGCAATGGCGTGCATTGTACGCAACTTCGAGATTCTAACACACCACAACCAATCAAACTAGCCGTTATGAAAAGTAATACCTACTTTTTGAAATTTTATAAATTTTATATTTTGAAATGGACTTCATTTTTGATTCATAATATCGAAATTAGCTTAGGGTGAAATTTTGGTACTTTTCGGATAACTTTCAATTTTTTTGATGAATAGTGAAAATTACTAAATTTTAATTAAAAACAACTTTTTTAATCAAAATAATTACTAGTGATAAATTATGAATTTGAGTGGTTTTAAAGTATATTTAGAATATATTTTTACCATTTAATACAATTTTGGTCATTGGACATAATTTTACAATTAAACCGAACATAAACAAGTATCAATCTTTTGATAGTTATTATATCTTAAAAACACGCTTTTTGTTTTGACAACGGGAATTAATTTTAAATTAATTTATGCCACTTATGTGTTTTGAATTTGAAAAAATAGATTCCATATTTGGAATCATGATGTTCAAATTGTGTAAATAGGTAAATTTTATTTTTAGTCATTTTGAATAATTACTTCGGTAAATATTTTATTTACCATGGTTAAAGGGTAAATCCGATAAATAAGGGTTAAAAAATAATATTATAATAATAAACAATTACCCTAAAACGTGTCTTAACCTTATTGGTTGATACATTTACGACCATGGGCATATTTGGGTCGATTTTGGGACCCCATGGTGCCACTTGTAAGTGATAGAGACACTTTATTTTAATTAAGTTAAAATGAATACAAAAATGACACAAGCATATATCTTTTAGAAAAACAATTTTTACATAGGGTTATATATGTTGGAGTTTCGACTATAAATATTCATTAGAAATATAGACATATTTCCTACATAATGGGATTTTATTTATAATTTTTAGACTTTAAATAATTTAATTTATATATGACACAATGGTGATGCAGTAATTACCATAATAGTGAAAAATTAAAATGACTGATATTGTAGATACCCAAATAAATATAATTTTAGACGTTTTGTAAATTAAAATAATTTTATAGGTTAATATGACATGTTAGGATTGATTTAATTAATGTTTTTTGAATTAATCATGCTGTTATGATTTTTACAAAAATCTATTATTGAATAGTGTCAAAATTGACATAAAAGAGTTTTTCAAAACAAATATTATATTATTAATTGATATTAAATTCTTCAAAATCTAAGGTACGGACAAGAGAATTATATCATGATAGGTGTATCATTAATGGACCAGTTGGGGGTATCTTGTATGTTTATAGTATGTTTATTAACCATATAATATAAAAATACAAAGAGACGTTGTAAAAGTGAAACTAATTAACTAAGAGTTAATACTTAAAGACAAGGTTATTATAATGACCCAAACCTGTCTAAATTATATTAGTTGAGTGGTTTTAGACCTATCCCAACATTAAACTTTAAATAATACACTTTGGAGACATTAGAAACCGAATATTAATTTATTATAATATAATATTTCTAGCTTTTCCAAAGGTGCCCCTTACCCCTCTTATAAAAGGGAACTCTCCCTTCTCATTAACTCACACCTTCAAAGCCTTTTGGTTCGGAAAAAATCTACCCAAATACTATCTCAACTTCCACCACTTCATCCTAGAGGCCTTACTTTAGTCAGAAAGCCAACTTAAGGATCCCTTTTGATCAAATCAAAAGGAAGAACCCAAAGAAGAGGTAATGATTTCACCACCATTTTTCAAGTTCCTTTCTTCTTCCACTTCTTCTTTCTTTGTAATTAACATTCTAAAATAATAACTACAGTATATTATATACACTGTGATGTTATTATAAATATGGTACAATCATATTTAGTATTCTATCCATCCTTTGAATAACATTTCACCATACGTGCGTACGTACGGCTTACCGTCTCCACGTCGTGGTGTAATTGTTATTCAATAAATTATTATTTGGATGGGTATAATAATGATGTGTAATTCATGTAAATAATAAATATAACATGATAATTATTCTGTATATATGATATACCATCCAATTATATATTATTTTAATATCAAAAGAATGATATTGTCGCTCGTGCATACATAGGGATACCGTCTCCACGAATGCGATGAGATTCATTCTCCATCGTATCCATTCAAGTCTAAATCTCATTTGATGATTAATAATAGTATCTAAGGACTTGATATCATTCTGTATATGAATAATATACAACATATCCATGACAAACATGTCTTACATAACAAAACATATAAAATAAAACGAGTAAGTTAACACCCGAAATAATGATAATACTAAGATATTATTAACAAATCCATGTTAAAATATCATATATGATACCATATTAATGTATATGATTCTTGTATAATTTAATAAAAATTATTTCACCATTATACAGTAGGTTAACCTACTCCCAACCAAGGAAAAGTACAAGGTAAGGGTTATTTCACAATCTCTTCATTATCCGAGGTTGTTTATACGTAATAATCTACTGGGATATCTTTATCATCCACATCCATGTTTCTTAAAAATGTATTTCAAAACGTTTTTACTATTTTAAAGGAATATGGGTTAAAGTCATTTATACCCTTGTTTGACTTTTTATAAGAGTTTTATAAAGGAATCTTTCCGTTGTTTTCCAAACAAGGTGCTTTTTAACCTTTTCAACAGAATTAAGGTAAGAATGTTTTTTTAACTTATACGACGGGTACAACTATTTTCCACCGTTATAAAATCATCGAAGCTTCCCTTACAATATTATATGAATATTTTCAAAGAAAATGTTTTATTTTATAAATATATGACTCTTAAATTATTTCAAAATAGAAAGAGATATTTCTCTAAAAAGAGTTTTGATTTCATCTATGTCAACATCCTTTGATGGATTTTACGCTTATTTGAAGTTGATTTATTATGATAAAAAACTTCTATATTGTATTGAATGTTTTGTGATATGTTTGATTGTGGATGTTTTATTTTTATACCATTCATATTTTATGGATGAAGTATTTACATTTCGTATGCTAGTTTTAATACAAATGTTTATGTTATGTTTAAACCTTTTCATATGGGAATGCATTGGACTTAATATGTGATGGGTGGAGCCCGCTATAGCTCCTCGATGCATCAGTAGGTCTCATAAGAGAAAATAGTGTCTTGGAACAAGGCCTTGAAAAAATCTTATTTGTAGTCTTGGCACGAGGCCTTGGCTATGTGGTTATGATAGTCTGGCATTATGCATTCCATCATTATGAAAGTGGTTATTGATATTGCATGTGATTATTCGATTAGTAGAATATCCATGTGAATAAGTAAATGGAATTATTTCATTTTATTTTTTCCATACTATGTTTAAGTTCAAGTTTAAAAGGATTTTGTTTTAGTTATACATTGCCTTAAATTTTTATTCTTATTTATGAAAGTTTCCGCTATATTGTTATCCTTACTGGGCGTTTGAGCTCACCCATTTTCTATGTTTTATTTTTCCCAAGATGTGAAGAAGTAAATTATGAATGACCTGCAGAGATATTATGAGGGGATAATCATGTGGTCTATGGAGACAATATGTTGTTGTAGTAGTTTTTCACTTTATGATGTAATGTAAAACTTTATGAATATATCTAGTGTTTCCAAGGCTACTAAACCAATTGATATTTTGATATTTGATATTTCTTGTGATCATGCCAATGTTATGTAATAATGCACCGACTCTAGGTAACTGGGGTCAGGGCGTTACAGTTGGTATCAGAGGAAGTTTAGTACAAACCTTGGAAGCTAGATTTCTATAAACTTTGATTAGAGCATGTAGACCTAAGATGAACTTTTAGGATTAGTATAGATGAACTTCCTAGAGTTTTGGTATTGTAGAGATTTTGTGAGTTTTTCGAGAAATACATCCCTGTCTAGATACGAGCAGGTAGAGGCGGCTCTGGAACAGATGTACCTAGGGGTAAAACCCGAAAACACCACTTTGAGCTAGACTCAAACGGAAACTGGTGCACGACAACGGGCCTTGCTGCACTCTTGGTTACGACACTCCTGAGGGATATGCTTAAGATAATTCTAATTTTCTTTACAAACCATTATTAAGGGTTTATGAGTATATACTTCCTCAAAGGAGACATTTTTATGATTATGGATTATATCCATAAACTATTTAATTTATGTTATGTGTTTTAAAAGTTTGGGATTAGGTATTGTTATTCATAAACTATTCTAGTGTATGCCATTGTTTAGAAATGGATCCCAGTAAAAGGAATGAGAAATCCATCAATGCACATGATCCAAAGAGAAAGAAGGATCATATATTTCACGGTCTTAAGCCAGAATTTATAAGAGAAATAGTCTCCCATGTATTATCATCATATGAAGAAATAATATCATGTGTTGATAAGATAAGTGAAGAGTTTACTGAGTCCTATGTCTTTGAAGGGAAGCAAGATAAGAAAAGGATGGAAGAGAGAAATATGGATAAAGGGAAGAGGGAAAAGAAGAATTTTCCCATATGTGATAACTGTGGGAAGAAACACCCTGGAACTTGCCTGAAAGGAATGTGAGTTTGTTATAATTGTGGAGGAAAAGGGCACAAAGTACGTGACTGCAAGGGTAAGAAAATGGTTTCAAATGTACAATGCTTCATTTGCAAGGAGTTTGGACACTACGCGAACCTATGTCCCAGTCATCCGACTATGCCGCAAATGATGCTATTGGATAATAATCAAGTTATGATACTACCATAGATGAAGAGGAATGATTAGAGTTCTTTTGTTGATTATGCCATTTGAGTGTTGTATCAACAATGTACTTGTTATAATAATTATGGAGTATATAAGGATTGTACTGCAGTACTATTTCATTAAGGACTTGAGATTGTGTGGAACAAAGAAAAGTAACTCAATAGCAGGTTAAATTTTTGGAAAATATATGGTTGAGAGAAAGATAAACCATAATATGGTTCTGATACCGAGGTAGTGATTTTAGAATAATACATGATTGATTTGGATAAATTATATTGGATATTCTTGAATACCTTGAAACTGATTAATGATTTGTATATTCCATCATTGTTGGGGTTTAGAACATTTTTGGACTGAAGGAGTATATTTATTATTCTTTAAGGAATAAGGGATCATGAATGTAATCAATAAGGTTTTATGGTAATTCTGGATGTTTCAGTGTTTTAAAAGAATACATGATGAAGGTGTCCGCATGTTATTACGCGGGAAAAAGGATCTTCATTGTGTTTACCTTCCTTATAAATTTTGGACTAAAGTATTTTTGATAGTTCTAGTTTGGATTATTTTGGATTTCCATAAAAGGACAACCCAGAGGTCGGGCGACAACCCGTCGCGTCCCGCAAGGCCGTGAGACTTGAACCCACAACCGAAAGGCGACAATGGTGTATCACCTACCACTGACCCACGTGATGTCCTGGATTGAATAATGTCTTTTTTTAATGGTTCTTCTAGATGAATTATAAATTCATTTTTTTAACCCTACATGAATAGGATAAATAGAATATTATTTTTAAGTTCTATTATCTTTTAGAGTGAAAGATGAGTTTGTGGTAGAACATAGTTAAAGGATGAGACTCTACTTTTCAAGTATATATTTTTCTTATTCTCTTATTCAATGAAGAAATTAATTATTATACTGTAGTGAAGGGATCTTAAAACAAAAAATGTGTTATCCTAATACCATATGTTTTGCTGAACTGATGGTATTTTAAATTATCATAGATTGATGAATTTAAGGCCCTTAATTTTACACTTGTTTGTGATTGATGACATCAATCACTACCTATAAATATTTACGTTTTCCCTCCAATTATATGTCTCTAATTGCCACCAATGTTCTCCGAATAGAGAACATAATTTGGTGGTGACCCTGTCATTTCTCTTTTCCTCTTATTAAGACTAAATTTTATTAACACAATTTCTGATGTGGGTTTTCCCACAAAGATATTTTCTATATTAAACCTTTTATTTTCGAAGAACAATTTCAAATTGAGAGGACACAATTTATTGAAGGAGGGGAGAATATAACACCCCAATATTTCATAGTGTGTTATTTCTTCAAAATAATTCAATAACTTGCACTACACGCAACACCGAGTTCAAGCGCACCATGACTTACTAAAAAAGCCGTTCAAGAGAGGTTATGAATAATATTAACTAAATTTTAAACTTTATATAATCCTTATAATTTTATAATCCATATTATGAGTTTCTTAGACATAATGTAAGAACAAATTCATTTTCAGTATTGCACTTTTACCAACTTTAAATAATGAACCCTTTTTAAATCCAATATTTTAAACTTTTATATATTCAATTTGACTAAATAAATTTAATTTTTAGAATGGGGACATCAAAATATTTTTTTACAATGAAACATCCCAAGCTTCCATGGTACGTTTCCCTTTGAATAATGCAATGGCGTGCATTGTACGCAACTTCAAGATTCTAACACACCACAACCAATCAAACTAGCCGTTATGAATAGTAATACATGCTTTTTGAAATTTTATAAATTTTATCTTTTTAAATGGACTTCATTTTTGATTCGTAATATCGAAATTAGCTTAGGGTAAAATTTTGGTACTTTTTGGATAACTTTCATTTTTGATGAATAGTGAAAATTACTAAATTTTAATTAAAAACAACTTTTTTAATCAAAATAATTAATAGGGATAAATTATGAATTTGAGTGATTTTAAAGTATATTTAGAATATATTTTTACCATTTAATACAATTTTGGTCATTGGACATAATTTTACAATTACACCGAACATAAACAAGTATCAATCTTTTGATAGATATTATATCTTAAAAACACGCTTTTTGTTTTGACAGTGAGAATTAATTTTAAATTAATTTCTGCCACTTCTGTGTTTTGAATTTGGAAAAATGGATTCCCTATTTGGAATCAGGATTTTCAAATTGTGTAAATAGGTAACTTTTTTTTAGACATTTTGAATAATTACTTCGGTAAATATTTTATTTACCATGGTTAAAGGGTAAATCCGGTAAATAAGAGTTAACAAATAATATTATAATAATAACAAATTACACTAAAACGTGTCTTAACCTTATTGGTTGATACATGTCCGACCATGGTCATATTTGGGTCGATTTTTGGACCCCATGGTGCCACTTGTAAGTGATAGGGACACTTTATTTTAATTAAGTTAAAACGAATACAAAAATGACATAAGCATATATCTTTTAGAAAAACAATTTTTACATATGGTTATATATGTTTTATTTTTGACTATAAATATTCATTAGAAAGATAAAAATATTTACTACATAATGGTATTTTATTTATAATTTTTAGAAATAAAATAATTTAATTTATATATGACACAATGGTGATGCAGTAATTACAATAATAGTGAAAAATTAAAATGATTGATATTGTAGATACCCAAATAAATATAATTTGAGACTTTTTATGAATTAAACTAATTTTATAGGTTAATATGACATGTTAGGATTGATTTAATTAACTTTTTTATAATTAATCATTCTTTTATGATTTTTACAAAAATCAATTATTGAATAGAGTTAAAATTGACATAAAAGAGTTTTTAAAACAAATATTATATTATTAATTGATATTAAATTCCTAAAAATATAAGGTTCGGCCAAGAGACTTATATAATGATAGTTTTATCATTAATTGACCAATTTGGGGTCTCTTGGATGTTTATAGTATGTTTATTAACAATATAATATAAAAATACAAAGAGACATTGTAAAAGTGAAACTAATTAACTAAGAGTTAATACTTAAAGATAAGGTTAGTATAATGACCCAAACCTGTCTAAATTATATTAGTTGAGTTGTTTTAGAACTATCCCCACCTTAAAATTTAAATAATCTACTTTGGAGCCATTAGAAACCGAATATGAATTTATTATAAAATAATATTTCTAGCTTTTCCAAAGGTGCCCCTTACCCCTCTTATAAAAGGGCACTCTCCCTTCTCATTAACTCACACCTTCAAATCCTTTTGGTTCCGACAACCTATGCACAAATACTCTCTCAACTTCCCTCCCTTCATCCTAGAGGCATTCCTTTTGTCAGAAAGCCAACTTAATGATCCCTTTTGATCAAATCAAAATGAAGAACCCAAAGAAGAGGTAATGATTTCACCACCATTTTTCAAGTTCCTTTCTTCTTCCACTTCTTCTTTCTTTGTAATTACCATTCTAAAATAATAAATCCAGTATATATATATACTGTGATTTTATTATAAATATGGTACAATCATATTCAGTATTCTATCCATCCTTTGAATAACATGTCATCATACGTGCGTACGTACGACTTACCATCTCCACGTCGTGGTGTAATTGTTATTCAATAAATTATTATTTGGATGGGTATAATAATGATGTGTAATTCATGTAAATAATAAATTTAACATGATAATGATTCTTTATATATGATATACCATCCAATTATATATTATTTTAATATAAAAATAATGATATTATCTCTCGTGCATACGTACGGACTACCATCTCCACGAAAACGATGAGATTCATTCTCCATCGTATCCATTCAAGTATAAATCTCATTTGATGATTAATAATAGTATATAAGGACTTGATATCATTCTGGATATTAATAAGATACAACCTATCCATGACAAACATGTCTTACGTAACAAAACATATAAAAGAAAACGAGGAAGTTAACACCCGAAACAATGATAATACTAAGATATTATTAACAAATCCATGTTGAAAGATCATATATGATATCATATTAATGTATATGATTCTTGTATAATTTAATAACAATTATTTCACCATTATACAAGATGTTAACCTACCCCCAACCAAGGAAAAGTACAAGGTAATGGTTATTTCACAATCTCTTCATTATCCGAGGTTGTTTATACGTAATAATCTAATGGGATCTCTTTATCATCCATATCCATGTTTCTTAAAAATGTATTTCAAAACGTTTTTACAATTTTAAAGGAATATGGGTTAAATTCATTTATACCCTTGTTTTACTTTTTATAAGAGTTTTATAAAGGAATATTCCGTCGTTTTCCAAACAAGGTGCTTTTTAACCTTTTCGACAGAATTAAGGTAAGGATGTTTTTTTAACTTATACGGCGGGTACGACTATTTTCTGCCGTTATAAAAATCGTCGAAGCTTAACTTACAATCTTATAAGAATATTTTCAAGGAAAATGTTTTATTTTATAAATATATGACTCTTAAATGATTTAAAAATAGAAAGATATTTTTCTCTAAAAAGAGTTTTGATTTCATCTATGTAAACATCCTTTGATGAATTTTACGCTTATTTGAAGTTGATTTATTATGATACAAAACTTTTATATTGTATTGAATGTTTTGTGATATGTTTGACTATGGATGTGTTATTTTTATACCATTCATAGTTTATGGATGAAGTATTTACATTTCGTATGCTAGCTTTAATACAAATGTTTATGTTATGTTTAAACATTTTCATATGGGAATGCATTGGACTTAATATGTGATGGGTGGAGCCCATTATAGCTCCTCGATGCATCGGTAGGTCTCATGAGACAAACTAGTGTCTTGGCACAAGGCCTTGAAAAAATCTTATTTGTAGTCATGGCATGAGGCCTTGGCTATGTGGTTATGATAGTCTGGCATTATGCATTCCATCATTATGAAAGTGGTTATTGATATTGCATGTGATTATTTGATTAGTAGAATATCCATGTGAATAAGTAAATGGCATTATTTCATTTTATTTTTTCCATACTATGTTGAAGTTCATGTTTAAAAGGCTTTTGTTTTAGTTATACATTTCCTTAAATGTTTATTCTTATTTATGAAAGTTTTCGCTATATTGTTATCCTTACTGGGCATTTGAGCTCACCCCTTTTCTATGTTTTATTTTTCCCAAGATGTGAAGAAGTAAATTATGAATGACCTGCAGGGATATTATGAGGGGATAATAGTGTGGTCTATGGAGATAATATTTTGTTGTAGTAGTTTTTCACTTTATGATGTAATGTAAAAATTTATGAATATATCTAATGTTTCCAAGGCTACTAAACCAATCAATATTTCGAGATTTGATATTTCTTGTGATCATGCCAATGTTATGTAATAATGCACCGACTCTAGATAACTGGGGTCGGAGCATTACAGATGTGTGGTTGATTATTACATGTCACAAATTACTCTTGGATTGTTTTACTAAAGTATAAAAACAATACAAATTCTTTTTCTCAGTTTTCAGTATGTCAATTGTGTTTTTTCTAAAATTAATGTCAATTTTAAATAAAAAGAGACACTTTGGGTCATACCAGTCGCATTGTACATTGAATTGAGGTGTGGTGGATTACTACATGTAAAAATGACTTATGTATTGTTTTACTAAAGTATCAAAACAATCTAAATGTGTTGCTTAGTTTTTAGTATGCGAGTTGTGTTTTTTTACTAAAATTTCATTTCAAATTAGAAACATGCATTTTGAGTCATATCGGTCGGATCGTGAATTGGTTTGATATGAGACTACTTCATACACATCACAAAAAACTTATGAATCATTATCCTAAATTATGAATAAAATTGGAGTGGGTTTTCTTGGGTTTCAGTGAGTGACATGTTTTGAGCTAAAATGTCAACTTTAAACTGATAACATACACTTTTAGCCATACCGGTCACACCGTGCATTAGAATAAGGTGTGGTTGATTCGTAAACATCAAAAATGGATCATTGATATTTTTACTAAAGTATCAATACAATAAAAATGCATTTTCTCAGTTTTAAGTATGTTAATTGTGTTTTCTCTAAAATTAATGTCAATTTTAAATAAAAATAGACACTTTGAGTCATAACAGTCATATTGTGCATTGAATTGAATTTTAGTTGATTCCTACAGGTCACAAATGACTTATAGATTGTTTCCCTAAAGTATCAAAACAATCATAATGTGTTTGATCAGTTTTGAGTATGTAAATTGTTCTTTTTACTAAAAATAATGTCAATTTTAAATAAAAAGAGACACTTTGAGTCATACCAGCCACATCGTGTGCCGTATTGAGTTGGAGTTGATTCTTACAAATTTTTAATTACTTATGTATCATCTCCCTAAAGTATCAAAAAAACTGAATGGATTTTATCAATTTTTAATAGGTCAATTACTCTAATACCAACTATAATGACCTAAACATTTCATACATTGATATTACATACTAATAGATCAATATTCCTTACATAAAAGAATTAAATTAAATGTAAATATTAAAAAAATACATTAATTATATGGAAAATGATTTTACTGTGAAAAAATCAACATTACCTATGTGATTGAGCAGACACAATGTCATTTCTCTTCCTGTAAAGGCATGTCACATGGACAAAAATAATCTAAAATAAATTAACCCTACAAGGAATAAGGAAAATCAAATCAATGTTTCATTATATAATTATTCATTGAAATAGAGATACTATATCGTAACATTACCTTTACATATTTCCAAAGGGTTTCTTTGGTCTAGATACAAGATAATAAAAAAACTAATGATTCTTTATACACTTCACTATTATTGGTTAACTACCGCTTATCATAGCATTTAATCTGAAATTCCAATTCAGTGTCCCTGTGATGCTCTCATCAGACACCATGTCTATGATATGAGCATCCAACGTTCACTTTTTATTCTCTTACTACAACCGTTTACTAGGTAAATTGGAGTAGTAAGAGAAGGAACAGTGAACAGTTAAAGGTGATATCATAGAGATGGTGTCGGATGAGATCATAAAGGGGACTCCAGATCAGAAGTTCAGATCAGATGCTATGCTAAGCGGTAGTTAACCAAAAGTAGTGAAGAATCCTTAGTTTTGTTATTAAATTTGTGAGTGATACACAACCAATATTCTTCCAACACACTACATCAATAGAAAATGCAACATAAATGATCAAAATAGAGAATATAAATGATCCATGCCATAATAGTTTAGGTCTAGTGCTTTTTGAAACATGGAAACATAAAGAACTAGTTCACAATAGTCTCCCATTAAGTTATTCTTTACTAGAAAGGAAAATCATTTCTAAAAATGTTCTTCATAACCTAAGGATATGAAACATAACAAAGGGTGATCATAGATGCTCAATAATCTTAAAAAATGGAGATATCAATGATCATATAAGGATAACATAAGTATTAGGAACTCACCTTCATCTTATTTGTGTACAATCTTCCACTAGGTATATTGCCCATTCTTTTCTAAACACATCTATATCATCATATGAATATGATTTTTTTGTGACAGTCATGGTAGTACTGAAAAAATATAAATACACAAAGTATTAATAAATATTTTAAACGAACTAGCAATTATTTTTGAAAATACCTATTCAGGGATACTAATTTCATGATGAAATACAATCTCTTTCATAAATTTACAAACATAATAACCACAGTCCTTTCCATTTGAATGTTTTGGACACTGCAGAAACATTGATAAAAATAAGTAATTTGTTTTGATATTTGTTTTGATAGTGCAATCTTATTATATATACCCTGATACTTGTCCATTTGTAGAACTTGTCAGCGTTCTTTTCCTTAGGATCTAGATTCATTCCATGAAGTAGAAAATATTGATGAACCACCCTATCATAAAATAATCCTCATTAAAAGATAATATAAATTATATAATTAGATGTTTAGTTTTAAAATATTGGATCTAGTGTATTAAAAGTTGAAAAATTCCATCATGCGTGGTTGGTTTGTTGGATATCCATATATTGAATCCAGAAAATAAATATTTAGAGTATCTAAATTGGTCGCAATGAGCATCCAATACTGCCTAAAAACACAAAAAATAATATTTAATGAAATAAATGAAAATATAGTTGATATGATTAAATTGTAGAGTTTTACCCCTCTATCGTTGGTATTAGAAAGAGTCTGTCATCTGTAATTTTGTTTTTAAATGATTTGTGCAGGGATTACATTATTTCAACCTCTTTATCAAAATTTATTTCTTCTTTTGAAGAGGTGATGTGAGGACTAACGAGTCCAAATTTTTTTTCATGGGGAAATAACATCAATTGTTTTTCATATATACGCCTTTGAAAAATATGAAATGTATTTAGTCATAATTATCACAGTATATCAGCTTTTGTAAAATAAAATCATAAAAACATACCTCATGTATACATTTACAACTAAGTAACCTAGGATATCAAGTGTGCATAAATTGGAGGTGTGTGTATCTTGATTTTCTCTTTAGTATATTTTAGATGGAATTTTATTAATATTGTTCTGAAGCCTCTATGGATATTTCCTACAACTCTTAATACATATTCCTTCTTTAAGGAGTCTACAACAAATTTACTATACAAGGGATGATGAGGAGTAAGTAAATGTTTTATTATTTTATTTTATTTTAATAAATTAAAGAAATGATATTATAATGTTACCATAATATCTTCCTTTAGCAGTGTCTTAATCCCAGTGACAACATGGTACCATGAATGTACATCAACCAGCACGCATTGCTGAGTGACGATTCCAATGTAGCTACTAAACATGGATTTTTTGGGGTTCACATGTTGGGATCGCTTATTTCATCCCACATCAAATTTGATGCCATTTTCATTTCTTTAAGGATTTTGGATAACACTGTCAAAATACAATAATCTTGTTTTTTTTCATCGCTAGGGTTTCATTACCGACCATTCCCACAGTTTCAACATCATCATTATGTTCCTATGGAGCGCTAGCATTGACACTGGGACCAGAAACAAAAGGTTGAGAAACCTATTGTACCTCAACACTGGGACTAGCATCAACAGGTTGAGAAACCTATTGTTTATTTACATTGGGACCAACATCATCAGGTTGAGATACCTATTTTGCATTGGGATTGGGCGCATCAGCAGGTGCGAAAGTCATTATCTAGAAAAGTGGTTTAACATTTAATTTAGATTACATAGAGTCAATAATGAACATATAATTACATAAGGCAACACAATGTATATTACAATAAAAAAATAACCTGATTATTGAACTCTTTTTTAAAGGCTGAAGAGATTTGACCCCTTTATCAACTATTAAAATCCTTTAATTTTAGTCTCCCCTAAAATACAAAATTCTATCTACATTGGGACCAAAGCGAAATGATTACGAAGTCCAAATGAAAGGGTCATCCTTGGTTGAATTTTCATCTAACCCTGTAGTTGTTTTGGTCAATAAAATAACAATTGACCAGTTTTGGTTTGTGGGATCTAGAACATAAAATACTTGTACTGCCTGTGATTCCATTATAAACAACTATTCTTTCTCCCCTTCCTTATTGAAATCAAATTTCACAAATCATAATTCATCTATTTTGAAAACACTCCTATTATCAACCCACTTATATTGAAAAATCAGTACTTTGAATTTCGTATAATCCAACTCCCATATTTTTTTGATGATGCCAAAGTATGACATATTCACATAAATTGGATTTATGTTATTAACACTGGAAACATGCATTACTTCAGCCATAGTTGTAACCTCACTATTCTTCATGGTACTATCTTTATCATTTTCATTAGTATATAATTAATAACCATTAACTACATAAGAATTGTAAGATAATACATACACACTTAGTCCTCCTGCTATCCATCAAAGTCGTTTTGAAATTGAGTCTGTATTTTCATCTGACTTCTTAAAAATATTGTACCAAAACCATCCTATAAATTGTCCATATGTGTATCTAATATCCATTTTCATTCTTAGATTGATTCAAATGCCAAATAATTTCTTTGTGGGCTTGAACATATGGGTCAACGTCGATACTGTTATGAAAAACATAAAGGTGTATCTGTTCCTGATCTGTAATATTGATCGTGACAACCTATATTCTAGAAATTCCTTCACCCTCAAGCCACTTAGTGTGACAAGATTTTTATTGGACATCGATTTACACACAAAACATGTATTTGGTACAGAATTCAATGACTTCCTCAACAATATATCTCCCTGTAATATAACCCTCTAGCCGACTTTGATTTTTGACATACCCTTTCAAAATATTCATATACCGTTCAATGGGGTACATCCATCTATAATGTACAGGACCACATAGTCGAATATATCTTACCAAGTGAACCATCAAATGAACCATCTTATCAAATAATGTTGGCGGAAAGAACATTTACAATTCGAATAATATGACGACAATTTCTATTTCCATAGTTGGTAATTTCACTAGGTATATAACTTTTCTCCATATATCTTTGAAGAAGAAACATAACTTCATTAATGTTTGGTGTATATTATTGGAAAAAATGAAACATAAATCTATAAGAATTAGATATTACATCAAAACATGGATGTCATATGATTTCAGACCCTTTAACTTTAAATATATCATTGAAATGATGTTCTTGATATTTGATGAATACCTTTATATAACCTTTACGTCATTCAAGAAGTTTCAAAACTGATATCTCTCCTGCCTGGAAAGAGTGTAAGCAGTAAGAGGAAGAAATGTTTGTTTTTCACCCTTTAGTGGTGCCAACTCTTCTCGTATTCCCATATCAACCATGTCCAAGCTATCCTTAATTCCATCCTTTTGTTTTACCGGGTGTGTTTAGCAATGTGCCGATGACACAATAAGATATATTTTTTTAAACATTCATAACATTAAGAAAATGTATGACATATAGACAATTCCAGTATGGTAATTCAAAAACATGTACACTTTTTGTAACCACTTTTCATAAGGTTTTTTGAAAATAGTTTACAAAAAGTAGTGTCCACATATTTTACTTTCTCAAACAATTGATCACATGTTAGTGGAGAGGGTGTTGTATGTTCTTTTGAAAATCCATCGAATTATGTAGTCCAAGATTGGTACTTATTCCATCAGGGTAGAAATCTATGATGTACTAGACAAATAGTTTTTGATGAATGTTTCAACATAATTGACTATGTATCTTCTTCGCAAACGGGACACCCTTGAGTTCCTTTAATGATATATCCTGGAAAATTTCTATAAGTAGGAAAGTCATTTATCATCCTGTACAACATGGCTCTCAAAGTGGAATATTCATTTTTGTAAGCATCATACAACGTAACACCTGAATCCCACAATAATTTCAAATCCTTGATCAATGGATCCAAATAAACATCAATATCATTACCTGGTTGTTTTGGTCCTAATATAAGCATAGATAACATGATGTATTTTCATTTTATGCATGACCACAGTAGTAATTTATAATTTACCAACATAACTGGATATGTACTGTGACTGCTACTTTGAAAACCAAAAAGATTCAATCCACTTGTGGGTAACACAAGATCAAGGATTCTCAGCTCGTTTCAATATTCAGGATACTCATGATCAATTCTCTTCAACTGAGGAGAGTCTTCCAAGTAACATAGTTTCCCATCATTAATTCTTGTATCTGCATGCCATGCCAATTGTCCTACAGTCTCAGTACTTACATATAGGCGCCTAAACCTTGGAATGATTGGAAATTACCATAAAAATTTTGTATGACTGGATTCATCTTTCTTATATTGAGAAGAACCACACGTTGGCATGTATTATTTCAGATATCATACCCATCGAGTATAGCATTCGTTTGGAATCGTATGTTCAACTTGAGAGATCATTATCTTCTGAAAGAATGTCATTTAGTAGAGCAAGTAGTTCTGTAAAACAGGCGTCACACCACCCATTTTCTGCTTTCAAATTATACAGCTTCAGTACGGCTGACAATGCTGTATATTTAGTGCAATCAACATAAAATGGATTCTTTACACAACTCTTTAATTTATCAAACAATTTTTGGTAATCATGAAGTTTATATTCCACTGTCCTTATAATTTCCGCAATACGATCTTCATCATCATTCACATCTATAACCACATCCTCCATACAGTCATATTCTTTGTTCATGCTGGTAATCATATCAGATGATCCATAGAACATAGTGCTATCCCAACTACTACCTATATTAATTTTTTCTCTACATTTATTCCAATAGGTATAACTTTAATCTATTCTGTGATAGATTATTTGTTCTTCCAACTCCTCTGGACTAATTTTTCTTGAATAACAATAGAATAGACCTGGATAAAGGATTTGAGAAGGGTCATATGCTTGATATTTTACAAACATGATAAACTCTTTCATGCCATCTTCATAATCTTTTGTCAGCCGATTGGAATTCATCCATTATTTATTAATATTCATCCTATATGATTCAGTAATAATAATATTTAACAAAATAATTACAAAAAAGATGTTCAACTAGGGTCATCATCCAAATATAATCAATAGAACTAGCTATAGTAGACAATAGCATTACCTCTACATGCATTACTCAGGACCAAAGTATATAACACCCATATTTTGAACCACATGATCAATGGAACTAGCTATGATAAGACCTTACACTAGAATGTTCTAGTATCCCAATTGTGATCTATGTTTATTTTTGTAAACTGGTTTTTTAGTTTTTTTCTAGAAACATAATGTCTCGAGTCAAGAACTATGGCACTAAACTAATATAAGGTATGATTTTCCATGGAGTGATTGTGGGTGGAGGAACTAAAACACGAAAAAATGGCATACCAATCTTGCCAACAACTGCAACACTATACAAACACACAATTGTGCTCACAATTGAAAAACCATACAAACCAAAAAAAACACAATTTAAGATTTTACAAATCATCCCTTATACAATTACTCTTGTTAATTCAGGGGTTATCACAAAAGTCTTATCATCCTAAGTCATTCAATAATTATCCAAGTATAATAAAATTACCAATTTCTATATTCAAATGTTCAACAGGAACCAACCAACATGCAATTCATTTAGTGCGCAAACAAGGACCACCAACAATCACGATTTTCCACAGGGAATTTAGCCTATACAATTCATAACATAACCTTCAATATCAAATAGTAATAACATGAGAACAAGAGGAAACTAATGAGTAAGAGGATAAAACTCACTGTGAAGGTTTTTTTCAGTGGGCAGCAGAGGTGCGTTCGCAGCGGAGGAGAGGTGCGCTGGAGAGGATATTTCCAACTGAAAGGAAAACATAAAATGAGAACTCATATGTTATACCTATAAAAAATAGGTCCAATGAGATTTATAAATGGGACATGTCTGGTGAAAATAGTTTTATTGTTCAATAGTGGGATTTTATTTTCTATATATGATATCTGCATCCTATTAATTTATTTTTTTGTATCTTCTATTTTCATAGATGTTCAACTTATGAATGGGACATGCCTGGTTTTCAGGAGAAAGATAATTTTTAATTTACTCTAATTTAGGGGTAAAATATTCCAAATTAATTTTATCTTTTTTCTAGGGGATTGTTGCTATCCTGTAGGGATTATGAATGCCTCTTTGGTTAGTGGAAAGTCAGGTCAGTTGTTGGTTATGATATCATCCTTGGCTGTATCATTACATTTCCAATTTTAACTGACCCATGTCCATTTAAATATAAGATAGGGGGGGGGGGCAGACACTAATATATTCCCAACTCCACTAGAGTTCCTATGGGGGTGGGTCCTAATAGTATCATATATGAAAAATGGTTTATAGATTGGAAATTAGAGTAGTCATTGCTAAGGATTTCTTCATTTCTATGGTAGTAATGTTTGTTAAACCTAGTGTGTGAAGTATACATCAGAAGCTAATAGGTGATTAAAACTTATGTGACAACTTCATAGCCTATGAAAAAATATATAGGAAATATCTTACAAACCTCACTGAATCTTAATAGGTTTGGTTTCATTCATCATATAGTTACAAGTGATATAGAGTGTGTAAATGATAAACTGGGGGGGATGAATGATGGAGATATGTTGATGGAGATGATGATGTGGAAGTGTGTTTAAATATTAATTATAAATTTCACATTAAAATGATGTTGTTTTAAGTAATTATATTTAGGTCGATTGTGTTATTCCATCCCGAGGTTCAATTAGAAGAGGTGCATCAAGCATCCAAGGATGTGCATAATAAACTAAAACTAGAGGCTGGGAATGTAACAAATCTACCCTTAAGGGGGTTATATATATAAAATTTGTTGAAGTATGGTGTTTTTATTGTAAGTAATGTAACTTAGTGATGGTTATATTAATTTGAGATTATATTTCATCAATTCTAAACTAGAGATCTACTTCATGTTCCTTTTGGGGTGAGTTTGTTTTGAGACTCAACATGATAGATGTAGATTCGTTTATGGGGTGTGTATGAAGGATGTTATATTTTATAGAGATATTGAATATATATTGATGATTTTTGGTTTTTTTATGTTTGTATAAAAATATCATTATATGAATTGAAAAAAGAGATTTTCATGTTGATATCAGTAGAGATAAGATTACTATGAAATTATTTTTACATCGATAATTAGAGTTCTATAAAAATGAAATTTTATCTTATTGTGTGGTATATAGATTACATTCATAATTGATAAAATATATGACTAGTCCCTTATTAAAATTCAATCATGGGTATTAGTACTGTTTTTAGGTATTATTTCTATTAAAATATTCATGGATGAGTTGGATGATCTACGGGGTTAAGGGATATTTCAAAGTAAATGTGTTCTATCGATTTAAAGTGAATCATGGTATGAAGAATATGATTTTTTCATGATTTTAATGAAAAATTGGATGAGTTTACTCATACATATAGAATTCATGTCTGGTCAGACCATGTTGAAAATGATCACCCTGAGATTATAGGCAAATCTAGGTGTTTCATATTTAGAACTATTATCTTGATAATGTTAACCCCTTTTATAGGATATTTTTACCTCATTTAAAGGAACTAGTAAAATCCTTCACTCTTAATATTTCACTCACAAAAAAAAACACAGATAACTAAATATAATGAAAAAAAGTATTTTACATGGTTTACTATAAAGGGATACATCTAAGGAGAACACATCATTGATGAGTCAATGGGAAAAAATATAGTGTACTCACCTTTAGTGGATTAAAATTTTAGTGATAGTAATTTCATAACAAGGTTATTATGAGGCATAATGAATAGCCGTAATGAGATGGATTATTTTAGAAATAATGTAAAAAAACACACATCCATGAGGCATACAAAACCAGGAAAAAAATTTAAACATGGAAGTGGCCCCCAAAATCCATCTTGAAAAACCAAACACGCGCCAAAACCATTTCCAAAATAAAAAATACCACTTTTACATAAACATGGCCAAACATGCCTTTACACCAAGGATTTACGAAAAAGTGACCAAGTGCCTTTTTAAGACAAGTTAAAACACACAATGTATTTGAAAGTGACAAACAAGACCTTGAGTTTCAAACACACACATACCCAAACATTTTTCAATTTCCCAAAGGGCCATAATCCTTTCCAAACACACACCAAATCATTTCCATAAAAATCACTCAAAACTCTAAAATGATGACACCTTTATAAAACAAACCAAACAATTTATCAAAAAGTATACAATCAAACCAAACAATTTATAAACAATTATATAAACAACCAAACTAGTTTATAAATAATTTTATAACAAGATAACCGGTTTATGAACACTTTTTTTAAAAGAAAAACAAAGTATAAATAGTTTTATAAGAAACCCAAATAGTTTACTATAGAATATATAAACAAATAAAACAATTTATAAACAATTTCATAAAAGATCCAAAGAAATTATAAATAATTTTTTTATAAAAAAACAAAATAGTTTATTAAATTTTTTATAAATAGATCAAACAAATTACATAAACTAGAAAACACCACAATAAACTATTCAAGAGTAATATGAAGGTTATTTACATGTTGAAAACATTATCAAATCAACATTTGACATCCACTGAACATAATTTCCATAAGCACACATAAACATAACTAAGTAAAAATACTTTAAAACTATTTTTAACAAAACCAACTAACTTGAAAACACTATAGAAGATTAACCAAGTGTATTGAAAAGATTCGAATCAAGTAAAATATTTAAATAAAAACATTCAAGCATAAAATGGAATTAATCATAAAGGAAAACACGAATTCGACTACCTCATATGTGTGAAAATGCGACTAAAAATCAATAAAAGGGGAAAAAATACATCGCAGACCCTTCACGCACCCTAAAAACCAAAGGAAACGCATCACATAAAAATCCTAACCATAAGGGTTTATCCAAACACAACACACCCTATGGAAACTAGGGAAACCACAATAGAGACTCACTGGGGGGAATCCGTATGCTGTAGAGGAGGCTACCGGGAAAATCATCGGATGAGGAGGGCGCACCAGAGGAGGTAAGGCGGACAAGGGGGACACACAAGGAGGAGGAGGAGAAGGAGGTAGAGGAGTAGGAGGAGGGGGAGGGGTCACATCGAAGGAGGGATCAACGACAGACAAGGGCTCGACGACGCAAGGGTCAGCTTTCGTATAGGCTTGAAAGGGTGTGAGGGAGGAGGATCTTGTTTGGGTTATTTTATAAAACCCATTGGATCCTTTATCTACGTTAGTTAAAAGCCCTGATAAAGGCATGTTTTATCCGTGCTAAAATAAAAAAGCACTGATAAAAGACTTATATATCAGCGGTAAAATTACAGCACTGATAAATACATCTTTTATTAGTGATTTTTTAGCGTTGATAAAGTTATAATTTTAATAATTTGTTTATATTATTATATATTTATTTAAAATGATATATAGGTAAATATAAATTTATTTATTAATAATTATTACTATATATATATATATTTATACTTATAAAATAATAATTTAAGTAATTATAAAATTATAAGCAATATACTTATTATATTTATAATCATATAAATATGTAAAATAAATATATTAATTATATATATTTAAAAGATTATAGATATATATTACTATATTTCTTCAAATTTTATAAATATTTATATTAAATATATATATATATTTATAAATATAATTATAAATAAATAAATAAATAAATAAATATATTAAAATAATTATAAAATTATAAAAAATTTATATATATAATATTTATAATTTTTTAAATATATATAATTAATATATTTATTATACTTTTATAATTATTTAAATATATCTATATTTATTTATAATGATAAATAAAATTTGTATTTATTTATCAATATTTATATAAATATATATAAATATATTTATTTAATTATATATAACATATTATATGTGAGATAATATATATATATTTTATAAATTAGTAATTATTTAATAAAAAATTATATATATATTTGAATTATTAAAAAAAATATATTAATTATAAACATGAGTTTTTTATTTAATGTATACAAATATACATTATTTTTGAATATAAATATAATAATTTTATATAAATTAATAATATTTTTTATTAAAAAAATTTATTTGCGCTTTTAGCTTGCGCTGATTAAGGCCCACCCCTTTATCAGTGCTTTCTTATTAGCAATGATAATAGGCAGTGCTTTTCTTGCCCTGTTTTGTGGTAGTACCATAGAACAATAATCCTATATATGGCATAGTGGAACACCCATGAGTGAATCCCCTGATAGTATCAATGGACAAGGATTATTACTACCCCTTCCACCTAACCACCTAAGGCTTCCCATGTGGTACATTTTCCAAATAATTTCATCAAATCCATTCATGAAATGCACTTTATAAATAAATTTAACAATGTTTTGGAAATAACATTTTTTTTACAAAAAAAAGGGAAATCGTCATTTTCAAAAATCCATTTTCACATACACACAAATCGATCAATCAATCATGCCATTTTATTTATAATTTTTTTTATCAAAACCAGAAAAATCATGGTTTATTCAATATAGGGTCGATATAGAACAACCTACCTTAACCTGGGGCATACATGTACGCAACAAAATCCACCAACAAAGAAATAAATAAAAGAATGCACTAGAGGACCAAGAATTTATTCCCATATGTTAGAATCGATTTAACAAGATAAGCAGTTGGTGTAGAAGATAAATGAAACACATCTCAAGGAAATCACACACTATTCCACAATGAACAAAAATTAGGCCTTTGGTAGAATATCCCACGATGTATCTAGAAATAATCGAGAAGGAAATTACTACAAGATCAATAGATCCATTAACATACTGCAATGGTTCTACCGTGATTAATGTAAATAAAGAAACAGAAAGATCGCTTACCTAGAGAGAGACAATGCAAACATAATGAAGGTCAAGTACCAAACAATGTGACTTAAAAGGATTGGAAATCCATAAAATAACCTAGGAAAGATCTTAGGTTTTGATAGATAATCCTATACATCGAATGAAAAGAATCACATGTGCAGTGTGGTTAAAACCGCTACCCCCTAAACATTTATTACATGAAAACCTTTCATACTATGAATTTCATGATTTACAAGATAAAATGAAAAGAGAAAAACCTAATATTAAAATTCCCAGTCCCAAATATCTCATAATGTGAAATAGAATCATGTCTTATAAAATTTTCCTATTTTGAATGATTTTATGAAATATTCTTGATAAATAATTCACTTCAGCTAACCGGTTCATGAAATGAATGTGACTCGTAGGAATATTCTGTAGAATGTTTTTTAAAAAATCCCAGTTCTACCCAGAAACCAAAGGACATTCTCTTAATCTTTTGACACATTTATACCCAGACTATTAATTTAAAGAAAAAAACTTCCCCAAACTTTAGGCCATTTCCCCTGATAATTATCTCCAACCTTGAAAGGTCTGAATTACACCCAAAAAAGGGGAAACAAAAATAGATATTAGAAATACTTGAAAAAAGGTAACATGATGTCACATCACCAGTTTCTATCCTTTGGGGATTTTGGAGAGCATCTAAGACCCTAAAATGATTTGATTTAGGTTTATGATAATTTTTGACTATTTCATCACAAATTAGAACCACATAATTGGTTTTATTTAAGGACAATTATATACATTAGTATATGGGTATATTTGATATAGGATTTTTGGGACATTATATATAACATAAAAATATGCATAGATAACAAAATTAGCATAAAATCATGAGTTTTTAAGGTGTTCAAAGTTATATATTTTTTCTATTTGAAAATGTTTATGAGAGAATCAAACATTATATTGTATAACTTATGAGGTACATATCATGTAAATTCATTGGTAGGATTTCATATATATTATCTAAAAAGTTTATTATTCTATAGTTTTAGACTAATTAAATCATTACTATGAGTTATTTAAATTATTATTAAATAACTATTTATACTATTTTAATTTACTAAGACTACTAATTTATGTTGGGTAAATGACTCACTTTATTATTTTGATTTTAAAATCACAATAAACTTCACATGAATATTATTTATCTTTAATATTATTCTTAGTTATCTCTTATTTGTAAAACTAAATATCCAATTAATTAAATTATAGGGAACATAATAATTATATGAAAATTCAGTGATCTGAAGTTTCATGGTTTATTACATATATCACATGAATGAGAACTATAATATTGAAAAAATAACTCCATTAGAATATGTGAATCCTTTCAGAGTTTATAGAAAGTTTACAAAGTTTCTTCGGATATATTTCCAACTGATACTAAATAAAGTAGAATCCAAAAACTGGGATTTTTTATAGTAAAGTCTATAAATAAGGCCACAACTTCATGGATAATAAGTAGTGACATTATTGATTATTTGAAATTATATTCTCATTTGAAAGTTAAATAATATCTTGTTTACTTGAGATAACTTAAGATAAATTTGAATTTTATTTCTTAGTGTTTTAGCTAAAAGATTCAATTTTTTTAGTTTTTACTTCTAAAAATAACATAGATTATATTATAATTGTTTTGTTTTTGATCATCTAGATTGAGGGCTTCTGGTAAAGAAGATAGATCTTATGGAGTGTTAATAATGTAGCCTATTTGTATGTTAAGGTATTATGAGGATTGTAAGATAGAATTTATGATCATATATATTGATGTATTATGAGGATATAAATATAGATATCTTTCTAATAGGTTTAATTCTAGTGATTTCGAGGATAAGAAGACAGAGCTTCTGGTAGGTGTAAAATTGGGGATACCTAAAGTCATGTTTTTAGAATTTATTATTGCTTAAGGTTAAAGTGATTTTTATTTATAATATCCTTTTATGGATTTTTAAAATTATAATTTTACAATATACACCTTATTTTAATAATTTATTTCCACCATGTTTTGTGTCGTTGTTCGGGTTCAACATACAGGTGCCCCGAGCGGGTTCATTACATCCCCTCAAGCATGCCTCCCTATACGTAGAGGTTTACAACTAGAATCAAGGGTCTAATATGTCACTTGGGGAGAATATACCCTCTTTATTATATAAATACAACAAAATAAATAAATAAATATTTATCCAACATAATAATTAACAATCACTATGATAATACAATAATCGACAACCAATAAGGACCAAGCATCACATAGAGAATCCCAAAATAGGGAAAATGACCATAAACCAAAGTATTAGATTTGTCATTCCATATAGGTGTCAAATGTAAAATGAAAACCCATAATAAAGACACACTGAAAACTCCCAAGTGGGTCCCAACATCATGACTGATTCCATTATCCATGATCAATACCGCATCCCAACTCATCTAACTAACTTAGGGATCTTGTCCTAATCCTGAGATGAAAACATAAATTTTATTCAGGCACCAAATAGTGGCACGAGTAGGATTTGAATATAAATTAGTATGCCACCACCAATGTTATTTAAAGAAATATCTAGTCTATAACAGTGTATGAAGTTGTATAAAGAAAAAGTGAAAAAATGATAAAAGTAAATAGGTTTCACATTTAATATTTTTTAGTTAACCACATTGGCCCTTAAGTTCATGGAGACAACTTAGACAATAATACCTACTTTTTCCCATGACAATGTTTGAACCATACAATATAGGGATTTATAAATTATTATTTCATGGGATTTCATTATTTTATTTAATTCCAATTTCACTTTTGGTACCTTGGAGTATCAGTCCACATACCATTATCACTGAAAATTGGAGTCTCAGTCCAACATCATTATCTCAGGTACTTGGGTCTTTAATGAACAACCAATATCATGGGTACTTAGAGCATCTCTCTAGTATAAAAACACTGAGTAATAGAATCATTATGCCAACCCCAATTCACATGTAAGCATTAGGGGAAGAACATCAGTTTGGCCACCCACTGGTTCATGGAGCATCTGTCCATCACCCACACCACATTTGTTCAAATTTACACACACACACACAAATATATATATATATATATATATCAAGGTTAAACATCACTGACCTTATTATCAATCATTAAAAACATGATTCTACATTTCATTTATCAAGCACAACTATGGTTATTTACTTTTATCACAAAAAATAACATGGGAATTCCCCCATTAATCATTAATAATTACATTACTCATAAACACTATAAATTTAAGACAATAGACATTTTAAATCCTATTATCTAACCGTGAAACCATAATTTAGTTCAATTACATAATCCTATCATTTATATTTTTTATATTCCATAAATCAACATTTTAAGGATATTGGAACACCCCCATGGGTACCCATTAAGCCTGACTTCATAATCTCAAATGGATCCAACAAGATCTAATAATTGTCTCATAATTTCATGGGAATTCAATTCTATTTTATTATTTAAAAGAAACTAAACAACATGGAACCACAATGATACCACTAAAAACACATCATCATTATTATGAATATGGTAATTAGAATGTAGATCACCTACCTTAGGATCATTTATGAATTATCACCCAGCCTTATCCCTTAATTTGATGTAGAATGGATGAAATAACAATGACGAGGAATATCTAGGATAAAAAACTAGGATCAAGATCCAAATAAACAAGATACATTAAAACCGTAATATAAGGCATCAACAACGGTAGAATTCATCCCTCTTCAGAGGGAGAAAAATAAGGGAAAGATAAGAACCTAAACAAGTAAGGAATCACATACCGAAGAGGAGTAGATATTCTTACACCGGATCTTTAATTCATAAGATAAAGGTTTTGAGAATCCAAGGAATCCCTTAGAGAGACTCTAAGAGAAAGGGAAAATGTATTAAGCTAAATGAGGGTGATTAGGGATATAATCTAGGGGTTTGAGATTTTTTAATTAAATATCCAGGGGTTTAAATGTCTGCCCGCATGGTTTCATAGATGACTCGCATGGTTATAAGTAACCATGTGACTTAATTGTGCACCCTATATAGAGCTTCTATTTGGGGTGCATGGTTTGGATGTAAGATTACATTAACAGTTAGACAACCATGCATCATCCCTGTATCCAAGGGTGATGGGGTGCATAGTTTGCGCTAGGTGGTCACATGGTTTTACAAACCATGTACCAATCATTTGAACACCCTCTATCTAAGGGTGATGGGGCACACAGTTTTATAAGGAAAACTACACAGTTTCCTCTGACCATGTGCTAACAATGCACAACCCCATGGGATTCCAAAATTCTCCCAATTCACTGAAGATAAACCTGAAGTAAGTCCCAACCAAGGTATGATAAAAAGGGGTAAAAGAATACTATTCAATGACTATGATACATCTCAAGAAGGGCTGAGATCTTAGAATATCCCCGCCTTTTAACATCTCATCCTTGATTTGTACCCCTAATAACCACTATGGTTATTTGGTGAAAATGTTGGTCCACTAGAACTGCATATCTAGTTCTCTTTCCCATGTTTCCTCTTGAACATGGACGTGATACCACAATGATCAAACCAAAGACTTGGTCTTTCCCCCCAAAAATTTATCACTTAGATCTGAAACATGAATCTGATTCTCCTTAAATGATGCATCAACCTCAAGATCAATATCATCAATATCTATCACATGATAAGGGTTAGGGTGATACTTCCAAATTTATAAAACATGAAAATATCTTTCATGTATCTATATGTTTGTGGAAGATCCAATCGATATGCCATCAGTTTTTTATTCTCCATATTATCAATAATTCTAAACAACTAGGGTTCCAAATTTCCATGTATCCAAATCCAATGGTGACCCAATCTCAGCAACACCCAAAGGAATACCCATTCACCCACTTTAAACTCAAGAGGTTGAAGATTTCAACTAGAATAAGACTTCTACCCACTTTGTGTTGTTTCCATTTGTTTTTAAATCAATTGAACTTTTTTTGATGTCTCCTGCATGAGAATTAGTCCCAAAAACCCGGACTCACCTTCCTCTATCCAAGTTAAGCATGATAATCATGTTCTAACATAAAACACCTTATATAGTACCATTTTAATTGTTTCTTGATAACTATTGTTATAGAATAATCAATTATCTCTAAGTGATTCTCCTAATAACCATACAAATCTAGGATGAATGCCCGCAACATGTCCTCTAACACTTAAATAGTGTGATCTTGCTTCCCATCTATATATGGGTGAAAAGTTTTACTAAAACACACTTATTTACCTATCCCCTTTTCAATCTATTCTCTCTTCTAGAAGAATGAGGTAAAATTTGGATCATGATATGAAACTATACTCTACAGTACTCTATGCAAATGAACTATCTCAAAAACACACATATCACTCATATGATCAACCATAAAAGATTACTATATTGGAAGAAATGGGATAGTTTCATCAACCAATCCAAAATCACCCATATCATATCATTATTTAAATTGATAGTTGTAATAGTCATCACAAAATCATGGGTAACTTCATCCCACTTCCATTTTGGGATGGACAACGGCTATGAAAAACCACAAGTTCGTTGATTCTTATCCTTCACCCACTGATAGGTGTAGCATTGTCTCATAAAACCTACAATCTTATTTTTTATTCCCAGCCACCAATACCATCTATGAATATCACAGAACGCCTTGGTCAAACTAGGGTGAACTTCCCACTTTGATGCATGAAACTCATGCATCAACTTATCTCAGATACACATAGTCACAAAAACATGATCCCAGGAATAGATGATATCATCCTCATCTATATTCTAATTGGAAGGTGACTCCCCACCTTCAAGACATTCCATAAAGACCAAAACCTCAAGATCCTCAAACTAACTCTAGTAGATACAACTAATGAGTGTGTAATCCACCGATAAGGACTTGAGAATCATCTTATCCTAGCCCTTCTGAACCTGTATATGCATCTTAGTGAGTAAAGCCATCATTTTCTACTCAGAAATGGACTCCTAGTCTACATAATTCTATGTATTTTATCTCAAAGTGTTTTCAACACCATTTCCTTTCCCTGTCATATAGGAAAACTCAAAATCAAATGACTTTATATACTCAACCCATATCTGATGCTGGATATTCAAATATCACTTTGAAAATATGTACTTTAAGATTTGGTGGCTGGTATACACAATAAACATTTCACCCAACAGGAAATTCCACCAAAACATTATGGCATAAACCACCATGGACAAATTGAGATTGTTTATAGGATTATTCCATTTGTGTGGCCTCAACTATCTTGATCCATATTCCATGACTTTATCTCCCTGCATGAACACTTATCCAATTTTGATTCTGGATGCAGAAAAAATTAATTTATACTCCTCACCCAACTTGCGTATGTTGAAAATTGGTTTAGTGGTAAAATGATTATTTAACTACTAGAAGGTATTATCACTTTCTACAGACCATTAAAACTTGACACTCTTCTTGGTCAAGTATGAAATTGGTGCTTTAAATTGAGAAAAATATTGGATGAATCTATGATAATATCACACTAAACCCAAAAATCTCTGAATATCAAAAAAATTATTGTGATGATCCTAAGAAAAAAATACCTAAACATTCTCTAGGTCCAATGAAACACCTTCCTCAAAGATGATGTGACCCAAGAAATGTACCTCGTCGATCCAAAATTGATATTTAGATAGCTTGACATATATCCTATGATATCTTAGTGTAATTAGGATGATTTCAAGATGTTTTTCCTAATCATCATGATTCTAGGAGTACACTAATATTTCGTTGACAAAAAAACCACAAATTGGTCCAAAATGGAGTAGAATATTTGGTTCATCAAAGCTATAAACATAGTATAATCTTTTATCAATCCAAACGGCATTACAATGAGCTCATACAGACCATAACTGCTTCTAAAAGCAGTCCACAGTATATCAAAAGTTCTAAATATTAGTTGATGACACCATAACCTCAAATAAATATTAGAGAACATAGAATCACCCCTCAGCTGGTCAAAAATATTGTCAATACATGTAATAGGATACTATTTCTTAACTTTCATCTATTTTAACTTCTGATAATTGATTCACAAGAGTAACGTTCCATCAACCATCTTAGAAAACAAAACTGAGATTCCCTAAGGTGATATACTCCTATGGATGAATCCATTATCCACCAATTTTTCTGGTCGATTATTAAGCACTTGAAGTTTTGTTTATTCTATTATTTAAGGAGGGATACAAACTAGTTAATATCTAGGAATTAACTCAATTGTGAAGTCAACATATCTCTCAGGTTCTATCCCTGAGAAGTATTCAGGAAAAACATCTTAAAACTGATCCACTATTGGTGGAAAGAAATCACTATTCACACCCTCGTCATCTAAAAAATGACTCAAAACATAGGTGGTGAGATTCCCCTATTGCTGATTGATAGGACCTTAGTGGATTTTCCAAATATCCCATTATCTATGGTGAACATAATTAGTACCCTCAAGAGATGTAAAGGTTACTCTCCTAAGGTAACAATCGATGTGGGATTAGTATGATATTAGTCACTCCATACTCAAAATAATGTCAAAAAATGATATATCAGGTACATATAGATCAAAAATGAAATAATAATCACTAAACTTTATGGAATGAACTTTTCATAGACATATTTCCTTCAATACTAAACCCAATAGTTTGTCGATCATCATAAAACCACACACAAAATCCACCATCCAACTGAAACTATCCACAATTTGAGTAGAAATAAAAGAATATGAGTCACTTGAATCAAATAGAGTGCTAGTAATAATAGAAGAAACAAAAATTGTACCTCTGAATGCTGATATCCCATCCTCTCTATCAAAAAGTGTAGAAAGAGGTGCATGAAACCAACCAATCCCTCTCCAATGTGCTCTGGTTTGAGTCCACTATGCTATACTACTCTTCTATACGAAATCTCTTTCCATGAGGTACCACATATAATATTTTGATTAGCATGGATATTATAAATCCTAAAGCCCTATTGGCTTGGGTTAGAAGACCCCATTCTAGTGCTCTGGTTCAGCCTTGCTCCTCCATCAATACCCATCTTTAATGGGTTCCTATAGTACCTCTACAAGTGTCCCATACTTCTACAATCTCGGTACTCTATTAGTGGTTAGGGAAATTGATTATAACTATGACCCATCCTATCACACTGATGAAAGAACACTCAATTAATTCCCTGAGTAATTGATCATTCCTCTGAATACTATATTTTAGACTATTTTGGTGAACATTCTCATAATGATGCTTTCTAACCTGGGAAGATGTACCTACTGATTGTCCAGAAGAAACCACCTCTCCTATACTGGAATCCTCCTTTAGGTTTCCCTAAAAAAAGTGAGACTGATTCACTACTTCAGTAAACTTTACCAAGTAAAAGTTATTAACGTGGAAATTAATCTCACATTTAAGTCCTTCTTGAAAATCTCTCACCCAAAATTCCTCTTATCCCAACAATGTTTGTAAAAAACACTAAATAATGATTAAATGACCAAAATAGTCCATCACTAACATGATTCCCTGGGATAACCATATAAACTCTACCACCCTCTCTTTTATTAGCATCCTTGGGTAAAAGTGTTCCCAGATCTTCTCTTGAAATACTTTCCATTCCATGATCTCTAACTACTCTAACCAATCATGTATATCCCACCATCATGTTTCCAATATTCGTAGAATATAGGCTACTAGTTTGATTCATTTATCAGGAGGAGTACCTAAATGTTCAAGAATTGTCTGGATATACTCAATCCATAATTCAGCTGCCTCTGGTTCTCCCTCTACTATGAATATCAGAGGGTGAGAAAACTAGAACCCCCATTATATATTAGATATATTCCACACAACCCACCCCAGGTCTCTTTCCATGAACTGTGTAAAATGAGTGAAGTTATCATGGAACTCATATTTCACCCCATCACCCAAAACTATCAGGGCCTCTTGTCTTGTTGCTGGAGGCGCATCACCAGCAACGTTATCATATTACCCTACTGAATGACATCATCATGGAGGAATGTATCTACAATTCCAAACACACATATTAGGACACATAACACAACATTTATGAATTTATAAAAAATAGAAACACACCCTGTGGTATAAAACATGGCACTAGCACTACCCTCAACCATCCCAAACCCAGGCCATGAATAACACAAGGTGAATAACTTTCATAACTATAAGTTTCTCATTAGACACCCATTTTAATCATTTCAAAATTACTACATTTAACTTCTTTTAACCATTTATATTTCATTATTAGGCACCCTTTCTTTTAAATTTCTCAAATAATGAAAATCATTTTCATTTCCCATAACCTACTAATCTCTTGATTTTTTGTGCATGTCACATAAATTTATGAGTGCTTATAATGATGCATTTATACTCAACTCTCATGTCATATCAGGACATGAGTTAAATATCAGAAGATAATAACATCACGCAACAAGTGCATCACCCAAGTTGAAATAATATTCTACTATAAAAACAAACATTAAGAACAACAATCCCACCATGGGAGCTTGGGTTTTCCCTCATACATAAGATAGATACACCCATGCATGAGCTTATGACCAAGACTTGACTAATCCTAGTCTCCTGCCTACCATTCCCAAATTATAAAATCACCAATAATATAACCTTAATTAACACCACTTTGTAGTTTCCTGACCTAGGTGCCACATATCGGTGCCCCGAGTTTGTTTGTTGCAAAACGTCAAGCACACCTCCATGTACACCATAGGTTTTTGAATAACAAAGGGGGTCTAATATGTCACATAGTGAGACTATACCCACTTTATCTGGGTAATAATACAACAAAAATAAATTTAAAAATATCCAACATAATAATAAAAAAACCAAGATAATATAATAATCAAAAACTAATAAAGACCAAACATCACATGAAGAATCCAAAAATAGAAAAAACGATCATAAACCAAATTAGTATATATTCCATACCATATAGATATGATGTTTTAAATGAAAGCCAAAAATAAATACATACTTATAAATCTCATGTGGTTCCCAACATCATAATAAGTTTCCTCATCCATGATCCATCTTGAATACCAAATCATTATTCTAATATAGAGATATTTACCTTATCTTGACCGGAAAACACAAATTCTATTTGGGTACCAAATGGTATCCCATGTAAGGTGTGATTATAACTTAGTAGTCCACCACCAAAAGTGTCTAAAGAAATATCTAGTTTATAATAGTGTATATAGTTGTATAAATAAAAGAGAAAAAATGATAAAAGTAATTTTTCTTGACATTTAATATTCTTTAGTTAACCACATTCGACAACAGGTTTATGGAGATACTCAATCCAATCCTACCGTATTTGATCCATGATGGATTATGAATCATACATCATATGGATTTATAACATATTCTTTAGTGGTATTTTATTATTCATTTTTTTCCAATTTTATTTTTGGTCCCTTTGAGCATCTGTCAAGGTACCATTATCATAGATACTGAGAGTGTAATTCTAGCAAAATTTTATTGGGTGATTGGAGTTTCCATCTAGAAAAAATATCATGGGTACTTAGAGCATCGGTCTAGAACTAAAATACCAAGTACTTGGAATATCAGTCCCCCACCAATTCTCATTCATGCATAGAGGGCTTAGAGCATCAGTCTAGGAACCCATGGGAACTTGGAGTATAGGTCTAGAATCCACACCAAATTTATCACACACACACACACACACAGATATATATATATACATATATCAAGTTTCAACATCAATGACATTTTTATCAATCATTAACAACTCTATGAAACATTTTATTTATCAAACACGACCATGGTTCTTCTTTTTTATCACAAGAGATAACATGGAAAATAACCTATTAATCCATTTATCATCATTTATTACCCAACTCATTAAACCTTAAATGTTAATCCAATCAACAATTTAAATCCCATTATCATAACATGAAACCAGAATTTAGTTCAATTCCATAAACCCATAATTTCCATTTTTTACATTCCATAAATCATCATTCAAGGATATTGGAACACCCCATGGGGTTCTATCAAGCCTGGTCTCATAATATCTAATGAATCCAATGGGATTTTATAATGGTATTATAATTTCATGGGAATTAAATTTCGTTTACTAATTTAAAATAAATTTCACAACATGGAAATGCAACAATACAACTAAAAACATAAGATCATTATCAGTAATATAGGAATTATCATATAGAACACCTACCTTAGTATTTTTGATGAAAATTTATGCAACCTTATCCCTTAATTTGATATAGAACAAATGAAATCAAAATAGAGATGATGATATAGGATCAGAACCTTAGATTAAGATCCAAAAAATCAAGATCCATTAAAACCTAGATCTAAACCATCAACAATGGGAGAATTCATCCCTCACTGAAGGGAGAAAAATAAAGGAGAGAGAGGAACCTAAACAAGTATAGAATCACATGCTGGAGAGGATTTCAAATTCTTCCACTGAATCTTCAATTTGTAATAGAAAGGGTTTGAGAATACAAGGAATCCTGTAGACATCTTCCAAGATAAAGGAAAAAATATTAGGGAAAATGGGGGTAATTAGGGAAAAAACCAGGGGTTTTAGAAATTTTAATTAAAAATTAGTGGGTTTAAATATTTTTGAACATAGTTTCCTATATAGATGACATGGTTAAAATAAACCATGTGCCTTAACCATGAACCGTATATAAATATTTTGTTTGTATTGCACATTTTTTCACACAGTTACTTTAACCATTCACCAATCGTGCATCACCCCTCTATCCAAGGGTGATGGGGTACACAATTTTCATTGGGTGGTCACATGGTTTTAAAAACTATGTGCCAACTATGCGCACCCCCTCTATCCATGGTTGATAGGGCACATGGTTTACTGGGTAAAAATGCACGGTTTTCACTAAACGTATGCCGACCAAGCATAGACCCATGTGATTCTAAATTCTATCAATTCACCCCAAAAAACCCATAGTAAGACCTAACCAAGGTATGATCAAAATAAGGGTAAAATAATACCATAAAATGAGTATGATACATCTCAAGAAGGTTCAGGATATTAAATATTTCATATTAAATTCATCAAAATTTGTTAAGTTTTCATCAGGATTGATTGTTATTTATTTTACATATATACTTTGATAGTTTTTATCATGATCATAGGATTGTATTTATAATCAAAATAAAACCCTAGGTTCTAGAAAAATTATATGTTTTCTTGTAAACAAAAAATCATGACCACATTTTATTATGTTTTTTCTAAAAATATCCAAGAAAACATTTGGAATCTGGAAAAATTTCTACTAATTTCTGGGAATCAAATCATTTTTACTAATACCAATATTTAGTTTCAAATATAGTTTATATTTTAAATTTAAATTCTTTATTTTTTAAATTCATTTACTAGAAACTATATCAGTTTTACTTCATACACAAAATTTTTCAAATAATAATAATTCTCTTTTTTTCAAATAGGAATTCTATTTAGAAATCTTGAGAATTAGAATCCAAGTAGACCAATAATATATTATGGATTAGATTATTAATATTATCAATATCATATGAAATATTTCAGAATTAATATTGGTGTTGATAATTTTCTCATAATGATTGAAAGTTATATTGTTCTATGGAAAGAAGTTGTTAATATTTTTTTATCAAAATATTGAATATCGGGTAAATCACAAAGTATAGAATACTCTATTGTGTTTAACGAACAAAAATATATATTTTTATATTTTATTTTGTGTGAAATAAATAAAAAATTAGTATAAGTTAATGGTTTCAAATTTTATAACTTCTATGTTTTTAAAAACATGAATAACTATGTTAAGTGCATGTTAATAGCCTTTTGATTTTAGAACAGGTGAAATAGAGACTCAAATTCTTCCACATTTATTATTATTATAAATAGTTTAAAATATTTACATGATAAAGAATTAATATAATATTATCCAATTAAAAATTTTATTAATATTATAATAGATGATTGGGAATCGAAGAAGACAATTATCGACAATAATGAACATTTTACGAAGCTAAGTCAAAATGAATTTATTAGTACATTAAGGAAAAATGAATATAGATTGAAGTTATATGATGAAAAAGAGAAAATGAATAGTGGAGTTTCCTTTGAATATACATATATTAACTCTTCTTTTAAGGGTTTAAATTCTTATGAAAATGATTCAAAATTTAATTTTTTAAAGACAAAATGCAAGCATCTAGATCAAAGTAGTTTTGATGACAATGAGAATAATCCTTCCCAAATTTCTAGAAGGATGGATAGGATTGTTATAAATAATTTTTATTGATAAACTCATTGAAAATATGTAAAGGATAAACAGAATAAGGAGTCACTTAATGTCATTTTGTTTGAATTTAATAAGATATATCATATTTGAATAGATTATCCAAAAATTGAATATGAAAGACTGAAAATCAATTAAATACTCTAAGAGTATAAGGAAAAATCGTTTTAAAAATTTATAAAATTAGAGTACTAGTGATGGTGATACTACTTCTGATAGTTCATCCAAATATATTAGAAGTGATAGATATAAAATCATTGGTTAATATTTAAAAATTCTCAAGTATTAAAAATGATTCATGACTAATTTTATTATATAATATTTCAAAAAAAAATTCTAAAATATAAATTTACATTCAATTTTGATGAAAATTATTAAACTTTATCATACGATGAAAAATATTATACATAATATGATGATTATTATATGAAATTTTTTAAAGAAAAGGTTATATATTTAATCTTATAGGGAAGAAATATAAAAATATGAAAAATAAATATGACTGTGTAGAGGAAAATATTATTCAATATAATAAAATAATTTTGAAACTGACTTCATAAGTTTATATGATTTCATTGAAATTATATTTTATTTCATATTCTAATTCAATATTAGAATATTTCAATTTGGTTGGTAAACATAAATCTAAATTAGTTTAGATAAACTCTTATTTAACTTTAATTCTGGTAAAGAAAATATTGAAAATATTTATAGACCACAATTACCTTATATATATTCTAATGAAATAGGATTTACTTCTAATAAATAATATTTCTGATCAAATTATTTTGAACATAAACGTCTACCGTTTTTCAATAAATTTCAAAGGAGATGTCATTGGGAAAAATATTGTTTTTAAGCTGAGTTTAATCTTTTTTATTTCATGGATCTTTTATTTATGAAGAACTATAAGTTTATCAACATAAAATAGTTTTTTTAGATATAGGTTCCTAAATTCTATTTACTAATGTTACCACGCACAAGAAATTTTAGGTACCAAAACTTAATTTTATTTATTTTATGATAATAGGATGAATAATAATTGCCAAAATAGATTGTACATGGATAGTGGTAGTTCAAAACATAAAACTAGAGAGAAGTCAAACATATAAAATATGAAAAAGTTAAACAGAGGATGAGTTATATTTGGGAACAATTCACACGTTTAAATCACTATAATCATTTATTCTTGTTTTCTTAGAAAAGAATGATTTCCAATGTTTTTATGTTCTAGGACTTAGAAACAACCTTATAAGAATTTGTTAACTATGCGATGATGAATACCTTTTAAATTTCAGGAATGATAATTGTAATTTTCAAAATTTGGAAGGCAATTTCATTATATTTACTGATATGAGTGAGAATGTTTTTACATATAGTATAACCGTTTTTCAAAATTATAATTTACCTTGATTAATTGTGACTGAAGGATCATCTTGGTATTCACATAAAAGACTAGGACAGTATAACTTTAAAAAATTTGCTAAAATTTCTTAGAAAGGGTATGTTACAGAACTATATGAACTTATGTTTAACTCTACTAGAGTCTGTGGTCCTTTTCAAATTGGTAAGTATCACGAGTCTTGTTTTATACCTAAAAGTGAATTCTCAACCTCTGACTCATTATAGTCAGTGCTCGTAGATTTATTTATTCCAATATAAACTGGGAGTATTGGGGGTTAAAATTATGTGTATTCCTTATTAGATGATTATAGTGTATTTAAATTGGTATATTTTCTTACATGAAAAATTTAAACACTTCTCATTTAAAAATTATTTGTACTTCTATTAAAAAACGGAAAAAACTACCTTTTATTATTTCCTAGAGTGATCACGATGGTGATTTTATAAACTATTATTTTCAAATTTTTTAGTAAGAAAGGTATTATAAAATAATTTTTAACACTAAGATAACCTCAAAAAAATAGTTTAGTAAAAATAAATAAATAGAATTATGTATTAAATAAAATAATTTTTTTGAAGGAATATTCTATTTATAGCCATTTTTTGGTTAAGGCAGTGAGTACTACTTGATATAATATAAATCATGTTTTATTTTTAAATTTTATTAATAAAATTACTTATGAGATATGGACTAGAATAGAGATAAAACAATCATAAATTAAAGTCTTTAAATGTAATGTAATCATTTTTAACACTAAATTTAAACTTTATAAATATGATTCTAAAACTATTGAAGAATTTTTCTTGGTTATCTCACTACTAGTAATGAATATTGAGTTTTTAATAAATGAAAAAAATTTAATGAAGAAAATTTTCATATAATGTTTATAGAAATTGATTCTTTTATTTTAGAAAAATATCCAAAAGTTAATCCTTTAGATTATATTTTTGAAAATAACCTTTAATATTTACTAAAATTTGATTCAAAACCATTTATAGTAAAATCTACAGAAGTTACTTGAATTTATTTTCAATTTCCATAAAATATTTCAATAGAATATGTGAAATCAATAGTTCATGGTAAACAAACCACTTTACCTAAGAACCAATTAGTCTTAAGGAGAAATCCTAATTTCAATATAATTGGGGATATAGTCAAACTAGTCAAAACTAGAATGTCACTAAGAAATCAATGTGAGAACTTTTCATTCCTATCTCAATTTGAACCTAAAACATTATATGATTCCACAAGTGATGAAAATTAGATAAGGGAAATGCATGAAGAACTAAAAGAATCAAATGAAATCATGTTTTATCTTTCGTTGAACATCCTAAAAACCTATAGTTATTAGAGTAAAATGGTTTTTTTGAAATAGGTGTAATGAGAGTGGAACTAATGTAATAAATTAGGAAAGAATTATGGAAAAAGAGTTATTATCATGAATAAAGAATAGACTATGGTGAGAACTTTTAACCAACAACTTGACATGAATTTTTTTGGATCTTACTAGCCTTTATAGAACATCTAAATTTTAATTTATTTTAAATGGATATAAAAGTTTCTATGATAAATATATTTGTAAAGGAGGAATTTTATATTGAAAAACCACTTGTATTTGATTATATTAAAATTTTAGAACTTTTATTTAATCTTACCAATGCACTCCACATAATAAAAAAATACCCCAAGCTCTTAGTATGATTGATTTAATAAATTTTCACTTAAAAATAATTTTGTTAAAGGAAATTATGATCTAATTGTTTTATAAAGTTTTTTAAAGACACCATCACTGTTCAAGTTTATATTGGATTTTTTACAATTATGTATATACATTTATTTTTAGATTCATATAGAATATGTAGTGATGTTCTTGATTCTTATAATGCATTTGGTGGTTTTGAATCCATGAAATAACTTATATCCTCAAGAGTAATTATGATCAGTGTAAATTAAATTTTAGATCATTTTATCTAAGAGGTATCACTATGTTAGGTTTTTAATCTAACAGCTATTTGATTCTCTAGTAATCATTATTTTACCAATCATCTATATCAAGGGATTCTAATAAATAAGATAGAGCATACAATGTGTGAATCATGAAGTAGACTTACATGTTAAGGGCTTCATAGGATTGGAATGTTAAGAATCTAGCCATCTATATAGAGGATTCTAATTAAATAAATAATGAGTACCTATTGATATGTTTATGTTGATGGCTTCCGGTGATAGAAATAAGTACCTTTAAATAGGTATAAAATATAGGATTCATAATGTTATGTTTAAATACTTCCTTACCAAATAAGGTTAAAGTGATATATTTTCAAAATATCCCTTTAAAGAGTGTCTAAAATATAATTGTACAATCATACCATTTATTTAATTCTTTGTTTTCACTTTGTTAAATTCATAACATTTTGTTAAATTTATGATAGTATTGATTATGGTTTAATTTACATATATAATATGATAGTTTGTATCTTGATAAAAAAATATTGTATTCTTAGTCAACATAAAACATGAGGGTGATGAAAAATTATAAGTTGTCATTTAAACTACAATTCAAACCACCTTGTCGTGTTTTTTCTTAATGAATCTGGGATAGTTGTTTTTTGGTTTCTTATTGTTAAATTTTTTAATCCATATTTGGGATAAGGAATTTGTACTATTACTAGTGTGTGATTAGGGAGTGTGTATAGATTATTATTATTTATTTAATATTTTATATTTTATGGGTGATGTTCTAAATTTTATTGACGATTGGTTTGTAATTTTAGAGGCTTTCATCATTTCATCCTCCTATAAAACCATGGGAAGGTGAAACTAATAATTCTCATTTTGTAGAACCTATAATTTACCATTAGATTTTAAAGGGTTTATCCTTGGGGTTAAAATATATAAAGCGTGGTCACCCTTTGTAAGGGGAGACAATACTTGATGTTTTAGATTATTTTGAACTCTATTATCATCTATAATTTTAGAGGGTGTTGAATCTCAAGTGTTAAATGAATAAGTAAAATAGTTTAACATTATTTTTTACTAATAGGAATACTCAAAGAGTGATAAGTGTCATTAAGGGACTTTTTGTTAAAATTTCCTATTATGTGGTGGTGTTACGTGATTATGAATATGAAAGGGTATGAGAGACACTCTTGGAAGGAATTTTAAGATATTTTACTTTAATGGTTTTATCTTACCACTTTTATTATAGAAAATGATTGATATTTCTTAGATATAAGTCAACCTGACATGATGGTGATAGAGTAAAAAAATTATATTCACAAACCTACTTTGTTTCCTCTAATTTTATAAGAAGATGAGGATGATATCTATTTTTATATTGGATATAGATTATATCTTCATATAGATGAAATTGTATTCACATTTATTCTTTATGATTAGGCTATGAGGAATTTTATTCAAGAATATTTATAACATTTTTGTAACATAGTAGTGGGTTATTTTCCTTCATACAATGTTCTAGGATGTGGGACCAAAAGTAGATGTAAGTGGAGGCGAGATGAGATGATTTATGATAGTGGTTAGCAAGTCAGTTTGGATGCAAGTATTTTATCACCACTCTAAAAGGTAATATATTTTTTGAGAGAATTTATTATAGGTGTTTGGGTCACACCTTATCAACATGTAATGATAAGTTATAGTGTTATTATATGGGTAGTTATCTGAACATATATATTTCTACTAACATTTATTTTATTTTGGTGGGGAAGTGAAATAGTCTTATATGACTTGGGGATCATAGGATAAGACTTCGGGTTAGTAGTCAATAGGGATTCTTCAGTAAATAGGTAAATATTATTGGGAAAATAATCTAGTTGATCAAAGGAAGTATTATGATGTTTCGCTAGCTATATAACGATAATAGTAGAAGATATCAGGAAAACCAAACATATTAGAGAATAATATGACAAATAGAGGTAGTAGACCAACAACAGTGAGATATACCATTCAAGTTAAATCAATATATACATGTTTAATGTTTGACACATGGTATATATATTCAATAATCTTTACATGGTTGGTGATATATTTGGGGTTGGAACTACATAATTCCCCTGGGTTTGGTATTATCAATACACTACAACAGAGATGTGAATAAATGATTTAAATTCTTTCAACATGGGTTATATTGGTTGGAAGGTATAATATAACCCCCGAGCTTCAATAATAGTAATATTTTTTTTAAGTAACAATAGCATAATGAAAATAGTTTTATTCAAGAATATGATTAAAAACGAAATTCTAAAACATTATAAATTTAACTTATTTAAATTAATTTTATTTTTTAAAATAAACATATCAACATAAACATAGGGTGAACCATTCGATTTTTTTTGAAATGATTGATATTTCCAAGAAAACATTTTTCAAATATTATCATTTATTTTAATTATATAAAGTAATTTAATATCCCAATTATATTTTGGATTTGGTATTTAAACATCATATGATATAATTTATTTATAATAATATAATTTAAATAAGCAGTTTTTATGATTTTGATATACGTAAATTTTTATTCTCTAAAACACATTTTTCAAAATACTTTTTTGTTCCATTTTTTGCATTTATATTAAAATTAATTTCTACCACTTTTAGAAAATGAATCTTGAAAATAGATACAATATTTGGAATCAAGAGAATAAGATTTGGTAAATAGGTTCCTTTTATTTTTAGGCATTATGAAAAGTGACAACAGTAAAATTTATCAAATCAGAAAAGGGTAAATCAGGTAATTAAGGATAAAAATAATGTGATAGGGAATTAAAAATTAATCCAAAACATTACTTTATTTCATTTTATGAAATTAATTCATCCATATTCATCCCAAATTTTAATATGTGTAATTTTTGTGCTATTTTACATTGTTAATGACACTATATTATTTTAAGTAAAAACTTCCAAATACCCCTTTCTTGATTTTAATTTATTTTATATATTCACATAAGGATAATAATATGTCATGAATGAATATAAAAGTATATTATGAACACAATTAATTTATTTTTATCATGTAATTTTTTTTAATTTTTAGTGATTGAATAATTAGCTTAAATTCTTACGTAATGATGACACAATATTTATTCAATTAATATAAGAATAAAATAAATGATATAAAAAATATTAAAATTAATACAATTTGGATGAATTATTGTGTCCGAAGAATTATATATATAGTTATAACATATTAATTATGTTTGAAATGTTTATATTATAATTCCTTTCCTGTCATGTTGTTTTCAAAGTCAAATTAAATGAATAGTTCCAAAAATAACATTAATGGTATTTTTTAATAAATATTATTTTATTAAATAATTTAAAATTATAGAAATCCTATATTTAGACAATTGAATGAGATATGGTCTAAAACATCTAAATTTTCTATTTATGGGTCTTTTTTCTTTTTATGGTAACATTCATAACCCTCAAAGTGTAGAAAAATTTAAAATTGCGGAAGTTGTCTAAGGGGTTAACCGGGTGTTAAAACTTATAGATAACAGTAAAAACATAACTAAAGCATGTAAAAGTTTTATTTTATGGGATTATATAAACAAATACTAATATTATAATATAATTATATCAATTTTGATCCATTTATAAATGAAAAATAATTTATATTAATTTAATACATTAAGAAATTCTGAGAATGTTCCTCCCCTCATTTATTAAAGGAAACTCCTTCTCTCTTGTATTTACACCACATTGAGAAACCTAGATTGATGAAACCATAGAAATTTATATTTTAAACATCCATATTCAATTTGAAGAGGTTTTTTTCTACCCAAAATACTAACCATATGTCCCTTAGTAGGAGATCTAATTAAAGTCTACTGAAGAAGAGGTAATCATCTTTGTCGTATATTTCAGGTTTATTTTTAATAAAATTTATTTAAATCTATTCTAACCACCATAAAATAATAAAAATAGTGTCATTAATATATTAATAATTTATTTTTATTATGTTAAAACCACACTCCATATATTTTCTATCCTACATAAAACAAAAATATCGCTCGTGCGTACATACATATTACTATCTCTACGCAATGATGTAATTAGTTTTCATCACCATTTTAATAGGATGTTTATAAAGATATAAATAGTGAATATATATTATATTTATGAAAAAATGATTCTTTTTTAATTATAATATCATATCTACATTCTTACATTTAAATCTGTCGGAAAATGATTGCATCGCTTGCGAATACGTGTGGACTACCACATCCACGAAGCAATGTGATATGTTTTTCATTTTATCCTTAAATATATGGTAATAGTATATATTTAATGAATATATATTATATTAATATCCTAATTAACATTTTGTATTTGATTAAACCATAATCATGTAGGATTGAAATAATGATGTAGATGCTCAATATACAAGAGGGGGGGTGAATTGTACACTTTAAAAATTTCCTTAAACAAGGAAAGATATAAGTTTAAAAATGTTAAAATAAGCTAATTCACAACACCTATAACACCAATTGGAGAATTGGAACAAGGTATGAAGTTATAAACTTTTAGTTTTTCATACATGCTTAAATCTAGAAAGTGATTCCGAAAAACTGGTTCCAGAAATATGGATCCGGAGATTAAAACTTAACCAAAGTTTACAATTTGAGATTATACCTTAAAGAATATAGAATCTAAATTAATTAGAGTACAATTGTAAGGAAATATAAGAAGATTATACTTCCCCTTACAATACACAATGCATCGGAAAAAACTTGTAACAAAAACAAGTAACAAGATATAGATCTTTTAACCCAAAGAGAAGGGTATCAAACAACCTTGGATAAAGGTCCCTTGATTTATACTTTCAAGCAAGTATGTCTTACCCACACCTGGGTAAGCCCTCGATACGAAGATTGGAGTATCTGTCTTGCTACCCCCACAAGCCCTCAACTTCAATGTAGTTGGAACATCTTTCTTCTTCAGCATGGAAGCCCTCAACTTCAAGGTGTTAGAACCTCTATCTTCCTATCCCCGAAAGCCCTTGATTGTAATCACCAACAATCGGAGTCGCACGAAGCAATCTGCACAAGGCAATGTTTGAACAAGATGTTCAAACTTTCTGCACGAAGATTTGAGAGTTAATAAGAGCCTATCTCTCTAGAAATCACTTCAACAGAACTTAGTCCAAGATCAGTGTCAAAGTTATAACTTATTTTCAAATGAGCTCTTATTTATAGGTTAAGCTCCAACGGTCGGCTCCCTCCTCCAATGGTCATATTTTTCCTGGAATTTCAGAGGGACCTGTACACATGTCACTCAACCAACCGTTAGTCAATAACTAAAAGCACTACATCATTTTGTAATGAAACAAGTGTATGTATAAGCCAAACTAAAGTTCAGAATGTAAGAAAATAAAAGTTCGGAGTCTAACCAAAAAAGAAAGTTGGAGTCTACAATAAAGAGATATTCGAATTCTGTTTTAATAGGAATTTGGAACCTGAATTTTGTAGAAATATAGAGTCTGAATTTCTATGGAAATTCGGAGTCCGGTTTCATGAGAATTCAGAATCTGAACTTACAGAGTTCGAAGTCGAACTTGGTAAGAGTTTGGAGTCGAACTATTAAGAGTTCGGAGTCAAACTCATAGAAGTTTGAAGTCGAACTCATAGAAGTTCGGAGTCGAACCTTATGAAAGTTCGTATCCAGAATTCAGAGTGGTACTTCATTAGAGTTCATATCCAGAATTCTGAATTGAACTTCATTAGAGTTCGTATCCAGAATTTGGAATGGAACTTCACTAGAGTTCGTATCTAGAATTCGGAATGGAACTTCATTAGAGTATGTATCCATAATTTGGAATGGAACTTCTTTAGAGTTTGTATCCAGAATTCTGATCCTAAAAAAGAATGCTTCATATCTAAGTATTATATGATTCTGAGGTTTTTTTAGGTATGAATCCTATTTTTATACTTAAGAAAAATATTGATGTGAGTAAAGAAAATATGGTAGGGTAAATTCCTTTGGAAAGGAAATTTTCCTTATAGAAGTAAAATATAGATTTGATTAAGTATAAGGTGCTTGTGATTTTTAAAACAAGAAGGAATGGAAAAGTCATAAGGAAAACCTTATTGAACCAACAATCTCCCCCTTTTTGGAAAGCACAAAAAACCCTTCGAAAAAGAATATAAGGACATTGAAAAGTTTCTTTAGACTTTGAAATTAGAACTTATCTCTCTTTGTTCATGGATGATAGTGAATACAACTAACTCCCCCTTAGGCTTAGAAACTCTAAAGATTGTATTATGAATTTCTAGAGTGGAGTTTTCATTATCATAGGAATGAAAAACTTCATAACGAGAAACTCCCCCTTACTTAAGGATAGTTTTTGACTTAGAAATTTTTCCTTCTCCCTCTTTTGAGTAGTTTGTTTTCATTCTCCCCCTTTGAGATTTTCAAAAAGAATTTAAGGGAATGGAAAAAAAATATGGTACCTGAAATTTTATTAAAGACATGCAAGGAAAACAAGAAACCATAGTTCTATTATAATTGGAAGAATTTTTACAAGGAAGATCAAATAAAACAAAATATTGGATTGAGTCTATTTGTCTTCCTCTTCCTTTGGGATTATCTTCTTCAATAGGGTTTTCAGATTCTTCAAAACTTTCTGATCCTCCACAGCTTTCTTTTACAAAGCTGTGATCCTTTCTTGTTGAGATTTCAAGACTTTTTCCTGAGCCTTCATGGCCTCTACCTGCATATTCAGCAACACATCTTGCTTTTGTAGCTTTTCTTGAAACTCAATCCGGAAATCTCTTTCCCATTTCCAGTTCTGAGCAACTCAGTTAAGCTTCCCATTTAAATCTTTGACCTATTGATTCCTATAATTTTGCTCAATGGTCAGCTTATCCTGAAGATTCGTAATCTTGGAATCCTCGGTGTCGAAAGAATTTTTCACATCATTCTAAAAATGATCAAACTCAGCCAAATCATCATCAACTTTCTTAGACCACAAACTGACTTTGCTGTATGATTTCCTATGCACATCATAATTGGTAAGGAAATTTCTATGGTTAGACTGAATCTTCACACACTTATCCATCACCATGGATAAGGATTCTGACTTCTGATTCATGCTATGTTGAATCATCTGGCATCTGGAGTCTATAGTGGGAAAGATCGGAATGGTGTCCACCTATTTCTTTAGAGATTCAACCACAAAATCATGACCTTGTGCTGATGATTCCTAATCAGACACTTTTCTTGGGGATTTTTCTTCTTCAATTTGCACGAGATTCCTTTTAGAAGAACCACTAACTTCCTTCTGTCTTATAACATCTTTTGTTGGTGTATCCGTGAGAACTTTCTTACCTTTATCAGTTTTCGGAATGGGTTAATCATATGGAGATTCTTCCTCACACTCTGATAGTTGAAAAATCATGTATTCATCTATTTTATCCTTCTCTTCTCCTTCTTCAAGAAAATTCTTCTTCAGATAAAACATTTTCCTTCTCTTCCTCTTCCTTATCTTCATCCTTCCAACCTTCTTTCTCTACTCCCTTTTTCGGAGTGACAAGTTTTGCGGATTCAGCCTTTTCTTGCTAATCTTCTACTTGTTTGATCAAGTCATCCAATTCATCACTTCTTTCTTCTACTTCTTCTTCTTCTTCAATAACCTCTTCCTCTACTTCTTTACCAGCTGTTTTCTCTTCTTCTTCAACATCTTCTTTCACTTTGGATTTTTCCGGATTGAAGTACTTTTTTCCAGTAGTCTCTGGTAAAGGTTGGACATCAAAGGTTTTCAGAATGGGGATCTTCTCAGAGGCTACTTCTGCATCTCTCAATAGATATTGTACAAGCTCAAATTCAGACATCTTTTTCTTCATATTCTTTTCGTTTTCTTGTTTTTCTAACTCATCCTCAACTTTTTCTCTTAAGGCCTTAGCCTGAGCATGGTCTAATCCAAATTGAGGGTCCCCTTCTTTTCTCTTATCCTTGTCTTCTCTACATTTAGCAATTACCTAATCTGGATAATCTTTTTGTTTTTTTTGGATTGGGAGGTGCAGATTGGGTTTCCTTAGCTTTGGGGTTCTTGTCATCAGCCACCACTTCTTTCATTTTTCTCTTTTTAGCAACCTTCTTCCCTGGCTCATCCTTATCCACAATTTTCAGATTGGCTTCAGCCTATTCTTTTGGAAAACCATAGAACTGTCCTATTTTTCTAGAATAAGACATATTCATCCTCTTAACGGTATAATCACTAAGAAGAATAACCTTGAAATTTCGAGCCTTAGACTTACATGTAATCTTGAAAGAATCCAGACACCGAACTATCATCTTTGATAGTAAGGCAGGGAACATAATGATTTGAGCTCTCATATTTCCTTCCATGATGTTCTTCATTGTCACAAGAACATGCCTCATCAGATTTATTTTTCTTAGATTCACCAAGAAGTCTAAGAAATATATGTCACTTTTCTTCAAGGTATCATTGTCACCCTTTCTCAGAACCAAGAAACCTTGTACACATAACTGAAGGATCCGATTATTAGAGGAAAGGTGAGAAATCTTGGCTGTCTTTACATCATTAAGCCCAAGACACACCAATTCCCTCACCTTAACAAAACTTCCCTGAACATCCGGAAGTTTATGTGAGCAGAATTTAGCCTCTGCATCATATGTCATCCCCACCAAGCTTGCTGCCTTGGTGTAAGTAAGTTTGTAAGTCTTCCCATATGACCTGAAAGAAAACTTTTCTCTTCCATATTATTCATATAAGCTTGCTGATTCATAGAATTCTACAAGTAACTCTGGAGAGACCACATCTTAATAACCAGGCTTAGACAAACATACATCTTCCCAACCATTCAGCTTGATATTCTTAGAAATGATGGAATCATACTTGTAAAAGTTCGGATGAACCAACCTTTCTCTGTACACTTACCATTTTGAAATTGGCTTCGTGGTAGACATATTTTGGGAAGTTTCTTCTACAGACATTCAGAATGGATGAGCTCTGAGAATTCGGAATGGGCTTTAAGAACTAAGGCAAGGCTTTGGCACGCGAGAGCTTTGAAATCGATGTGGGACACAAATAGAAGTCCCCTTTATATAGGTGATGGAGGCAACCTTTGAACTTCCAAAAACCATCTAATGGTTGAAAAAGCCTTTGATCTGATCTGACAGTTGAAAACATACCCGTAGGGAACTCTTGAATCCAATATTTTGAGGTTTTAATAAAAATTTTCAAATTTAAGGAAACTTGAGTATGAAAATTTTAAAAGAAAAAGAAACTATCAGCAAGTAAAAGTGGTTACGAAGACTTAAGTAAGAAATTCATACCTTTCGTATTTTCTAGGAAGCTTTTTCGTAACAGGTGATATTCTTCTTGAAGAAATTTTAGCTACGGAAAAATTTATTATGAAAAACTCATAGTTGAAAAGACTTTGAGTAACAAAACTCCAGTATGAAAAGTATGAGTACGAAAAATTTTCTTTAAGAAAGTTCTAAGTACAAAAAATTCTCATTATGAAAGTTTCAGTTCCGAAAATTTCATTACAAAAGTCCCGGTATGAAAATTTCATTTCGAAAGTTTCAGTATGAAAATTTCATTACGAAAGTTTCAGTACGAAAATTTCATTATGAAAGTTTCAGTAAAAAAATTTCATTACGAAAGTTCCAGTACAAAAATTTCATTACGAAAGTTTCAATTCCGAAAATTTCCATTACAAAAGTTTTAGTACAAAAATTTCATTACTAAAATTTCCAGTTTCGAAAACATCATCACAAAAATTTTAGTTTCAAAAGTTTGAAAAATTGACTACGGAAATTTTGATTACAAAAGTTTTAAAAAAAACTACAAAAACTTAGATTATGTTAACAATAAAATGTACTCCCCCAATGAAAATGAGTTTATTAATTTAAGGAAAATTGTTCAAAAAGAAGTTAATGAAGAAGGATTACCTCACGGTTATCATTCCTAACTTATGTTTAATTTATTCAAATCTATCGGAAGGTAACAATTTTGTGAAAATATCAGCAAGTTGATCTTGTGTTATGATAAACTGAAGAATAATATCTCCTTTTAGTGTGTGATCCCTAAGAAAGTGATGCCTAATATCTATTTTCTTTGAACGAGAGTGATGCGCAGGGTTTTTACTAAGGGAACTGGTACTTGTGTTATCACACAAAATTTGAGTCTTAGTAAAACTCAAGCCATAATCTGTGAGTGTGTGTTGCACCCACCAAACTTGAGCACAACAACTTCCAGCTGCTACATATTCAGCTTCAGCAGTGGAGAGTGATACTAAGTGTTGCTTCTTGCAGGAACAAGAAACTAATGAATCTCCTAAGAAGTGACAAGTTCCGGATGTACTTTTTCTATCCATTCTACGTCCACCAAAGTCATCATCCGAAAATCTCTTTAAAAAAAAATCATTTGCAGAAGTATAGAATAATCCTAGATCCATGGTTCCCTTTAAGTAGCGAAAAATGCTTTTCACTGCCTTTAAATGAGATTCCTTAGGATTTGATTGATATCTTGCACATAAGCATACTAAAAACATGAAGTCTGGTCGACTAGCTATCAAGTAAAGTAGACTTCCTATCATACCTCTAAAAGATGTTTGATCTACTGGTTTCCCAGCATCATCAAGATTAAGTGTGTTTGAGGTACCAATGGGAGTACACATACTTTTAGTGTTGTCAAAACCATACTTTTTAATAATATCTTTATTATAATTATGTTGAGATATATAGGTTCCTTCTGGTTTTTGAGAAATTTGAAAACCAAGGAAAAATGTTAACTCACCCATCATACTCTTTTCAAACTCAGATTCCATTAGGCTTGCAAAGGAATCAGTTAGTGATTGCTTATTTGAACCAAATATGATGCCATCAACATATATTTGAACAATCAAAACATTTTTCTTATCTTTCTTTATAAAAAGGGTTGGATCTGCATTTCCCTTAACATAGTTATTTTGAAGCAAAAATCATGTAAGTCTATAATACCAAGCTCATGGGGCTTTTTTAAGACCATACAAAGCTTTGGTAAGTCTAAAAACATGATCATGATATTTTGTGTCTTCAAAGCCAGGAGGTTGTTCAACAAAAACTTCCTCTTGAACATAACCGTTAAGAAAATCACATTTCACATCCATTTTAAAAAGTTTGAAATTAAAGAATGCTGCAAAGGAAAGTAAAATATGAATAGATTCAAGTCGAGCTACTAGAGCATAGGTTTCTTCATAGTCTATTCACTTTTACTGATTATAGCCTTTAGCAACTAAACTAGATTTATTTCTAATGATGACTCAATTTTCATCATACTTATTTCTGAAGACCCACTTTACTCCAATAACAGAAGTTTCCTTAGGTCTTTCAACCAAGGTCCAGACTTTATTCCTTTTGAATTCATTTAGCTCATCTTGCATGGCTTTGATCCAATAATCACCACCTAAAGCTTCATCAGTGATTTTTGGTTCTAATTAAAAAAGAAATGCTAGATTCTCTACTTAATTTATTAAGGAACTTCTAGTCCTTACAGGTTGATTTACATCACCAATGATACTATCACTAGGATGATTCTTAAGAAACACCTGACTTGGGTTTTGTAAAACTTGTTCATAAAAATAGGGTTGAAAGTCTTCTGGGGTAAATGTTTCAGAATTATTTTCTTGAACATTTTCCTTATCATAAGGATCTTCTAACAAAGGTTGATAATCATTTATTGAAAACACATTCGAGGATGTAGGTTGGGATGGTTTAAAAACAAAAAGACCAGACTCATCAAATTTTACATGCACTGTTTATTCAACAGTTCAAGTGTTTTTGTTGAAAACTCTATAAGCCTTAGAAGTTGTGGAGTAGCCTAAGAAAATTCCTTCATTAGATTTTGGTGCGAATTTGTGTAAGTTATCTTTAGTATTCAGTATGAATACCTTGCAACCAAAAACCTTGAAGTAGGAAAGTCTAGGTTTTCTACCATTCCATAACTCATAAGGAGTTTTATTAAGAAAAGGTCTTATCAAAACTCGATTTATAGTATAACCAGCAGTACTTACAGCTTCAGCCCAGAAATGTCTAGCAATAGAATATTCACTCAACATTGTTCTAGTTATCTCTTGAGGAATTCTATTTCTTCTTTCAACTACACCATTTTTTTGAGGATTTCTAGGTGCTGAAAGTTGTGAGTAATACCTTTTTTACTACAAAAAGTTTCAAAATCAGAATTTTGAAATTCTTCTACATGATCACTATGAATAGTTTTCAATAGAAGGTCTTTATCATTTTTAACCTGGGCTCTAAAACTTTTTAAATAAGAAAAAGCTTCAGACTTCTTTTCTAGAAAATATACCCATGTAAATCTAGTGTAATCATCAACTAGAACAAACACATAGTATTTTCCCCCAATGATTCTAATTTTTATTGGACCAAAAAGACCCATGTGCACCAACTGTAACACATCATTTGTTGAGACTTCACCGATTGATTTAAAACTAGATTTATGTTGCTTTCCATATTGACAAGGATAAAAAACTTTAGAAGAATCAAATATAAGCTCTGGTAGATCCTTAAGTAGTTTCTTCTTAGAGAGTTTACATATGATCCTAAGGTTACAGTGACCTAGAATTCTATGCCACAACCAATAATGATCTTTAATTACACTTAGGAAAGGTAAATCTTGGCTCCTAAGGTCTTCTAAGTTTAATGTGTAAACATTCTCTTGCCTATTTGAAGAGGGAATAAACACTTCCTTGGAATTGTGTACTAAGCATTTATCATTCCTAAAATTCACAAGGTAAACTTCATTACATAATTGACTTATGATAATGAGGTTGTGCTTAAGACCCTTAACAAACAAAATGTTTGAAATCAAAGTTTTACCAAGAAGAACAATATTACCTATACCAAAAATTTCTCCCTGAGCGTTATCTCCGAAAGTTAATTTTCCTCCTTTCTTCTTGATAATCTTTCCGAAATAGTTTTTATTACCAGTCATGTGCCGGGAACATCCACTATCCATGTACCATGTATTGCTGTTGGTACTTCCTTTATCTTTCGGAAAATAAGAAAAGAATTAGACTTTCGGAATCCAAACTTGATTGGATCCGAGATTTTCAGATAACAAAATTTTGGGTATCCACATTTGTTAAGAGAAATATGCTTTATGAAACCCCAGAGATTGAACTATATTCAAAGAACAATTTTTTTCCAATGCCCACCACTTTGACACTTATTGAAATAAGGGGCTCTAGAAGGAACAAAATAGTTCTTTTCGAAAATCGGTTTTTGGTGAGTATATCCTACTCTAGTAGTGTTTCCATGAGGTTTAATTAGAGAATACATCTTGTTAAAATTTTCCTTCCCAGAGGTAAATTTTTCAAGAAGCTTCTTAAGAGAAAATATTTTAGATTTTAGTCTAATGACTAAATTCTTATCCTCGGGAATCATTTCCTTAGAGTTATATTTTTCCTAAAAAACATTCATCTTTAAAATAGCATTCTTAAGATCATTAGAAAGTTCTTCCTTATCAGAATTTTCTTTCTCAAGGTCTTTAGAATGTTTTTCTGACAACTCTTCTTTATCTTTATGATCTGCAGAAAGATCTAAAATCTGTTTTGTAAGAACATCTTCCCTAGTATTTTCCTTGTCTAATTTCTTATAAATTTTACAATTTTTTTCTTCAAGTAACTTGGAAAATCTAGATAATTCTTCATATGAAGGATCTTTATTTTCTGAAGATGAAGTATCTTCATTAGAAGTACTATTTTCAGAATAGTAATTCTTATCAAGAGATAAATTTGTTAAAGCCTCGGCAGAACGTACCTTGGCCATAAGAAATGTATGTGGAAAAGAAGTATTAGAAATGAATCCCATATTCTTCTGAGCTGATGCATCATTTTCTGAGGATTCACTTTCTGAACAGTCACCACAGCTAGCACTCCAGGTAGTATTAGCTTTCAGACTTTTCTTTACTTTGGCTTTGTAAAACTTCTTCCTATTTCTTTCAGAATGCCTCTCTTTTCTTTCTTTCTTTCTAAGCATAGGGAAATCAGGTCATATGTGTCCACTTCTCTTGAATTCATAGCATGTGACCTTTGAATCTTTCTTATCTTTACTTTCCTTATTTTTATACTTGGATTGGAAATTTCTTTGACCAACTATCTTGTTCATTCTTCAAGCAAGATTTGCTAACTCATTATCTGAGACTTCACTCTCACTAGATTCAGATTGGATAGTAACCTTCTTAGACTTGGATCTAGTAACTCTCTCAGTAGTCTAAGATTTCATGTGATTGATGTTGTAGTAAAAGCAACAGTACCATTCCCATTCTTCTTTTTGATGTTGTCAGCATCTCTCTTCATCCTTGTTTCATGTTGGAGATGAGTTCCAAACAGTTCATCTAAAGAAATTTGAGTAACCTTCCCGTTCTCATCAATAGTAGTTCTCTTTGATTCCCACTCATTGGGCATAATATCAATGATCTTGTCAATAAGAGCCTCATCATCCAGACCTTTCTCTCCCATAGATTATAATCTATTCACAATAGTCATAAACATTTTTGGCACCTTACAAATGGGTTCTCCATAAGGAATGTTAAAACCATTATACCCAGCTCTAAGCATAGCTCTTCTAGTCTCAATCACTTTAGATGTAGAAAAATGAGTAACTTCAAGTTTCTTCCATATATAGTTAGCTGCTTAACAAGAATAAATTAGGCTGTTTATATTCCTAGACATTGAACAAAGTAAAGTATTGCATACCTTATAATTTAATTGATAGTCATGCTTCTCTTGGTTTGTGAAAGTACTAACTTCCTTATCAATAATTTGATAACCTCCAAAAAGTATAACAAAATTTTCTACTCCAGTATTGATAACGAATGTCTTCATTCGATCTCTCCAATACTCGTAATCATTACCATAAAAAATTGGTGGTCCTATAGTATTTAGGTTATCAATGGAACCAAAATTGATTCCTTCCATCTTAAAAATATTTCTACACAAAAACTTGTTAATAACAAAAGTTCAGATTCAAGGAGAATATTCCTAAACAAGGAAAATATAGAACAATGAAAAACTGAGCAAGAAAAACTTATATGTGAATATAAGTATCTCAGAGACCTCCTCTGATACCAATTGTTGGATCAAAATAATGATATAGATGCTCAATATACAAGAGGGGGGGGGGTGAATTGTACACTTTAAAAATTTAATTAAACAAGTAAAGATATAAGTTTAACAAAGTTAAACTAAGAAAATTCACAACACCTCTAACACCAATTGGAGAATTAGAACAAGGTATTAAGTTATAAACTTCTAGTTCTACACACTTTCTTAGATCTGGAAAGTGATTCCGAAAAACTGGTTTCGGAAATATGGATCCGGAAATTGAAACTTAACCAAAGTTTACAATATGAGATTCTACCTTAAATCGTATAGAATCTAAATTAATCAAAGTACAAGTGTAAGGAAATATAAAAAGATCATACTTCCCTTACAGTACACAATGCAGCGGGAACAAACTTGTAACAAAAACAAGTAACAAGATATAGATATTTTAACCCAAAGAGAAGGGTATCCAACAACCTTAGATAAAGGTCCCTTGATTTATACTTTCAAGCAATTCTGTCTTACCCACACCCGGGTAAGCCCTCGATATGAAGATCGAAGTCTCTATCTTGCGATCTCCGCAAGCCCTCAACTTCAAGGTAGTTAGAACCTCTATCTTCCTCAGCAAGGAATCCCTCAACTTTAAGGTGTTGGAACCTCTGTCTTCCTATCCCCATAAGCCCTCGATTGTAATCACCTACAATCGGAGTCGCATGAAGAAATATACACAATGAAAAGTTTGAACAAGCTGTTCAAACTTTCTGCACAAATATTTGAGAGTTAATAAGAGCCTCTCTCTCTAGAAATACTTCAATAGAACTTAGTCCAAGATCAGTGTCAAAGTTATAGCTTCTTTTCAAATGAGCTCCTAATTATAGGCGAAGCTCCAACGGTCGGATCCCTCCTCCAATGCTCATATTTGTCCTTGAATTTAGGAGGGACCTGTACACGTGTCACTCAACCAACGGTTAGTCAATAACATAGAGAAAAACATCATTTTGTAATGAAACAAGTGTAAGTATAAGACAAACTAAAGTTTGGAATGTAAGCAAATAAAAGTTCGTAGTCTAACCAAAAAGAAATTCAGAGTCTATAATAAAGAGATATTCAGATTCTATTTTAATAGGAATTCGGAACCCGAATTCTGCAGAAATCCAGAGTCTAAATTTCTAAGGAAATTCAGAGTCTGGTTTTATGAGAATTCGGAATCTGAACTTACAGATTTCGGAGTCGAACTTGGTAAGAGTTTGGAGTCAAACTAGTAAGAGTTCGGAGTCGAACTCATAAAAGTTCGGAGTAGAACTCAAAGAAGTTCGGAGTCAAAAATTATGAAAGTTCGTATCTAGAATTTGGAGTGGAACTTCATTACAGTTCGTATCTAGAATTCGGAATGGAACTTTATTAGAGTTCGTATCTAGAATTTGGAATGGAACTTCATTGGAGTTCGTATCTATAATTCGGAATGAAACTTCATTAGAGTTCATATCTATAATTCGGAATGGAAATTATTTAGAGTTTGTATCCAGAATTCGGATCCTAAAACAGAATTCTTCATATCTAAGTATTATATGATTCCGTGGTTTTTTAAGTATGAATTCAATTTTTATAATTAAGAAAAATATTGATTTGAGTAAAGAAAATATGGTAGGGTAAATTCCTTTGGAAATAAAATTTTCCTTATATAAGTAAAATATATATTTTCTTATGTATAAAGTGTTTGTGTTTTTTAAAATAAGAAGGAATGGAAAAGTCATAAGGAAAACCTTATTGACTCAATAAATCAAAGTATAAGGACTTGAACTTCCATGAAAAAATACACATGAGAAAATAAAACAGTTAACAACCAAAAAATGATAAATAATGAAACATTGTTAAATAAAGATGATGATATGTTAAAATAGGATCATATATGATATTAATATGATTTTTTTATAATCTAAAAACATGTTTAAAACCATTATATATAAGGTTAAAGAACATTCAACTAAAAGGAAAAATGATGTAAGGGGATTCTTAACTCAATTTCCATTTATTGGTTTATACTTATACTTCATTAACTATTAAATACATTGATTATGTGTGAAATGTCCTATGATTATATTATATTGTATTTATACTTTTTCAATGTGGATTTACTTTTTTCACACATAATCATTTCATCAGTTAATTTCCACTTCAATTATATGATCTATGTAAGGGATTTCATCTCAACTTACACTCCATTGAGATACATTTGGTATTATTTTCCCATTTATATTTATATGGTGTATATATTACCCCCTATAATTATTTAATAGGAATATATATTTATTCATAATGACTAAAATTTCAATCAATGTTTACTCTTTCATGGGGATAAAATTAAAAAGTTACCAATGACATAAGATTTTATTTTACAATCTCAATTTTATTAGATTGGTTATATTTTTATTTGAAGGGATAGTACAATATATCATTTATAAACTACATATATTTTCTTATACTATGTTTATTTATGAAATTTCAACGTTTTATTTTATAGTTTCCTTTATTTAGAACTTGAATCAATAAAATAAATGTTTACAAGAAAAATTGATCTTATTTTTCTTTTTTTTATTGGGTATATTTTTCTTCCATGTCTATATTTTTTAAAATTGTTTTACAGAATCCCTTTTTATTTACCCAAATTAATAATTAAGAAAATTTTATGTTATCCTAGACATTTTACAAGGTTTTGAAGGATTATTTATAATGTTTTGTGAAATATTCAATTAAAAATTTATATATAAAAATTCAAAAGGAAGGGTTTCTTTTTAACATATATGGTGTTAATGGATTATCCTACCACCATAGTTGTTTTAAACTATTTAGCTTATTATATAAGATGTCACTAGATTTTAAAATTAAAACAATATTTAAAAAAATATTTTAAATGTTTCACTTCCAATTTATTCTATTTTTTAAAATACTTGATTTTCCTAAAAAATATATTTTTCTAATGAATTATTGGTAAACTTTTATCTCTTACCAATTTTGAGGTTGTTATAATTATATTAAAACATTAAATTTATTACGATCAATGGAAATTATATTTCTCTTAAATATATATAAAATTTCTATCATGGATATTATTATTTTCTAAACTATATACCATTTCTACATATGGTGTTTTACTTTGAATATTATTTGATAGACTAATGAAATTTTTATATTCCATATTATTTACTCGATAATGAATTTTTTTGATATGAATTATTTTTTATGAATTATTTTTTTCATTAATATATGAGTAATTATTTTGAAATTAAGGGATAAGTGGTTCTCAAAATTATATAGTCCGTGATATATCAAAATGTACGATGAGAAAAACTAGTTGTCCAAACTTATTAAATGTGTTTTTATTTTATGCCTACCAACAGTTTAATTTAACTTGGAATAAGGAAATGTAAATAATGATATCATGATGTTTTATAACCTGACATCCAACATTAAGAATTACATTTATTGAGAATTTACTTATCATTTTCCTTGAGATTATTCCATTTGATATTATCCATGAATAAATTTCTTGCTTTAGTGATTAATTAAATGGAATGTGTTTTTAGTTATTAACCTTTCCATATTGATTATACATTATTTACTAATAATATAATCTATTTCACTTAACCCTTACTAAGAATTTGATCTTAGACTTTTTTTCCGTTCCCTTGAATCTGAAGAAGAAACCATTGAACGAGTTTCAAGGATTTCGAACATGTAATTTTTTTATGTTGTATATTTTATTTCCAAAGTAAAATGAGAATCATTTATGTATCTCATTATTAAAAACAACTAATCTGATTATTCTATTAGGATGATATCCCTTGTATCATATTCCAATGTAAAAAAGTAGACATAGGCTCTCGTTTACTATATTTGGTGTTGTTTTAGTTGGTATCATAGAAGGTTTAGTAGAAAACATGGGAATTAGATTTTAAATGAATGTAGCTAACATGATAATTATGATAATCCCTTATTTTATTTAATAAATATTACTATTAGAGGTATTTTAATTTTGTAGATTAATATTCAGGATGATTATTATATAACATAGTGTGTGCCATTATTTAGTAATGTGTCATAATAGAAGAAATGGATTCAACACTAGAGGTTAATATATGGATTTCCCTATTATGTATCCAACATAACTAGTGATGAAGTTGAATAGATCATGACCATATTTGGGTAGATGACCTAGGTTATTTTAAATAACCTTTCACATATGGAGAAACACGAAGTTCCACAACACGATACACCTATATTGGATTATCTAATGTGATAGAAGTGTCCATATTTTAGTGAAGATAAGAATTTAGTGGTAGTAGAGCAATGGATTAAGTCTCTTGAGAAGATATTTCTAGCATTTGGATGTAATGAAAGAGAAAATATTATACTAACAGTGTATTTACTTAGAGGTTATTGCGATGAACCAGAACCGAATACCCTCTCAAAACTGGTACCTAACCTAAATTTCCACATACCTAAAGGGAATTCCTAATCCCCATAGGCTAGCACCTAGAAAAAGGACAATAATATAAAATTAAGGGATTGCTTTTTATCAACATGAAGCAGATAACATGAATTATATACATATTTAAAAATAAATAGGGTAAGAAAGCATGAAAATATAATTCATAAAATACAAGAACAATGAAAGTGATGCAACTGAAACAATAGAAAATAAATCTCCATGAGACAATTCTAACATCAAATGATAACTAAACTAAAATAGATACTCTAATAGTATCTATGCGACCACATTGGAAAAATCCCACAATCTCACCACCAGATACCAATACCCAGTAGACAAAAAACCACACATCCTTACTATGAAACCTTTCCTTTACCTACATTGAAATAAATACAAAGGTCTATGCACCAAAAAAGGGGTGAACAGGGTGTTAGATAACAAGATTAGTAAGATCCCACCTAGGTGTATTATAACAAGTTTTTGTAAAAATAATCCATGCATGATAAACTTTAAATAAAACAATGAATGATATATAGTTTAACAATTTTTATTTTAATATCATGGAAAGTCATTTATTTTTTAATTTTCCACATTTCCAAATAAATCATGAAAATAAATCTCAAATAATTTAATACACATATAAAAAAAGATATATTAGATCAAAATAATGAATGAATCACATGTCATATCAAATGCATGGCAGTGAAACCAAAATATTTAAATCCAAAAGAATAGGTAATATCATTCCAAGGATCACGCTAGGTCTGGATATCTAGGAAAATCATAACTAACATAGAAATCCACACAAATCAAGTCTCTATAAATATTCATAAAATATAGAGAGTAGAGGAGTACCCCAGAAAGTGAACCCCAACTAGTCTAATATGTCTATAAAACAACTGGCCTAGGGAGTAAAGGAAAGCCCCATGAGAAAACCACTCGATAGTGGATGGGGCCTATAATTATACCTTCTAACTAAGTCACTAAGTATTCCCATGTGATATATTTTCTAAACCATTTATTTCAAACCATTCTTTGAAAACCATTTCCCAAATCCATTTCATAATGCTTTGAAAACCCTTTTCATTTACCAGGTTTAGGGGAAACCAAATTTTAATCAAAAACCCACTTCCACTGACCAAAATAAATCATGCAATTCATTAAAAAAAACAATTTATGAAAATGAGAGAAATAAAATTCATCCAACATTGGATAGAGACAGAACCACTTAAGTCAAAACTCAGGTCTCACACACCCACAATGGGATCCACCCTCAAAGAGAACACAAATATGACAATGAAGGCCCTGGAATAAATTTACACATCTCTGAATTAATTAAATTTATAAAAAGGGGTCATAAAAGACGAAATATCACAACATAACTCAAGAATACACACCCACCATAGCACAAAAAACAATGAATTATCCCCCAGAATAAGATCACCCAATAAATTTAGAAAGGAATATAGAGGAACATCATCACAGATCAATAGATATGATAAAACAATGAAATGGTGTTAACAAAATCAATGGAGATGAAGAATCATAAATTATTAATCACTTTAATAGATGCAACCCAACTACAAAAAAGATTAATCATTGAGAGAAATTATTCAGATGGAGCAGAGGTCCCCAATATCACTAGAGAATGATTCTAGGTTGAGAGGGAATTGGGCTACGGAAGAATAAAAAAAATGAATCAACTGTGTAGTGAACTAAATCTAAAACTCACAATACTTACATGGAATGTAACCCCTTTACAAGTCATTTAATCCAAAAATCCCTCATATACCTAATAACATGCCTATTTTATTAAAAATTCAATTTTCACTATTAAATGGTGTATAATCATTACACAGTACATAAAATTTCATGTTGTCTATTTAGCTCATGAAATTTACCTAAAAAAATATACATCGGGTAATCCAATTATACGATGTGTAAATTACCAGCTGACAGTGAAAACTCTAGCTTCTTACATGAAAACCCAAACCACCTCAAGAGTTCTTTGAACTCGGTGAGAACCCCACTAGGCTATTACAAATTTAGGCATGGACTCCATTAATTCAAAAATACATTTATCCAGAAATATTGGGTCATTTTCCCAATAAAAATTCTCTATCCTTGAGAGTCCCAAGATGCATAAAATTAAAGTGTAAAATAATTAAATATAAGGAAATTACCTAAAATATGGTAACTATATTTTAAAAAATCTGCACCAAAATAGTTTCCATCCCCATGAAGTCATGTGGAAGAATGGTGCCTAGAACATTGGTGAGGATATTTCTCCCTCGCCAACAAATCACTCTCCTATGTATCATGGTAATCTGATCCTAGAAATAATAACTCTCGAACCAATAAAATCAACTTCAAATGAAAGACATTCACTTGAGAGTCAATGATCTGCACTAGCTTCACCAAAAAATAAATATATATCTCTGACTCAATCACTTCCCAACTAAAAATATTAGAGGGATCATGATGTTTTTTTATGAGCTAATATATTTGTAAAAATCATGAAATATTATCAACTAAACTGAAAATGGTAAATGATAAGAAACCTGTCCAAGACACTCAGTGACCTCAAAAGGTCCAATTATCTTGAAGCCAAATTTACAGGTTTTACAAGTTGACGGTGACCTAACCAAGGATAAACTTTCAATAAAACCCCATAACCTATGGAAAAATCTAAATATGACACCGTTGATCTGCATAATATTTTTTCAACTTTGAGATGTATCTAGACATAGAAATATATCCTGAATCCTTATGGACATCTCCTGAACCAAACTCAGTCCCACCAAAGAAGCTTCCCCCACCTCTAACTAACAAAGAGTTGACCTTATAGGGTGACCATATAGAGCCTAGAATGAAGATAATATGATTTATTAATGGTAAATATAATTATAATAAAAATAAAATAGTCCCAAATAGCTATCCAAATATCAAAATAAATCCAAGACATAAACACGAAGTATATCCTCCAGGATTTGAATAGCATGTTCCGTTTGTGGAAGCTAAGTTGTACTCAACCTGGAATGAGTCCCATCACCTCATGGAGGATACTCTAAACCTATAAGTAAACCTTGGATCTCTATTTGATATAATGGAAGAAGGACCCCATGTACCCTTATAGTCTCTTGCATATACAATACACATATATCTTCAACTTTCATGGGGGTATGTGATCAGAATGAAATGAGATGAATTTTTCATTCAATAAATCACCACCAAGATAGAATTACTCCCTTGAGGATTATATTTTAATATGAAAAAAATTCATTGATACCTCATACAATTTCAAGACTAGGATCTAAAGATACTAGAGCAAACCAAAATGTTTCTGATGCTCTTCCTTTTCTGTTTGTTGGTGTAATAGTGGGAAATATAATCAGTAATGCCCCACTTTATACACGACCACCAGAATATCTATCTCATGTAATAATACATATTCATTGTCCCTAGATGAATATCACAAAATTTACTATGAAAATAAAAAAATGTTCTCTTCATAGATATTGGGATGAAAAATAGATCCCTGAAACTGAGAATTCCATCTAAAGGGAGAGACCAACTAGAAACGGTCTTCACAAAATATAGGGTTTCTCAAATTCCTCCAAACTCATCATCTTATTTATGACCCTACATAATAGACTCAAGGAGAGATAATGATAGCTAAACATTTTTCTAAACCATACCTAAAACATCCTCCTGATCATCCAGATGCAATCGAGAAAAAATCCCTATAAGTTTCTCTTGTTCCTTAGATTCAAAAACAACATACGATGGATCTTTCTTACTAAGATTTTCTGCACCATCATTTTCCTTCCTCAGGGTGTAAGTGATTTCAAAGCCAAATGTCTGATGGTATTCACCCCATTATATCTTTTTGAGATTCAATTATTTCTAAGAAAATATATAGCTCAAACTCTTATGGTCAAATAATAATGTAAAACTCTACCAAAAAAGATAGTGTTTCCAACACTTATGTGCATACATAACCCTGAAAAGATTTAAATTATGAGTGGGATAAGTATTCTCCTTAGATAAAAGTTAAAAAGAGTCATAATCTATCACATGATCGTCCTGTATAATCACACAACCCAAAATAACACTATAAGTATCGTAGAAAATCACATACCTCTTACTGAGCCCAATTAAGAAAAGAAAAAGAGATGATGTGAGAATTCTTTTAAACCCATTTAAATAAGATTGACACTTTTCATCCCATGTGAATTTCACCCCTTTTTTTCTAAGAATAGTCAAAGGTGATTCTAATTTCTAAGAAATCCTTGATGAACCTTTGATAGTATCCAAAAAAACCAAGGGTGGTCTGAATCTCAATGACATTCCATGGTTATTTATATGAAAAAACTACCTTCACCTTCTCAGGATCAACTAATAATCCATGTACATAAATTATGTTCCCCATGAAATTCACTTTTTGAATCTTGAAATTAAATTTCTAAAGCTTTCCATATAATCAGTGGCTCATTAGAATTTACAAAAACAAAACCAAATGGTGCCCATGCTCATGCTCAAACCTTGAATAAACCAAAATGTCATCCATGAACTCCACAAAATAAGTGTAGAGATACTGATGTAATATTTGATTCATCAAAGATATAAAAATTATAGGAGTGATAGTCCAACCAAACAACATCACAAGATATTTATAATGGTCGTAACTTCTCCTAAAATCCATATATTTTATATGAGACTCCTGAAATATGATTTTATGATAACCTAACCTAATATAATTCTTCAAAAATAAATTTTACTCTTTAAATTTTCAAACTAACCATCCACACGAGGAAAAAGACACTAATTCTTAAGAATCAACTTGTTCAACTTCCAATAGTTCACACAAAATCCGAGTAAACCATATTCCTTCTTGGAAAAGAGAACTGGGTCTTCCCTATTAAAAATACTAGTCTAAAAAAAACCCTTCATCATCATATCTTACATCTAAATCCTAATATCTTTCATATCTGCTAGTGACATATGATTGGAAGGTATCAAAATCTACTGCGTACCTAGAACAAGTTTAGTCTCAAAATCTACCCCCTTCTCTGAAGGAATCCAAGAGAAATAATATGGTAAAATTTAAGGAACACCCCAAACAATAGTGGGAAAATAAAAAACATAAGACATGTTATTAGGATCAACTGCTATAGTAGAAAACAAACTCATAAGCTCTAGGTGGGAAGGTCCTGCATGACCAGGCCTTAGATATCACTATCCCTGAAACATCTATTAACACCCACCGATCGTTAGAAACACGAATTGTTGATAATAACAATAAACCTAGTAATTGTGATCAATAAGATAGTCCACACCGATGATGTCTTCAAATAAATTCATATTGAGAAAATGAAAATCATTTAAGAACTCTGCATCAACTATCAATAGAAGACAAGGACCCTAAAACCCTTGATATTTCATATTCCCAAGAGCTATCACTAACTCCATTACAAAATAAATTACCTCCATTAGATGTTTAATAATATAAAGAAAAAGACCAGATATGTAACACCCCAAGCTTCCATGGTACGCTTCTCTTTGAATAATACAGTAGCATGTGTTGTACGCAACATCGAGTTCTAACACACACCACAACCAATCAAACTAGTCGTTATGAATATTAATACCCACTTTTTAATATCTTATAAATTTTATCTTTCAAAACGGACTTCATTTTTGAATTTGGAATATTGAAATTAGCTTAGGGTGAATTTTTGGTACTTTTTTAATAACTTTTATATTTTGATGAATAGTGAAAATTACAAAATCTTAATTAAAACAAAATTTTTAATCGAAATAATTAATAGTGATAAATTATGAATTTGAGTGATTTTAGAGTATAATTAGATTATATTTTTACCATTTAATCCAAAGTTGTTCATTTTATATAAATTCACATTTAAACTGAACATAATCAAGTGTCAATCTTTTGATAGTTATTATCTCTTAAAAACACGCTTTTTGTTTTAACAACGGGAATTAATTTTAAATTAATTACTGCCACTTCTATGTTTTGAATTTAGAAAAATGGATTCCATATTTAAAATCATTAGGTCCAAATTGTGTAAATATTAAACTTCTATTTTAAGACATTTTGAATAATTACTTCGGTAAATATTTTATTTACCGTGGTTAAAGGGTAAATCTGGTAAATAAGGGTAAAAAATAATATTATAATAATAATAAATTACCCTAAAACATGTCCTAACCCTATTGGTTAATACATGTCCAAACATGGGAATATTTGAGTCGATTTTGGGACTCCATGGATCCACGTTTAAGTGATAATGACACTCTATATTAATTAAGTTAAAGTAAATACAAAAATGACATACGCATATATCTTTTAGAAAAACATTTTTTACATAGGGTTATATATGTTATATTTTAGAATATAAATATTCATTATAAAGATAAAAATAGTTCATATATAATGGTATTTTATTTATAATTTTTATAAATTTATTAATAAATTTATTAAGGACACAATAATGATGCAATATTTTCCTTATTATTGAAAGAATCAAATAATTGGTATTATAAATATTAAAATAAATATAATTTGAAAGTTTTGATTCCATAAAAAACGTTTATTGACTAATATGAAATGTTATGATATATTAAATCAATTTTTTTTGAATTAATAAAGTTTTTAAGACTTTAACAAAGATCAATTATTAAATAGTGTCAAAATTGACATAAAAGAGTTTTTAAAGAAACTATAATATTATTAATTCATATTATATTCCTAAAAATCTAAGGTTCGGCCAAAGGACTTATATAATGATAGTTTTATCATTAATGGGAAAATTTTGGGTCTCTTGGATGTATATAGTATGTTTATTAACCATATAATATAAAAATACAAAGTGACATGGTAAATGTAAAACTATTTAACTAAAAGATAAATATAAATGATAAGGTTAATATAGTGACCCAAATATGTCTAAAATCTATTGGAAGAGAGGATTTCAACCCATACCCAACTAAGACTTCTAATAATCTAATTTGGAGCCATTAGAAACCTAATATGAATTTATTATAAATTAATACTTTAAGTTTTTCCTAAAGATCCCCTCCTCCCCCTTATAAAAGGACACCAATTCTATCCAATTATTCATACCTTAAAATCCTTTTGGTTCTGACAAAATCTACCCAAATACCCTATAAAATATCCTCCATTAATCCTAGAGGCCTTATTTTAGTCATAAAGCCAACCTAAGGAGCCCTTTTGATCAAATCAAAAGGAAGAACCCGAAGAAGAGGTAATGTTTTCACCACCCTCTTTCAAGTTCCTTTCTACTGAAACTTCTTCTTTGTTTGTTATTTCCATTATAAAATAATAAAACCAATATATTATATATACTTTTATGTTATTGTAAATATGGTACAACCATATTCAGTATTCTATCCATCCTTTGAATGACATGTCACCATACGTGCGTACATACGACCTACCATCTCCACATCATGGTGTAATTGTTATTAAATACATTATTATTTGGATGAGTATAATAATGATGTGTAATTCATGTAAATAATAAATAAAACATGATAATTATTCTGTATATAGGATATTCCAACAAATCATATATTATTTTAATATCAAAAGAATGATATTGTCGCTCATGCGTATGTACGACTTACCGTCTCCACGAACGCGATGACATTCATTCCCCATCGTATCCATTCAAGACTAAATTTTATTTGATGATTAAAAATAATTTTTAGAGACAAGATATCATTTTGGATATGAATAATATACATCCCATCCATAAAAAATATGGATTATATAACAAAGAATATAAAGAAAAATGAATCTGTTAACACCCGAAACAATGATAATACAAAGATATTATTAACAAATCAAAGTTAAAAGACCATATATGATATCATATTAATGTATATGATTCTTTTATAGTTTAATAACAATTATTTCACCATTATAAAGTAGGTTAACCTACCATCAACCAAGGAAATGTACAAGGTAAGGGTTTATTTCACAATCTCTTCATTATCCGAGGTTGTTTATAGGTAATTATCTACTGGGACCTCTTTATCATTCACATCCATGTTTCTTAAAAAATGTATTTCAAATAATTCTTACTATTTTATAGACTATGGGTTAAAGTAATTTATACCCTTTTTGACTTTTTATAAGATTTTTATAAAGGAATATTTCCGTCACTTTCCAAACAAGGTCCTTTTTAACCTTTTCGACAAAATTAAGCTAAGAATGTCTTTTGTGAACTTATACGGCAGGTGTGGCTAATTTCTGCCGTTATAAAATTGTCGAAGCTTCCCTTACAAGATTATATGAATACTTTGAATGTAAATGTTTTATTTTATAATTATGTGATGTTTAAATGATTTCAAAAAAAGAGATATTTATCTCAAATAGTTTTGATTTAATCTATGTCAATATCCTTTGATAGATTTTATGCGTATTTGAAGTTGATTTATTATGATACAAAGCTTCCATATTGTATTGAAGGTTTTGTGATATGTTTGACTATGGATGTGTTATTTTTATACCATATATGTTTTATGGATAAAGTATGGACATTTCGTATGCTAATTTTAATATGAATGTTTATGTTATGTTTAAACCTGTTTATATGAGGAATGCATTGGACTTAATAAGTAAAGTGTGGAGCCCGCTATAGCTCCTCGATGCATCGGTAGGTCTCATGAGACAAACTAGTATCTTGGCATAAGGCCTTGAAAAAATCTTATTTGTAGTCTTGGCACAAGGCCTTGACTATGTGGTTATGATAGTTTGGCATTATGCATTCATCATTATGAAAGTGATTATTGATATTTCATGTGATTATTCGACTAGTAGAATATCCATGTAAATAAGTAAATGGAATTATTTCATTTTATTTATGCCATATTATGTTTAAGTTCAAGTTTAAAAGGATTTTGTTTTAGTTATACATTTCCTTAAATGTTTATGCTTATTTATGAAAGTTTCTTCTATATTGTTATCCTTACTGGGCATTTGAGCTCACCCCTTTCTATATTTTATTTTTCCCAGGATGTGAAGAAGTATTTTATGAATGACCTATAGGAATATTATAAGGGGATATGAGTGTGGAGACAAGATGTTATTGTAGTTTTCACTTTATGATGTAATGTAAACTTTATGAATGTATCTAGTTATTCCAACGCTACTAAAATAATCAGTCTTTCGAGACTTGATTATTTGTGATCATTCCAATGTTATGTGATAATGCACGGACTCCGGGTGACTAGATTTGGGGCATTACAGTTGGTATCAGAGGAAGTTTAGTACAAACCTTGGAAGCTAGATTTAGATAAAATCTGATTAGAGAACATAGACTTAAGATTGACTTTGAGGATTAGTATAGAAGAACTTCCTAGAATTTTGGTATTGTAGAGATTTTGTGAGTTTTCCAAGCAATAAATCCCTATCTGGATATGATCAGGTAGAGGCAGCTCTGGAATAGATGTACCTAGGGGTAAAACCCAAAAACACTACTTTGAGCTAGACTCAAACGAGAACTCGTGTATGATAATAGGAATTGCTTCACTCTTGGTTACAACACTCTCGGGGGATATGATTAGGATAATTCTCATTTTCTTTACAAACCATTATAAAGGGTTTTATACTTCCTCAAAGAAAACATTTTTATGATAATGGATTATATTCTTAACTGTTCAATTTATGTTAAGTGTTTTACATGTTTGGAATTATGTATTTCGATTCATAAACTGATTTAGTTCATGCCATTGTTTAGAAATGACGCCTAGTGGAAGGAATGAAAACCGTATCAATGCACACACTCTATGTAGGGATTTCCCTCCTACTCATGATAATTATAGTTGTGCTAGTGATGTAACTGGTGCTGATCATCTAATCACCATACTGGGACAACTCACTCGGGTTATGAATAATAACCTTACCCGTATGTATCACCCTGATCTACAGTGTGGAGGATCAATGTTAGATCACTTCATGAGGAAACAACCACCAACATTCAATGGGAGTACCAATCCATTGGTAGCTGATCAATGGATATGTTCTTTAGAGAAAATATTCCATGCCTTGGGGAGTAGCAAAATGGAAAAAGTTTTCATGACAGTTTACCGCCTCACTGAAGATGATGATCAATGGTGGTCATTAATTCAAAACACTAAGGAAGATGATTAAGTATCAAATATGGAATTGATGTAGTTTAAAGATATTTCGTTAGAAAAATACTTTCTTCGTGACCATCGAGCAGATATGGAAAGACAATTTCTAAGTCTGAGGCAAAAGGAGGATGAGAATGTCGCAAAGTATGAGGCTAAATTTACATGGTTAGCGAGGCATGATGCAGATTATATACATAACCCAAGATGTAAGATTGATCATTTATTTGATGGGTTAAAACTGTTTCTCCGTCGAGCATTAGGCTCACAATCCTTTTCTTTGTACGAAGATATTGTCTCATGTGCTATCAAGACAGAAAAAGAATTCTATAAGTATTACTACTTTAAAGAGAACCAAGAGAAGAAGAGATCTACTGATCACTCTAGAAATGGAAATAAGTGGAATAAGGGAAAGTTTGAATATAAATCCTGTAGTAATTGAGGGAAGAAACAACCCGATACTTTCTTGAAGGGAATGTGAGTCTGTTACAAGTGTGGTGAAAAAGGCCACCAAGCTCATGATTACAGGGGGAAGAAAGAAGCTACTAATGTTCAATGCCACAATTGTAGGGAGATGGGACATTATGCAAATGAATGTCCTAAGCGTCATGGGAACTTACCTCAGAAAAGGCCAAAGGATCAAGGCCAAGCTTATGTTATCACTAGTGCTGAGGTAGAAGCTCCGAAAGACGTGGTGGCAGGTAATTTAATGGTTTCCTCAAGTTTAGAAAATGATTTATTTGATTCTGGATCATCGCATTGTTTCATATCTTCCCAGTTTTCTAAAAAAATTAGATATTTACAATTTTATTTAACAAGGTATTTTTCATTTAAAACTTTTAAGGGAAGTATCATTACTACAAAGTTCTATGAATCAGTTCCCATTAGAGTATATAAATTTTCTTTATCTGTTGATATCATCATCATACCTATGATTGAGTTTGATATAATCCTCGGTATGGATTGTCTTTCAGACTATGATTCTAAGATTTATTGTAAGAAGAAGGAGGTTACAATTTTTTAGGATGATGATAAGGAACGCCTTATCTTTAGAGTAGAATCTTCACCAACTAATTCTTATCTAGATCCACCCCCAGTAGCCCAACTAAATTCAATTATCGGGGAGGAATAGAATGAAATAACTATGGTTGAGGAAATGAATGTTCAAATAGAGGATGTACCTATTGTGAAATAATATGTTGATGTGTTTCCAGAAGATTTACCTGGACATCCACCAGAATGAGAAATTGAGTTTTCCATTGATTTAAGTCCTGGTTCAAGGCATATATTGAAGACCCCTTATAGAATGGCCACTATGGAATTAGTTGAAGTAAATAAAAAACTAGAGGAATTGAGTAATAAGGGATTTATTCACCCAAGTGTTTCTCCATGGGGATCCCCTGTCCTTTTTGTTAAGAAGAAAGATGGATCCATGAGGTTATGTATCGACTATAGGGAAATCAATGCTATAAAAATAAAAAACAAGTATCCCCTACCTCGCATTGATGATTTACTTGACCAACTGCATGGAGATAAGTACTTTTCAAAGACTGACCTTCGATCTGGATATCATCAGTTGTGTGTGAAGAAGGAATACATTTCGAAGATAGAATTTCGAACCAGGTACGGGAATTACGAGTTTATAGTAATGCCTTTTGGGCTGACTAATGCACCCTTTGTTTTCATGGATCTAATGAAAAGAGTTTTCAAGGAATATATCGATGATTTTGTGGTGGTATTTATTGATGATATCTTGATATAATCCAAAATCTCTGAACATCATAAAAATCACTTGCGTATTATATTGAAGACTCTGAGAAGACATGAATTATATGGGAAGTTTAGCAAGTGTGAATTCTGGTTTCAAGAGATTTATTTTTTTGGCCATATTGTCTCTAAGGATGGAATCACTGTTGATCCTTCTAAGACAAGAGCAATCCAAGAATGGCTAGCACCGACGACTATAACTGAGGTACATAGTTTTATTGGTTTAGCAGGTTATTATCGACATTTCGTCCAGAATTTTTCTCGGTTGGCTAACCCATTAACAAAGCTCACACGTAAAGGGGTTAAATTTGTTCGGAAAAAAGAGTATGAAGAATTTTTTGAAGAACTGAAGATAAGATTAGTCAATGCTCTTATATTTACTCTACCATCAGGTAATGAAGGGTTTGTTATTTATAGTGATGCATCAAATGAAGGACTTAGTTGTGTACTTATGCATAATGATAGGGTTATTGCCTATGCATCACGGCTATGAAAATTCATGAGAAAAACTATCCTACTCATGATCTTGAGTTTGCTGCTGTAATTTTTTCTTTGAAGATATGGAGACATTATCTCTATGGTGAAGAATGGGAGATTTATACTAATCACAAGAGTTTAAAGTACATTTTATCACAAAAATAACTCAACATGAGGCAAAGACGATGGCTTGAACTACTCAAGGATTATGATTGCATGATACACTACCACCAGGGGAAGGAAAATAAGGCAGCAGATGCTTTGAGTAGAAAGGATCATGGAGTTTTAAACAAGATGAGAGTTGAAAGGGATCCAATTTTCATGGATTTAGTAAAGGTGGATATGGGAATAACCATGGAAGGTGAAACATCAATGATTTTTCAAATGGTTTCCAAACCATCTTTACTAGAAAGGATTAAGAGTTCTCAGATCGATGAGGAAGAATTTCAAAAGAGGATTAAAGCTGTAAATGATGGGAGATTGAGAGACGTTGTGTATGAAGAAGGAATTTTGAAATTTGGGAAGAGACTTTGTGTTCCCGATATACCTGACCTGAAAATGGAATTTTTAGATGATGCTCATAGATCCAATTTCTCTATACACACTAGGAGCACCGAAATGTATAGAGATTTGAAGGAAAATTTTTGGTGAGACAACATGAAGAGGGAGATTGCTGATTTTGTGTCAAGATGTATGGTTTGTTAACAAGTGAAAGCTGGAAGGAAAAAACCTGGAGGAGTCATGAAACCTCTTCCCATACTTGAGTGGAAATGGGATAATATCATGATGGACTTTGTCATGGGACTACCAAAAACTCCTAGAAAGAATGATGCAATATGGGTTATTGTTGATCATCTTACCAAGTCAGCACATTTTATTGCTATAAGAGAAGATCTACCACTTGAATGTCTAGCAAGGCTATATATTAATGAAGTTGTGAGACTTCATGGAGTACCCCTATCGATTTTTTCTGATCATGATCCCCATTTTACTTCAAGATTCTGGAAGTGTCTTCAGAAGGCCTTGGATACTGAACTTTGTTTGGGCACTGCCTTCTACCCTTAAATAGATGGACAATCAGAACAGACTATTCAAACCTTATAAGACATGTTGAGATCCTTCTCACTTGACTTTCAAGGTATGTGGGATCAATATTTACCTCTGGTATAATTTTCCTATAACAATAGCTTCCATTCAAGTATTCAAATGGCACCATATGAAGCGTTATACAGAAAGAGATGTTGCACACCAACCTGTTAATATGGTGTTGGTGAAAGAAAACTCGTAGGCCCAGAACTGGTGGAGGAAACAATGGAAAAGGTGAAGGTAATCCAAAACTACATCAAAGCAGCTCAAAGTAGGCAGAAGAGCTATGTTGACAACCGAAGGAAGGATTTGGAATTTCAGGTATGAGATCGTGTTTTCTTGAAGGTATCTCTATGGAAGGGTGTTAAAAGTTTCGTTAAGAATGGAAAATTGAGTCCCGGGTACATCAGACCATTCAAAATTCTAGAACGAATTGGGTTTGTATCTTACCATTTGGCAATGCTTCCAAGTCTCTCCAAAGTTCACGATGTGTTCCACGTATCATTGTTGAGAAAATAAATGCCTGAACCAACGTATGTACTCACCTATGATGAATTAGAACTGGAACCTGATCTATCTTATTGAAAAGAGACCATCAGGATTCTTGATACCAGAGAACAAGTGCTGAGAAACCAGACAACTCGTCTGGTAAAAGTTCTATTGGGAAACCAGAAGATGGAAGAGGCAATATGGGAACCCGAGGAACTTGTAATGAAGAACCACCAGAGTCATTTCATGTATTAGTATTATAGAAATTTCAAGGATGAAATTATTTGAAGTAGGGGAGAATGTAACACCCCATGCTTCCACGGTACGCTTCTCATTGAATAAAACAGTAGCGTGTGTTGTACGCAACTTCGAGTTCTAACACACACCACAACCAATCAAACTAGCCGTTATGAAAAGTAATACAAACATTTTGAAATTTTATACATTTTATCTTTCAAAATGGACTTTATTTTTGAATTCTGAATATCGAAATTAGCTTAGGGTGAATTTTTGGTACTTTTTTGATAACTTTCATATTTTGATGAATAGTGAAAATTACTAAATTTTAATTAAAAATAACTTTTTTAATAGAAATAATTAATAGTGTTAAATTAAGAATTTGAGTGATTTTAGAGTATAATTAGATTATATTTTTATCATTTAATCCAATCTTGGTCATTGGATATAAATTCACATTTAAACTGGACATAAGCAAGTGTCAATCTTTTGATAGTTATTATCTCTTAAAAACACACTTTTTGTTTTAACAACAAGAATTAATTTTAAATTAATTACTAACACTTCTGTGTTTTTAATTTAGAAAAATGGATTATATATTTATAATCAGGAGGTCCAAATTGTGTAAATAGGTAACTTTTATTTTTAGACATTTTGAATAATTACTTCGGTAATTATTTTATTTACCGTGGTTAAAGGGTAAAACTGGTAAATAAGGGTAAAAAATAATACTATAATAATAATAAATTATCGTAAATCGTGTCCTAACCCTATTGGTTGATACATGTACGACCATGGGCATATTTGGGTCGATTTTGGGACCCCATGGATCCACTTGTAAGTGATAATTACACTTTATATTAATTAAGTTAAAGTAAATAAAAAAATGACATGAGCATATATCTTTTAGAAAAATAATTTTTACATAGGGTTATATATGTTATATTTTCGACTATAAATATTAATTAGAAATATAAAAATATTTCCTACATAATTTCATTTTATTTATAATTTTTAGACATTGAATAATTAAATTTATTTATGACACAATAATGATGCAGTATTTTCCTTATTAATGAATGAATCAAATAATTGGTATTATAAATATTAAAATAAATATAATTTGAAAGTTTTTATGCCATAAAATAATTTTAATGATTAATATGACATTTTAGGATTTCTTAAATGAATTTGTTTCGAATTAATAAAGTTTTTAAGACTTAAAAAAATCAATTATTAAATAGTGTCAAAATTGACATAAAAGAGTTTTTAAAACAAATATTATACTATTAATTAATATTCTATTCCTAAAAACATATGGTTAGGCCAAAATACTTATATAATGATAGGTTTATCATTAATGGACCATTTTGGGGTCTCTTGGAAGTATATAGTAATTTTATTATCCATATAATATAAAAATACAAAGTGACATGGTAAATGTCAAACTATTTAACAAATAGATAAATATAAATGATAAGGTTAATATAGTGACCCAAACATGTCTAAAATATATTGAATGAAATTATTTCGATCCATACCCACCTTATACTTTTAATAATTCACTTTTGAGCCATTAGAAACCTAATATGAATTTTTTATAAATTAATAGTTTAAGTTTTTTTAAAGAGCCCCTCCTCCCCCTTATAAAAGGGCACCACTTCTAACCAATTCTTCATACCTTCAAAGCCTTTTGGTTCGGCCAACCTCTGCCCAAATACCCTATAAAATATACTCCCTCAATCCTAGAGGCATTACTTTATTCATAAAGCCAATCTAAGGAGCCCTTTTGATCAAGTCAAAAAGAAGAACCCGAAGAAGAGGTAATGTTTTCACCACCCTCTTTCAAGTTCCTTTCTTCTTCAACTTATTATTTCTTTGTTATTTCCATTCTAAAATAATAACTCTAGTATATTCTATATAATTTGATGTTATTTTAGATATTGTACAACCATATCTAGTATTCTATCCATCCATTGAATGACATGTCACCATACGTGCGTACGTACGACCTACCGTCTCCACGTCGTGGTGTAATTGTTATTCAATACATTATTATTTGGATGGGTATAATAATGATGTGTAATTTATGTAAATAATAAATAAAACATTATAATTATTCGTTATATAGGATATAACATCCAATCATATATTATTTTAATATCAAAAGAATGATATTGTCACTCGTGCGTACGTACGGATTACCATCTCCACGAACACGATGAGATTCATTCTCCATCGTATCCATTCAAGACTAAATTTTATTTGAAGATTAAAAATAATTTTTAGAGACATGATATCATTATGGATATTAATAATATAAATCCCATCCATAACATATATGGCTCACATAACAAATAATATAAAGATAAATGAATCCGTTAACACCCGAAATAATGATAATACGAAGATATTATTAACAAAGCAATGTTAAAAGATCATATATGATATTATATTAATGTATATGATAATTTTATAATTTAATAAAAATTATTTATCCATTATACAGGAGGTTAAACTACCCTCAACCAAGGAAAAGTACAAGGTAAGGGTTTATTTCACAATCTCTTCCTTATCTGAGGTTTTTTTATACATAATTATCTACTGGGTCCTCTTTATCATCCACATCTACGTTTCTTAAAAATGTATTTCAAATCATTATTAATATTTTATATACTATGGTTTAATGTCATTTATACCCTTGTTTAATTTTTATAAGATGTTTATAATGGAATCTTTCCGTCGCTTTCCAAACAAGGTCTTTTTTAACCTTTTCGACAAAATTAAGGTAAGAATGTATTTTTTTAACTTATACGGTGGGTGTGACTATTTTCCGCCATTATAAAATCATTGAAGCTTCCCTTACAATATTATAAGAATATTTCGAAAGTAAATGTTTTATTTTATAATTATGTGACTTTTGAATTATTTTAAAAAAAGAGATATTTTTCTCAAATAGTTTTGATTTCATCTATGTCAACATCCTTTGATGGATTTTAAGCTTATTTGAAGTTGATTTATTATGATACAAAACTTAAATATTGTATTGAAGGTTTTGTGATATGTTTTACTATGGATGTGTTATTTTTATACCATTTATGGTTTATGGAGAAAGTATTGACATTTCATATGCTAGTTCTAATACTAATGTTTATGTTATGTTTAAACCTGTTCATATGAGGAATGAATTGTAATTAATAAGTGGAGGGTGGAGCCCACTATAGCTCCTCGATGCATCGGTAGGTATCATGAGAAAAACTAGCGTCTTGGCACAAGGCCTTGACAAAATCTTATTTATAGTCTTGGTACAAGGCCTTGACTATGTGGTTATGATAATATGGCATTATGCATTCCATCATTATGAAAGTGGTTATTGATATTTCATGTGATTATTCGACTAGTAGAATATTCATGTGAATAAGTAAATGGAATTATTTCATTTTATTTCTGCCATATTATGCTGAAGTTCAAGTTTAAAACGCGTTTGTTTTAGTTAAACATTGCCTTAAATGTTTATGCTTATTTATGAAAGTTTCTGCTATATTGTTATCCTTAATGGGCATTTGAGCTCACCCCTTTCTATGTTTTATTTTTCCTAGGATGTGAAGAAGTATTTTATGAATGACCTGTAGGGATAGTATAAGGGGATATGAGTGTGGAGACAAGATGTTGTTGTAGTTTTTACTTTATGATGTAATGTAAAGTTTATGAATGTATTTAGTTATTATAAGGCTACTAAACTAATCGGTCTTTTGAGACTTGATCTTTTGTGATCATTGCAATGTTATGTAATAATGCACCGACTCTGGGTAACTGGTGTCGGGGTGTTACATGATATAAATGAGTGGGAAGCACAATATTAAGTAAAGAAATCACTACTAAAGATACAATAAATATGGTACATATCACTGTCACTATAACTGCATCTACCACTGCTAGAAAATCATATACTATGTGAAAGTTATTCAATCATGAGTCCTATGGCTAGATCACTATATTATTTGAAGCATCTAACTATGCCACAATATCCTTTAGTTATGATAATCTGTGACCATATCGATGTGTAGATATAGCCTGAAAAAATGTTACAAATGACCATAATATCCACAATTGTTACACATATTTGTAGTTGAAGTACAAGAATTTCCGGTGTGTATAACCTTTCTAAAAATATAGAAATTCATTGGAACACCACTAGCGGAAAAAAGAGGTGCTGAATAGGCCTACTGATGAGAGCCACCTACACCACTCTTATGATGATCTTTCCACTTCCTCTTTTCCCCCTGTATGCCCCTAAAGCTACCACTGGGTGGAAGTGAAGATGAAGAATATCAAACCTTCCCTTCCATATTCATCTCATACATCATATATTTGTCTATTATCTCTATATATATTGAAATACTCATCATAGATACATGTGAATTGATATCCAATTTCAAACTCTATAGGTACTTCTGAGCTTTCAGTTGGTCATCCTTCACAACCTCTAGTAAAAAATTAACTAACTCGGAAAATCAATTAGTGTGGGATGAAACCAAACAATATCCTTGATGTAAAGGGAGTAAATCCAGAGACATCACCATTATCAGTGAATATATAAAAAACTACTTTTAGAATAGAGTCTTAAAACCCTTCCTGTCTAATCCTACATTCCTATCCATCTATACCATGGAATACAACCAATGATTTTCTAGACCCTCAAGTATGAACGTCATGCACTTCACCTTGATACTCTCATGTGTATCCAGGAATTAAAAAATCTAGTCGATCTTTTCAATCCAATCCTCTGCCTCTTAAAGTTTATTAATACCCTTAAGTAATGGTGGATTCACATACAAGAACTCCTATGATCGATCACTATCTATTACATCTTCTGGTTTTACCTCAACAACTGATTTCTGGACTTAATATATATTCTAGTTGGTAGAACAAACTTCCCACATGATAACCATGATTAAATTAGGATCTTGGGGTGGATTACCTTGAAGAGAAATAGCTTCACCCTCTTATTGAACCTATATAAGTTGTCTTGGAGGCATAATGTTGCACACCAAAATAGAAGAAACAATAAGACAAAGATTAATCATAGTTAATACCAAAAAACACATAATAAAAACTAATATTAAGATAAAGAACACAAAATAGGAGACACACATCCCATAAACCCATGGTAACTTGAGTCTCGCTACAATAAGAGATAGACAAGAACTCACTACAACCTACCTCTCATGTCCTGACAGTCCTTTATCGAGTCTACCAAACATCCCAAGATAAGGAATCTTGAAGACATACCACCTTTGATACCAAACTACAATGAACCTGACTCGGATACCCTCTCATTACTAGTTTTTTAACCAAATTTCCACATACCTGAAGGGATTTCCCAATCCCCATGGTCTAGAATCTGGCATCCATGAGACAATAACAAATAGAGGGAATTATTTCACCCAACACGAATTAGAAAACATGATATATATATATATATATATATATAGAAAGAGTGTCATAAAGCACAAAAATATATTTTATAATAGATAGAAACAATGGAAGTGATAAAACTAAAAGAGTAGAAAAATAATTTCCAATATACAAGTCCAACTACAAATGAAGACCTAACTAAAAATACTACCCTAACAGTCTCCATATGATAGCTTGGGAAAACTCCTACCATATCATCACCGGCTACTCAAACCCAGCTGATGGAAAACCTTTCTACCTCACCATGGAACCTTTACTTTCCCTACATTAAAATACATAAAAAAGTCTATGCACCACCATAGGTGTGTGTAGGGTGTGAGATAGTAGGCTCAGTAAGATCCCACCCAGGTGTTCCATAACAAGTCTATGTACAAATAATCCCATCATGCTAAAATTTAAAGAAAACAAGGCATGTTATACATTTTATATGTTTTTATATCAAAATCAGGAAAAAACATTTAATTTCTTATTTTTCAAAATTTACAAATAAAGAAGGTAAATCAATTTCAAAAATTACATATACATATATCAAAATAGATATATCAGATCAAAACAAATATAATATCACATATCATATCAAATCCGTGGAAGTACAACCAAAATAGTAAAATCTAAAAGCATAGTTAATATCAGGCCAAGGATCACACTAGTCCATGATAGCTAGTAAACTCATACCTAGAATATAAAATCATACACATCAATTACCTAGACACATGTATTGAATCTAGAGACTATAGGAACGACCAAGAAAGTGAACCCCCAATAAGTCTAACATTTACCTATAACAATAGGCATAGGGAGTAGAGGAAATCCTTATGAGAAAACCCCCTGATAGTGGATGAGGCCTCTTACTACAACTTCCACCAAAGTACCCAAGGCTTCCCATGTGCTCTATTTTAGAAAACCATTTCATCAAAACCATGATTTTAAAAGAATTTCACAAATTCATTTCAAAATTCTTTAAAAACATTTTTTATTCCCCAAAACTAGGGGAAACCCATATTTTATCAAAGACCCATTTTTACACACAAATCAATCATGATAATTCATTCACAAAACAATTTATAAAAGTATGATCAATTCAGTTCATCCATAATAGGCAAGAGATGGAATCACCTACCTCAATAATCGGGTCACACATGTCCGCAATGAGATCCACCAACAAAGAGAACACAATGACGCCAACAAATTCCCTAGAATCATTCTAAAAATATCATAATCAATTCAATTTTTCAAAAGGGGTTAGGGAATAAGAAATATCACAATATAAATCAAGAATGAAAACCTGCCACACCACAACCAACAAATAATCAGACACTGAGACAAGATAACATAGTCGATCTAGAAAGGAATCAAGAAAAACATCATCACATATCAACAAATCCAATAACTAAATGAAATTTCACTACTGTGATCAAAGGCAATGAAGAAGTAGAAAGGACTCATCACCTGGAGAGATGTAACCCATCAAAAATGATGTTAAATCACTGAATGAATTGATTTATATTGAGTGGAGGTACCTAGAATCACAGAAGAATGATTTTAGGTTGGGAGGGAATAGGGTTGTGGAATAATGAAATAAGAATCCACTTTACAATTCCCATAAATCCACAGATTTTCAGACATACACGACGTGTAACCCCTTTACATTTCATGTAATCCACGAAGCCCACATACACCAAAAAACCCATCATTATTTTATTAAAAACCCAATTTTCACCATTATATGTTGTGTAATATTTATAAGGAATGTAAAAATTCATGATATGTATTCATCTCATGACATCTTCCTAGTGAAAAATACACATCACGTACTTCCATTACATGGCGTGTAAATTCCAAGTAGATAGTGAAAAATCTATATTATTACATGAAAACCCAAACCAACACAGGCATTCTCTAAACTCAGAGAGAACCTCACTAATCTAATACATTTTTATACCTGTAATCCATCAATTCAAACAAACATACATCCCTGAAATTTAATTCATTTTTCCCAATAAATTCTCTCCATCACGGAGAGTCCCAATACACACCCAATTAAAGAGGAAAACAAAGAGAAGGGAATTAACTAAATTATGGTAAACCGATGTTATAGTGATGTGGACCCTTAGTGGTTATTGATCCAATATACAAGAGAGGAAGAAGAAATTGAAATTTTTTAATGGAAATATTTTAAAGCAATATTCTATGATAAATATTTCCCTAATGTTGAATAAACAAAAATAAAATAAATATTCATCATATTAAATAAAAAGTAATAAAATAGTGTTTTCAAGTATATAAATACCTTTTCAATAATATATAGGTATGATACATATTATATACATAATCAATAGATAAATATTTACCATTTATTTGACATCCTTAAGACAAACTTTTAAATGGAATTTATTTCTCAATATTTTTCATCATATGATGAAATAATATTATGGGTTATCAATATAGAGAATGAATTTTCTAGATCCTATATCCTAAATGGAAATTCAGAGAATAAGAGGTCCACTGAGAATGAAGAAAATGGTAATGTTTTAAATAATAATAAGGGAAAAAATAAATTTACATCATGTGAAAATTTTGGAAATGAAAACCTGGGAAAATGTTTGAAGGTTGTGGGAGTTTGTTATAAGTGCCGAGATAAGGTTTATATGGATAATGAGTGAAAAGTTAGAAAGAAACCAATTATTCTCAATGATTAAAATATAGAGAATATTAAAACAAATTACACAAGCTTTAAGGGATCCTACCATATAAGAGGTTTATGGGTGAAGGAAAAACTTATGTGATCACTAAAATTGAGGTAGAAGTTCCCAAAGATGTGGTGGAAGGTACTTTAATCATAGACTCAAATTTAGAAAATGATTTATTTGATTATGTATCACAACAACATTTTATACATTTTATGTTTATAAAGAAAATTATATTTTTACCGAGCACCTTAAGATATGTTTTCTTAGTCAAACTCATAGTGGAAATATCACTATAGTACAGATGTGTCAGCCAGTTATCATTATAACACATAAACATTCCCACTTTTTAGAATTTATTACTATACCTATGGTAAATTTTTATATAATACTTTTTATATATTTTCTTTCAAAATATTATGCAAAAAATTATTTCAAAGTGTAGGAAATTATTAATCCTAATGAGGATGTTGAATTCCTTATCTTTAGATAAGATAATTATTCATTGGAGTCATGTTTAGATCGACCTATATTATCTATTGTAAATGATACTATTTGGGAAGAATATCCAGAACAATATATGGATGGGGAAATTATTCTTCAAATTGAGGATGTATCTATTTTATAGTAACACATTGATGAATTTCCTAACGAATTATCTAAATATACACCAGAACATGATGTTGAGTTTTCCATCAATTTAATCCCTAATGCGAGACCAGTATCAAAGAATCCCTAAAAGATAACCACCCTGAAATTAGTGGAGTTAAAGAAATGGCTATAAGAGTTCCATGATAAGATATTTATATACCCTAGTGTTTCACCTTAGGGAGCCCCTATTCTTCTCGGTAAGAATAAAGTTGGATTTATGAGTTTATGCATTGATTACAAGTAAATCGATGCCATTATTATAAAAAAGTATCATCTACCTTGATTTTATGACTTTTTTGATCAACTTTATGGAGCTCAATATCTTTATAAGATTTAACGTTATTCTAAGTATTATAAATTTTTAGTAATAAGGAGGATATTCTGAAGAAATAATTTTATACGAGGTATAGAAATTATGAGCTTACCATAATTCCCTTTGGATTGACTAATTCACTCTCTATTTTAATAAATATAACGAATATAGTATTTATGTAATATATTGAATTTTTTTTTGAATTTATTGATGATATAAGGGTGTAATATAAAATCTACGCAGACTATGGGAATCACTTGCAGATCATTCTTGATACTCTTATAGAAAAAGTGTAATATGGGAAATTTAAAGGGTGTGAATTATGGATTTATAAAGTTTCATTTCTTATCCAAATTGTCTCTAATGATGGAATATAATTTAATCCTTCAAAGATAAAGACAATCAAAGAATATCCTATACTAATGAACATAACTGAGGTATGCGGTTTCATTGGATTGGCAAGTTACTAGTAGTGATTTTTTAAAAATATTTCTCGATTGGAAAACCTATTAACCAGGATTATATATAAAGGGGTTAAGTTCACATGGTAAAATGAATATAATGAATGTTTTGAAGAATTGAATATGATATTTTTGAATTATTTGATTTTTTTACTTTACCTTTAGGAAATGATGGTTTGTAACATATACTGGTATATAAAAACAAAGGGATTGGTCGGGTCCTTTTGCAGAAGGATAATGTTGTTGCCTATGAATAAAAGTAGTTATATAATCATGAACAAACTACACAAATCATGATCTTGAGTCGGTGTCCATAATAATTTCTTTAGAGATATGGGAACATTATCTTTATAGATAAATATGTTAGATATATACAGACCTTAATATCCTAAAATACATATTTTCATAGAAAAACATCAATATTTGGTAAAGGTGATGACTGAAGATACTCAAAGATTATGATTTATCAATTTACTAACACCCAGAGAGGAAAATAAGGTAGTGGATGTATTGATAAGGAAAGATCATAAAGTCTAGACCAAAATAAGGATCATAGGGATCCTATGTTCATGGATTTAATGAATATGAATATGGGTGTTATTAAGGAAGGGGATACATCATTCCACTTTTAAATGATTTCTAAACCATATTTATTTGAAAAGGACAATAAAATTTCATCTTGATTATGAGAATTTTCAAATGATGATTGAAGTCATAAATTATGGGAAACTGATATAATTCTTATATAAAAACAGATTTATGAAATTTGAAAAGTGGCTATGTGTTATATCTATATTCGAGCTAAAAATGAAGTTAATAGATGATGATCATAGCTTTAAATTCTCAATACACCTTGGTAGCACCAAGATTCATAGATAATTGAATAAACATTTTTATTTGGATAATATGAAGTGTGAAATTTCATATTATATGTCAAGATGTTTGGTTTTTCAAGAGGTGGAGGATGATTTGCAACATCCTAGAGGTGTCATGAAACCTATACTTATTCTTATGTATAAAAAGGATGATATTACTATATAATTTGTCACAGTATTACCAAATACTCCTTGAAAAAATGATTCAATATGGGTTATTTTTTATCAAATTATAAAATCTACAAATTTCCTCATTCTAAGAGAATATTTAACTCTTGATTTCCTTCTATAACTCTATATTAATGATGTTGTTAGACTTTATGTCACATATATTTCAATAATTTCTAGTCATGAACCTCAATTTACAACAAAATTTTATAAAATTATTTAGAAAGATATGGATACTGATCTTCATTTGAGCACTATGTATCAACCTAAAACCGATAGATAATCTAAAATAACCATTCAAACTCTAGATGACATATTGAGTTCATGATCACTTGGCTTTCATGGTATGTGGGATTAATATTTCTCATTGATTGAGTTATCCTATAACAGTTGCATCCATTAAAGTGTTAAAATGGCGACATTTGAATCATTATATAGAAAGATATTTCATACTCAAAGTTGTTGGGATATAGTTGGTGAATGAAAACTTATGGGCCCGCAACTTTTTGAGGATGTAACAGTGAAGGTAAAGAATATTCAAACCCATATTAAATATTCTTAAAGTAGTAAAAAGAGTTATAGTGATGATAGAAGGAAGGATTTGAAATTTGAAGTGGGAGATCACATTTTCATGAAAGTATGTACACATAAGGGTGTAATAAGGTTTTTTTAAGGAATGAAATATTATACCCTGGTATATTAGACCTATTGAAATTTTGGAATAAATTGGAAATGTTGATTACCATTTTAAAAAAATCCACCAAACCTCTCTAAAGTACATAATGTGTTCTATGTATCATTATTAAGGAAGAACATTCTAGAACCTACATATGTTCTCACTTATAAGGAAAGTGAATTGGAACCTAATATATCTTACTACGATGAGCCTATCTAGATGTTAGACACTAGAGAGTAAGGGTTAAGGAATTAGAAGACTCGACCAGTAAAAGTGATTTTGAGAAAAATTTTATAGATGAGGTAATGATAGAACTTGAAGAAATTATGATTAAGAACTACCCAAATTTATAAATGATCAAAATTCTAGAAATTTTGAGGAAAAATGTTTTGGAAGGAATAATGTAACACTTGAGGTTCAATTTTTGTAAGATTTTTTTTAAAGAAACAATACCACAATACACATAGTTTTATACATGAATTTGATTAACACCTAAATTAATTTTTTTATAAATTTAATTTTTTTGAAATTATTTTTTCAATATTAACTTATGGTGAAATTTTGAGAATTTCTTTAAATGATAGAATTTTCAGTGAATTGTGAAAAATATTGATTTTTAATATACCATCATTGATTTTAATTAAATAAATTAATTTAAAATACCATTTATAATTTATATTTTCTCCTAATGTAAAATATGATATATTTTATTTAGAATAATCTAATTTAAATTGACAATTTTCTTTATTTTGATATAAGTTAACTTTTATTCCTAAAATTGAATTTTTATAAAAAACATTCATTGGTTTTGGCACATTTATATGAAAATAAATTTATGAAACTTACTAAAGATGAGTCTCAAAAAATGTATACTATATTTGGAATTATGTGGCTCAAATTTTTTAAATATATATATTTTATTTTTAGGCATTTTGAATAGTAACCGTGGTAAAATTTATCACATCAATAAAGGGTATATCAAGAAATTAAGGTAAAATATAATATGTTAAGGAATTAAGAATTAACCAAAAACTTTAATTTATTTCATTTAATATGATATATTTATATATATCCATCCTAAATTTGGATATATGTAATTTTTGTGCTATTTGACCATGGTAATGATATTTATATTATTTTAAGTAAAGAAAATTTCAAAATTTCCTTCTCTTAATTTTAATTTATTTTATAAGTACACATATGGATAATAATACATTAGGAATGAATTTTTTTTATTTTTAACATAATTAGTCTATTTTTATCATTTTAATTTATTTTAATTTTTATTCATTGAATAATCAACTTAAATGATTTTGTAATGTCGACACAGTGTTTATTCAATTAATAGAAGAAAAAAATAAATGATTTTAAAAATATTAAAAGTAACAAAATTTAGATGATCTAATGTATACCAATAAATATATATATATATATATAATATTATTGATGTGATAAAGGTATATAATCAAATATCTTTATTATCATGTTGTTTTCAAATTCAAATTAAATGAATAGTTCCAAAAATGACATTAATGATTTTTTATAAAAAAAATATTTTATTAAATGGTTTAAATTTTTTAAAATTCATATATTTAGCCAATTGAATTTTATATTGTTTAAAACATAAATCATGGAATATTTATGGTTATTTTTTATTTTTATCGTAACATTCATGATCCTTAAAGGGTAAAAAACATTAATATTCCCGTAATTTTCAAATGGGTTAATGGGGGGGTTAAAACTAAAATACATGACTGAAAACCTAACTAAAACCTATAAAACGTTAATTTTATGATAGTATTTTGACTCATACTCTTCTTAAATTCAAATTATATCAGTTATTATCCATTTTTATATTAAATAAAGTCTATATTAATTTAATATTTTTATAAATTCCATGAATGTCCCTACCATTACTAAAAGGACACCCCTTAGCTATTTTATTTATCGAGTTTATCTTCTCAAAATTCATATCCAAGTTATAGAGGTTATGTTATTCCTAAAAGACAAACCCTAAGTCCCTTAAGAGAAATTATAAAGCAAGTCTTCTGAATAATAAGTAATCTTATTTACTGACCCTCTCATGTTTATTTCTTATTCTACTTCCTTTAAATATATTATAACCATTCTAAAATAATAAATAAAGTATCGTCAATATATGTATATGTTATTTTGATTTTGGGACAACCATATTCCATCTCTTTTCCATCCTATATAAATAAAAAATACCTCTCATGGGTATGTATGCCTTATAGTCTCTACGTAGCGGTGTAATTCATTTTTTATCACCATTTTGCTCAGATGGTTATAAAAATAGAAAAATGAATATATATGATATTTATGAACTAATTAAGTTCATGAAATTATAATATCATATCTACGTTATTACCTTCTAATTAATTATAAATTGATAACGCCTCTCATTCATATGTGTGGACTACCACCTCTATAAAGAGATATGATATGTTTTTCATTTCCAGATTTATATCATGATTAGAATTCTAGGGATTATAAAACCATAATCAAAGTATAGGGACTAAAACTTATATGAAAAATCATTCATGAGAAAATAAACTAGATACTATCTGAAATAATGATAATAATGAAATATTATTAATGAAAGGGTGATATGATGTTATAAAAGGATCATATATGATATCAATATAGTTCTAGTATTAAATAATAACTTTTTTAAAACTATTATATTGGAGGTTAAATCACATTAAACTAAGGTAAAACACGAGGTAAGGGTTTTATTCACTCAATTTCCATTCATTAGGTTATACTTACACTTCATTAACTATCATATTTCATGATTATGTGTGAATTGAACTACGATTATATTATGTTTTATTTTAACCTATTTTATGTGGATTTAATTTTTTTACACATTTTCACTTCATTGACTAATTATCACTTCAATGATACGATCTTTCTAAGGGATTTCATCTCAATTTCTACTCCATTAATATATATTTGGTATTATGAACATATTAACATTTATATGGTGTGTATATTTCCCATTTAATGTATTTAAAATGAATATCTATTTATTAGTGATGATTAAAATTTCAATTGAAGTTCCCTCTATCATGGGGTTACAATTTAAAAGTCACCAAATTAGTAAGAATTATTTTTAGAATCTCATTTTGCTTTTATTGAATATATTTTTCATTGAAGGAATATTATAATATATCTTTCATGAACATAATATATTTTATAATATTCCAGAAATTTAAGTATTTTCCATGATTTATTTCAAATCTTTCTTTCTATGGAAATTGTATCAAGAAAAGAAATTATTAAAATAAGAATCAATCTTATTTATTTTTTCGATCAGTAAATTTTTCTTCTATCTTTATATTTGTTTAAATTATTTTAAACTATTTATTTCAATTTACCCAAATTAATTATTAATGAAATTCTATGTTATCTTAGATTTTTTATATTTTTTTGAAAGGAATATTTCTAATTTTTTCCAAAAGGGTCATTTTAATCATTCCTTATAAAAATTCAAAAGGAATGTTTTCTTTTTAATACGTACAAAATTAACAAATTTTCCCACTATTAGAACAATTTTAAAATATTTAGATTATTCAGAAATATTTCAATGAATTTATAAAGAAAAATCTTTATAAAAAAAATATTTTAAACGATTCACTTCCAATTTAAGCTATTCTTTATAAAGATTTGTTTTACTATAAAATAAAATTTTATAACGAATTGGTAGTCTTATTTTTTATCTTACTAATTTTTTTCATTAAATTTATCTTGAAACATTATCTTTATTATTAACAATGGACATTAAATTTCTCTTAAATATCCATATTATTTGTCTCATGGATATTATTATTTCATAAACCATACACCATTTCTACATATAGTGTTTTATTTTGAAATTTAAATGACTGAATTATGAATTATTGATATTCCATATTCTTTTCTTAATATATACATTTTCTATGAGGCATTTTATTTATGAATTAAATTGATAATTCAATATATGATGAATTCATTGTACATGTAGTGACAGATGGGTCCCATAATTTTATTTCCCTTCACTGCATCAACAAGTATCATGAGAAAAACTAATTAGGCACACATATTAAATGGGGTTTTGTTTTATGCCTACCCATAGTTTAAACTGTCTTGGAACAATGCCTTGAACATAAATATATCATGATTTATGAGTTCATTACACCCAAAATTAATCATTTCATTCATTTAGATTTTAGTTTTAACTATCTATGAGATTATTTCATTTCATATTATCAATATATGAATTTAATTCTATAGTGACTGATTGAATGGGATGTGATATCTATTATTTAACTTTCTATTTTGATTATTCCTTATTTACTCACAATATTTTCTGTTGTACTTAACCCTTGCAAAGAATTTTAGATCAAACTTATTTTGTTTCCTCTCCCATGGATATATATAATATATCTTTTAATTAGTTTCAATGATTCTGAACATTTTATTTTGTTGTGTTCTATATTTTATTTCCAATTTAAAATGATAATCACGTATTTAACTAGTTTTTAAAAATACTAAACTGATAGATCTTTTGGTATGGGATATTATGCTAATGTAATAATATAGACACTAGATCTAGGTTACTAGATTTGGGATTGTTATATATAGGAAAGTAGGTGATTTATATATCATAAATGGAACTATTTTCAATGTTATATCACGATTGAATTGGTCTATTGGGTTTGAGTAACATATTTACTACTACTTTCTGTAAATATAATTCTCATCACCAAAAGGAATGGAATATACATTCATGGTTTAGTGAGGATTTTTGGAATACATGGTTCTGTATGACATTCATACATTTTTGTTATAAATGGGATTTGGTTTTGTTTATATTATTGAGTTGAATCTAATTGGTGGTTTTTTTATTTTATAATTGATATTAATAAGGGAAATTCCTTATATATGTGTGTTTTGTACCCTAAATTATATCCACTATAATGACTCAGGATTCCATCGTTAATCACTTATAATATATTAATTAATATTTCTGATTATATTGAAAAAACAATGTAGAGTTGAGACTTTCATAGAGCCTGGTATTAATATATTAAAAATTACATATTAATATTTTTTATCCCCCACAAACATATTTGAGAATAATTATTTTCTTTTTAACGAAAACTTACATGGGAAGACTAAGACAATTCTTAACTTAAAAACACGGATTTTACCTCAGGGTGGTTATAATTTTTATCCACTTTAGGGAATTGAGAGTTTATCCACCATTAAAGGATTTTATTATTAAAATGATTATGGGTTAATTTTTTTAATAAATTAATACAATAACTATTTAACATATTTTCCCTTTATTGAGTCTCATATTCCATAAATCCTTAGTTTGAGCCCCGAACACCTAGTATTTTAGAGCATCTATCATGGGGGGATCCGTGATATTTGGTTAAAGAGGATTCACATGATCAATAAATGAACTTAATAGGAATCATCAGTGACTCTAACATGGATTTTTTCTTCTCTTGATATCAAAAATTTAATGAGGTAGAGATTTTTATAGCGATTTATTTTATCATTCTAATATGTTTGTGCAATGATTTATTTATGTTATTCTTTCAATTCAAAATTCATATATCCCTATCAAATTTTGATTTTCTAATTGGTTGATATTATTTCATTTTTTATTGTTTTTATCTATTTCTTAGTTACAAAATCAATGATCAATGGTCAGGTTTTCAATGAAGAACATTGAAAATCCATTTTATTATTTTTTGGATTTCTCCAGCTATTCATAATGTCATGATCACCAAAATTTGTCTTATTCAATGGTTTGATTAATAAAAATCTATCTTGAGTCACAATAAAATACATTGATTTTCAGCATTACTTTCATATTAACAAGGGATTTTTGTCTTGGGGGAGAACTTTTAGATTATAGAGGGTGTGATGGGATAAGTTATTCCTTAATAATTTATAGTGGTAAGTTGGAAAATATAGATGACCACTGAGTACCTACAGATCCTAATTTCACACCATAGATTGTGGGAAACCAACCTATGAATACCATACATTCCCAAGCAATGAATTTTGTTTGATTTTGGATATTATTAAAGGTGAGATCAATGGGATAATAAAAAAGATTTGGAGAAACACTGATTTTGGTAAAATCTCGACTACACAAAATAAATATTGGAAGAACATACACTATCCATTTCATGGGCATGATGGATAGAGTTTGATCAGAGTTAAATATCACATGTTGTGTGGCCCAAAACACATGTCATGTATACATCAATAAAAAAAATGTCATGTAAATGGGGTATATTCCCTAGTTTTATTTTTTAATTACTTGTTGTGAAGGTCAGGATCAAACATCATATGATGGTGGAACACAACCACATTCCCTCTAGCCGTACATGTTTAGTAAACAAATTGTAACAATACACCATATGTGCTATTGGTCAAACTGTGTACTTATTTATGGATTAGTTTTTTTGTGTCTCCATTTCTGAATCACATATTTTGTAATATCAATTTTCTATCAAAGGTTTTACCCTATGTAAAATAATATGGAATATTTTACATTGATATCAGAGATGATACATGATGAAATATAATAGGGTTATTCACCTGAACATTAGAAAACCGATGCTTGGGTTGGAAATCCCCTGGTGTCAAGGATTTTCTGGGTGATACTCCACAAAATCCTTTATATAGAGAGGTTTATTACCCTCCCATATATTTGGGACACAAGTCCTATTTTTATGGAGTTAGTTCTCCCTTTTGTAAGAGATGAGATAGGCTTTGAGTCCTCTAAAAGGGGTCTGTACTCCCATGACCATTTCCTATATGTTGGTGAGGTTTAGGTACCCCAATATATTTCTATATATATTATGTGGATTGATAACATAAATATTTTATATTTTGGAGATCTGTGAAGACTTCTCTTTTAGATGGATGAGAATAATGACACCTCCTCTTTTTTTCCTAGTTTTTCTCTATTAAGAGTATCTGGGTACATCATTTTCTCTTTCCTATGGATTTTTTATTATGATCTCACTAACCATTTTATTTTTCCTTAAGTTTTTAGGGTATCCTACTATGTATGTATATACTCACCCATATATGGTAATATCTTCCCCCATGTGTCATGTATTATAAATATGATAAGATATTTGGAAGTGATCTTGCTAAACTAGATATTTTTTAGAATATATTGGTACTTGGTGGAAGTGTTAGATGATGGTGTTCATATTGGGAGTGTGTGTATGGACCTTACTCATGTTAGTTGTTAGGTTTCTTTTTCCCCATTTTAGCTAGGTTTGTATTTTTTCCTTTACATTATGGTCTATGTATTAACGTTTTCATCTGGTTTTCTAAATGTTAATGAATACATCTAATTAACTTGTAGTTATTTAGTAAATTCTTAATATTAGTGGGAAATATATAGATGTGTTCATTGTATATAGGAAAATTAGTCCAAGGCCTCCTCTTTTTAGTGTTATACCTACTTGATACTTGTCACCATCCCCTATCCTATTGGAGGTAGGGTTAGGGTGGCACACTCAGCCTACTGCCACACAGGATGGGTCCTAGTGATCCAAGTCATGTTAGAATTCTATTAAATTTTGTTTTTTCATAGAGAGAGATGTGTTATTAGAATTTTTATGGTAAATATAGTGAAAAATTTTAAAGGTTTCTCAAGATACGATTTCAGGCTCTAGAATCCAGGTATGGTGCCACAATCAACATATCCCTTCACCGTAACTCTGATTACCTAACCATTGACTCAGTGTATTGATACATTAGTTATAGAGAAAGTAATGATACATTCATCATCTTGGAATGGGTTATTAATTTTACATGTACTTCTTGAGTTATCATCCTTAAACGCTCTTTTTACCATGGTTTATAAAATTTATTTTCTATATAAGACTACATAGGATGTTACCCAGGATCCTAGAAAAGGGTTATAAAGATGACTAGTTAATCAATGAGGTCTTAGTTTAATGGATTCATAATGAGGTGTTTCCTTCAGATGGGTATGGAGTGGTGGAACATCTCATTGAGTGATGATATAACCCACATCATGTGGTATAAAAAGATGTTTCCCTATATATAGATAAGTTTATTATCCCTACGGATTATGATAAAGATACATGTAGGTTGAGTATAATGTAAAAGTTTCAGTGTCAGATACCACCTAGGATTTATGGTTGTAATAAATTTCAAGCATCCAAGAACTGTATTGAGTAATTTATTAAAGTATTTCATCTCATTCAAAAACCACCTGACTAAATCTTGGTTCTAGAAGCATCCTTTTTCCGAGCACATGAGTTTCTGGTGGTCGTTGATCACTCAGAATCTTGATGAGGTGATGATTCCTTTGGTTGAGTTTTTAGAACCTCTTAGTAAGGAGAAATAACCATCAAATTTAAGATCATTATATATTCAAGAACATCTAGAGATGAAACATGGAAATATGACCATTGTAGATTATGTGTCAAGATTCACTAACATCATTTGATACTCACTGGATATGATTTTTGATGTATTATTTTCATTATATAATTTCAATAGATGCCTCTAAAAATAAATTTAGGTAGGATTTGTACCTCTTTATATCCCCACCTATGTTAGGGTGTTGTTGCAATAATTATTGATAGAGATATATTTGGATAAGAAGAAAAAGATAATATGTTAGTGTATTCATAATCCTGAAGTATAGTCACCAACTATTATTGGTTGGCATTATAAATTTTAATCCTAACATAGTATTATTTTAAATATATAGATTCAAAATTTGGGATGAAAAATGAAAGGATCTTGTAGGTGATCCACCCAGTTAGGAGATGGATATTTTTATTCCTATTAGAGGTGGGGTTAACTGGGTCATAAATTCTCAACCATTCATTCAATAGAGGGTGGTCAAAAAGGTGAAAATACCCCCAAATTAAAGGTTGTGATGAGACGAGGGACCTCACAAAGGTGGTTAGAGATATACAATGGGATTAAATTTTTGAAAAGGACATTGTGGTGATCCTAGAGGAGGAGATAAAGGAGGACAATATTATGAATCACTTCTACCACCAGCCTAGGATGTCTATTCTAGGCCCCAAGGGCTGGTGTTTAGGGCTACAGTCCGCTGATGGTGATATAAGGATATGATCAGGTGGTGCATAACATGATTCAAGGTATGCTATATGTATTCTATACCTTCGAACTAGTACTTATAGACACATGAAAAGTCCATTTTTTATTTCTATATCCCATATTTGAGATCATTATGTTCTAGTGGATCCTTTTGACCAAACCATGTGGCTAGGGAATCCCATAGGGATTGATCCCATAAAAACACACAACTTCTAACATTGTGATCTCACACTCGATAGAGAGAGGTTTATGTGAGATCACTTTGTGGATTCTATGGAAATTTAGGATGTTATACATGGTATAAAATGACTATATATATTTTATGACCTGATATAATTTTTCTATCTTAGGGTGAGGTTTCTATGAGTAGATGGTCCATGGTTTACCTTTATGTATGAAAGTGTTTTAAAGTTATTATGGACAAGTATCATGCGTAGAAAGGTAAAATAATCACTCATCAATTGGTGAGTTTAACCCTTGGTATATTAGATTCTTCATATATTTAGCTACCAATAGTGGTGAAAGAATACACTAACATCTTCCTTAAGAATGTACCCGGATTACCCCTTCATCATAATGTTAACTTTACTATCGAATTTCACCTTGAGACCACCATGATATCATTTAAAACATATTAAATGAACCCCTTTTATATTCAGTAGCTAATGATACAATGTGATAACATTCAGAAGATACATTTTAATAGATCCAGTGTGTCCACTAAGGAATCTATGATATTGTTCTCCAGGAGGTAATATGATATCTTGAGGCTTTATGTTTACTATAGTATATTGGATTAAGTGATTGTAAATAAAAAACAACCTCTACTAAGGATCATATATATCTTCTGTAACACATGATAATAAATTTTCATAATTAAAAATTTTATTTTAAAAAAACTATAATATAAATAATATTTTAATATTTTATGGGGAAAAAGTTCTAATTTCATAGGATGAATATTTATTTTGAACATACTTGGTCAAAATAATCTTAGAATGAGTTTTTGAAAATTTCCCTTATAAATAAGATTTATGAATTATTGAAAATATAGAATTTAAATATTAATAATTTTATTTATAATAATGTGTTATAATTTATATAATTAAGAATTTATTGATAATAAATTTGATATAAATAGGATAATATCATTTTGAGTTTAAAAATGATATTTTTTAGACAATTGTTTAAAAAAAGGCATAATGAATTCCTATTTTAATTAACTAAAATAATACATAATGAGAAATGAGTTAAAAATAATTTATTTATTATATATAAATTTAAATTAATTTAAATCCATATGATTATTATTACTAGTCATAGATTTAATGTAATATCATATTACGCATGAAAAATTCATTTCCAAGAAAAAACAACTCAACAAGTTTTGGGGGTTTATTTTTAAAACAAATTATGCCACTTATTTTATTTGAATTTGATAAAATAGATTCCATATTTAAATTAACATAATTAATATTATTTAATAAGATCAACATAATTTTTTTCCACAATGAAGAGTAAAAATAGTAAAAATTAATTACTACGGTTAAAGTCAAAATGGGTTTACCTGGGGGAAATCTAAAAAGATAAAAGTTAAAATGAAAAAACATTATAAAAACTCATTGGTAGATTTTGTTTCTATATTAAAATTATCCTATTATAATATGATCCATTTTGGAGCCATATTTCAAATAAAGGGACATGAAATAATTGTAAAACTTTGAAAAATTATAAGTGTTCCCCTCACCTAAATTATAAAAGAGAACATCCTAACATCACTTATTCATACATATCAATCAATTTATCTAAAAAATCCCTAAAAAATATCCATAAAAAAATATTATACATGTTTTAGAGATATTATTATTCTTAAAATACACACACTAGGGTCCTTAATAAGATATCCAAATGAGGTTTTTCTAAGCGAAGGTAATTGTCTTACCAAAGCTCTTTATTTTTTAAATATTGTTTTATCACATTCAATTATGTCTTAAAAATTACAATATAATTAAAAAATACACTATATAATTAGTTTTAATTATGTTTATGGATTAATATTTATCCATCTCATTCTTCATCAAATGTAAAATAAAATGATTGTTCAAGTGTATAGAAGACTACCACCTCACAAACTGATGTAGTTTGTTCTCCATCACCGACTCACATAGATAGTCATAATGATGTATCAAAAGAATATATATATTACATATGAAATACTATTTATTATTTAAATTTAATATATAATATACTTACTTACCCATTCACCCATTAAATAAATGATAATGTCATTCTTGCGTACATACAACTTACCATCTCTAAGAAGTGATATGATTCATTTTCCATGTCAAAATTTCAAGAAATATTATAAAAATGTATCTAATAAAAAAATTATTTTTATACATTAATATAATTCTAGAGATGATAGAACTATATCCTATTCACAATAACTATATCTTTCAGGATAAAACATGAAATAGAAAACAAAGTAGATAACACCAAAAAACAACGTTAATAATGAAATATTATTAATGAATGGGTGATAATATGTTTATAAGAGGATAATATTTGTTATTATAAATATAAATATGGTTCTAGTACAAATTAATAAAATATTTATAACCATTATACATGAGGTTAAAGCATATTCAACTAACGGTAAGTGTGACTTATGGGAATTTCGTCTCAATTTCAACTCCATTGAGTCATATTTGGTATTACGAAACTATTTACTTTTATTAGGTATATATACTTAACACTTGATATATTTAACATAAATACCAATTTATTCAGGATTTTTAATTATTAAATTCAATTTCATTATTCCAACGGGTAATAAATTAAAAGTTACCAAAGTGGTATGGATTTATTTTAAAATCTCATTTTTTGGGATTTATCTTATTTTCATTGAAGGAATATAATAATTTTTCCTTATTAAAATACATAAATTTTATTATTCTATGAATATTTAATGATTTTAAATATTTTATTCCAAAATTTTCTTCCTTTTAAGATTGAATAATGCAAATAAATATTTAAAAAATCCAGTCTTATTTCTTTATTTGACCAGGGATATTTTTATTTTGTGTCCATATTTTATAAAATTGTTTTAGAAAATTCATTTTATTTAATAAAATTATTGATTAAGTATTTTTTAATTCATAATTTAATTTTTAAAAGGTTTAAAAGTAATATTTACAATGTATTCTGAATAGTTCATTTTCAACATTCTTTATAAAATTAAAAATGGAATGTTTTTATCATATATGGCATTAATAGGCTTCCCCCCATCAAAACTATTTTATTATATTGATATTCATATACATGTTTTCAATGTTTTTATAAATAAAACTCTTAAATTTTTTATTATTTTATTATTTCAATTCCATTTTCTTTATTTCTCTAAATGACATGATTTTGTTTCAAAACCTGTATTTCTGAAGAATCTATAGTCGTATCTTCTGTCTTATTTAGTTTTTGGTTGATAAATTTTTCTTGTAATAGTAAAATTCTTGTGATTATTAGAAATTATATTTATCTTAAATATCCATATTATTTTTATCATGGATATTATTATTTCCTAAATAACATACTATTTCTACATATAATGTTTTACATTGAAATTTATATTATCGTCCTGGCAAATATTGATATTCTTTATTATTTATTCAATACATATTTTTTGATAATAAATATTTTTTAGGAACTTAATTGATAATTAAATATATGAGGAATTAGTTTTATATGTAGTGGTGGGTTTTTTCTAGTTATATATAGCCCATTGATGCATCTACATATCTCATTAGAAAAATTAGTTGGCCAAATTAAATGGGTTTTCGGTGTATACCAACCCATCAATTAAACTATCTTAGTAAAAGATCTTGATGGTATAGATATCATGATTTATTAGATTAATAAATATTATATTAAATTTTTTTTATTGATAATTTTTTTATTATTTTACATGACATTATTACATTGATATTATCCATAGACACATTTTTTTCTCAAGTAATGGATTTAATGGCATGTGTTTTCAGTTATTTTCCTTACTCTATTAATTATTCCATATTTACTCAGACTAAATTTCACTTTTCATAACCCTTACCTAGTGTTTGATATCACCCATATTTCTTCCTTTCCCAAGGATATGATGAAGAATTATTTGAATGATTTTAAGGATGAAAATGTTTTCTACTACTATGCTTTATATTTTTTTCAAAATATAAAATGGGTATCGTCTAGGTATCTGAATCTATAGGAATAATAAAACAATTGGTCATTTATGATTATAAGCCTTGTATATATTCCAATGTAATAAATTTGACATCGACTTTGGGTTACTAGAGTTTGTGTTGTTACATTTGTTATAAGAGCAAGTTTAATAGAAAGCTGGTGAACAAGATTTTGAAAACATAGATTACAGAACATAACCCCATGATTAACTTTGACGATATGTAAAATTATGGAACAATATCATAAATATGTTGGTAAGGTATATATTATATTATTTTTCCAAGAAATACATATCTATCAAGACACTAAAAGTTGATGTAGTTTTGGAACAAATAAATCTATGGATGATAAACCTAAACAGAAGTTTGTTTGGGTATATCTTGATCATCATTATGGTGCATAGAGAATGGGGTATTAATGTACACCTAGTTTGGAACACAAATGGGATATGATTTAGATAATCTAAATTTTCATTACTGACCATTATTAAATGTTTGAAAATATTTTTATGATTTAATGATATTCCCAAAGAAACCAAGTTTATAATTCTGAGATTAACAATGCATAAAACTTCAATTTATGTTAAGTGTTACATTATATTTAGGATTTATTATTATTATTTAAATTTCATAATTTAGTTATCTAATCGAGTATATTCCATTGTTTAGAAATAGAACATAGAAGAAACAATGGCATCAATACTCATGGACAATATAGAAATTTACTAGGTGGGAAATCCAATACAACTCGTGATTTAGATGAGCATATCATGTCTATATTAGGGTAGATAACCAAGTTTATGACTAATAACCTTACACATATGGACCTATATGATGTTCCTTTACATGATAAACCTATATTGGATCATTTCATATGAAATAATCCCTCATATTTTAATGTAAATACAAATCCACTGGTAGCTGAGCAATGTATTATATCCCTTGAAAATATATTTCTAGACTTGAGATGTTATGAACAAGAAAATATATTACTTACAATATATTATATCAAATGGATGATTAATGGTGTTCATTTATCTATAATAATAAGGATGAATAGTATATATAACATATTGAATGGATAGATTTTTATGAAACATTTTTAAAAAAATATTTCCCTCAAAATCATTGAATTGAAATGAGTATAAATTTCCCAATTTTAAAATAAAAGGAAGAATAAAGTGTTATAGAGTATGAGGATTCCATAAAATAATATCCATGTATCACACATATTACTTAAGTAATATGGAATGCATTATTGAACATTTATTCAAAGGGATTAAGACAAGTCTCTGATGGGAAATAATTTCTCAAACCTTTTCATCATATAATGAAATAGTTTAATAAAATATAAAAATAGAGGAGTTTTCTATATCCTATATATCCAAGTGTAATAAAGAGAAGAAGAGTTCAAATGAACACCTTGAAAAATATAATGCATTAAATAAGAATAATAAAATGAATAAATTTCCGTCATGTGAAAATTGTGGAAAAACATTATGGAAAATTATAGAAGGGAAAGGGTGTTTGTTACAAGTGTGGAGATAAGGGTCTTCTAGATAATGAATTTAGAGGAAATAAAAATACCACAACTATCTAGTTCTTACACTTCAATGAAATGGGTAATTATTCAAACCAGTGTCCCAAGAGTCAAGGCAATCTATGATAGAAGAGGAAATTGGGATAAGTCTAAGATTATCAAATCACTATAATAGAGGTTGAAGTCCCCAAAGATATGAGCGTAGGTACTTTAATCATATCATCAACCTTATCTAATTATTTATTTAATTTTTCATCATCACACTCTTTTATATCTTCAATATTTTACATGAAAATTAGATATTTCTATAGAAACTTAAAAAGATGGTTGTTAGTAAAAAAATCCTAGTAGAAATCTCATTGAAACAAGGACGTGTCATCATTTCCCATTATGACACACAAAAGTTATCTATTTTCTGACTCTATTATTATAAACATGTTTAAATTTGATATAATACTTGTTATTAATTTAATTTTAAAATATGATTCAAAAATTTATTTCAAATATTAGGAAATTATTAATCATGATGAAGATATGGAATTTAAATTCTATAGAGTGAATTATTCATCATCTGAGTCACATCTAGATCCACCAAAAATACCTCTTTTGAATGATATTCTTGATAAAGAAGATAATACATAAACTATGGAAGCGAAAGGTAATATTTAAATTAATTATGTATATATTTTAAAAGAATATATTGATTTATTTCATAAGGAATTTCATGGGCATCCACCCGAGAATGAAGTTGATTTTTCCATTGATTTGATCTCTGATGAAAGAACAATACTAAGTAATCCCTATATAATGGGCACTTTGGAATTAATAGAGTTGAATAAACAACTGTAAGAGTTGAGTGATGAGAGATTTATATGTCCTTGTATTCCACCTTAGGGAGTCCCAATTTTTTCATTAATAAGAAAAATGAAGCAATGAGGATATACATTAATTATAGGGAAATTAATGTTATTATGAGAAATAAAAAGTATCTAATACCTCTCATTGATGGATTATTCTATACTCTTCATGGAACTCAATAATTTTCAATTATTTACCTTCAATATAAGTATCATCAATTATGAGTAAAGGAATATATCAGGAGAGAAAACTTTTGAATGAGGTATGGACATTATGAGTTTATAGTAATTCCATTTGGATTGATTAATGGACAATCTATTTTTATGGATATAATGAACATATTATTCAAGGAATATCTTAATAATTTTATTGTGGTATTCATTGATGACATCTTAATGTATTATGAAAGCTATGAGGACCATGAGAATCACTTTAAGATCATTCTTGAGACCCTTTTAAGAAAATAATTATATGGGAAATTTAGAAATTTTGAATTCTAGATTTAGAAAGCTTCTTTTCATAGAAATATTTCCTCCAAGGATGGAATCTCAGATCATTTTTTAAGGAAAATTCAGTCAAAGAATGACCTACACCAATGAACATAACCGACGTATGTAGTTTCATTGGTTTGGTAGGTTACTATCATAGATTTTTTTAAAAGATTCCATATTGGATACCTTTTTAACTAAGGTTACACGTAAATGAGATATGTTCATATAGAAAAGGGAATGTGAAGATTGTATTGTGAAATTAAATAGGAGATTATTTAATGCTTTTATTTTGACTCTACCATTAGGAAATGTTGGATTTGTGATATATAGTAATTCATCAAAGAAGGGGCTAGGTTATTTCCTTATATAGAATGATAAATTTTTTACATATGTATAAAGGTTGTTAAAGACTCATGAACATAACTACCCAACCCATTATCTTGAGCTGGTAGATGTAATCTTTACTTTGAAAATATGGTGACATTATCTCAATAGTAAAAAAATGTGAGATATACATGGAGAATAAGAGCCTAAAATAAATATTTATATAAAAAAGAGATAAATATGAGGCAAAGGTGATGGATCAAGTTACACAAGGATTATGATTTATCAATACACTACCACCCAGGGAGGGAAAACAAGGTAGCAGATGCATTGTACAAAAAATATCATGGAGTTTTGAACAAAATTCTGATTGATAGAGATCTTGTGTTCATATATATAGTAAATATGGATATGATAATTATAAAGTAAGGGGATACATCACTTATTTTTCAAATGATTATGAATCTATATATATTGTAAAATAAAAATAGTTCACAATATAATGATGATAATTTTAAAAAGAAAGTTGAAGTCATGAATAATGGGGAATTGGAAGAGTTCATTTTTGAAGATGGTGTTTTGATAATTTTAAGGAGTCTATGTACTCCATCTATACCTGATATCAAAAGGAAAATATTGTATAATGATCATAGCTCAAATTTCTCTATACACCCTGGTTGTACCATTATGTATAGGTTTTTTGAGGAACATTTTTCATGGGATAATATGAAGTGGGAAACTAATGATTATAAATCAGAATTCATGGTTTGTCAATAGGTGAAGGAGGAGAGAAAATATTCTAGTGAATTCATGAAACCTTTACCGAATAATTTTTGGAAATCTGATGAAATTACTATATACTTTGTAACTAGATTACCAAATAATCATATAAAAATGATGTAATATGGGTTATTGTTGATCACCTAACCAAATATACACATTTACATGCTATAAGAGAAAATTTAACTATTTATAACCTTATACGACTCTATATTAATGATGCTGTAGGACTTCATGGTGCACCTATTAAATTTTTTTCAAAATGTGATCCATAGTTTACATTGAAATTCTAGAAAGGTCTTTGGATGTCTCTTGATACCATGCTAGATTTGAGCATCGCTTATCACCCTCAAACCAATGGATTGGCTGAAAAAACTATTTACACATTGAAGACATGTTGATGTCATGATCACATGAGTTTCATGGTTGTAGGATTAGTATTTACATTTGGAAGTGTTCCCCTATAACAATATCTTCCATTGGAGTATTCAAATCATACCGTATAAAGCATTTTTTGTTAAGAGATATTATAATCCATCTTGTTAGGATGCAGTTGGTGAATATAAGCTTGTAGGACTAGAACATGTTTAGGAAACAAAAAAGAAGTTAATGACTATTCAAGATCATATTAAAGCATCTTAAATTTGGAAAAAGAGTTATACAAATAGATGAAGGAATGATTTGGAATTCCATATAGGAGATCATGTTTTCCTAAAAGTATCTCTATATAAGGGGGTTATAAGGTTCAATAAGAAGGAAAAAATGATCCCAAGGTAAATCAAACCTTTTTAAATTCTTAATAAAATTGGAGTTATTTCCCACCAATTGTAAATGGTTCCAAGACTCTATAAGGTACATGATGTGTCCAATATTTCAGGGTTAAGTAAGTACATTCCAGACACATTACTTGTTCTCACCTCTAAATAAATATATTTAGAACCTAATATATCTTACTTTTAAGATCCCATCTAGATTATTAACACTAGAGATAAAGTTTTTTTGAATCAAACCACTTGACTGGTAATGGTAATTTTGAGAAATCATAAAATGTAGGAAGAAGTATGTGAACAATAGTAAGGTTTAAAATGGTTTACCAGGGGTATTCTATAAATCTAAGGTTTAAAATGACTGAAAATCATGCCAAAACCTTATTGATTGGTTGTATTTTATCCTTAAATTTATCCAATTATAATATTATCTATTTTAATTCACACATATAAAGGTATTTATCATATAAAAACCCTACCAAAATCTCTCTCCAACATCCTTATCCATGATCTAGAGTGTATGTTCTTCCCAAATTACTAACCTTAGGGTCATTAATAAGAGATCTAACAGAGATTTTTCTAAGAGCGGGTAATTGTATTCAGAAAGATATTTCTTTTTTTCCATTCTTCTTTCATAACCATCAACCATATCATAATTATTCCAATATAACAACACCAGTATCTACAATATATTGAGTTTTTATTATATTGATGGAATAATATTTATCTATCTCATTCTCCATCAAATGGGAAACAAAACCATCGCTCATGTGTATAATGGACTACTTCCAGGTGAATTAATATAATATTTTACAATCATCAACTCACATATATAGTCATAATTATGGAAATAATAAATATATACGTGGTAAGTGAATTTTTTTCTCAATTTCTACTGTATTGAGTCATATTTGGTATTATAATCATATTTAATTTTAAGAGGTGTATATAATACAACGTTGACATATATAAAATGAATAAATAATTATTTGTGTTGATTAATGTATCAATTCATTTCTATTATTTCAAGGGTTAACAATATAAATGTTACCAAAGTTATAAGAATTTAGTTTATAATCTCATTTTTTTTGGGATTTCTCCTATTTTCATTGAAGAAATATTATAAACTATCATTCATAAATTGGATAAATTTTCTTATCCTCTATACATTTAAGGATTTTAAATTTTTTTCCAACCTTTAATCTATTTTCAACTTGAATTAAATACATAAATAATTAAAATAAATTTTGTTCTTATCTGTTTATTTCATCAGGTATATTTTCTTCCATGCCCATATTTCTCAAAATTATTTTTTTAAAGTTTTTTATTTACTTATATTATTTATTAAGGACAATTTATTTTAAACTTGAATTTTTAAAAGATATAAAAGTAATCATTTTAATATTTTCCAAAAGTTTTACTTTTGAATTTATTCACAAAAAATTCAAAAGGAATGTTTTTAAAGTATAAGATGTTAATGGACTTCACTTTTATGAGAACCATTTTAAAATATTTATATTATTCTTCAAATTTTAATTTTTTTATATATAAAAGACTTAAATGAAATATTATTTCATATTTCAGTTCCTTTTTCTATTTTTCTCCAAATAACTCAATTTTTTTTTCAATACCTATATTTACAATAAGTCTATGGTAATATCTTATCTATTATTAATTTTTTGGTTATTAACCTTCTCAGGAGATATTCACTTTTTGGTAATCATCAAAAATTACATTTCACTTAAATACCAATATAATTTTTTTAATGGATATGATTATTGAATAAAATATATAATAATTATATATATGATATTTTACTTTGAATTTGATTTGATTATCTACGAAATTGTAAATCTCCCATATTATTTTTTCAATATGGATGTTTATTAATAAGTCATATTTTTATGAAATGAATTGATCATTCAATATATTTGGAATGCATTAGACAACTAGTGACTAGTGGGGCCTAGCTATATATATCCCTCAATGCATTGACATGTCTCAAGAGGAAAATCATTTTTCCTAATTAAATGGGTTTGTGGTGTATACCTACCCTTCGATTAAACTATTTTGGCATAAGGTCTTGATATTAGAGATATCATGATGTCCAAGATCATGAAATCCATTATCAAACCTTTAATTTATTGAGAATTCGGTTATTATTATACATGAGATTATTGCATTGATATTAACCATGGATGCATTTTGGTCTCATGTTATTGATTAAATGGAATGTGTTTTCAATTATTTACCTTTTCAAATTTATTGTACCTTATTTACTCTTAATAGATTCCCCTTTACATAACCCTTATTTATTGTTTGAGATCACCCGTATTTTGATTCCTTTCCCCAAGATATAAAGAATAATTATTTGAATGAGCTCAAGGATTTTAAATTTTTTCCATTAATACGATTTATATTTTATTCCCAATGTCAAATGGTTATCATGTATGTATCTGGATCTCCAAGATTACTAAATTTATTGGTAATTTAGGATTAGAACCCTCATATATTTTCCAATGGAATAAATTTGACACAGACTCTGAGTTACTATCGTCTGGGTTGTTACATATTTAACCCATGAGAGGGAGTGAATTTATTCTCGAAGATTTATTTCAACTCTATTTATCACTTGTTGTGTGTTTGGGAATAGGGTATTCCAAAGAGGGAATTATGATGCCACTAAAAATATTGTGAGTTCTTAGTGATTATTTTTGGTGTGATTAATGTGATAGTTTCATTTATGAAAATTATGAACCTAATATTACAACCATTCCTAGAATTGTTTGTAGGTATCTTTATTGATGATGCCCATGTTTTTTTCTTATTAGAGGTTGAGTATGTGGAGAATATAAAGATGGTTTTGGACTTAAACCTATAGAATTAACTTTACAGAAAGCTCTAAAAGTGTTAGTTTTGGAATAGCATAGTTCACATCATGTGACTAATTTTCTTATGTAATGGAGTAGTTGTGAAACTGGTGAAGGTCGAGTCATTTCTAACATGTGTTCTACCCAAGAGAATGTCTGTGGTACAATGTTTACTTGGGTTTGTGGGCATTAATTAAGAATTATGGTAGAAGTTTCTTGGGTATCATTCCCTTTTACTGACCAAACCCAAAAGTTTCAACCTTTCATTTGATCTGAGTAATTTTAGAGAGTCCTTGGGATATGAGATATAGGTTTATTGGATCTTATATATCAAGGCTTCCATAAGAAAAAATTGAGTATGTGGTGTTCTATGATGCCTCTATCGATATGCTTGGCTATATCTTGATTCAAATGTAGGAAGTTATTATTTATGAGTTAAGAGATCTAAGACTCCATAAACATTATTACATGACCCACGACATAGAGCTACTAATGGTAGTGTTTATAGGAAATAAATTTTTGGTTAGTGGATTATGGTATACTCAAACCAGAAGTACCTCATGTATATCTTTATATACAGAGTTCTTAGCCTGAGGTCAAGACATTGGTTAGAGTTGTAGTAGGATTATGAATTTGAGATAGTATATAATAATAGAAAAGTGGATCATGGTAGTAGAGGCCCTTAGTAGGAATTATGATTCTCATTTTCTTGAATAGAAATATAATTAGTTATCCTCATTATAGTTTCCCTTAGTATATTAGGGAGAAGTAGAAAATATCAAATAGACGTGGTAACCTATTTTATTATTTTGAGTATGCGGGAGGTGTAACTAAGAGACATTGATTGTGAGTTTTTTTATTATTAGATATTATTTAAGGATGAACTGGATACATTTTTTGATGGCAGGTATCATGATATCCTTTTTTTTATGATGGACAGTAGAACCATTAATTATATGTAGGGAGGTGTTGAGTAAGTTTTATACTTCCGCATTAATGATACATCCTAGATTAGTGAAGACGTACTAGGACCTTTGATGCTATTTTTTTTGTGGGAAGGAATGATGCAAGATTTTTCCAAATTTGTTTGTTGATGCCTCACCAATCAACATGTGAAGGTAGAGAAATATGAATTAGTGGTCTTGGACTAACCCCTAAAGGTTATAGATTGGATGTGGGATGGTATATTCTTGTATATTTTGATGGGGATTGCATGATTAGTGAGATTTCACGATGCAATCAGGGTGAATAATGACCGATTAACCATGTAATCAAACTTTCATTCCATATTAGTGTAGATTCTGATAGAAATATTGATAAGAATTTATATGGAGATATTCTAGATTTATAGGGTTCCCTCAATGATCGTTTATGATAGTAAATCTCAATTGACATACTATATGTTTAGAGGTTTACATGAGGTTTTCATGAATCATGTATAGATTAGAACAATATTCCACCCATATAAGGATGGGAATACCAAGTGATCCATTCCAATTATTGAGAATATGTTTAGGTATTTTTTATTAGACTTCTTCTAAAACATGGAGGTTAATTTTTAATTGGTGGAGTACCCTTTTTCAAAACAACTATTACTCCACTATTAGTATGTCTCTATTTAAGGACATGTACGATAAAGCTTTCAGTTCACCCCTATGTTGGATGTAGTTGGGAAATTCATCACTCATAGAGCCGAATATGTTAAAAGTGTTAATAAAAATGGTCTAGGTTATTTAGGATTGGCCCATGACTACTCAAAGCTATAAAATTACATAAATAGTCATCAAAATAGGCCTTTAGATTTTTGAAATGGAGACCATGTGTTCTTAAATTTAAAACCAAAAGGTGGTTGTAGATAATTGTTAATATTGGTAATCAATCACTAAGATGAAATGGCACATTATACATCCTTCAGAGGGTGGGTGAGGTTACATACCGCTTGGAATTTCCCAAGTAGTGGGACTTGGTGTATAGTGTCATCCATGTGTCATAAATGAGAAGATATGTTTAAAACCCATAGAATGTCATTGACTAGGGTGAGTTAGAAAGAAATGATGGAGCCACCCTTTTGGAGTACCTGGTGGAAATTGAGGATCGACGATAGGGGGCCCTTTTTGGATGATCTATTCCACTGGTGTGTTTCCTTTTGTATCATAGGAACCTTTGAGAGAGCTCAATGGAGTATGAGAGATAGATGTGAGCTCAATACCCTCACATTTTGAGTGGATTTTTATTTTCAATATGAAAATCATTTATAGTGGGAATGTTGTAACAATTCCAATTTCCATTTTTAATAAGATAAAAAACATTTATTATTATTTTTTGTTTATTTGAAAATACTACACAGAGTTGCGGTTTTTCAAGAGCCTTGATATTAATATGTGAAAAATAATTTATTTTTTTAGTTCATAAATATGATTATTTGAAAATAATTATGGTTCATTCAAATGGAGTCTCATATAAACAAAATACTAAGATCAAGGTTGAGTTCGAAATAAAGGTTTTTCCCCTAATAGTGTAAAAAATTTATCCGCTTTAGGGACTCAAGATTTTATCTGTCATTGAAAAATTACATTAATATTAGGATTACGAGGTTAATTAATTAATTAATTAATTGACCTATTTTTTTTCTATTTAAACCCTTATTTCATAAATCCCAAGGGTGAGCGGCACAACCCTGAGAGGTTGAGAAGAGCTATCAGTGGGGAAGCCTTGGTGTTTTATTGATAAGGGTTCATAATATCAATGAAAAATATTGAAGGAAATCATAAATTTCCCCAATATGAATTCTTTCATCACCATTGACTGAACCATTAACAATTTACGGCTTCTGTTATTATTGTATTGGATCCATCTTTAGTGATTTACAAGTATAGATAGATGTTCTTTATTCAATTCAGTATTTTCATGGTCTTTTCAAATTAATAATTTATTTTTAGAACATATTTATTTAATTGGAATTTGTTTTAATCATTTTCTTATTACCAACATAAATTATCAATGGTCAAGTTTCTAATGTCCAATGTTGATAATCACTTTTATTATCAAATGGGGTTTCTCTTGTTGTTATTCATGTTATTGTCATTGATGTTCGACTTATCTAGTGGTTTGAATGATTACAAACTAGTTCATTCCTAGATTGAGTGCTAGAATATGAAGCATTCATTTAAGATGAGGGAGATAAGTCTTACAGAGAACAATTAGTTAATGCCAGAAGTGACGAATTGTGTGATTCGCTGTGAATAAGCGGTGGTGAGTTATCACCCACGAATAATAAGTTTGTATGTTTAAATACCAATTTTTAGAAAATATATAAAAAATACCTATTATGGCCACACAGTCTCAAGATATATATTTTGGTGGATTTTTGGAATTATTAGTGGCAAGAACAATAGAAGTTGTTAGATAATCAAGAGAAACATAGATTTTGGTGAAATATCGACTATATGATGTGCAGTTTGGAAGAACACGTGCTGTTGATTTTGGCGGTGTGACAACATGGGTTTATAGTTGAGTTAAATATCCTACACTATATGTATTTACCCACACAATGTTTATACATAGAAAAATTTCTAGGGGTGTGTAGTGAGTGCACACCCAGGCGGTCATTGGTCATTTAATTCCATGTGTGTTAGGATCACATATCATGTACCATGGAACACAAACATGTTCCCTCTATCTGTACACAACAATTATTTCAATTGGATCTTCACATCATGGACTCAATATCACATGTATCATAGTTCTTATTGTATTAGTGTCTTGGAGTACCTCCTTTCTCAAAACTTAGATTTCGGCATGTGAATAATCCACACTGAGTGTTTTATTGTATTAAATATGAAGGTGGATTTTACTTCATTAATAAAGATGATATGAGATATTATATGAGAAGACCACTCTCTCTGACTTTGTATAGATGATAATGGGGTTTTAGTGTGTCATTTAGAGTGACATTAGGGTCAGTACACCCTTAAAAATATCGATAATTTAGGGGATTCATTCAACAAATAAATAATATAGATAAGATTGAAACTGACCCCACAATCCTAAGAAACATTACCTCTATCTTCATTTTTGGTACGCCCCCATCTAAAAGCTTATGTGAGGTGAGGGTACTCTAGTTGGGGTCGGTTCTACCATGACCATTATATATCCATCGTTCATGCACTAGTCTCCCACTATAGTTCCAGATAGGTTACTTGGGATATAGAATTAGGTATTTTGGATTTATGGAGCTTGATACAGACTTAAACAATGGCAGTTTGGGAAGAATGAGAACTAATCCATTCCCCCAGGCTGTCTCCTTTAAGCATATACATGTTCATCATTATCTCTTTCCCCCTTATTTTTTATTATGACATGATTGAACTTTTGAAATATCTCAATATATTTTTTTAATCCTACAGGATTCGTATATACTCACCGGAAAATGAGAGTCTTTTCTTGCACAAGTCATTTCTTATGAATAGGGAAAAAAATTTAGTGGATATTGGTGAAAAATGAGTAGTCATAGATTAATGGCACATGGTTACAATTTTTTATAGTGATCAAATTTGGAGCATGTATAGATAGATTCCTCTTATAAGTTATTATGTTGTATTTTAGCCTTTTATGATGGGGATATATTTTCCCCTTTATGTTACACTTTTTTTTATTTCATCTCACTTATGGTTTTCTAGGGGATGATCCATACATTAATTTACCTTATAGTAGTTCAGTTATTTTTCCACATTAGTTTGACATGTATAGAGTTTTGAATTTCATCCAGGTAAAATAGTCTTGGCCCTCCCATTTTGAGTGTTATAGATCCTTTGTGTTTATCACAATCCCTTTACCTATTAGAGGTGGGATCAAGGTGGAAAACCTGGATTATCACCACCCAAGAGGGGTCCCACTAGGTTAGGTCATGTTAGTCACCCACCCATGGTCTATTATATGTGGGATTTGGGTGGCACACTTAGATTGACTGTTGTCCTAGGATGGGTTACTATGTGTATGGTTCATTAACGAGTGGTATAAAAGTTTTTTTAGGGTTAATATAGATCTTTGTGTGATGTAACTGTGAAAATTAAATTTGGTTGGTAAGAAAATAATCTCAATAAAATTTAAAACATGATATAGTATAGGGTGATTAGTTGTGATACATACATTCCCCTTATAATATTATTTGAGGAAATTAATATTACTCATCATATGAATGTGATATGATGTTGATTTCAGGATAGAGACCTAGGTGTAGTCATATACCATTCTAAAATATGGTTTTTTTATTAGGGGAATTTTATGGAATTATAATTAATTTAAATAAATGAATTGTGTATCATATTCTTGGGAGTTCTTGTTTATTTAATATATATGGATAAAAAAAGGAATCACCAAATGGTTGAGGAGGGAAGGATGTTACAATATACTCTATTTGACTATAAATGGGTTTATCATAATAAAAATGACTTTTAGTGGAAGGTGATGTATAATTGTCAGTGTTAGATCATACCAAAGTATTAGCCGACTGTCTCTTACTAGAATATAGAGAGGTGTATGGAGGATCTAACAATTTATTTCAGTTTGATCTCTATTAGGATGGAGGATTGGATTGTGTTATCCCTTAATTTGATATTGTGAGTTTCTCATCAATGGTGGATTTTATTTCTTTGTGACCCTGAGGAGTTAGAGATATTATTGGAGAAGTATCATAATCTATTTTGAGATATGATTATTTCTTGGAAATTTAATTTAATTTAGTGGTGAGAGTTTCATTATTTTATATAGGGAAGGTTTATTTGTCTAGATCATGGAACTTAGTTTAAGAATATTTATTGTTATAATCTTCACCTTCTTCCAGATGAGGAGGATGAACCATGGAATTTATAAGAGTAATTTCATCAATATATTCAGTGGTAGGTCACCCCATTTACATTTCATATATATATTGAGTTATTGGTGAAGGATATGATGAAAAAAAGATGCTAGCATGGAACTATTCATATTGAGAGAGAATAATTTAGAACTTATAGTGGATTCATGGTTTGGTTATAGTTTTCCATTTGTATGATAAGTCGAGGTTTTTTCAAGTGGGAAATTTATATCATATCTATTTCTATCATTTATCTATATTTTATAATTGTAATTACTCTACTAGGTGATTTGGAATTTTATTTTTTTATATTGGATTTCTAAGCGATCATCAATTCTAGTTTCCGAATATTCTTGGAGGATAGTGTGTGACAGGTGGAAAGTTATAGATGCAGAATATTGGTTATATGGAATTATTAGCAATAGTATGGTGTTTTGACTTTTGTGTAGCATTGAAAAGATATAATTTGTAGAGGTATGTCTTATGATGTTTCTCATACTTGGGTACAAGGGGCTGAGCATAGTCACATAGGACAACATCGTCAGATCTCCCAAGGGAGAGATACAGGATGTGGCCAAAAGTATGTTATGTAGTTTCTATCTCTAGGTTGTTTTTTTATTCAAGGTTCTATATTTTTACCTTTTAAATAGTCATATTATTCAATTGATTTGGGTGTTTCATACCTGTTTTTTGGGGTTTCCATGGTCGAGCTCTGGGACACTAGGTGGAGATTGTTTTAGTGCACTTTGTTTTTACTATGCTATTTGGAGGTTATTTTAGCTTGTTTTAGGTATTTTAGAAGTATGTAATGATAATTTGGGAAACAATAGTTAGTGAGATATGCTTTATTATTATGTACACGACCATACAATTTAATTATTTGCATGGATTGTTTGTAATTGGTGTAGGCTATTCTTGATTAATTTATAGGTGAGTTATTTTCTATGATGTGGGAGGTGAGAATATAGTGCTTTCTGAAGAGAGTGATTGTTTTTGGGATTTAAAATTAACTTTATTCTCATTCTTATCAGTATAAAGAGTTTATATTGGGATCAATAGAATTTTATGTGTGAGTGATTCCAATAGTTTTTGATGAGTTACTAATTTTATTCCAGAAGATATTACAACAAACCCCCTCGATTTCACACCAAGTTTAGATAGAGTTGAAAACCAACTTCATATAAATATCTATTAATCTTTAGAGGATAAATAATTCATACCTGTCAGAGTTTCAGATTTAGATCAATTATACATTAAGAAACTGTTTTATCTAACCTATTGTGACTCCTTGGTGTGCTCCAGTGTTGTTTTTAATGGAGGATGGTAGTTTATCATTATATATAAATTAACAACTATTTAATTAGGAAACTTTGAGGAACAATTTCCACTTTTTAATAATTATTGATTTATTTAATTAGCTTAAGGGAGCTATCTGGTTCTTAAAGATCAATTTGCAAACTAGGTATCATTAGATAAGGAATAATAAGGATGATATCCAATATACTACCTCTAGGTGTTATTATAGATTCTTATAATTAATTTTTATTCCCTTTACTCCTAAAAATATCCCCTCTTTCGTCAAATGATCAATAAAATTAGTGTTTTAGGAGTTCATGGTTCATTGTTTGGTATTTTTCATCAATAAAGTTACCATATAATTGAGATTATATGAGGACCTTTATGTGAATTTTATGTTTATTTTAATATATTTTTTATGAATAAAATTATATGGGAATATATCCAAGTAATTATCTAAAAGCAAGATCAAAAATTTCAAGGGTATATTATACCTCAAAAGGGAGTGGAAATCAATCCTTTAAAGATCAACAAGGATTTTTTTTGGTTAATCTAAAGAATGTGGTATAGGTTCTAATTTCCTTAGTCTTGTTGGCTATTATAAGAGGTACATATCTTATTCCTCTCAGAATATATTTATTTTATACTTTGACTGGTAATGATAAAATATTATTATGGATATATCAATGTATTGAAAAGATTGAGTTACTAATGGATAGACTATTCACTATTGTAGTTCATCATTTTCTAAAACTGGGATTTATGATTGAGATATTTTTTGAAACTTATCATCTTATTCTATGTTATGTTTTTATGTAGTAGAGATAAATTATCTCTTGTGTGTAGAAAATTTTATACCACCCTAGATGTAGTTATTAATCACATGATCTGAATGATGGGGTAGTTGTGTTTTCCAAGTTGTTTTCAAGGAATTATCAAATTAGAGATCCATTTATGGTATTCAAAAATAAAAATAGACCATGGTATATTTTCTATCAAAATGATTTGAATGCTCAACAATAAAGGTTTATGGAATAATTGATGGACTATAACATTCAGATCTTGGTTTTCATAGACAATTTCATGGATAGTGGTTAAAATTGGGCGGATTGAATAAATTATAACACTAAAAATGAAATGGTATAACGCCATATGAAAAATCACATAGATTTTTATAATGGTTTGGAAAATTGTTCTAATACACTCTTCATAGCCTCTATACTCTTCAAGAGGTGAGGATCCTACTAGATCATGGAATTTATAGATGATAATAAACCTGACTAAGACATATTCTTGTAGTGGAGGTATAAATAGTAAACCTCCTACCACTTAGTTAGGTGGTATAATTGAATATATAAAGTCATAAATTTTATTTTTGTATAACCAATACATGACATGTTTTTATTTATATAATAATAAACTGATAAAAAGTATATAACAATAGATATAAAAATGATATTAAAATAATACAATAATAACTAAATTTGAAACAATGAGGCCTGAATAGTTTTAGTAGATTGATTACACCAGTACCATTGCTTCATCATGTGTAGCTATAATGGAATTTTAGCAATTCAATAGTTAATAATCACAAATGGAAATCCAGTCCACTATCTAGTTCCCTTCCCGCTGATAAAATAATTAAAATAAAATTCTTCTATTCAAATTTCCATGCTTTTTCCATGTTCTATAGTTTCAAAATTCGACAATAATACATTAAAAAACATAGTTTAGTTTTAATTACAAGTCCTTTTTGGGTAGTGTGTTTATTCCTTGACACCATTTTAAGAAAAAAAGTTAGAAATGTGTTAAACAAGTTCACCATAAGTGTTATTACCTAATATGGTTTCCCCTAACGTTCAATATTTGTTACCACTTCATAGGAAGACCTTATCAATATAATTTTTTATCGTTATGGTTCTTTATAATTCATTTCTAGTCCAATTCTCAGCATGTCAATGGAAATGACACAACAATGTCTTGAATTCACTATCCCTTATACTTTCTCTATTATGTACTAGTGTGGAAACACTATCAGATGAAACTTATTAGCATAGAATTTTCATTAAATGTATTGTGAATAAAATTATTTATTATATGTCCACAAAAGTATTCTCTATGATAATTATTAATATTTTATTGAATCATTAAATCTGTTTATAAAAATTATAATATACTTAACACTAAATGCAATGAGTTGATATTGTTTTATGAAATCTATTGATACAATACTGGGTTCTATCATATCACCTTTCTCTTGAATCCTCATATTCTTTATATGAATCTAAATTTATCATATCATAGTAAACAATTATACATTATATTAACAAAAATCAAACAAGAAAACCTGTATGAACAACATGATAAGAATCTTATTCTTGTAATATAAAAAAAAGTGATAGTAAAATTATTGAATTCATGAAATAGGGGATCACAATGATCAATAATCCATATTGAGTTATAAGAATCATTCATTAACTTAATATTCATATTTTTCATCATGGTTTAGAGGTATAATGTAGTTTCCATTCACTCATTCACTGCATTAAATTCAAATTCATATGGATTTATCTTCAAGGCACAAGAAACCTAAACGAACACTCCAAAAAATTATAGAAACACTCAACCCCATTACCTAAATTCTTAAAATCAAATTATAATTATAAATGTTTTTATGATCAATAAAAAGTTATTAATAGATTATATATAATAAAACCTCTTGTTATAATGAAAGAAAATGTTGTGTTTAATTCAATGAATATGAATTATTATGACTATGTTTCTGAATACATTTTTTATGAGTCCAAATAGATATAGAAGCTTAAATATTTTTAGTTAGATATGGAGGATTTCATTAATGATGGTGGAATACACAATATAATGGTTAATTCATCTTTACATTAGTAGTACACAGATTCAAATATTTGATATTCTTAAGTGGAGTCATGAAAATATCATATCATCCATAAAGATTTTATTAAGGAGTGGTTAGTGGATTATTTACGTCTGATGTTGTTTCAATGGAATATTTTCATACCTTTAGAGATGTGAGAGTTGATTCTATATAAAATTCATATCACAACTCTAAAATTGAATTCTATTGTGTCCAAAATGTATCATGGTTTGAGAAGTAATTTTTATTGAATGGGGATGTGGAGGTCATTAGCTGAGTTCATAATTATGTATTTGGTTTTTATAGGTTGAATTCTATGAATTTTTTTTTCAGCATGATTTTTTTAAAAAAAAATAGATATATCCCAATAGAAATTAGGGTAAATTTTAGTAGATTTTTTATTAGTTTCCTATGATATTTGGGATGACATGACACTATATAGTATACAGGGAATCAATTGACAATGTAATCTGTTTTTTTAGTTAAATAGGATTCAATCATTTTTAATGATTTCATGGGGATGCATCTGGATGAGATAGTGTGGATTCATGGGGTATCAAGTATAGTTATCTATTATTCATATCCTTATTTCACCTCAAGCGTGTAAAAGTGTTTGAAACATGATTTTTTGTCTTAGTTATAACTTAGCACTACTTTTCATCCACAAATAGATGGTTGTATGGAGTGAATAAACTAGACATTAGAATATATATTTCATGTGTGTGTTCTTGATTTTGGTTTTTTGTGGGTGATTCAGTTTCTATTAGTTGAGTTTATGTAAAATTATCTCCATCACCCCTACATTAGTATAATTTTTTTGAGGTGGGTGACCCTATATATCTATATTATACTAGATTGAGGTTGGAGAGTAAGAAAATTTTGGAAAATATTTAATATAAAGAACAATAGAGAATGTATCGGTTGTTTATGAGTGGATGAAAAGTACTCAAGATATTTTTAATTCTAACGATTATCAGGGGAAGAGTCCTATAGGGTACAATGATAGTGATCTTGTGTTTCTATATGTTTCTTCTCATTATGGTCTATAGAGGCCCAGTCCATATAATAATATTTCTCCTCGGTTTGTTTGACCATTTGATTTTTTTGGATAATTTCAATATTTTGGAATGTTGGTTGATTCTTAAACCATTAATGAAAAAAATTCATGATGGTCTCCATATTACACATATATGAAAATATATTCAAGATAATTCCCATTTAATTTATTATTTTGAACATGTTTATAAAAAGTATATGAACTTTGTAGAGAAATTAATTAAGATTCAACACCCTAACGAAATGGTTATCCATAGTGACAGTGTTCCTTTGGTTCTTGTATTATGGATTCATAGTGGCTTGCATGAGTTTATATGGGAACATGATTCTAAATATGTACTCAAAATACCTAAGTGTTTAGAACCTTACTTTTATGTTATTTTGAGATTTATCATATGATAATATATTTGTTATGTTTTTTTCTTAGGTTCATTTTTTCAATTGTGATGGTGATATTCTTGTTTATGATGTATCCTGTACGGTGTTCATTTTTTAGGTTATTTTAATTTATTTTATATATTTTCTTTTGATTATAAATTATGAGAATCATTAAACAGGGGTTTAATCTTGAGGTAAAATTTTATATGGGTTATCTACTTTACCATTTTGGGGTGTTGGATTTTTTTTATGGCCCATTTTGAGGTAAATAGTAGGGTTAGAAGGGGAGTTTTAATTGAAAATTTTTATACAAGAAGAAATAATGTTATGAAATCCTTTGGTTGAACTATGAACTATTGGTCTATGGTAGTGGATAATAATCATCATAGTTTAGAGGTTTTTTCATGATGCTCAGTGGTTTGATAATAGGTGATGTGTCATGCTGTGATTCTTGGTCAAGGGGAATTCAGTGTGCCTCTGTTTGGTGGGGGAAGTTTATAACACCATAATATTTGAGATTAAACCATGAATAGTTTGGTTACACTATAAAGAACTTTGGTATGATTTTCTTTTTGATTTTTCATTATTATGATCAATTAATAATGGTACTTAAAATATATGCTTGATTTTTCAAGGTTAATTTCAAAAGTGAGAGGGATTTTATAGTGGATCTTGAAATAGGATGAGGTTTACAGTATTTTTATTATAAATGAAATAATTTTTGTATGATACTGGGTTTCATTGCATTATTAATTTTTAGTATATCAATTTTGAATAGATTTTGGACACTTTGCTCTAAGGAAACAATGTTGTGATTTTTTGAGGTGGCCCTAAATTTTCCTATGAAAGTGTTCATCACACCATGAATCTTATGGGTGTATATTTAATTATAAATTCATTATAATTATAAAATTATGTTTATTTCCTTTAGAGTTATTAGAACCTATATGAACTTGATACATGTGTTTGGATGTCTATGTCATTTGTAGTCGATCAAATTCCCTTTGTTTCATTTTATTGAGTTTATCATGAATATGAGGTGTAATTTATCACATATTCATCTTTTATTTCTTGTAATTTTCTCTAAAATAGCCTATATAGGTGGTGTTTACTAAATTTAAGATACCTTTGGTAAAATTTTTGATGGATCACTTATGTGTATACATTTTATGGGTAATTCACGGAAGTTTTTTGGTGGTTGATCAGAACTTTACTCTAATTATTTTTCTATGGTTTTTGAAGCTTTACTTCATGGTAGGTGATTCACACTTTTTTCTTTTAATTAAAGGTTTGATGTGAAATTTTCATGATTTATATTTCATTATATTAGTTGGAGTATTGAACTAATTAAGATAAAATACTTTATTAAAATGAAATTGTGGGAATAGAGTAACAGATGTGTTTTACTAATTTTCATTATTATTTCCATTATTGATTGATATTGGTATTATATTTATTATTACAATTTAGTAATAAAACTGGGGTATATAATCATGTTAGAATTTGATATGTGACAAAAATATTGTAATGATATAATTCCATGAGAATTTAGAATTGTTATTGATTAAATTATTGTGTTATTCAAGGAAAAAAGAGTTGATAGGGAAATTGGATCCTTGTTTTGGGGATTTCATAACTGATATTTATCAATGATATATAGTATAATGTTTTTTCCCGAATTTGTTTCTGTATATTATAGAGGAGGATATAATGGTTATGATTTTGTTGTCATAAAAATGGGATAATGATGTAGCTATGTGTAGTAGTTGTCTTGGAATATGGATGATGATGAAATAAATGAAATTAATAATGGGAATGGGTTTTCATAATATTAATGTTTTAATGATATTAATAAATAAATAGTTGTATTAATAAAATTTCATAAATAAAAATATAATATTTAAGAGGAAACAATTATTTGAAAATATAGTGGATAGAATTTTTAATGGTTAAGGAATATAATGTGGTTGGTAAATAGGTAATGTGTAATTGGGAATGAATTTGAAATTGGATAAATATATGTTTTTATTCAGTGGTTATGTGGGGATAGATATGTTTCATATAATTGGTAGAGAACATTGATGTGAAGTGTGGATGGTCAGGGGATATATATGGTTCTAGATATATTTCACTAGGTAGGTGACCCTTAGGTTGGGATTATGGGAAAATATATATTCATTATAGTTTCTATTATTTATTAAAAACCACTACTTGAGTTGGGTAACATGAAAACTTATAACTTGTGTTTTTACGTTCTAGGTGTTTTACCTAGAATCCAAAATATAGGTGATAGAAATGTGTGATTACTACACCTTCCTAGATTTCTCTTTAGATGTAGCACATGTTATGATGACATGATGTTATGTTATGTGATGTTGTGGAGAATATGAACTAATGAGGTAGTGATGTGGTGATGTTATATGTAGTAGTTTTAGTGTCCATCTGGTATGGATATGATCCGGCTATGTGGATAGGGAAGTGATATGATAACCTCGATGATTGTCATTGGAGAGTGAAGATGAAATAATTAAAATAAAGTATATGTTGAATATAATTCATTATATATTCTATTTATTGTATTATTATACTCATATGAACATTTGGGGAGTTAAATTGGGTGATATTTGGATGGTAAATGACTTGGTATAGGTAATAAGACATTTTTTTATTTATTAGAATAGGTTTTAGTATAAATATTCCATATTTCCATGAGAGATTCTTGGGAGGGATCGATCAGTGAAGTATGAGATGGGAATATGGTCTATAGGGTGGTTATAACTTTTAGAACTTGTAAAAAAATTGTTAAATTGGATTTGATTAAAACAATCAAGTGAAATTGATAAATAATTCAAAATGTTCAAAAAGATAAAACAATGAACATAAATGAAAAGGAACTTAAAGACTTTTATTTAAATTCAGATCAAATATAATTTATCTACTCTTCAAAATATACCATGTTCAATTAGAGTAGTGGAATACACTAAAATATAATCTTTAATAGTTTCATACCTAATATAGAACAATACATTTTAAGGGTATAGAAAGAACCCAATATTTTTTAAAGATCATACATAATATTTTTTTATTTCCTCTGAAGCACAACATGTATGAAATTTCCTTTTTCCAAGTTATTATAACAAAACACTAAATTTTAATGGAGGAACAATTGTGTATGAGTATTTTTATAACTGGATAAAAACATTACAGTATAAAACTATATAGACCAAAGAAAATAATAAAATTATAGAACTAGAGAAAAAATGGAAAAAATGCTAGAGAAAATTTTTTTTTTTATATATTCAAGGTTAATGATTAATGTTGTTGATTTGAGTAAAAAAAGACTCAATAATTTGAAAAAAATATGAAAATTTAGAACATGAATATTCACAGTAGTTTTGTATAAAATGAATCATATCATATATTTTGTATATAAACACCATTTCTGATGATATTTGTAATTTATTTAGGGACTACGTCTACAATGGTAAGAAAAATAAATATGTGAAATTATTTTCATTGGAGTACCTTGAAAATCAATCGCAATAAACCATGGTTAGAATGATTAAATGTGGAAACAATAGTGTTACCTATTATATAATTAATGCACTCATATTTTTCCTATGTATCTCATACATGAAGTATTTTTTAATCAAATTTGTGTAACATTTTTAGAATTCACATAAAATTTTCAATTTAATAAATAAATAAATAAATAATATGAAAATAAATTAAATTGAAATTTAAAAATAAATTTAAAATTGAGTACCATGTGGATGATTTTGAAATTATTTAATCTTTATTATAATCATTTTAAAATATGTTGAAACATGATTTTAATTTTCCATAAACAGTAATTATACATGTGTATTCATCATTTACCTTTAATGTGTAAGCATGAAAAATATTTATATAGGAAACATCCTTAATATTGAATTCAATCCTTAGAATGAGTTTAATCATAAACTTGAATATAATATAAATATCATTTTTACATATCTGAAAACATCTTTCTAAATTCTTCATGAACATAAATTTTATTTTCATAAAAATAAATTATGTATGTGTAAACATCAATTCAAAATATAGATATACATTAATTATCTCTATTTAAATGCAAGATAATTTCATCGTATGACTTTTAAATATCACTTAATTAGAAATTTAGAAACATAGTGCATACAAAATTTTAATTTCACAAGAAATGAAAGGTTTATAATTATTTTTTGGTTCATAATATTTTATAATTTTTTAAGACTTTAAAAACTCATTTTATATGAATTTATAAAAATGAATGAATTTTAATGAAGACATAATACTTTGAATATTTTGTATGAATTTTAAAATTTGGTATGACTTTGAATATTTCATATACATTTTTAGAAATAGTATGACTTTATAAACCATTACATATGACTTTGAAAACTCATTTTGTAATTGTTTAAAGAATTTTGTATGAATTTAAGAACAATTCAATATTAAATTGAATAATACATATTATTTTGATGTAATAATATTTATTTAATGAATTTCTTAGACATTAGTACAACTACACATGACTTTATAATTAGTGAGAAAAACTAAAAAAATATTCAGATTCTTTATAAACATATTATCAAAACTAAAATAGTTAATTACTAAATGAAATATGATTTAACAATACCATGAGAAGTTATAATTATTCCATTGAAAAATTGGAGGAATTTGAAAAAAAATGTAAGGTATTTTAAATATTGAATAGGAAACAAACATTAACACTAAGAATCTCACAATCATTCAATTTTTTCAAAAACACTAATAATATCCCACATTTTGGAAATTACAAAACTGAATAATATTTTTTAAACATTATCTCCCATTTGAATGTTATCCAAAAGGAAACAAAAACAAAAACTAATCTTATCTCTCTCCCCTTTTTAAAAACATTACCAGTAAATAAAAATACTTCCAAATTTGATTTATATATCACTATATTTAAGCATGATTTAAATACTATGACTACAAAACTGGCTATTTTTTTATAAAAAACCTTTTAATAAAATAACAATCCATTATCATCATTTTTATAAATTAGAAAATCTTTTTGAAGACCATAGAAAATATATAATTTTTTTATGATATTGGAAAAAAACTCCCCCCCACAAATTAATTATTTCCTTACATTAAACAAATCATCATGTTTAAAAATGATATTTATACAACAATTAAAATAATCATATAGAAATAAATCATATATTCTCACACTTTATATTCATTAAAAAAATTATAAAATTGAAGTTCAAATTAAAAATATTTGGAATAATTTAAGACAGGTATATTATGAAATAATCATAATAAATATTTAAATATCTTAAATTCAAAAGTGAAAAATACCCTAGAATCAAGTCTTCCATTCCTAAATTTTAAAAAAGAATTTATATGATATTTCAATAAACTTGTGTACTAAAAAATGATAAATCTTTAACCAAAATAATATTTACAAAAAATATTTTAATTCAATTAAAAAATATTAACTTATTAATGATATGCTAATAATATATAAAATAAAAAGTGAAAGTAGTATTACTAGAAAAAACTAAAGAATTTACTTATTAAAGATCATGATAACATACCATTTAATTAAAACATGAATGAGTATGAATGGTGTCCAATATAAATGTACTTACTTGGGCATGTAGACTAGCTTAGGTCTAATGGGATTTTAGTAATATCCCTCATATACCCATGCTATAAAGGATTTGTCCTCTTAACAATGAAAACAAATTTAGATATGTGGGTATTATTAAGAAAAAAAGATTAAACATATTATAAAGTATAATTTAAGGAAAAATGAATAAATTATTTTCTCTTAAAACAAGTAATAGACAATATCCCAACAATTTACCATTTTATAAATTTATTATTGTAAATTTGATACAATATTTCATACAAACCTTTACAGTTGTTATTTTGATTATTTTTATCTATCTTCTATAATAAGATTATTTCATTTAGTATTTGAATTAAAATAGTGAATTTGTATAAGGTTTATTTTAAAATTCCAAATTAACTTTTACTTTTTCAATTTTATTTTTAATAATTTTAAAATCATCAAAAAATAAGTTAGTACGTGGTGTGTAATTTATCAAGAAATTAGTCTCCTTTTCATGCAATGAAATTTTTTCTTTCATAACATTAATTCTCTATTTTAAATATCAAACATCGAACAAATTTATATTAAATTTTAATTTCCCATAAGTATTATTTAATTTACATATGAGTATTTTTATGATCATTAATCAACATTATATACATTTAATAAATTCTATTAATTTATTCTTGAAATTTATCATTCATTTTATCCAACTATGTAATTCTCATTTTATTACGATAATAATCCAACATAGAATAAAAATTATAATCAAATTTGGGCTTAATTAAACTTGAAGACATTAAGGGAATATTGGAATTCATTCTTAAATCATCAAAAATTGAATATGTTACTTTTGAATGACTTACCATAAATGTATGTTTACCAATTTACTATTCTAATTTAGATTCCTCCCTATACTTAGATTCTTTTATGAAACTCAAAAAATCAAAAATCGATTTATCCTCATTATTCATATGGTTCTTATATTTAGTTTGATTATTTTTATATGATAATGAAATATGTCAATTTCTACAATCATAAAAATTTAGTTTAAAAGAAACATTTTATTTACCAATAAAAAGTTTTATTTTGATATTTTTCTTATATTTATTATTACATACTTCCTTGGAAAATTTTCTTTTCTTTACGAATCTCTATCTATAGTTTAACCATTTATTTTTCCATATCCTTTTTCAAAACAGGATGAACCTACACCTTCACTTGAAGATTCATAATAAATATGTTTAAAATAATTAAAATATTCTCCCTTTATGTTGTCATTTATTTACTTACAATTTTTGTTTAGCTCTAGTTCATATTATAAAAGAGATTTATTGATTTCATCCTTGGTATAATCATTATATTTTCTTCTTTGATCAGTCACTTCATTATTGGAATGCTGCTTTTAGGTAGATCTTTAAGTACAATTTCAATTAGGGCATTGTTCTTCAATGTTTATCCAAGAGAAAAAAATATATACAGAATTTTAGAGAATTTATTTCATAACTCCCTAATCCTTTCATGTTCAATAATTATAAATTTTTGAAACTTTTCCATATGGATACCTTGCTTAATTTTTTTTATTTTATCATTTCAATGATGAATATATTTGAAATTACTCCAAATGTCAGACATAGTTTTGCGAAAAGAAATATCGATATAAATACTTATACGTAAAGAATATTAACTACAATTCAAAAAAATATATTTTAAAACATATTTGTTAGAATAATTTTTAGATAAATTATAAAGTTCAACATTTGGTAATTTATGTGGTCTATACATAACAATACAATATTAAATACCAATATTTTTCTAAAAATACCTCCATTTGGTCTAACCAATCTATATAATTACTTCCATTGAAATGGTCCAGTCTAAAAGTATTCAAAAAACTAGTTTCCCATATTTTCATACTAAAAATAGGTATTACGTTAGTCATTTAAGGACTAGTATATAGGTTCCCTCAAAACAATAATAATAATAATAAATATAAGAAATTGGAAATTAACCAATAGATCCAAAACATTGATATTAATTATCATCCCAACATGTGATGACAAGATGGCATATAGTGTGTGTGGGGGGGTGGGGGTGGGGGTGAATAGAGCTTAATAAATATTTAAAAAAAATTATTAATCAACGTATATTAAAAAATTAAATTTCAACATATAAATCATGCACAGTGAAAGTGCATTGTTGAAGAATACAAAGTTGTAGAAATAAAAATAAAGAATAAGGACACCATGAATTTATAATAGTTCAGATAAAAAAATCCCTACATATACTCTATTGAAACTATCAAACTTAGTTAATATCGTTGTACCAACTATAATAAATTATTTCACATGTTCATACCTAATATATTACACTAACTATTATGGGTATAGGAAGAAACCAATATTTTATATGTAGAAGCACTAAATTAATATTTTTTAGGTTAATGTAAAACCTATAAGAATATACTTTATGATAGGTTACCATAACCAAATCACTACATTTTAGAGGATTCAAAACCATTTGTGGGATTTTTTAAAGCTCAATTAGAAAATTTTATCACAAATATTTAAATTGAAATTTAAAAAAATAAAAGGATAGAATGAGAGGGAAAAAGGAATTGAATGTTAGAAAAGAACAAGTTCTTTCATCACTTCATTATTGATGATGAGTATTAAATTTTTAAGAGAACTAGAAAGGCTAAAAATTTGATAAAAAATTTAAAAATATAGAACATGAACTTTCTCAAAACTCCAGTATTAATGAAATAATATCTCATCTCACGTATAATAGAGTTACTTGTTTTTGAAATATCATGGTCACATTATACCCATGTATCTCCAATATAAAATATTTATGAATCCACATTTCATAGCATCAATATAATTATTATTAAATTTAATAATTAATAAAATAAATAAAATAATCCATATAAACCTATAGTAAATATAAATTCCAAAACTAATATAAAATAGTTTATTGTAGGACTGATTTTGAAACAATATAAGCATCATAAGCATTGTTTTCATATATTCATAAAAAACATTTTAATTTTTTGTGAACATCAATTATATATTTATAATAATAATTTTACATTATGAAATAATCATGAAAATTCTATAAGTATGAAATATCAATAATCATGATTTGAACAATAATTGTGAATTGAACCATAAACAAGAATCAAGGGTAAACATCATTTTTACATATGTTAAAACATGATTTTATATTTTCCATCACCATCGATTTAGTTCACTTAAACATGAATTATGATTACATAAGTGTCAATTTAGAATCTATAAAAACACGAATTATGTCTATGAAATCACATTAAAATTTATCGTTTATCTTTTAATGCCCTGTTCATATGACATTTAAAAATTTCATGTGTATAGATTTTTTATTTTATAAGTCTTCAAATTTTTTTAAGTGTTTTGACGTACATAAAACTTCATAAAACATTTTATAATAAACTAAAAACTTATTTCATATTGATTTGTATAAATTGTACAACATTTCATGAAAAAGTATTATTTTTAAATTTTAATTGAGTTTAAAAATTTTGTTTAATTTTATAGAAACTTTATGATTTTGAAAACCATTTTCTATGACTTTAATGAATTTCACATGACTTTAAAAATCAATTCACGTGGAATTAAAAATTTTGAATGAAATTGATGAATTCATAAGTGTTTAAATAATTTCATTTGACTTTAGTATAGCTCTATATGACTTCATACTTAGGAAAAAAAACTAAAAAACACGAAACTACATATTCTTTATAAAAACATTATAAAAACTAATCTTCTTAAAGACTAAATATAATATTATTTAGCAATAATATGTGAAATTATAAATATAAAACTTAAACATGTGAGCTTTTTATAAATAATGTGAGGTATTTTCAATATTCAACAATAAATAAGAGCCTAATCATTGCATCTTTTTTGACAATACCCACCAGCGGGGAAGGATTTATGATCTAAAATGATGTATCCAAAAAGTTATTGGGTTATTTTCTAATGAAATATGGAAACATTATAGCCTATTCTGCCCAAAAATTAAAGATCCATCCATATAACTACCCAACGTATGATCTGGAATTGGCTGAGTGATCTTCGTGTTAAAATTTTGGTGACATTATCTCTATGGAGAGAAGTGTGACATACATATGGATCATAAAAACCCAAATTATATATTCAATAAGGTATCTCAATATACACTAGAGAATGTTGTTAAATATGATCAAGTATTATGATTGTTCAATCAATTACTATCCTTGAAATGTAAGAAAAATATCATATACACTAAGTAGAAATGATCTTGTAACCCTATCCATGATAAGGATTAAAAGGGAACCAAAATTCATGAATGTGTAAAGGATGGAATTGAGCATAATAAAAGGATTTTAATCCAACATTTCTTAAATAACTTCTCAAGAATCCATTCTAGACTGGATTAAAGAGACATTGGTTTAGCACCACTGGTTTAAAGTAACCCTTTATTTTTTATTTTTACTATATAAAGTATATGGGTGATGTTTGGGAGATTTGGGAGAAATTTTGGATTATTTTGGGGATTTTATAAGGGTGTATGGTTTTTTGAACGATTTCTGGAAACTATGAAACTTCCCAAGGAAACTGTGAACAATGAGATAGGTAAAAAGGGGAGGTGCATGGATTGCACATGATTTATACAAACAGTGTGGCGGCCTATGAAAAACTGCGAAACTTGAGATAGTGGGATTTGTAATGGCTGATGCACTGTTAGTAAATTGTGTGGGCTAATCGCCTGATGTTCATTCTTGAGGTAGTGGTAAGCTCATGGTTAGCACATGGTTTTCTATACTATGAAACTAACCATGCATGGTTTAACACTTAGATCCTAAAATTGTGGATATAAAATGTTTTGATATCTAAGGCCCATTTTTCCTCCTATGAGGCCCTAACTCTATATGATCTCTACCAAAAAACTAAGGAATATTATCCCATTGATCTGGAGCTGATATGAAGGCTTCTCTTGGTGATTTTAAGACACATTCTCATGGTAAATAATCATTCTTGGTTGTTCTTGGTGATTTTTCTTAGATCTATTTCTCTACTTATCTCAGTTTCATATATCTACATTAATTGTGGATATATCTAAGATATTGGATTCCAAATATGATTATATTTGGCATTTTTGATGACATGGGAAGATATCTAAGGCATGTTTTTGGAGATTCAACCCTGTTTCATTAACGTTTGAGTGACAATTTTCATTTTCATTATAAATATCCAAGGTAGGTGGCTTCAATATCGACTCATTTATTTAGAATATTAAGGTTTAGTTTAAAATTAATTTCTTTTATTATAATTGGTTGTGAAATTGATGTGAATTTCTTGTTGAAAATCCACTTTAGTGATGATTTACAGAATTGTGGAAGTTGGGAATTTTTCTGGAAAGTGAAATTGGTAGCATGATTTTAAAATGATGATTTTAAAATGACCGTTTGGTTTTGAGGTATGAAAAAGGGTTTTCAATAAAAGTTTTTTTTATTGAATTGGTGTGTTTGAAAGGTTTACAATAAAAGCACAATTTTATTGAAATTGTTGAAATAGTTGTTTTAGAATTGGTTTTTGGCATAATGATTGTGTTTGTTCATGTGAATTCGAAATGGATATGTGTAAGGAGTCACCCCCATCATTAGTGGGATGGATGAGGTTCATGGATCTCCCCTCTAAAAAGTTTCATTATGTAATGTCTTAGTGAAATTATGACTCACCACTAATGAGTATAGGGGGTCCTATGTTACATGCATTGTTGGATGTGTAGATATATAGAATGAAATGGTTTTTCCAAGTGGTTTGTGAAGTGTTTGGGAAAACATGTTTGAATTATTTTCATGGAAAAAAGATTTTTATTTGGAAAATTATTTTCATATAAATAGTTTTAGTTTTGAGATTAATTGTTTTAAATGTTTTGTATAATTTTGTTTATAAATGTGATAACTTGTTCTATCCTAGTGGAATGAGTAGGGAAATCATTGCAGAAAAAAAATACTAACTTTCATTACTCACCCATGATTTTTCACTTTTGTGCTTTTTTAGATATTGTTTATCATGTCATGAGAAAATTTAAAGTATCACACTTAACTAGTGGTACTTTGTGATAATTGGGATATTTTGTGAAGCATGGAGGCAGTTGGAGCTTTGGATTTATGGTTGAATTTGAGTTTTGTTGGTTTTTTAGTCTTCCACTTTGTACTTGGTTGTTTTGTAGTCTTCTGTTGTGGTACTCTTTATAGCATTTTTGATATAAATGAAATTTTTTAGTTGTCTTTCATTTTTATCATGCATCATGTAGTGGTTCATTTTGTTGTGTCATGTTTGGTTGGTTGTTTTATTTTCAAAGGGAAAATCTTCCCCAAATTGTAAATGAATCCCTTGGAATTTATTTCTAACCTTTGGCATCTTGGGGATGTGTCTTAAGGCCAGGTAACATTCCTCCTCCTTCTAAATCCAATGAGGAAGGGTGGGATGTTACAAGTGGTATCAGCTTGGTCCTTTATATTTCATTATAGAACAAGTAGTATCAGTTTTCTTCAGTCCAAAGATCTATTTGAGACAAGTGGTATCATCTTGGTACTTCCTAATACCATTTGGAACAAGTGGTATTAATTTTGGTTGGTCTTTGACTTTGTATTGGTTGTCAGTATTAATGTTTAGTTCATTCTTCTCTATTCCCTGTGTCGGGTTCATAAAAAGGAGTAGGATTGTCAGGACTTGAAATATAGAGCATAAAAAGGCGTAGCTGATGTTTTTATACTGAACCTCAAGTTACTAGGGAGTTGGGGGCATAAGTGTTTTAAAGACACTTATAGGAATTGAAATCTCATTTTCACGTGTTTAGCCAATGAGATGAGCATGACATGAATTATAGAAATGAAATCCCACCATGAGTGAATATTTTATTTTTGGGTAATGATATATGACTTGATGTAATTTATTGATTTTTTTAAAATTTTAAAGTTGTTCTCAGATGAAATATTTTGAAAAAGAGAATCATTATGGTATTTTGAAAATGATTTAGTTTTCAAAAGAAATTCGGCATTTTAAGAAAATAGTTGAACAAGGTAAAAGATTGTTTTTGGAAGGCACATTAGTGATATTATGATGTGGTGGAATAAGAAATGTCAAGCCTTCTGTTAATAGAGAGTGATAATTATGGTGCTCGTTGTGTTTCTAGAAAATGGTACCCTGTAGGCATCATAGAAACCAATATGAGGAATCTGCTGAGAATGTGGTTTCACCTGAGCCACAGGTGCACCAACAGCTGGTTCAGAGTATTTTACAAGCATTTCAGGTTGTGGATAGTGGGAATAAGAATGATGAGCCAAGGAAAGAGGATCATTCCATCCAATTCCAAAAGTAGGATCCACCCATATTTTTGGGTGATTCTGAACTAGAAAAGGCCGAGGTGTGGCTAAATAGGATGAATTATATCATTGATTTGATCTACACACCAGAAAAGTATAAAGTCAATATGGCGATGTATATGCTGGAAAATATTGCATGCCAATGGTGGGATTTAGCTATTGAGGGTAAATTATACCACGACCTTGCATGGGAGGATTTTGAGGAATTTTTTAAAAAACAATTATATCCTCACACATCCCGAATTCAATGAATGATTGAATTCTTCTTTTTGAAGTAGGATAATATTTCTATAATGGATTATGTTTCTAAATTCATGAATTTAGTGTGCTTTTAACCAGAATTTTCTTCTAGTGTGTCCTTGAAGGCACACATCTTTGAATTGATGACGAGGTAGAAAAGTTTCTCAATGATTGTTGTGCTCTATATTATGGATTACACAGATATGGTCAATAGAGTGACAGTGGATGAACAAGAAATCTCAGGATCAATGAGAGGAGGAAGAATGTTGATACCGATGGGAAATGGTTGGAACTCTAATGCTAGGAGAAAGAAGAATAGAGACACTTATTTCCAAGTAGGGAGTATATATCAGAACCAAATAGATATATCAATTCAAATTCCTCCAAAACCAAAGAGTCAGTATTGATATTTTTAATGTGGTTCATTTGACCACATTAAGTGAAAGTGTATGAAACCACCTAGATAATTATATAATTGTAATCATGTGGGACATCTTCAGTGTGAATTTCAAAATGCTCTGAGGTCAGTTATTCGAGACACTTATTAGGTGTTTCAGGTGTCATATTCTTCATTATGATGAGGGTAGAAGAATCATTACCATGATTAGAACAAATCTATCCATGGTGATTCGAGTAATACCATGAATCCTTAGTAGGGGAAATCTCGACAGAGTAATGAAGAGAAAATTGTTGCGACTAAGACATTATATGGAGCTGAGTAGGTGATTGTGGATGATAAATATTGATAATCTATAGTGTGAGGTATGATTATTTTCAATCCAAACCTTATGAAATTTTTTTTTGATATTGGGGCATTACATTCCTTTGTTTCCTCTTGTGCCACCGATTTTCCAGATTTAAAAGTTGATATGATTCCTTCTGTGATAAAACTTCCAAATCCTATTTGTCAAAAAGAGGGTCAATAATTTGTGTATAGAGCATGTTCTATAACTATGGATGGAGCTAATTTGATAACGTATTTCTCATTGCAATATATGTATAGCTATGATATAGTCATGGTTATGGGTTTATTAACTATGTTCAAGGATCACATTAACTATTATACAAGAATAGTCGATTTTACAACTAAGGATGGCATCAAGCATATATTTAAAGGATAAAAGAGTGTGAAGGAAGGTGAAATAGAATTGTTATCACCAGTAGTTGGAATGATATCATATCAGTAGCGGTATTGACTTTGACATTGATGTACGAGATTGAGAATAATATTTTTCCATTAGGGTTTGATCAGTTTCAAGAAGTGTTTCCTGAAAGTTTCTCAAGGTTTCCACCTTAGAGAAATGTGGAGTTTTTTTACAGATCTTCTTCAAGGGACCAGTCCTATTTCTCTTATTTCTTATTGGATGGCACCAACCAAATCTAGGTAATTAATAGTTCTTTTGGAAGATCTATAAAACAAAGGTTTCATTCAGCTGATCAAGTCTTTGTGGGAATCTCCAGTCTTTATTCTCAAAAAGGAAGATGGAACTCATTGGTTGTGTGAGGATAATCGTAATCCTAACCAATTTATGATAAAGAATCAGTATCCACTTATAAGCCTTGATGATATGTTCGATCAATTAAGAGGAGATCAATGGTTCTCTAAAATTAACTTATGATCAAGATATCACCAATTGAGGGTTTTGAAGGAGGATAACCCAAAGAAATCTTTCAAGAGAAAATATAGACATTATGAATATGTGGTACTACCTTTTGGTCATACGAATTCACTTGAAGTATTTATGGAATTGATGAATCATATATTTTAGTGGAATCTAGATTTGTTTTTGTGGTGTTTATTGATGACATATTAGTGTATTCAAGGACAGGGGTGGAGCATGAGTAACACTTGGTGACAATGTTGTAAATCCTGAGGGATCATCATTTTTATTCCAAAATACCAAATTATGATTTTTGGATACAATAGGTACATTTCCTTGGTTGTGTAATCTCTGAAACATTTGTTTCTGTTGATCCATAAAATATAGAGGTTGTTATCTCTTAGAAACCACCAAATAATGTCTTTGAGATACAGAGTTTTCTTGGTCTAGTTGCTTATCACCTACACTTTGTTCATGAATTATCATGACTAGCTTCACCTATGGAAGATTTGACAAAGAATATTTTTCTATTCCAATGGGATGTGTAATTACAGGAATCTTTTCAAGAGCTTAAAGTCCCCCTTACACCAGCACCAATATTTATATTTCTGGAACTAGGACAATGGTACATAGTGTATTGTGGTGCTTCAGGATCAGGGTTGGGATGTGTTATCATAAAGGGACATCATGTGGTTGCATATGTCTTAAGGAAGTTAAAGTTCATGAGAATAACTACCCAACACTAGATTTAGAGTTTTCTATTGTACTTCGTGCTTTGAAGACTTGGCATCATTATTTATTTGGGAAAAAATTTACTATGTTTATAGATCACAAGGGCTTGAAACATATTTTCTCAAAAATGGACTTGAATATGAGACAAAGAATATGGATTAAGTATCTACAAAATTTGGACTTTGACTTGATATATACACCGGGTAAAGGATGTTTGGTGGCTGATGCATTAAGAAAAAAAATTCATGCTTAGTTGGCACAAGAATATTCAGATGAGTGGTAGTTGATGTCGGTGCTAGATGACATGCACTTTTAATGTGAAGACCGAGGATATGTAGAAATTTTATTTCCATTGTTGTTTGTTCCTAATTTGGTGGATATAGTTATAGAGGAACAAACATCTGATGCAGAATGTGTGTATATGAGGTCGACACTCAATAGTGGGGTGACCATTGAGGGTAGGAAGATGGATTAGAGTTTAGTGTTGTGGTTCATAAATCTAATGGTTGTTTCTATGATTTTTTGGGAAAAATTATTCATGCATATCACCATTAAAGATGGGATTTTTATCCTAGAATACTTAATATGTATAAGGAATCGAAAGAAAAAATTTGGTGGGTCAGTGTGAAAAGAAAGGTATATGAGTTTATTTCAAGATTCTTAAATTTTCTACAAGTTAAGGTAGATAATTAGTGTTCAGTTGATATATTTCAGTCCTCACATATTTCTATTTGGATGTGGGAGTAGATAGTAAAGTATTTTGTTATAGGTCTACCAAGAACATTCGGTAAATATGATGTCATATGGGTGATAGTGGATCATCTCATAATGTCATATCATGTCATTCATATTAGTGAATCTCACACAATAAATGAATTTTAAAAAATCTATATATGAGAAGTGTTAAATAGGCATGGAATAAAAGTTTCAATAGTTTCATACGAAGACCCAAGATTTAGGTCTCATTTTTGGAAATCCTTAGAGAAATCCCTTGGGATTCAATCGACTATGAGTATGGTGTATCATCCTCATATGGACGACCAATCCAAAAGGATGATACAAACATTAGAGGCTATGTTTTGGGATTGTGTAATGGATTTTGGTGGCACTTAGGAAGATAATGTGTCATTAGTAGAGTTATCATATGAAAATAGTTATCAATCCTTGATACATATGACTCCTTTTGAGTCATTGTATGTGCATCCTTATCATTCTCTACTTTATTAGGTGGAAACAGGTGAGACTCCACTGGTTTGGCCGAGCCTTTTCCAAGAGACAATGTATAAGATTCAATTGATCAGAAAATGGATGGAGATAACATAGAGTGGTCAAAAATCATATTTGGATCATCGTCAATGGTCACTGTGATTCAAGGTGAGAGATCATTTATTTTGTAGGATCTCTCCAAGGCATGGACATCATCATTTTGGGAATAAGGGAATGTTATCTTCTCGATAAATAGAAAATTTTGAGATACTGGAATGGGTTGGTGAGGTGGAATATCTTTTATCAATTCCAATATGGTTCAGTGTTGTGTATAATGTGTTTAATGTTTCTCAGTTGAAAAAGTTCCAACTGTATCATGAACATTGGATTATATGGGATCATGTTGACCTAGATCCAGATGCTTCATTGGTGCATATATCGATGGAGATTTTGGATAGAGAAGAGGAAGTCTTTCATGTAAAAATCATAATTCTAGTAAGAGTTTTGTGGAAACATGGTCAGATTCAAGAATAAACATGGGAACATAAAAAAGAAATAAAATAGTAATGGAAGAAACTATTTTATAGCATTAATGATTTTCTACTTTCTAGGGATAGAAATTCCAATGGTGGGGAGAATTTATCACCCATGATTTCAATTAAGTAACCCTTTCTTTATTCTTTTTAAGTGTGTAAAGTATATGGGTAAAGTTTGGGAGAGTTTGGAGAACGTTTAGATTGTTTTTTGGTATTTTCTAAGGGTGCGATATTGGTGAAAAATTTGTGTAAACCCTGAAACTTCCTAAAGAAACTGTGCACAATGGAACAAGAAAAAGAGAAGGCACAAGTGATGGACACAATTTTTCCAAACTGTTCAGAAGCCTAGGAAAAACTGTGAAACTTGAGATAGTGGTATTTTGGAATGGGTGGTGCAAATTTTGGAAACTGTTGGATCCAACCATGTGAGGTTAATCCTTGAGGAAGTGGATAGCACACGGTTAGCACATGGATTTCCTAACTGTGCGACTAACAATGCATTGTTTAAAAGTTATATCCTTAAATTGTTGATATAATACATTTTGACCTCTAAGACCCTCATTTTCCTTCTATGTGTCCCTAACTTGATATTATCTCTTTGAAAAGTCTAAGGAAGATTATCCCATTAATATGAATGTGATATGAAGGATTCTCTTGGTGATTTAAAGTCATATTCTCATGGTATGTGATCGTTCTTGGTTTTTCATGGTGGTTTTTCTTAGATATACTTCTCTATCTCTTTTAGTTTCTTAGATATATACCCCTTGTGATATATCTAAGATATTGGATGCCAAATATAATTATATTTGGATTTTTTGATGATAGGGGAAGATATCTAAGGTGGTTTTTTAGAGATTCAATCCGGTTTTAGTGGCGTTTGAGTGTCGTTCTTTATTTTTTTCATAAAAACAAGAGTTAGGTGGCTTCACTCTCGACTCTTATATTTATAATATTTTGGATTTGTTTCAAATTTATTGTTCATCGTAGAATTGGTTGTAAAATTTATGTGAATTTCTTTTTGGAAACCCTCTTTAGTGACTTTTTATAGAATTATAGAAATTGAGAATTTATTTGGAAAGTGAATTTAAGAACTTGACTTTAAATTGATTGTTTGGTTTTGATGCATGAAAAATGGTTTTTAATAAAAGGTTGGTTTTACTAAAATGTTTTTTTTGAAAGGTTTTGAATTAAAGTACAATTTTATTAAAATTGTTGAGATAGTTCTTTAAGAATTGGTTTTGGTATAATGGTTTTGTGTCTTCATGTGCATTCAGGATTAATTAGGGTAAGGGTTATCCCTCATAATTAGTGGTATAGATAAGGGTTAGGGATCTCCCCCATAAAATTGTTAATTAAGTGATGGATTAGTGAAAATATGACTCACCACTCATGATTATAGAGAGGTCCATGTTACATGCATGGTTGGATATGTTGATTTGTGGAATGGAATAGTTATTCCATGTTCTTGGTGAAGTGGTTGGGAAAACATGTTTGGTTTCTTTTCAATAAAAAGGCTTTTGTTTTGGAAAACTATTTTTCTTAGAAATGGTTTTGGTTTTGTGATAAATTGTTTTAAATGTTTTATATAAATTTTTTTATATAAATGTGCAATCTTGTTCTATCATAATGGCGTGAGTAGAGAATTCATTGGGCGAAATCTACTGAGTTTCATTACTGACCCCTACTTTGGTACTTGGGTTCTTTGGCTGATGATGTTTATCAGAACATGGTCAAAGGAAAAGTATCACACATCTATTAGGGTGCATAGTGATGCTTGGTCTATTTTTTGAATCATTAAGCAGGTTGGAGTTTTGGAGTAATGGATGTCTTTGCGTTTTGTTGGTTTTGTAGTCTTCTGTTGTGTACTTGGTTATTTGGTAGTCTTTCACTATGGTAATATTTGTAGTGGTTTTGATATAAATGAACTAATTTAGTTGAATTGCATTTTTATCATCCATAATGAATTGGTTTATTTTGTTATTTTATTTTTGGTTAGTTTATTTATTTTTAAAGCGTAAATCTTACCCCAATTGTAAATAAAGTCATTGGCATTTATTTTCTTCCTTTTTTATCATAGGGATGTCACTTTGGGATAAGTAACATTCCTCTTCCTTCTCAAGAAAATTAGTAGGGGCGGGATGCTACACTAGGAATATGATGAGTATTTATAAAGAATGTTAGAAAATATTTTTGAGTTCAAATTTTCTAAAGATAGAGATATATGGTTTGAAAACTAGATATTTGTCCTATTCAAATCAGTGATGAAGTAGAAACTTCTAGAAAATTCACATAGATCAACCTTATATATTCATATAGGAATCACTAATATCTATAGATATATGAATAAAAACTTTTAATGGGATAACTTGAAGAGGGAGATTGTAGAGTTTGTATCTCGATGCTTGGTATTGCTATAATTTAATGTTGAATGATATAAATGTCAGGGTATCATGAAGTAATTGCCCATAATAATCTAAAAAAGGGAAAATATTACCATGTATTTCATAAAAGGACTGCCTATAGAATCTAATTATAGTTAATCTATCTAGTATGTAGCCAATCACCATACAAATTTGGCACATTTTGTTGCTATCAGGGAGTATTTCTATCTTCAAAAACTTGATAAAATATAAACAAGGGAAGTGGTAAGACTACATGAAGTACTACTCTCTATTGTATTCGATCATGATCTGAGGTCTAGCCTAAGTTTCTAAATAATCCTTTAGTAATCATTGGATATAGATTTGAGTTTTAAGTACTACTTATCACCCATATATGGATGGTCAGTACGAGAGAACCATTCAAAATATATAGGATATGTTGAGATCATGTTCAATGGATTTAAAATGATTTTTACGTCAACCGCTTACCCTAGTAGTATTCACATATAACAACATTTTTCATTCTAGCATTAAAATGGCCCCTTATAAGGATCTGTATAGGAAGAGGTTTCAGACCCCAACATGCTTGGTTTAATTTGGAGAGAAGAAGTTTATGGGACTTGATATTATCCATGAGATTATATAGAAGGTTCAAATAATTCAACGTCATATGAAATATGCAATAAGTTGATAGAAAATATGTACAGGAAATTGTTGACAATACATAGAGTTTGATGTTAGAGATAAGGTGTTTGTTTGTATATCACCATGAAAGAATGTCATGAGGGTTTTAAAATATATAAAATTTAGTCCTAGATACATAAGCCTCTTTGAGATCCTTGATCTCATTAGAGAGGTTTATATTTAGAATAACTCTCACCTAACCAATCTCAAGTAAATGACGTGTTCCATGTATCTCAATTTATGAAGTACAAACTAGACCCATCATGTGTACTGAATACATTGGTGGTACCCTTGGAGAATGATCATTCATATGAGGATCTACCAATGAATATATTATATTATAGAGAAAATATTCTACATAACAAGAAAACTAACCTAGTCAAACTATTATGGTGGAACCACAAGTTTGATGAGGCGATATGAGAACTGAAAGAGTCAATGAAATAAAAGTAACCTCATCTATTTTAGTGTATGAAAAAAATTGAGTTATAAATTTATTAAGGGGGGAATAATATAATGACTCAAACTATTATTAATGAAATTCCCTTTTAAATGAATAAATTCATTATTATGAAATGTAGTTATAGAAGACATGTCCACTACTTTGGCTATTTTAGACCATTATAAAATGTATATTTTCAAATTTAAAAGACCATTATACATCTCAACCATTGATAATATATCCATTTTATTGTGCCTATTATGATTTTTATAAAAAAGGGTTATGATAATGTCTAATTCAAATAGATAGAATAAGAGATGGCCTCAAATAGTAGAATTATTGCCTATAAATCCCATTTAGTGTAGATTATAAAGAATAGAGATTCACTATGACTTTCCACTAACCAAGTCCAAATAGATATTCAACAACAAAATATTGAAGTAAATCATTTATGGTATAATTTCATTCTTATTGAGATATCAAACCAAACTATGTTCGTCAAACCACACCAAGAAAGACCTACCATCAAAGAACATACCCTTAAGGAATATGCTACTATAAAAAGGGGTTATCTATCTAGAACATAATATTATGAATATTTGTATTATCTTTTTAATAAAATAATTTTTATGTTTATCGATTTTTATTATTACTTTTTCAATTAATATATAACTAGTACTCGCCCGTGCTATTGCAAGGCATATTCGATAAATAGTTTTTCTTTTAATAAGATATTAGTATTTATAAAAGTAAAGAATAAATAATAATGTTGAATAAATTTTAATTAGAAATTAAAGGTGTATGATAATGGAATAGGAGTTCATAAAATATGGAGACACCATTTAAATTGTTGAAAAAAGAAAAAATAGATTAAAAGTATATGAATATTTTAATTTTGAATATGGAAATTTGAATTCATTTTCAACTTCAACAATCAAAATAACAGTAATATGTGAACTGAAAAAATAAAGGATATATAAAAAGTAATTCCTCATTTTGGAGGATGATTGAAAATAATTTTCAAATAAATTCATGTCATGCTTGTTGGACATAGTTGTGCGTCACCTACGCACTGATTCACTGCACGTTATCACAAGATTCATCCAACTAGCAATGTGAACAGGATCTATTGAAAAAGTAATGTGTGTAGTGTTGTTCGAACTGAAAGACAAATATATTGTAGGAGTGGTTGTAATAATAAAAAACATTAACTAGGAAGAGGATTAATTTGAATACATAAGTACAAAACCCAATATTTAATTGCACAAAAATTTATGAAGGTGATTTTTGTAGATGTTTTTTAGCTACATGAAGTTTCAATGTCCTCCACGAACAAAGTATTGTTGTTCATCTTGTGAGATAGAGGAGGGAATGCAGTCCGGGCTTGAAAAAATCTGCTAGCTTCTAGCGGGATACATGGATCATGTATCATCTATGGAGTTCCCTGAAGTAGGATGTGACTCCACAAACTCAGGGGAGCAAAAATACATATCCAGTTGCTAAAATATGAACTTGTAGGAAATATGGATACTAAGCCTCTTATAGGGAGGATTGACCTACTTAATGTTAACTAGCACTCTGTGAGGAAAGTAGGCAGAAACCAGCTCTGTAGTTGAGAAACTTGGATCATAGGGTAGAAGAAAATCCATCCAATGACTGTAGATTATTTATTTTGTTACGAACTAGCCTGATAGTGGTTGCCTTTAAATCAGTTGATACCTCAGAAATGTGCTAGGCCAGTTGTGAGTATGGCAGTATAGGTTGGTAGGATGAGGAATCCTGGGAAAGAGATAGAGCATAGGTCACCTTCATCTTCACGGAGGAAAGGTCCAACGGTGCGACCAAACTAGATCCATATAGTGAATATCTTGGGCCCTAGTGTTTGAGAATAAAATCTTCTAGGACACCCAGAGAGGGTGGCATAGGATTGCGGGGATGGAACCACCTCGTACTCCACCTCGTACCATTTCCTTAATTCTTATGACTTATCCTACAAACCGAAAGGGAATTCCCTTGACGATTTCAAAAGGAACAGAACCTATGTGGTGATAGGAAGACAAGGGATTCGCTCTAGGAAAAGGAGTCTTGAAAATTGAGCCTTATCCAATATAGAAGGGGCTCAGAGATGTCCATCTCGACAGAAATCTATGCCACAATTGACTCCTCCAACTGAAGGGTCTGGTTTTCCACACACAGAAAGACCACCAATGAATTACTAATAGCGCGATGAAATGATACATTGTGGAAGGGTAGAGGAAGTCCAGGATGGATGATCGACACCGTAGTAGAGGGATATTTCCACCCTTGGTGAATTAGGAATATCCCTCCTAGGTGAAACATAAATCAAGATTAGTACTGTACTTGACTGCATTAATACACATTTGAAATAGATATGTCATTATTATCTACTCATAATAGTCACCTGGAACTACATGAACATATTTATGTCAGCATACCACACATGAATTAATGTTTTTCTACCATTAAATCAAATCCAATTCATAACATGAAATAAATAGTAAAGATGATATGAAAAAGAGAAGTATTTTCCAAACCTATTTACAGACTTCATTATACAAAACAAGAGTGTAATATAATGTATACGTTTGTAAACAAGAGTGTAAAGTATATAGTACTATATACTGTTGAAGTGTATGGAACATTCATTATTTCTAAAATTTGTATACAAGATTGGAATGTAGGTTTAAACATTTTATGACACCAAAAAATGTGTATGTATGTTTAAAAAAATGTGCATTGTTGAAGTGTATGAATACAAAAGTGTAATCTTGCCACTTTTTCTATCAAATGTTCTTGTTTCGTTTTACATATATGTCTGCATTTTCCTTGGAAGCAACATCCATCTTGATCTTGATCCAACCTAGATAGGGAGTTTTCTAAGAATATAAATATAAGACATTATAATTCATGAGCTGACCTTGAATACCCAATCTATCATAACCGGTGAGATCCCAGATGGAGTTCCCATGCAAGTAAGTCTTCAAAGATGTACCCACCTAGATGGCAGTAAAAATTTTATTCATGGAACTTGATCCCAATATTTGAATAAAGAAGTTACCTTTTCCATGATGATTATATACCTTGCATCAGATTTCATCATCCGTTTTTCTACCAAATTCATGCCACCTGAAATTGAATACCCTGAGGAATCACATGCAGAGCAGTCCACAACTTCCTTGTTCATTTTCTGGTTGGTAATAAAATGCATAAATTTCAATAAATAGGATGGGAAAATAAGAAACATAAATTTTAATTTCATTGAAGAAAGCCATCTATTACTTTTATTTCTTCCTCGGTCACATAAATAAATATAGTACCTACAATGACACGTGTCTAGTAGTGGATCCTATGCTTGATGTCATAATCCCTAGGAGACTGATACTACATCTACTGTAATAAAGATTTCATCAAAATGAAAATCAAGTTAGGGAATGAAAATAATGCACGAATGGACATACCGATTATAGAATGAATTGTTTTGTGGAAACACCTATCAAAATCCAAAATGCAACCCACCTGGTAGCTATAACCATGTCCTTTTATTTTTGGCAGATTGGAACCCAAAACAAAGAAAACATAAAATCATATCAAGCTGGTTTCTTTGTTTCAATTACTAACCTAGAAAGGAAGGAATTACTATTTTGAGTCTTACATCTAAGTAATATTTTAATGGTTCGACCAGAGAACGTCATGCATTACTGTTGAGAATCTTCCATCTAAGGAACCTTTTCATGAATAGTAATGAAGCAGAAATAGAGACTCCTGATGATAGAGCATTACAGAATTACAGAATTGAATAATTAGAAAAAAGAAATCGGTAATCCAGAAACTAAATATGCAACATCTAACATAGTAAGTCAACTCCCAACATTCATATAATTGTCATATCACATACCAATCAATTGAAGTGGAAAGTTATCATCTTTGAGCTCCAAATAATATTGAAGGAAACATTGTCCAGTATTGTTTTTATTTATCTTGTTCTTACCAGAGAACATATCTATGTAAGTGTCCTGGTCACCTATACCTTCATGAAAAAATATGGGAAATTTATAACACATTTGTTTCATATGTTTTTAGTTCATAAAAAACAAGACACATTGTAGTTAATAGGGAAAACAAATTATCTACATTCATATGCTGGATGAAAGGGAGGTTGATTCCATGATTTAACAACAAAATACCTGTATTCATTTCCAATCCATGTTGTTGTATTCTCATATACTGAGAAAATAATTAGAAAATAGTTAAACTAAATAGTAGACATTAAATCATGAATATATGGAAAAAATATGTCATCAAAGGAGTAATGTCCATCCTAAAAACCATCCAGCAACATGGAAAACATAAAATACAACAAAACGTCTAGCATCAAAGACGTATAGCTTGAAAAACCAAAGAAAAACAATCTTCATTAAAACGTCCAGAATTAAAGTCCTCTAGTGTTGTCATATTTCAGTATGACTAACATCCATCTTAAAAAAATACATCCTGCAAGAAAAACTGAAAAAAATGTCTTGCATAGAAAACGTCCAACAATAAAAATTTATAATCAAACTACAGAAAACCAATACTAAAATGTCCACCACGTGAAATCCCAAATACAAAAATCTTAATATACCAACTCATCCAACATGTACAATATGCAGATACAATATAAATAATTTTTTTGCAGTCATTTAATGTAACATTAAAAAAATAATAACTTGTCATCTTCAAGAGTAATTTTTATCCTGCAGTTGGAAGGACCCATAGATTGCACCGATTTTGTGTATCGAAGAAGTCCAATTATTTCTATAAGATATATGATATAAAGAGAATTAATTTGGAAACAATAAAGATGAGGTTTAAAATACTATAATGTTTAAATTATTTAACTTTTCTAGACAAAAAAAATAACATGCAATTGGTAGTGGAATGTGCCTATTAAATGTTCTTTGGGAACCTTCAGTTGTGTAATATCATTATATGAAGTAAAATCAAAACTGAAAAGAGGAATTTCTACATCACATGGACGAAAAAACATTTTGGATGTGACTAGTAGTCTACATGCATGTCTACATGCCAATTAACTGCCATGGTTTGATGGTATTTGGAAGTTTTGTATGATATAGCACAGTCCCTCACGCAATAGATTTTTATACTTAGAGATAAGCTGGCGGGTAGTAATTGTACACTAAATTTTGATTCCCTTGACATAGCATGTTAAAACATAGAAAGATAGATTAAAATATTAAATGGGAAAGGACAAAGACATAATATATATATATATATTGGAAGATGTATACAGAAAAACAAGAAAATAGGGTAAAAAAATAGAAATTAGACATGAAATGTAAAATTACCCCTTTATCAGTAAGTATTAGATCAATAGAAACAATTTCATTAGAGTAGTTGGGCGATGAATTGCACCACATTTTTAAAACATGAAACTCAATCATGAGTGTTTTATCATCCTTAGGTGTAATCACATTCAACGGGGTAATTCATCTAGAAATTTTGTTTTTACTATGTACAAATTTGATTAGTGTTAGAAAAATAATATAGTAAGTAGTTACACACTTTAGGAAGTATATATTATAACCCCAAACAGTAGTAAAATGTTTAACGTGTTGTATCAAATAGTACCTAAGAGAGGTTTTCAAATATTTTTATATATACAATATTGTGTGTGTAATGAGATGATGTGTTATTGTTATCATCACCAACAATTTTTAAACCACTTGCTGATGCGACTCTAGAAATGACAACATATAATTAACAATCATAGAACACAAGTTTGAGGAGATATAACCCAATAGAAGAAAATGGTTGTCCTTGACTTTTATTAATAGTCATTACATAAGAAGCTGTCAAAGGATATTGCCTTCTTTATAATTTGAAAGGTCATCTAAGATCAGAGCGTGTCATAGTCAGTCTTGGAATGAATGCCTAACACCCCGAATGAGATCTAGTAAAAATATTTTCTCCAAAGACACGATCACCTAAGTGTGTGAATATCATAAAAGTGTTGTTACATAAACCAACAGATTGATCAACATTTCTTAGTAACATAATGGGGACACCAATCTTTAAAGAAATTTTATGGGTAGCCAAACCAGAGATGTTTATACAATTTAATATCTTAGAGGTGTGTATGTTTTTTCCCTATCTGTATCAAAACTGGAATTGTAGGCTGAATCAGAGTTGAAGTATTATTTCTTTTCAGAGTCTGTGAGACACAACATATAATCATTTACTTCTTGAACAACATCTCTGGTTGGAGCTTGAATGGAACTCTCTTTCATATAAGAGACATCACTGTTTTTGTCATTGAAATTGGGATAAGTATGATCCACAATTTCAACTATTGCATTTGTAGTGTAGCAAAGAATATATGCTGAAGGAATTTGGAAGAGCACTTCACCATCGTTAGGTTCTCCAACTCGACCTTCGCCAATATACAAAGTCCATTTAGAAAAAACCTAGACCATATTTTAATCATCAGTGGATATAGAGGAAAGAAATATCATGTTCCTTGTTAGAGTTAATACTCAAAAATACTGCCAAAGATATGATGACTTAATACATGAAAAGATAATATCATTTCTATTACCACCTGGTTTTATAGGTAATATGTGTATGAAATCTCCACCCAATACAATTGTTAGACCGCCTATTGGTAAATTCTTTGCATTAACATTTTTTACTATCATTATATCCCTGAGAGTATGGTCTGGAGCCTCAAAGCAGTACTTATGAACCATAGAAGCCACATCCCAAAAAATAAGCTTTGTAGAGTGTAGAAGTTCTGCTACATCACTCTCTTCCTATATATTTCAAATAGACTTCTCAGTAATGGAGATTAGAATACAGAATTTAGAATGTGCAGTGTGTCCTCTAGGAAGCAGTAATGATGTTATTCCATTCAAAGCAACTGTAAGTACAATAGAGCCCTCATATTGCAGCTATGATGTTAGGATCTTCCAAATAAATGTTTTACCTGTGCCTTCATATCTGTGCAAGAAGAATAATCCTCTTGTATTTGTAGATAATGAAGACAATATGACATCCATCACCTCTTTCTGTTCAATGGTAATAATAGTTTTTAAAGATCAATACTCATTTTTAGGTTTTATCTATTGTAACTTAATTATTCTGCAACTAAATGATTTGAATGAGTATCAATTTCATAATTTGGAACTAGAATGAGAGGATAAAATCAAAGAGATGTTCCATTGATATGTAAAATCTGTTCTATTTCAAGCAGATCATACATATGTATCGGATGTTCTGTGAGTGTCAAATCTAGAAAAATGATGAACATTGATTCATAGTAGTATAAAAAACTGCATGCATTGAATCAAGTAATTAAAAGTAACTAAAATATTAATCCTGAATGGTGGTGAAAGAACTTATTATGTAACGCCCCGACCCTAGTTACCCAGAGTCGGTGCATTATTACATAACATTGGCATGATCATGAGAAAGATCAAGTCTCTAAAGACCGATTAGTTTAGTAGCCTTGGAATAACTAGATACATCCATAAATTTTTACATTACATCATAAAAAAACATCTTGTCTTCATATCCCCTCATACTATCCCTGCAGGTCATTCATAAATTACTTATTCATAATCCTGAAAAAAAAAACATTGAAAGGGGTGAGCTCGGATGGTCAGTAAGGATAACATTATAGCAGAAGTTTTCATAAATAAGCATAAACACTTAAGGCAATTTATAACTAAAACAAAAGCCTTTGAAACTTGAACTTCAGCATAAAATGGCAAAGGTAAAATGAAATAATGCCATTTACTTACTCACATGGATATTCTACTAGTCGAATGATCACATGCAATATCAATAACCACTTTCATAATGATGGAATGCATAATGCCAGACTATCATAACCACATAGCCAAGGCCTCGTGCCAAGACTACAAATAAGATTTTGCCAAGGCCTTGTGCCAAGAAACTAGTTTGTCTCATGAGACCTACCGATGCATCGAGGATCTATAGCGGGCTCCACCCGTCACTTATTAAGTCCAATGCATTCCTCATATGAATAGGTTTAAACATAACATAAACATTCGTATTAAAACTATCATACGAAATGTCAATACTTTAACCACAAACCATGAATGGTATAAAAATAGAACATCCACAGTCAAATATAACTCATTTGATACAATATGGAAGATTGTATTGTATCACATTAACCTCAATCATGAATAATGAAGGATGTTGACATAGATGAAAATAATCATCAAAACTATTTGAGAGAAATATCCCCCTTTTCTTGAAAACATTTAAAAGTCACACTATTTGTCAAGAAGCCATTTAAAAATAGATTTTTGAATCAAAGTGTCCCATACCACTTTGAAACCTTTTAAAAGGATTTTTAATTTCTAAACTTTAATGTCCATATAAATAAATCCTTAAAACCATTTTTAAAACATGGACATTAATGAGAAAGATTTAGATGAATAAGTCTTTAAAACATTTAAAAATTGTATTTTAGTTAGAGATTCTAACCAAAAGAGAGACACTTGAATGAAAATAATTGAGGTAATCAAAACTTTTTAATATCATGATAATAAAGGGAATTCATGATATACTATGTCAAAGTACATTATATACACCACATAAAAGTGATTTGGTGTATATCAATAAAGAAGTCTCAATGGAATGTAAGTTGAGATGAAATCTCTCATAAAGGCCATATCCTTAGGTTAAGGATAAATCAACAACATAATTATGTGTGAAAAATATAAATACACTAAATATGATTGGATATTCAGTGTAAAACAATCAAAGTATATTCACACATATTCCTGTAAAAACAACACCAACGAATTGGATGTTTAACTCAACAAATGGTGAAAGAGTTAAAATTACTCTTATCAAATTCATATCAATGACTTGAGAATTTTCAATGGAGTGATTATGTGTATCAAAAGTATATCCATAGGAAGGGGAGTGGAAATTATGACATAATCAAATGAATAGCGATTCCACACATAATCTTGGGGTAATATAATCAATGAAATATGCGTAAAGCCAAATGAGTGGAAATTGAAATCTCAAATTCCCTTATTGATTAGGTAACTTAAGAAACAAACACCCATGAAAGAAAGATCATACCATGATGATGTAAATACCCATAAAATAAAGTATATTACACAATGAATACAATCATGGGTAGTACACATACACCACATGCAATAATTAAGTGGTGATCAATGGAATTCTCACGGAATTAAAAGTGAGACAAGAAACCCCTTACCACGTTAATCAACTGAGTCGCATGGCCAAAAGTTAATAACCACCAAATTATTTACAGAATAACATGAATATAAAGTGAATCATGATAATATATATCAAATGGAAGTACACAATACACCACTTTCAATAATTTAGTAGCGAACAATGGAAATCTCACGGAATTGAAAGTGAGATAAGAGAATCCCTTACTTTGTACTTTTTCCTTGGTCGATGGTAGGTTTACCTCCTGTATAATGGTGAAATAATTGTTATTTAATAATACAAGAATCAGTTACTTTAATATGATATCATATATGATCTTTTAACATTGATTTGTTAATAATATCTTAGAATTATCGTCATTTCAGGTGTTAACGGGTTCATTTTACTTTATATTCTTTGTTATGTGAGCCATATTCGTTATTAATGGGATGTATATTATTCATATCCAGAATGGTATCAAGTCCTTAAACATCATTTTTAAATCATCAAATGATAATTATACTTGAATGGATACGATGGAGAATGAATCTCATCGCGTTCGTGGAGACGGTAGTCCGTACGTACGCACGAATGCTACTTCCATTTAATTTTTATTTTAAAAGAATCGAATCCAAATGATACATAGGTATATTACTATTCCAGTAAAATATAATATTCTATATATGTTACTTAAGTTCATTAACACCATCCTTTATAAGTTCCATGTGTGGTATGAACGAGTCATATCATTTTAAGGGGGCGGTAGTCCGCACTTCCTCAAATGAAATTATCGTATGTATATACAACATGAAACGAATAATTGTATGAAATAAAATGGAATTACAGAAGATTATATACAAAATATATATCATTAATATCATATTTAATTACAGTGCCATCCTAATGGCCACCATGAGAGGCGGTAAGATGTATTTGAACAATCATCGTTTCGTGAGGCGTTAGTTTTCCATCCACAGAAACATTATGTTCATCATCCATTAGATGGAGTTGTGTGAATGTGTAGTTTGAATCCTTCTTATAAAAACATCCTAGTATATTGTGGATACTGGTGTTGTTACAAAAGAAATGAAATAAAAAGAGTTTGGGGGTTGGAGAAGCAAAATAATTGAAAATAATTTAAGAGAAAATGTTACCTTTAATTTAGGTAACTCACTTTGGTTGGAACCAAAGGACTTCTTGAAATGCTTTCTGCCTAAGGGGAAGCTTCAAGGAGGAGGAGAGGGATGTGGGGAGCTTAGTTGGGCAGATTTTGGACGAACCAAGTGGCTTGAGAGGTGTGAGGAATGAGTAGAAGTGGTCTCCTTTTATAAGGGAGAGGAGGGGCTCTTTAGGAAAGAGTGAAAGTATTACTTTATAATATAATTATATTCGGTTTATAATGGTCCAAAAATCATTGAAGTCGAAGATAAGATGACTCATATTCTAAATAACATCAACCAATAAGAATTGGACAGGTTTTAGATAATATTTTAATCATTATAATCTTATTTATTTAAATGATTTATTAATGAGGTAAACATTGCATCATTATTGTGTCATTAATAATTTAAATTATTTGATGTCTAAAAATTATAAATAAAATATCATTATGTAGGAAATCTTTTTATATTTCTAATGAATATTTATAATCGAAAATCCAACATGTATAACCCTATGTAAAAATTGTTCTTTTAAAAGATGTAAGCTTATGCCATTTTTGTATTCATTTTAACTTAATTAAAATAAAGTGTCATTATCACTTTCAAGTGGATCAATGGGGTCCCAAAATTGACCCAAAGATGCCCATGGTCGACTATGTATCAACCAATAGGGTTAAGACACGTTTTAGGGTAATTTAGTATTATTATAATATTATTTTTTAACCCTTATTTACCGGATTTACCCTTAACCATGGTAAATAAAATATTTACCGCAGTAATTATTCAAAATGTCTAAAAATAAAAGTTACCTATTTACACAATTTGAACATCCTGATTCCAAATATGGAATCCATTTTTCTAAATTCAAAACACAGAAGTGGCAGAAATTAATTTAAAATTAATTTCCGTTGTCAAAACAAAAAGCGTGTTTTTAAGAGATAATAACTATCAAAAGATTGACACTTGTTTATGATCGGTTTAATTGTAAAATTATGTCCAATGACCAAAATTATATTAAATGGTAAAAATATATTCTAAATATACTTTAAAACCACTCAAATTCATAATTTATCACTATTAATTATTTTGATTAAAAAAGTTGTTTTTAATTAAAATTTAGTAATTTTTACTATTCAACAAAATATGAAAGTTATCCGAAAAGTACCAAAATTTCACCTTAGGCTAAATTTGATATTCCGAATCCAAAAATGAAGTCCATTTTGAAATATAAAATATATATAATTTCAAAAAATTAAGTATTACTATTCATAACGGCTAGTTTGATCGGTTGTGGTGTGTGTTAAAACTCGAAGTTGCGTACAACACACGCTACTGTTTTATTCAAAGGAAAGCGTACCGTGGAAGCTTGGGATGTTTTATTTTAAATTTTTTGATGTCCCCATTTAGTCAAAAAGTTTAAAATATTTTATTTAAAAAGGGTTCACTATTAAAAGTTGGTAAAACTACAATACTGAAGATGAATTTGTTCTTACATTATGTCTAAGAAACTCATAATATGGATTCTAAAATTATAAGTATTATATAAAGTTTAAAATTTAGTTAATACTATTCATAACCTTTTTTGAACGGCTTGTTTGGTAAGTCATGGTGCGCTTGAACTCGGTGTTGCGTGTAGTGCAAGTTATTGAATTATTTTGAAGAAATAACACACTATGAAATCTTGGGGTGTTACATTCTCCCCTCCTTCAATAAATTTCGTCCTCGCAATTTGAAATTGTTCTTCGAAAATAAAAGGTTGAAAATAGAAAATATATTTGTGGGAAAACCCACATCGGAAATTGGTTTACTAAAATTTAGTCTTAATATGAGGAAAAGAGAAATGAAAGGGTCACCACCAAATTATGATCTCGATTAGGAGAACATTGGTGGCAATTAGAGACATATAATTGGAGGAAAAACGTAAATATTTATAGGTAGTGGTTGAGGTCATCAATCACAAACAAGTATAAAATTGAGGTCCTTAAACTCATCAATCTATGATGATTTGAAGTACCATCGGTTCAACAAAATATAGGGTATTGGGATCACACATTTTTGACATTTCAAAATATCTTAGTTGAAATCCCACATCGAAAAATGAATTAATGAGGCCTCTATTTAAAATAAAGAGTGGAAAGTATGAAGATTACCGAAAATAACACATACTAGGGTTCCATGTAGGAAAATATGGATATGGAGGAGAAATCTAACCATCAATTATCTGATGGAGAGTGGTAGAGAACATGGCTATGAAAAGGCCAACAATCCCAAAGCCATAAATTAGTGATGATTTAAGGTACCATCTAGGACAACATTTTTTTTTAAAGTTACATTACATAAGGAAGAGGAATTCATATATGATATTGACTAAGAACATTATGAGATATACTTAAATTTTAAGTAGATTTTCATTCTTTAATAAATTTCCACCACTAACTCAATTTTTTTTAAACGATGAGTATTCAAGAAGACTTGGTCACACTGGAAGAGCTAGAATAAACTTCTATAGAATCACATGATCCATGTAGGATAAACCATATATTTACATTGTCTTTGAAGATTAATCAAAACCAAAATGGTTAGTGAATGATCTAATGATCCCCCAAAAGGATATTCATTGAGATAAATATGCACTAATCTTAATTTCTAAAATTAAACCAAAAATACCCCAAAGTTAAATAGATACCATTCAATAACCAATTGTCCTTAAAATCCTTTAATATAATCCAAACTAATATTGAAACCCAAAACATAGAAGAATTTGATTATGTAGTCTCCCATGTTACATTGTATCTCCAAATGACATCAAATACTCTTAAAGTCACATACTTAAAATTAATTAACATCATCACATATTCTCTGTTATAGGTTAATCATTTCCATAAATAACCCAAATCACTATAAATCAACAATAAAAATGTAGATAAAAATCCACCATTACTCTACAAATGAAACCTCATTGTATTCTATTTTCCTTGGGCATATAGTGTTCCTAACAAAACGAACATCTTCCAAAATAACATTTATCACTAAATCATCAAATCATTTTCCTATACCAAGGGTATTCATTTGATAAGACATAAGAACCCAAATCATCTTATTATTGATCAATAAAATCATTTAACAAAAAAAATAGTCATACTAACTAGGGACTTCACGTAGTCCAGTGGTAGGCGATAAATCCCAATCGCACTTTGGTTGTGGGTTAGATTCCCACAGCTTTGTCCGATGCGACGGGTTGTCACACGGTCTACGTGTTGTCCTTTTTCAAAAACTATATTCTATAATATTACCAAAATGAGATAAATTTTTCAAAATAACATAATTTAACCACAAATGTTATATCATAATTTGCATTTTCATCCCAAATTATAATAACTTATCATTTTCTCAAACCCCAATGATCATATAAAACTAAATGGTTATTTATACCTATATCCACAAGAGAAGAGACAATTATTCCTCAAATATCATTCTCACATGGCAAACTAAGGGGTTACAAATACAAGAGAAAATTATTCCAAAGTAAACCCATCAACAAGGAGTGCTAATACTTTTTAAATTTTTCTCCAACCATTTATTTCCGCATAGCTTCTTCTTTGAGCAAGAAAATATCCTATAAAATAGGACATTCACTCGGGTAATGGCCAGGTCCCCTACATTTACGGAAAATGACTGTAAATGGACTCTTGGGACCATTTTTATCTTCTTCCATAGTACTCTTCATTTTTCTTCGGCAATTCTTCACTTTATGTCCTTCCTTCCCGCACGTAAAACATTTCGTTGTCCCATTGAGACACTTTCCTGGGTGTCTCTTTCCACAATTCCTGCATGATGAAAATTGAGGTTTCTTTTCTCCATGGTCTCCATTTCTGGAGATCTTATCATTTATCACCTTTCTCTTCCTTGTTGAGTCTGGGAGTTGGTTAATATATATGTTGTTGATCATATTTTTGGAAAACTGATTTGGCATAAAGATGATATCTTTTACGCCTATCAACATTCCATTTTGTTTCTCATTTCCACCACCGTTCCCACCTTGTACATCATTCTCAAAGTCACTATGACTTCCTTGGAATCCAGCCATTGACTAAAACCAGAAAGCATTGTGTGAGTAATAGTAGTCGTAAAATCATTTAGAGATTAAAATGTCACCATATTCTCAATTTGAAACATATTAGGATTAACCAAGGTCATTTACTCTCACCTTATGTATATATTACTTAAATCGGTTTGTAAAGAAAATGTAAATTATCCTAAGCATATCCCCCGGGAGTGTCGTAACCAAGAGTGCAGCAAGGCCCGTTGTCGTGCACCAGTTCCCGTTCGAGTCTAGCTCAAAGCGGTGTTTTCGGGTTTTACCCCTAGGTACATCTGTGCCAGAGCCGCCTCTACCTTCTCGTATCCAGACAGGGATGTATTGCTCGGAAAACTCACAAAATCTCTACAATACCAAAATTCTAGGAAGTTCTTTTATACTAATCCTCAAAGTTCATCTTAGGTCTACGTGCTCTAATCAGAGTTTATCTAAATCTAGCTACCAAGGTTTGTACTAAACTTCCTCTGATACCAACTGTAACGCCCCGACCCTAGTTACCCAGAGTCGGTGCATTATTACATAACATTGGCATGATCATGATAAAGATCAAGTCTCGAAAGACCGATTAGTTTAGTAGCCTTGGAATAACTAGATACATCCATAAATTTTTACATTACATCATAAAAAAAACATCTTGTCTTCATATCCCCTCATACTATCCCTGCAGGTCATTCATAAATTACTTCTTCATAATCCTGGAAAAAAAAATAAAACATTGAAAGGGGTGAGCTCGGATGCTCAGTAAGGATAAGATTATAGCAGAAGTTTTCATAAATAAGCATAAACACTTAAGGCAATTTATAACTAAAACAAAAGCCTTTGAAACTTGAACTTCAGCATAAAATGGCAAAGGTAAAATGAAATAATGCCATTTACTTACTCACATGGATATTCTACTAGTCGAATGATCACATGCAATATCAATAACCACTTTCATAATGATGGAATGCATAATGCCAGACTATTATAACCACATAGCCAAGGCCTCGTGCCAAGACTACAAATAAGATTTTGCCAAGGCCTTGTGCCAAGACACTAGTTTGTATCATGAGACCTACCGATGCATCGAGGAGCTATAGCGGGCTCCACCCGTCACTTATTAAGTCCAATGCATTCCTCATATGAATAGGTTTAAACATAACATAAACATTCGTATTAAAACTAGCATACGAAATGTCAATACTTTAACCACAAACCATGAATGGTATAAAAATAGAACATCCACAGTCAAATATAACTCATTTGATACAATATGGAAGATTGTATTGTATCACATTAACCTCAATCATGAATAATGAAGGATGTTGACATAGATGAAAATAATCATCAAAACTATTTGAGAGAAATATCCCCCTTTTCTTGAAAACATTTAAAAGTCGCACTATTTGTCAAGAAGCCATTTAAAAATAGATTTTTGAATCAAAGTGTCCCATACCACTTTGAAACCTTTTAAAAGGATTTTTAATTTCTAAACTTTAATGTCCATATAAATAAATCCTTAAAACCATTTTTAAAACATGGACATTAATGAGAAAGATTTAGATGAATAAGTCTTTAAAACATTTAAAAATGGTATTTTAGTTAGAGATTCTAACCAAAAGAGAGACACTTGAATGAAAATAATTGAGGTAATCAAAACTTTGTAATATCATGAGAATAAAGGGAATTCATGATATACTATGTCAAAGTACATTATATACACTACATAAAAGTGATTTGGTGTATATCAACAAAGAAGTCTCAATGGAATGTAAGTTGAGATGAAATCTCTCATAAAGGCCATATCCTTAGGTTAAGGATAAATAAACAACATAATTATGTGTGAAAAATATAAATATACTAAATATGATTGGATATTCAGTGTAAAACAATCAAAGTATATTCACACATATTCCTGTAAAAACAACACCAACGAATTGGATGTTTAACTCAACAAATGGTGAAAGAGTTAAAATTACTCTTATCAAATTCATATCAATGACTTGAGAATTTTCAATGGAGTGATTATGTGTATCAAAAGTATATCCACAGGAATGGGAGTGGAAATTATGACATAATCAAATGAATAGTGATTCCACACATAATCTTGGGGTAATATAATCAATGAAATATGCGTAAAGCCAAATGAGTGGAAATTGAAATCTCAAATTCCCTTATTGATTAGGTAACTTAAGAAACAAACACCCATGAAAGAAAGATCATACCATGATGATGTAAATACCCATAAAATAAAGTATATTACACAATGAATACAATCATGGGTAGTACACATACACCACATGCAATAATTAAGTGGTGATCAATGGAATTCTCACAGAATTAAAAGTGAGACAAGAAACCCCTTACCACGTTAATCAACTGAGTCGCATGGCCAAAAGTTAATAACCACCAAATGATTTACAGAATAACATGAATATAAAGTGAATCATGATAATATATATCAAATGGAAGTACACAATACACCACTTTCAATAATTTAGTAGCGAACAATGGAAATCTCACGGAATTGAAAGTGAGATAAGAGAATCCATTACTTTGTACTTTTTCCTTGGTCGATGGTAGGTTTACCTCCTGTATAATGGTGAAATAATTGTTATTGAATAATACAAGAATCAGTTACTTTAATATGATATCATATATTATCTTTTAACATTGATTTGTTAATAATATCTTAGAATTATCGTCATTTCAGGTGTTAACGGGTTCATTTTACTTTATATTCTTTGTTATGTGAGCCATATTCGTTATTAATGGGATGTATATTATTCATATCCAGAATGGTATCAAGTCCTTAAACATCATTTTTAAATCATCAAATGATAATTATACTTGAATGGATACGATGGAGAATGAATCTCATCGCGTTCGTGGAGACGGTAGTCCGTACGTACGCACGAATGCTACTTCCATTTAATTTTTATTTTAAAAGAATCGAATCCAAATGATACATAGGTATATTACTATTCCAGTAAAATATAATATTCTATATATGTTACTTAAGTTCATTAACACCATTCTTTATATGTTCCATGTGTGGTATGAACGAGTCATATCATTTTAAGGGGGCGGTAGTCCGCACTTCCTCAAATGAAATTATCGTATGTATATACAACATGAAACGAATAATTGTATGAAATAAAATGGAATTACAGAAGCTTATATACAAAATATATATCATTAATATCATATTTAATTACAGTGCCATCCTAATGGCCACCATGAGAGGCGATAAGATGTATTTGAACAATCATCGTTTCGTGAGGCGTTAGTTTGCCATCCACAGAAACATTATGTTCATCATCCATTAGATGGAGTTGTGTGAATGTGTAGTTTGAATCCTTCTTATAACAACATCCTAGTATATTTTGGATACTGGTGTTGTTACAAAAGAAAGGAAATAAAAAGAGTTTGGGGGTTGGAGAAGCAAAATAATTGAAAATAATTTAAGAGAAAATGTTACCTTTAATTTAGGTAACTCACTTTGGTTGGAACCAAAGGAATTCTTGAAATGATTTCTGCCTAAGTGGAATCTTCAAGGAGGAGGAGAGGGATGTGGGGAGCTTATTTGGGCAGAGTTTGGACGATCCAAGTGGCTTGAGAGGTGTGAGGAATGAGTAGAAGTGGTCTCCTTTTATAAGGGAGAGGAGGGGCTCTTTAGGAAAGAGTGAAAGTATTACTTTATAATATAATTATATTCGGTTTATAATGGTCCAAAAATCATTGCGGTCGAAGATAAGATGACTCATATTCTAAATAACATCATCCAATAAGAATTGGACAGGTTTTAGATAATATTTTAATCATTATAATCTTATTTATTTAAATTATTTATTAATGAGGTAAACATTGCATCATTATTGTGTCATTAATAATTTAAATTATTTGATGTCTAAAAATTATAAATAAAATATCATTATGTAGGAAATCGTTTTAGCTTTCTAATGAATATTTATAATCTAAAATCCAACATGTATAACCCTATGTAAAAATTGTTCTTTTAAAAGATGTAAGCTTATGCCATTTTTGTATTCATTTTAACTTAATTAAAATAAAGTGTCATTATCACTTTCAAGTGGATCAATGGGGTCCCAAAATTGACCCAAAGATTCCCATGGTCGACCATGTATCAACCAATAGGGTTAAGACACGTTTTAGGGTAATTTAGTATTATTATAATATTATTTTTTAACCCTTATTTACCGGATTTACCCTTAACCATGGTAAATAAAATATTTACCGCAGTAATTATTCAAAATGTCTAAAAATAAAAGTTACCTATTTACACAATTTGAACATCCTGATTCCAAATATGGAATACATTTTTCTAAATTCAAAACACAGAAGTGGCAGAAATTAATTTAAAATTAATTCCCGCTGTCAAAACAAAAAGCGTGTTTTTAAGAGATAATAACTATCAAAAGATTGACACTTGTTTATGTTCGGTTTAATTGTAAAATTATGTCCAATGACCAAAATTATATTAAATGGTAAAAATATATTCTAAATATACTTTAAAACCACTCAAATTCATAATTTTTCACTATTAATTATTTTGATTAAAAAAGTTGTTTTTAATTAAAATTTAGTAATTTTTACTATTCATCAAAATATGAAAGTTATCCGAAAAGTACCAAAATTTCACCTTAGGCTAAATTTGATATTCCGAATCCAAAAATGAAGTCCATTTTGTAATATAAAATATATATAATTTCAAAAAATTAAGTATTACTATTCATAACGGCTAGTTTGATCGGTTGTGGTGTGTGTTAAAACTCGAAGTTGCGTACAACACACGCTACGGTTTTATTCAAAGGAAAGCGTACCGTGGAAGCTTGGGATGTTTTATTTTAAATTTTTTGATGTCCCCATTTAGTCAAAAAGTTTAAAATATTTTATTTAAAAAGGGTTCACTATTAAAAGTTGGTAAAACTACAATACTGAAGATGAATTTGTTCTTACATTATGTCTAAGAAACTCATAATATGGATTCTAAAATTATAAGGATTATATAAAGTTTAAAATTTAGTTAATACTATTCATAACCTTTTTTGAACGGCTTGTTTGGTAAGTCATGGTGCGCTTGAACTCGGTGTTGCGTGTAGTGCAAGTTATTGAATTATTTTGAAGAAATAACACACTATGAAATCTTGGGGTGTTACATATTATGTAGACTCAAGTGTGTATTATGAATTCCCACTAATATTTGATTGACATTAACCTTGTGCACATATGTATTGGTAATAATGTAGATAAATCTGGTTACTGGAACAAAGAATTCATTATAATAATAACATATAAAGAACACTATTAAAATTTCAGTATTCATATATAGTTATTGTGTTTATGCTATCATATGGACAGTTTTTGACCCCTTTCATTATAATGGAATATGTAAATTTTGACTGAACCATTATTTAAGTCATCTTAAATTCATTTAATATATTTTAACTATAGTAGCTTGAAATTATCACAACTTTATTTGAGACCCCCCTAACTACATGGAATAATAAGCATCCTTTAAGTAAGTACTATCTAACCTGTGTTTTTCAATGAATTTTAACTTAAATATTAAATAAATATATTTTTCAACAACATAATAAATATGAGAAAACTGAAATTATTTATCAGTAAATTTTTATAAAATATAAGATAAGAAACATCTTCACACATTGCATTTGTATCCTTCGGCTTTGGGCATAAAAAATATCTTCATCTAGGATGTGACAGGTTTGTTTCCAAACAATGTCTATACAAGAAATGTTATTGGAAAATAACATGCTTAAAAAGAGTTTGTGTACATAGTGGGACATTCCCCAAGTTGAAACCTCCTTTACAGCTTCAATAAATTCTTTTTCATCTGCTAGAAGTCCCATAGCATAACATGCCTCTCTAAATGTTCCATGAGTAATGTTGTTCACTCTTTTGAGATCTTTATATGAAGTAGAACCTTTGATTTTTGTTAGAAGTATCCTTAAGTAAAATAGCTCTCCTATTCTTTAGGAACGTAGTATATCCTACCAATAGAAAATAATTGCTTTCGACGATGCCATATCCTGTAATTTGAGTGGTAAACAAATCTAGATGGGAATTCTGTAAAAGTAAGAGCTCTACCCTCTGGTTACATAATATTTTCTTGAAACCAAGCGGTGAATATTGTTTCAGATATGTTACTATGACTTAAGACATCTCCAATATTATCAATTTTGTTGTAGGTCACAGAATGTTGTTCGGGTAAATGGAAACCTAACCTCTCAATTGGTGGATATCTATAATGGATAACATAAGAAAATATTCTCCAAGAGGCCTCACAAGGAGATATGTACCAATAATCATATTACATATTTATTTCATCTACATTTCTCTCTGAGAACACTCTGTTGCTTCTCTCATAGGGTGTTTTTGTCACATGATCATTTCCCTTGTTAATATACTTAAAAAATATTTGATGAAAGGCGAATAATTTCAAACTTCAATATTAAGATGTTCTTGATAATTTAAAAGAAAAACAGGATTGTATGGTAAAAAAAATTATTATCTAAAGGGACTCTATTTTTTAGAACTGTTATTCCATCATCCCTTCTACAATAGACAATGTAACCATCATCATAAATAGTGGTATGACCAACAAATTTCTTTGGAAAAAATTTAGAAAATTTACCATTTCTCACACAGGGGGAAGTACGGTTGGCATTACCGCAAGAGTTGTGGATCATAAAATTCTTAACATCTTTGTGTAGTCTTGAGTAGGCACGATTTTTTGGAATTTCAGCACAAAAAAACCTTGTTTACATCTATTGGAGTGTGAAATTGTTTTTTCTGGATATTGAAATAGTAGGATGCACACATGAGTCAAGCCACATTTTTGAAACACCACGGTTTAAACAACTACATGGGAAATAAAAGACTTTCATGGTTAATTGAAGATTACAAAATATATAATAAATAATTGAAGATACGTTATAGTAAGTACAAAAAGAGTAACTTTCATGTGACTTTAAAAATAAACAACCTTATCTTAAATATTTCATTAGACGATCAAACTTAATATTGAAAACTCGAGATAATATTTGTGGGTAGTCTGGTGGATGAAGATTGCGATGTCTAAGAAATCGAGTTATTTCAAGCCACATCGGGTTACATGTAATAGTTAAAAACAGATCTAGATACGCTGCCCAATTACATATCAGCGTAGCATCTTGGAAACTCTTGATCATAGACCTTGGACCACCAATAAAATTAGATGGTAATACGATATGATTTCCGCAGGATGTACCTTCACGGTCACCTCAAAGCAATGCATCTTGCAACCCACTATACAGTTCAACCCTCAATTTCTTCTGATTGAAGCGAATGAATGAAAGTATTTGAAAATCAATCATCGTATAAGAATCAACAGTAAACTGTTGCAGTAATCTTCTAGAATGTAGTAAAATCGATGCATCATTTTCACGGAATTGAAAGTGGAATGCAATGTACTCTCTCATTTCTACCTTCCTTAGTGTAGTACTTGTTGTTAATTGAGTAGCACGATGCAACACGTTGTCGAAATACCCATCCTGGCCACCAGTTAAAATAAATGGATATTATAATGGAAGATAAAATGGTTGAATCTCATCAATTCTCTATAAATCACCACTTTTTCTTTGAATGATGATACCTCGTTCTTGTTTGAGATCCTCAATATCACTGACAATCAGCATTGCAATTTCAAAAGTATTTGGTTGGTTATATGTGGTAGAATGTGTTTCTAATATTTTAAGTAGTTGTAGCTTTAATGTTGGAACCTCTTGATGGCAAATAACATCTCTTTCACTTATAAATTCTTGAACCAATGCATTGTTTTCATAAAGCATCTCTTGTAGGTTTTCAACAGTATTGCAGTTCATAATAGATTGTTGATTTTTGTCATCAAAGCTAGAGAAATTATTTATGTTAATATAAAATGGTGAAGGGTTTTTAAACTTAGCAGAAATAATTGAATGTAAATGATATGTAATTCTGCGAATTCTATTCTAACACTCATGTGTAGTATCATACACGTACAGTTGTGCGAACATTGGTGGATGTCTGTCAAGTGGACATAAACTACCTATGTGATTGTAGTTTTTTCCATGTAATATGAATATACATAGAGCTCGACCATTATTGAGCGACCTATCCACCTTCCCACCCAGTTTCATGAATGCAAACATCGATGTTTAAATATGCATGTGGTCTTGGAATAATCAGGCTTCATCAGATGTTCGATCGAACACCAGCATCCTTGGGTATTCAGGACATTCTGGTAGTAAGTCCAAAGAAACCTTTCTAATCGAGCATCATAGAGAAAAAAATTGGTTTTGTATATTGCTAAAATTCTTTTTTCTCTCATCAAACCAAAAATAAGAGTGACAATATTGGTAGACATTATAAGTCTCTCCAATATCATAATAACGTGATTGAATATAACAGTAATGTAGAATATGTTATTAAAAAATTTAGTCAACCCCAGAGGGGATTATTTTCTATTAAGGAACCATTAATGCATGTTTGGTAAGTACTTTAACTTGTGTTCTTGGAATTTTCTTGTTCTAGTGACTCTCATGTAGCACCAAGCGGTATGTAATACTCGACTGGCTTAAATATTAAAAAACTCAATAATGTTTGAAGTGAAACGTGTACATTAAATTAACTCTATAGTTTTCTGCACCACTTATGACAATATTTATGTTTTCTTGAGCCTAGGATTTATTTTTTTCATTTCTTCTAGAAGAAACGATTGTTATCCAGAACCTAAAAGTAGTTATAAAAAACAACTCAATACTCTACAGAATGTACAGTGGTGTATATATGTGTGTGTGTCAACTTATAGTGTACAATATACCTACACTAGATAATTTATTGTAGTTTCCATTAGGATAAGGAGTTAAGTTTCATTTTTTTGTAAAGTGAAGCATAATAAATATAAGTGTAATAATAGAAACGGTAATGTGTACAAATAGTAGTCATTCTTACTACGTCAAGGTAATAAGTGATGAATTTGAGAGAGTATTTTCTTCATCCATTAACGATACTCAAGGTGATGACCAAAATTTTATAAGGGGGATACAAATGTTGTATGACATAAAGTATGTGCATGAAATATAATAGTTATGATACTTACAAAAACATGGAGGAAAATGTGCCAATCCTCCTGGTCGTTGTTTTTTTGTTAGATCTAGCAGACAACATTGACCAAGGTGCAGATGGTTCTAGAACTGTCAATAGAGAAGCATTTAATTAGTAATAATTCTTGTTAGTGTGAAATTAAGTGTGTATTTTAATGGGTTATACATGTAAATTTAAATGGAACTTACCACTGTTACATAGATATGATAATTGAATGCATGTGACTCCATTCGTGAATGAATTTTTTGGCAGAGGTTGAGTGTTTGGGGTTTGAAACAGACTACGAGATCCCATATAAGAATTTTCAATATATGTCACCACTGATATTGTGGCAATTTTAATTAATATTTATAATAAAAGAATGTAAATAACTACAACAATTTAAATTGATGGTATCAGAAAACTCACCATCTTCATGTCGCTCCTTCATCAGCAGTATGCGTTGTAACCATGCATCTTTACATTTTGATGGGAAATACATGTTTGTATTTGACATAGCAGACAACTGTTCAGGCACTGTAATAAAAGTAATTTAGTATGACACATGCTGTTAGTCTGAAATGTACATTTATACATCTCAAAGATGCTACTTCTTAATGCAAATAGAACTAACCATTGATACATAGAGTTGATAATGGCATGCATGTGATTCCACGTGTGATGTCACCTATTGATGTTGGTTTACTTGATGGAGTACTAGACTCATTGGTAAATGACATTGAATAGTTTTGAGTAGTTTTTGACACCGATCATGTGGCAAGTGTAATGAATGAAACTAATGAACAGAGGATGTTAAATATAACATTTCCAAGGGCACTTAATAGAGAACTCACAAACTATTTTTATTCCTTCATAAGTAGCCTTCGTTGTAACCTTGCATCTCTAGAGTTCGATGGAAAATTCATGATTTTTTTTTCTTTATAGCTTATACTCAAGGGGTGAAATGAGACCTTATAATTCACAGAGGACATAAAAGTGAAAAAAAATTACATTATAAAAGAAAAGACCTAATAGGATACAACAGACCACAGCTGGAAATTTATTTTTCATTCAATAAATATAATATTAGACAACCAAATATGAATTTTTATATCCACATGCATTACCAAATTGAAGTTGAAATAAGTTTGAAGTCAATTCCAATAGAAAACCATATTTGCGGCTTATTTTTTCCAAACATGTAATGTAATTTCAGACTTCTAAATCTACCGTCGGATATCAACATGCTAAACTGAAATGAAATTGGAATAAGTTGCAAGGAATATCATATAAGAAACCATAGTAAAAGTTTATTTTATTAAAAGGGTAAAAGAATATTCATGAAATATTAAATGAACCTGAACTATTATAGAACTAAAAATATACCATAAATGTAGTTTCAAGGAATTCAGTTTTCCAGTACGTAGTTATTCTTATACCTAAAGTGCTAAGATGATGTGGGAGGGAATACAAGATTCACCAAGCATGCGAAGAAGGGAAGGTGACTTTGTTTGAAATTCAAAATACACTATAGTGGGCATAATAGGCTACAACAGACCGCATTATATGTTTTTTTTCATTTAGTAAATTTAATATCATACAACCAAGTATGAATTTGGATAACCATATGCATAACCAAATTAAAGTCAAAATAAGTTTTAAGGAAATTCCAACTGCAAACCATAGTAGGGGTTTATTTTTTCCCAAATGGTAATGTAATTTCAAAAAAGTAAATCTACATTTGGATATCAGTATTCAAAACCGAAATGAAATCAGAATAAGTTCCAAGGTAAATCATACAAGAATCCATAGTAAAAGTTTATTTTACTAAAAGGGTACAAGTTTATTCATACAACAGTAAATGAACCCAAGATGTTATAAAACTGAAAATATACCGGAAATGCGGTTTCAAGAATTTAGGTTCCACAGTACACATTTATTTTCATACCTCAAGAGTGAAGATGAAGCGGGAGGGAATTCAAGATGTAGCAAGCATGCAGATAAGAGAAGGAGACTTCGTTTGAAATTGTAAAAAAAAATCCCTTCAAAACCTTCCTAAAATTGAAAACTCTTAGGGGGTCAAATGTATGGACTATTGGGAGTTAGAAGTATCTAAGATGGTATTATTTTTTAGTGGAAGGAAACGAAGGAGGCCTGTGGAGGAAGATCATGACATACCATGGTCTGGTATAAAGGAATTCGTGAGCTGGAAAAACTGTAAACCAAAATCCTTGTGCAAAATTGAACATGATAGAGTGGTATGATGAAACAGGGAGAAGGAGGAAGACAATGTCCAAGGATGATAGTGTACAAGACATCCGAGAGAAGGGTGCTGCTGGCGTGGGGAGTATGTGGGAACTGTGGGTTGTGAGTAACTAAATATCGACCACGACAATGAAAGGGAAATTCGGGGAGACTACAGATATAACCAGGAGAAGATTGTGGTCAGAGCCGAAGGATGGTATTCCAGGAGAGGGAGGATGGGAGAGTGGGGCATTCGACAACCCTCTAGGTCAAGACCCGCGTTAATCTCTACGGTAGCGGGAGATGGAGGCGAAGGAAAAAAAGGGAACCCGTGGGTTGGGGCGATGTGGTTAGACGGTTGGGAAACACGTACGAGAAAAATGAGATGGAAGAACTTTGGATGGACATGTGGTGGTTAGAAAGCCAGTATTAGTATATATAGTAGATGTGTTTCATAAAAATTAGATTTTGATACGAATAAATAAAAATTATATTATTGGGAAGTATATAGTTTTCATTAAGATACTCATTTTGATTAATTCAATAATTTTAAAAATAAATAACATTTTTATAAAATATTATTATTAGATAATAATTATAAAAATTAAAATTAAAATATAATTTAATGAATTCCAATTTAATTTTTATAAGGTATATTAGTGGTTAATATCATAAAACAAGTATTTTCTAGTAAATAGGGTTTTTATTTAAAAGAAACAATTTTAATATTTTGAAAATTAGTTTGATAAATGAAATTTTATTTTTGAAATCATCACATCAAAATTTTCCTATGGTTAAATTTAAAAAATTTTATGAGACAGCCGAATTTTTAGGTAAAAAAAATAATTTGGTATAAATATATAGTTTGTATTATAACATCATAATAACCAAAAGGTGAGGTAATAAATTACATTAAATTAATCCACATATAAATGTATATTTCGTAAATAAATTACTTTATTTTTTAGGTTATTTGATAAAATTTAAAACTCCCTCACAATTCCTCCAAAAGTTATATTATATTTTAATGTTTTAAAATCAATTCTTTATGAACATGGATCACCTTCACATCACAATGGTGTTATTTTGATTATTTAGGTTCATAGACTAATAAAATATTTAACGGCACTCCACTATTGTATAATCCCTGATAAAAAACATGGTAAGGTATGTGATTTTGATTATTTTAGCCAATAGAGTCCAAAATCTAATATTAGAAATCAACAATGAATCCCCCTCTCTTTTTCTATAAATACCCACCCAACCTCCCCCTACTCTTCAAAAAAACTCCCTGATCATGAATTTACTCTCCTTATCCCAATATAAATACCTAATAATGTGTTCCCAGTCTCTTAATAAAATCCACCCAAAATTTTAGAAGCACCCAATCTAGGTAATGGATTATCTCATCCTTCTTTCTATTCAAGCACATATTTTTTATATTATGACATTTTATTTTCAATTATTTATATTAGAATGTATTTTTACACATAAATTATTATTTAATTATTATTTAAAATTATTAAGATACTATTTTTCAGTCTCATTAATACCTTTCATGAATCTGTATGTACACCCATTATGTTTTCCAAATTATCCTATGATTTTTCCATGACAAACATTTGTGAAGTGAATACCCATCCCCCACTCATGTTTTTTCAAATAGATGTACATATCAATAATTTATTAAGGAATTCCATTTATTCAAACCACACTCTATAATGTTTGTATTGAAATTGATTAAATTAATTCTTACGATGTATAATTTATGTGGCAAAGTAACACATGTTGATGATATTAATGTGTTGGGTGGGACCAGAATTATACACCTGTTCAATACATTAGGTAATTTTTTATCTCAAGAGATACCACTTATAGTGCCTGATAGGTTATCAAAATAATACTATGTTATGATCGTTTTGTTATTATCCTTGAGTTATACTTATGATTTCATGTTTATGTTGTTTCTACAATTCAATATTTCATTGATGTTATCATCTTATATCATCCTTCGATGTTCAGGTTTATGGGTGTCACCCCTTTTATGTAACATTGATATACTACTTGACTCACATATATTAATTTCATTTTGTTATGATTTGTTTATTCAATTATTGGGATTTATTATGATACCCCTTGGTAGGTTTCCCCTAATGATACTTGATTTTACCACTTTCTTAGAGGGTAAACCTCACTTACTTTTGGATGTTTTGAAGGAAACTGTGTTATTTTAATTTTATTATCAATATAAAATGCATTTATTGTATTAAAATATTTTCATTATGAAAATATAAATTTATGTATTTTATGGATTAATTTTTTAAACTATATATCAATAATTATGGAAAAATATTAAAGGGTTATGAAGGAATGTAATGAATAATAATTGGGTATAAAGTGTGACTTAATTTTAAATTGTTCAAAAATTATCAAGAGGGATTCATCCTAATTATCCTCCTACCCTCATTCAATATTGGTTGACTTGGTAGGTTAGGGTGTGTAAAATTACATTTTTAATTTATATTGAATACTTTATTATTCATTATAAACTTATTTTAAATTTTAATAAGGTAATATGGAAATAAAAATACAAAAAAAACTATTCCGTTATAAGGGTATGATCAACAATTTGTGTTTCAACATGTATCTCATATTCAACATGATATATTTTTCAATTTTGTTTTATAAATATTGGTTCATTTGTTTATATTTCCATCCATAAATTTAATTTTTCTCAAATAATTGTGTCGTTGTGGTTAGATCATTTACCATTTGAAAATATTTTTTTGAAGCCATCATTAGGATTTATAGAGGTTTTTAAACTTGTAGTAAGTATTTTCCAAGATAATAAAATATTAATTAATAATATTTCTGTATGTTATAAATATTATACATACATTATAAAGAAACTGTTAAATGAGAAGTTATAGAGGATTCATGTGGAAAATAATTATGTTACCTTTAGGAACAAAGAGATTTTAAAACACATTATAAACCTAACAGGATCAGGATACCTAATAAAATTTTGAACAAATATTCAACATTTTGTTATAATGAAATGCATGCCAGTATGAAAAGGTACAAAAATATATACATAATAGGAAGTTAATGTTTTTATGGGTGATTTATTATCGAACTAAAATGATAATGGTAATTGGTGTTATATATTCATGTATAGGATAAAGTGTACCATAATGGAAAAAGAATTAGTGTCATATGGTAATATAATCATTATAAGTTACTCAAAATTTGTAGGTTAAAAAAATAATATATGAAAAATTAAAAATGATTATTCTGAATATAGTAAACAAAAATAGATTTCATTATATTATTTGAATATGGGTACTTATAATTAGAGACATGAGTCTACCAAGGAGAAACTATTAGATTGTGTCACCATAAGTGCCTGTAATTATATCTATTTTATTTTTACTCAACTATAAATTATTATATTTAATTTAAATTTAAAATAGAATAATAAGTTCTTTATATAATATATTATTATTATTAATGCATATAATTATCATAAAATTATTATTTAATGAGTTCATGTGGACAAGTATACGTTTAAAATTAGAAAAGTGATCCATAAATCATTTTTAACTTATATAAAATAACTATTCATGAATTTAGTCTATATGACCATAGAAATATTAAAGGCGGTACATAAAAATTAATATTAATTTTTTAACAATTATATGTCTATAAAATTGTCAAAAATAAGTAAACATATGGAAAATTATAACTAGAATTATAATTACCATTTCTATTGCCTCTCAAATTATCCTTTATATTGTCCCTCCTAGGAAACCTTCTATATACTTTATCTTTATTCATATATCCTTACACAACTATTACAATTTAAGATAAAATATCTTATTCACTATTCACTTAATCATATTAAGATGATTTAGATAATAAAATTTTTAAATTTAAAAGATACATATTTTTGGATGTTTCCTCCCATTAAATATCTATAAAATAAAAAACATTTTATAGTGAGGATCCAATCAACTCATCCAATGTGTACTCTATGAATTTTTTAATTTCATTTATGGGTACATTCATAGAATATCACTTAATTTGTATTTATCTTAATACTCATTCAATAATAATTGAATTTTTCAATGTGTCTCCAATTCTAGTTATGAAATTCAAAAGCTTCTTGAACTTTTTAAAGCTATGATAAATAGTTTCTTTTAAAAACATCATAAATTTATACTACTCATCTCATAACATCCCCTATTTAGTCCTTTATAACTTATAAAGACTATAATTTGTTACTTCCAAAATTATTTTAAATTCATGATCTTTTCTACATGATGATAAATAAATAAAAACATTTTGACTAATAGAATAAAAATAATATTCATTATCTTATAATTTAAAATATAAATTCAAATATCATTACTAGTAAGTTTATCAAGACCTTGATTAAGTAATTTGAATGGTTTTACTATTTAATTCTATCACTTTATCTATAAATTTATTTGGCACACTTATATATTTTTTCAAATGTATCTATAATTCAATATATGATGGTTTCTAATGATTACATTCATTATTTTTTCCGTGACAATCCATGAAATAAATTTCTCTCCTATAAACTCTTCATAATCAAGGATATTGTTAGTAATAACAAATATAAATATAAAAGTTCCATGTAATCTTATAATTTTTTTTTCATGATGATTTCACTTCCAAAACTAATAAGGGGTTAATTTACTCAATTATAAAGAATTAAATTAAAGGGTAAAAAAGAATAACAATACAGGGTGTTTTATAGTGGTATGGATAATTATCCGAATCTACTCTTAACACACACTATAGTAATAGAGAGGTGTATATCACACAAGATATTGAATTTTTAGAAGAATCTTAACCTAATTACAATAACATATTATAATGTAGTCACAACGGGTAAAAATCTATCCATTTGTTCCAGTGGAACAGAAAAATATAGAATTTCATATGATTTTAGAGGTATATCTGTAATGACCAAAACTTTTATAAATGAAATTTACCTTATTAATATATATTTGTATATATATTTATTTATATGAGAACATAATATGTAAGGTCCCAATTTTACTAGTCCCTTCCCCTACGTTTAGAGTAATTAGAGGTGTCCAGGAGGAGGATAGAAGATCAAATGTGTAGTTGAGTAGAGATTTCAACAATATGGAGTTTTTATGGAATAAAACCTTTGGATGCACAGTGTGTTCGTAGACCCAATGAAATAAGGGTCCATAAATATGATGTTTTTAATTAAATTACTCCTAATAGCTATTTATGGAGTGGTGGTAGGATGTGGCATAGTGACATGGGGGGTCGGGTTTCGGTGTCTCTTCTTCTAGAGATTTAGTTGCAACATGGGCTGGGGAAATACGTGGAGTCTCAGGGGCTTGCATTCCTTTATTTTTTTCTTTTTAAGGTGTCCATGAAATAGAGGTTGGGATACATTGTGGTGTTATCTTATGGGGTTTAGGATTAGATTTTACTATTTTTTAGAAAAAATAAATATTTAGGGATCTTAACAGAGGTTTCTGAAGGGATACTTTGACAATGTTTCTTTCAGTGTGGCCATCCATCCTACACCAAAGAATTTGTGGATACCCTATCTATTATGGTGTAATTAATGAGGATTCACCATGTCATTATATTATAATTTCCATGTATAAATTCTAAAGAGAAGATGAAATATTCATAATTTATCCTTTATCCTTAGAACACTATGTAGCCCCATAATACTTTTCAGAATTATTTTAAACACCTTTTCTATGATTGAGCCCCAAGATTCTAGTCATCATAATACGAGGTTAGTTTTATTTTCTCTGAAGATTCAGTTCTCTTCCGCTCTTCATTTCAATTTTATGATGGGTTATTATCTTAAGTTTTCTTAATGATTATTTTGATAAATTATTGATGGATCTTTTTTGTGGGGACGTTTTATGGGTCTTTGGTCCCCTAAAAAATATTTGGTCAGATTTTAGAGCTAGGTTTCCTATTTATTCTCAAGAATATTGTGATATTCATGTTAGGTTTGTGGATTTTTCAAATTTCTATTGATTGAAAGTGAAAGAGTGGTACTATCAAGATTTAATCCCTTGGTTAATGATGGAATTATCCTAACAAATATAATAATATGGAATAAAATGAAAGAATGTATTTTTGGTATGTGATTTTAATCACTTTGGTTTTATACCAATTTGTGCCTCTTATTTTCCTAAGATAGTGTGATATCTTTATGTTATGGATATTTTTCTACTTAGTGTGGTTGTTTTGATGTAAATAATACAAAAAAAGAAACAAGAAATAATAATTATGATGATGTAGTTAACAAAATAGGCAATTAATTTGATATATGTGTTGGGACCAAGTTTGTTCTTTACTAAAAATTGAGTATGGTTTGTCTTTGTTGTAAATACTCACATGGAAGATCATGAAGTTTCCATGTAAAGGGTTATTATAGTTCAAGTTGAAAATAGTATCATATGTTGACTCAGTGAGCTTCATGAAGGAGTTTGTTTCGTGAAGGCAGGGGTGCTTCGCGGGGATTGAGCTTTGCGAAAGGCAGTCTTGAACATATGGTTTTTCATGAATAGTGTTTTCAAAGTGCATCAATTTAGGTCAATGGTCAAGAATAGTATCATGGTAGTCATAGACAAAGATTTTAATGTCAATCAATTTATGTGACCTTTAAGTCGATAAACTAAGTTAGAATTATCTCAAAACAATGTGCTAAGGGGAGTTGATGGATGTGTTCTAAGGTATTTTGTGAGATATCCCTAAAATATTGTAAAGGTAGTGTTCCTAGAATAGATTGAATGTGTCTGATATTCTATTTTACACAAATTAGTAAAGATTAGTGGATTTAGGTATGACTGACACACTATCGGCGTGTGTTCCTTGGACTAGCCCTTAGTGGCGAACCATGTAAAATTAGTGTGATGTCTCTTTGCATGTGATTGTTTTCTATGATTTCCCACCAGAAAGGTTTAACATTTTACTACCAACAAGGGAACATGATCCATAACTTTAGGAGAAAAATTTGACACCCTGATTCACCCATCCCCTATCAGGGTGTTACAGAGTCTTTCAAGTAGTATCAGAGGGTACAAGTTGCTAGTGTTAAAACTTTCCTTCTTTTCTATCATAGAGAACTTAGTTAATGTCAATGGAGTCCCCCTATTTGATGGTAGAAACTTTAGTATTTGGAATAATAGGATGAGATCTCATCTAAGATATCATGGAATGGAAGTACACCTTTTTACTACAAAAGGAATTTAGGTAACTGATGTAATAGGACTATCTATGACTAAAGCAGATACAAAAATGTTCGATGTAGATTCCAAAGCAAAAAAATTCCCTTACTGAAACACTATCTAATAAAATCTATCTAAAAGAAATGACTTTCACCTCAATATAGGTCTATGTAGTAAAATATTTAAAATATAGATGAAGGTGACAACAAATTAAAGGAGGCCAAACTTCAAGTGTTTCACAATAGGTTTGATGATATGAAGATTCATCCTGATGAAAATACAGATACATTTTTTATTCTAATTACTAAAGTTTTAGGATCTATTCTAGGTCATGGTGAAGAGATTAAAGAAATATAAATTTTAAAGAAAAGCTTGAGAAGACTTCCACATATTTACAATCCAAAATTTTTAGCCCTTGGGGAAAGGGATCTTTCAAAACATCCCATGGATGGTCTGTTTAGTAGTCTAGTGGCTTATGAAAAGATAGTGAAACTAGAGGATGACACTATAAATGTTATCTAGGAGATGGAATTCAAAGCCTTGTAAAAATATGAGATTTCATTAGATAGTTTCAATGAAGGTAATGTTGAATATGAACTCCTTTATATCTTTTCCAAGAAACTCAAGAGTGGAAAATGGATATTTGAATGGAAAAAACCTGTAGCATGCTTTCTTTGTTATAGAGATGGGAACATTGCCTCTCAATGATCAAGGAAGTTATATGATGAACAAAATGAAGCCGGAAACAAAAAAAATCCATAGAAATTGTTTTCATAAATGGAGGACTTCAAATATGAAAATAAATTATAGATAAATAGTTTTATCTATAAAGAAGAAGATAAAGACAACGAATTTTTTTGGTGATGAAGAGCCATAGTTTAAGTCTAGAAATAGAGAATCTATAATGGCTACAGTTGAAAATTCATATCCATCAAAAGATAAGTCTAGAAAATATTTTTTGATTTCTGATGCTGATCTCAAGATGAAACTTGAATATTCTCTTAGTGAGCTTAAAAATCAAAGAAATAGAAGAAAAAAGTGGAGAGAAGTTATGGAAGAGTCTTCAAAATATGTTGATCGAATGGAAGCTAAAATTAATCGACTAGAAGAAGTAGTAAAAGAACATTTAAATTCCTTTAAAATATCAGAATACATAGATTAACTTAATCTCAGAATTGAAGAACTAGAAAATTTCATCAATGACCTTACATCCAGACTAGAGGACAAGTCCAAGACTTTTGATAAACTTGAAGAATATTTTGTTACTCTTATCTATAAACTTGAAAGTGAATTATACTCAAAGGAAACAAAGAAGAAAATATTGTTTGAAAGATTCTCATATTTTGAGCTTTTATAGAGAGATAAGAATGTTTTGAAGGTGTAGATAACACTTTGAATTACCAAAGATCCACATTAAAAGGAAAAAGTGGAATTGGATGTGATTCTAAAATATTAAATTCTAGAAATTAAATAGGCCAAAATAAAGGTAAGTTGTAATTTGGAAAAATCCCAAAGTTAACTAAAGTCCTAACAAAGAGTGCCTCAAAACAAACAGAAAGGGGAATATAATCCTATCCATAAGTTTCAAAAAATTATATGAAGTAAAACTATTTTCCTAAGGAAGAAGACATGGAGAGAAAACTAAATGAGAAGACATTTCCTTTTATGAAATATCAATTCTATGGATATATGGGCCATACCTTGCCATATTGTGAAGAGGGAAGGATCAATCTGAATGGGGAAGAGATTGGAAGTCAAAAAAAGAACAAACACATATTCCACTTCATATAGAATTAAAAATTTCCATGAATATTAATTTTATTATTCTAACTTTGTCCATAAAGCTATTTATTGTTGGAAGAGTAAAGGCACAGACAATTTATACAGAACTCAAAGAAAGGACAATACTCATCAACCAAATGGTGTTGCTCTTATAAATATATTTTCTCATACGGAAGAATAGTATGAGTATGATGAAACTTTTAACATGGAAAATAAATTAGAAAGGGAATCTTTATCCTCCACTCAATCAAAATTTTCATGTAAGGAAAAGAAGAAAATTTAAAAACCCAACCTTACAAAAGTTCCCTTCAAAGCTACACAGAGCAGTAACACCTGAATTATTGACATGAGATGCTCATACCATATAAAAAGAAATGAAAACCTATTAATAAATGGTAAGAAAAGGGTTGGTGTAATAGTATGGTTTGGTAATGATTGTGAATTGAAGATCAAAGAAAGTAGAAGTACTAAACTGGATAATGGAGAACTGAAGAAAACTGAAGTTCTCTATATTGATGGTCTACATCAAAATATCCTGAGTGTGAGTCAAATATATGACTTAGTAATGATGGTGACAGTTAATTAAAATGGGTGAACTATTAGAGGAAAGACATGTAATTATCTTATAAAATTATGTGGAACATATGACAAATTATATCATATTGATTGTAAGGATAACATTTGTTACATGATAGTTGAATAAGAAAACAACTTGTGGCACTGAAGGTCAGATCACATTAATCAACAAGACATGGAAAAAATATCTATGTTGAAGATAGTCATGTATATCCCCAATATTAAATGTGATCAAAAAAAGGCTTATGATGCTTGCATATGAGGGAAGATGGTTTGCGTCTCATATTGGCCAAAGAAGAAAAGGCTATCCAATTTTCTTGATCTCATCCATATAGATGTATGTGGTCAGATAAATTCTACTGGAACATATGTAGAAATGTACTTTGTCATTTTATTCAATGATTATAGTAGAATGTCTTGCATGATGGTTATAGAAAGGAAATGAAAAGTTATTGATTACATGATATTGTATTGGTGAATAACTGTGAATGGTAATGATGGAAAATCAAAGTTCTGCAATCTAAAAATGGAGGGTAATACACATCTATTGAGTTTGAAAATTACATAGAGAAACATGGAATATAACATGAGGTGGATGCTATGATAACCCCACAAAAAATAGATTTATTGAGTTCCGGAATTGATAGTTGAACAATATGGCAATAACTAAGCTAATTGAGAGTCGTATCTCTCAGCATTACTGAAAAGAGGCTATTCAAGAAGAATTGTATACTCAAAATCGGACAGAGATTTATATGGGAGAAACCAAGACACCATATGATTTGTGGCATGGAAGGAAGACCTCTTTGAATTATTTTCATTTTTTATGAAGTAAATGTTTTATTTTAAACAAATAATGAAATCAAGGAATGCATGGTGATGTTGTATATGAAGGGATATTCCTCAGATATTTTATGAATAGAAAATCCTACAAATTTTCCAATAACCATCTCAAAATAATTATGGAAAGTAGTGATCTTACAATCATTGAATATAAGAAAAAAATACCTTGAAGGGATCTTATGTTTATGTGATTGAGGATGTATAAGATAGTGGACATGAAATAGATTCAAATTAAAAAGTAGAGGAAGGAGTTAAAATAAACAGATGTAACAACATGTTGTTGATTTAAAAGAACAATTATAAGAGGAAACCATAGGTACAAAAAATTCTTTTGAACCTCATAGGAGAAATTGAAGAGTAGAAATTGATCAATCCAACATTAATTGGGATTGTACAATACCCACACAAACAAGGATAATGCAGAATATTGCACAGTATAACTTCTTATCAATCATGGAACCAAACTTATTTGAGGAAGATTCAAAGAATGAATCATGGGTGAAATTCCTAATTGAAGAGTTAGATTAGATTGAAAAGAAATAGACATGGGATCTTGTTAAGATACCCAAAATTAATAATTTGATTGGTATGAAGTGTATTTTGAAGAATAAATTCAATGGGCATTGTAATGTGATAAAAAATAAGGCAGGATTTCTGTGTAAAGGTTATTCAAAGAGTTAAGGTGTTGATGTTGAAGAAATATTTTCTCTGGTAGCTAGACTAGAGTCAATCAGACTTTTTATTTCCATAGAAATTCAAAGAGGATAAAAATTGTATCAACTGGATTTAAAAGTATCTTTATTGAATGGAGTTCTTGAATAGAAATCATAAATTGAAAAACCAATGGGATTTATGCTTGGTAATGAAGAAATTAAGGTTTGAATATTAATGAAGGCACTATATGATCTGAAACATGAACTAATAGCGTGGTACTATCAGCTGGATTCTTATCTTAAGAATCTTGAATTTAAAATAAAATGGGTGGATCAAAATCTCTATGTGAAGATTTCTCAAAAAGATTAGTTCATGGTACTGGTGTATGTATATGATATTATATTTTGTAGAAGCATGAATGGATTAGTGGATGAATTTTCCAATCAAATTAAATTATAGTTTTAAATGTCTATGATTGGTGAAATATTGTAATTCTTAGGGATTCAAGTTATTCAGAGGAAATACCACACTTTTATTTCTTAGGAAAAGTATATCGGGGAGTTACTAAAGAAATTCAATATGCATGACTCCAAAACAATTTCGACTCCAATTGCGGTTAGAAAAAATTGGGAATTCTTGAAGATGGGAAATCTACAGATCCCACAATGTATAGTAAAACCATTGGAAGCTTATTGTACCTAACAATGACATAACCATATATTATATTTTCAACATGATTAGCTTCCCACTTTAAAATCATTATTAAGGAAGAACATATAGAGGTAGTGAAAAGAATCATGTGGTATATTCAAGGCACTCACAATTATGTATTATACTTTGTTGAAAGAAAATATAGTGAACTATCATAATTTTCTGATGCTAACTATACTGTAGGTGTTGTTGATATAAAGTCCATAGATTGTGTAGAATTCTTTATTTTTAAGAATTGAGTGGGATAATTGAGTAAGAAATAGGAAAGTACTTCTTTTAGTACTGCTAAAACTAAGTATATATTTGGTAAAAAGGCTTGCACTCAACTATTGTGGATGAAGAAACAACTTACTGATATTGGAGATGAGGTGAAATAACCAATGGTGATTCACTGTGAAAATAAGATCATGATTTATCTTACAAATAATCATGTTCAGAATTCTTATACGAAACATACTAAAATAAGATGTCACTTGATCAAAGAAATAGTTGGACAATGCATGATTAAAAAGGATCATGTTCGAACTCATGACCAAGTGGATAAAATTCTAACTAATTCATTATTGACACATGAATTTGAGAAAAATTAGTTGAACCTCAATGTTCATCCACCTCCCTCTACATTAGGAGGTTACGAGTGGTCCCCTGTCCCCAATTGTGTAAACTATTTTTATCTGTTTGTGTAAGTGATGCAGGTTTATGGGGGATATACAATCCTGGGGGAGTTTGTTTTTGATCTCTACAAGTACAAATAAGGTTCATTGGGTTTATTTCAAAATGGGGATAATAGAGAACATTAATGACTTAAAAAGGGAGATAATGGTGATTTTCAAAGTCAATGATTAGTTATAAGGTCATTGAATGAGTTGAAAAGTCAGAGAATGAGAATAGACAAAACAATTCAGTGTTATGAGAATATATTTAGAGATTATCTTGGACATATTCAATCATTATAAAACATGATAATGGACAATAAAATTCAGTGTTATGAGGAAACAATAAGAGTTTAGCTTGGAACTATTTAAACTTTCCAAAACACAAGAACCCAATTCATGCTTCCCCTCTTGTTTTCTACAACAAGATTTTCTCATGTAGTCATAGAGTGTTGATGAGTTTTTTATTACATAACAGGGTTGATAGTGGCTGGTTCTTTATTGAATTTATCTTCATATTTTCAATAAACCCCAAGGGGGAGATTATTGGAACCAAGTATGTTCTTTACTGGAAGTGTAGTAGCACTACAAAGATGACTTTTAATGATCAATAAAATATTCTTAGAGGCGGTGGAGCATCGTGGATGGTTAATATTATAAATATAAGGCCACCCCATTTCATTCCATTAGAGTTTTTGAAGAAAAATCTGGACATTCTCTGATTTCGCGAAGCTAAGGGTGCTTTATGAATTTTTCTTTCATGAAATCTCGAGTATCACGAAAATACTATAATTCTTGAATTATTCCAATGATTTTGATTAAAGGGTTCTTCATGATTATGGGTTATTCTATGTTGACTTAGTGATCTTCACGAAGGAGTTTGTTCCACAAAGGCATGGGTGCTTCGCGAAAGAGTGATATTCATAAAGGATATTTGAGAAAGGCAGTCTTCCACATCTAATTTTTAGTGAATAGTGTTTTCCGAGTGCATCAACTTAGGTCAACATTTCAAGTAGAGTCTCATGATATTCAAAGACAATAACTTTAATTCCAATCCATTGAAGCGAACACCAAGTTGATAAACTGAGTTAGACTTCTCTCAAATTAGTGAGCAAGGGGGAGTCGACATAAGTGTTATAAGGGACGCTATGAGATATCCATAAAATATTGTAAATTTTGTGTGCCTGTCATATAGTGATTGGGTAAAAACTTCTATTTTCCATAACAGGTGAATATTAGTGTATTTAGGTATGATTAACACACTATTGGAATATGCTCCTTGGACTAGCCCTTAGTGGTGAACCAAGTAAAATTGTTGTGTTGTATCTCTGCATGTGATTGTTTATTTTATGTGATTTCACATCTTAAAGGTTTAACATGTTTCTACCAACATGGGAACAAGATCTGTCACTTTAGGAGAAAAAGTTGACACCCTGATTAACCCCTCCCCTCTCATGGTATTATGGAATCTTTCAACATGTTCTTCCCTTTTTTGATGGAAAATTAAAGTATCACTAAATATATGTTTATAGTGTTTCAATGATTTGGGAAGCTGTTAATTTATAGGCTTCTTATTACAAAAAAAATATATTTATAAAATACCTATTAATTCAATAGTTAATAGAAATGGTTTCTTGCTAAAGATAAATTCTTTGGGGAGATTTGAGAAAATTCTTTATATGAAATGATTTTATATATTGCTTATATGGCCTTAGTGCATTTTCCTATGTGCATAAAATAATATTGAATAATATGTTTTCTTGAGATATTTCAGATCCTTGTTTTTATTGTTTGATAACCGTATGTGGTTAGTTTTAGTTGATTGGAAATGGGATGTGATCCTGGGCTTATTTGATTGATCATTATTTTGATATGGTTAGAAACCTTGGATGAGAAATGGGCTAGGATACTGAGATTTTGTGATGGATGATACTTGTGATAATAGTATAAATTGCATTATGTGAAATGGTGTGGGGCACTAGGGTAGTTGGAACAAGTTTAAAGTAAGGATTACTCATAAATGTTTACTTCTTATATGATTTTTTCTGTGTGGTTGGGTGGTCGTATGTTCCATATTATTGGGTTTATACTGCTCGATGAAGTTAGACTCTATACGATATGAGTTAATTTCTAATGTGGTATCTTAGGTAGATTCTATGAGTATCTTTGTGATTTATTAGTAATAAATGAATAAATAAATAACCCTGGGTGTGGGTTTTTTATGATGTAATTAATATTAAATTGTTAATATCATATTAATGGTGATGGAATACTTGAAAATATAAGAAAATGAATTAATTATTGCATTGAAACTTGGGTTAAAAAGACTAAAATGTTAATGTTGGAAGGATATTAGTTAATACGAGCTTGAGGAATGTTTACTTGTTTATAACCTACACCATAGTAGTGGTAGAAATCGGTACTATATGAGGATAGAGTAAAATGAGACTAAGGCTAGTTATTTTCACTTAGTGTGGTTTTTGTATGATATTGTCTATATTTTCTAAATTCATAAACTATTCTACCCACATCTGTAGGGAAACCTATACACAAAACCAACAACCAAATGTTTTTTTGGTTGTTTTATCCAACATCCCAGATGGATGGGGAACAATTGTTTGAAAGACTCCCCCACCCCCTCTCTCCATTAATACATATATATATGAGTAGGCGTATCCTAGGATATGATTTATTTTGGTTTATGGTGTGTTTCCACAAGGGATATTATGAATTAAGATTTATTATACATTTATGTGTGGGGTGTAATGGATTAAGGTATATATCATACATGTATCTGGATTCTCATGATTGTACATGCATGGGTTGTGATGGATTGTGTTATAATGAATTTACATTCTCTATAGTCCCTTGAAGAAATATATTTAGTTACTGATGATATGATGTTGATGATGATATGGATATGTGTACTAATGCCAATATGAGATGTTGGTCTCCATACGGGACTAAGGTAGGTAGGGTTGAGGCCTGAATAACATTGCTGATGACATACTTATGGAAGGGATGAGACCAAGATGTGTGGAATTTGGTCATGAGAGAGAAAAAACAATGGAGAAGTGGAGGTGGTGTACCTTCATATGCATATATATATATATATATATGTGTGTGTGTGAGAGAGTGTGTGTTATTTTGGAATAGAATGGTTTAATTATATATGTTATTTGTTGAGATATACGTGGTGAGAATTGAAAATAGTATTACCTATTTTGTTAATGAATTAGTGTATTTTGTTTACTCACTAGGATTTAATATGCTTCTCTCACATTTTATTAGATATGTGTTAAAGAGGATCCTAATGAGTATACATGTTATTCTCATCCAAAATATATAATTTTTTTTTTCAATTCATCAATAATTGGATGCTGATCAGGAAGGACATTTATTTCTCTAAAGAGTTATTGAATAGATATCATGAGTTTCTAGAGTTTTTGGTCACTGACTGGTTTTACTCTTAGTCCTTGTATTTTTACTTCTAATTTTTATGTGACATTATATTTATTATAAATTTATGTTTTTTTGAAGTTCTTCGCATCTTATATATTACTCTATAAATTTTAATGAAGTAAATGTCTTCGATTTTTTTGATTTATATACCCTCAGTTATAGTTTATAACCTATGTCTTATTCGAGGTTATCTTAATAAATAATGATCTCTCTTACTTTATTTTCATCCCAAGTGGGATTCCTTTTTAGGGAGGGGTCGTGATAGAGTGCTATTAGAGGTAATTATTGACAGATATTATGTAGTTTGAAGTTATGAATGACTAAGGATGCATGGGTTAGTTGGGAAATAGTATCTAATAGACATAGTATGTATAGTAAAAATGAAAATAAACTAGAACATAGTATTTTATGGCCACCTATGATCCGACCTAAGGATCTTCAAATTTTATGGGAACGCTAAGTGAAGTGATGATTATTAAAGGGTGAAGACATATATAAGTAAGATGCATTATAATATTCTATTACTATGTTTTAATTTGGGTAGAAAGTAGATAATAAGTTAAAATTTATTAATTAATTAATCAATAATAAAATAATGATTTTTTACCAGGTTAGGAATACTAATGTTTTTTCTGTTATAGGTATGATACCAGGTCAATATCCTCACCAGTTTGAGATATAAAATGTTCAATAGGATGTTTCAACAAATCATCACAGGGTGGTGGTAGATGATAATAAAACCCAGGGGAGGAAAACCAAAGTGTTTAGCATTGGGTTTTGCATAGGTATGGAAGCTCTATTTAAAATTAAGAGATATAGGATTTAATGGAAGATGTGGATATATCATTTAGTTCAATGCATTCTTGAGAGGAGAACTAGTTTTCTTTATCTATGAAGATGCATCATGGTTCAATTCAGAAATGGTGCTTTTTGTTCCTTATGGATCATGAGGAGTTAAATTTTTCGTGGAATAAGTTTAGAGATCAGTTTTAGGAAATATTTTTGACTTCAATATTTTAGGAGGCTTTTCATATGGATATCCTTACACTTTTATAAGGGATTTATAGTGTTTGAGTGTTCATTATACTCAATAAGAACCACCAAATATATTTAACCGACCATTTTCTAGATGATGAGAATAGGAAAAATAATCAAAGGGGGATTTTTATCAATAGATCCAACACTAGTTTAGTCTTTTCTTTTTGAATACATATACAGAAGTATTGAAAAAGGTAGAGGTAATTGATAGAATATTATCTAGAAATTAATCATTATAGGATGGGAGTTATCAGGACTATTCCTAAAGGAAGATTTTGATCAAGAAATATAATTTTTCTAGTAGGAGGAAGTTTCAACTGACAGTGAGATGATTTCAACCCTCTTCAACCCACTTCACTAGAGATTGCAGTTTTTGTCTCCTGAAATTTTTAGGTATGTTTTTTCTTGAAGAGGTTATTTCCATCAAAAGTAAGGGTAATGAGACTTCCTTAATAGTTAGCATGTTGATGGTGAATTGTTTTAGTCTGAGCTTTTTCCATAGTTTCAATTAATGATACATCAGTAGAGGGTCATTCCATAATTTTTAAATCTAATATTTTATAGGGAAATAAAGTGATAACCACATGATATCCATCATCCTCAGTGATAGTGTCTATATCATGGACATGGAGGTGGTCACCATTTAGGCCATAGAGTCCATGGAGAAATACATGCACAATTACATGATTTTTAATTACTAGTTCTAGGAGAGGTTGATATTATACAAGTTACTATCGACCTCTTTTGTAAATAGGCTTATGCCTTTCATAAATTTCAAGATACACACGTCTTCGTCTCTCAAACACTAGTCCATTATGTGGGACTTGATTTGAAGATACTTCTAGTGTCCTTGGAATTGTATACACAAGTTGTAGGTCAAGTTATCATATTCAATTTGTGTAAAGTCTATGAATTAGTGTTACCGCAACATCACCCTTCAGATGATTTCCTATATCTATGGATATAGCCAAAACAAAATCATCCTTGACATGGATTGGATATATCTTCTTCTTTGTATCATTTATTTCTTCATCATGCACATCAAATTCTATAATGATGATAAATATAGGAATAATGTTCATTAGTAAATGAGACCCCCATATAGGTTAGAGGCATGTTGAGTCTCTATCTTCCATGTTGGATGAGTTAGTCCTGAGTTTTGTAGAGGTAAAACTAGTGTTTAGCCCCATGCTTATTGAAGAGTACATGATTTCCTTACTAAAGAGGTTGTGGAACAATCCCCTGGTTGAGAGATCAAGTTTGGTATAGAGCTGTAGTGATGTGTTTGTATGATATTGATGTCTCCATATAGGATAGAACATTCTGTTTTTTTGAACCTATGGATCAAATTTGATGATTTATTAAAGAGACGATTCATTTAGCCCAGTGTATCAGCTTGGGGAGATATAGTTCTATTTCTAAAAATGGAATATAGAATTGTTTGGTTGTGTGTTGATTATTTCCATTTCAATTAAGAAACGATGAAAATAAACTACCCTCTTCCATTGATTCATGCTTTAAAAGATTATTTGATGGGAGATAGTAAGTTCTTGAATATCGACTTGTGGTCTGGGTATCACTAGATGTGAGTAAAGTATAAGGATAACCCAAAGAATTATTTCAAATATCATTATGCCTTATATGAATTTATAGTGATGTCATCTAGTGTAATAGAAACACTATCTATGTTCATGGGGACAATTAATGCAGTGTTCCATGAGTTTTTGAATCGCTTCATAGTGATCATTATCAACAATATCCTTTCTTTAGAAGTATAGAAGGAAAACACTGAGAACATATGGGTTGTGTTTGGAGTTCCTTATTTTATTTAGATTCTTAGAAAGCTACCAAAGTGTTCATTTTGGGAAAATTAGATCTATTTATTAAGGAATATCATATCTTAGTGTGGAGTATCCATTGATCCTTTGAATATTGGGGTGTTGTTTTCTTGTGTATCCTCTAATAATGTTTTAGAGTTAAGGATATTCCTTGGTCTAGGTATATATTATAATAGGTTCATATATAAATTATCTCATATTACAACTCCTATGATAAATTTATAAGAAAGAAGCTGAAGTTTTTGTAAACTAACTATTTATGGGATATTTTGAGAATTTAAATGATAATTCGATCAGGGATTTGGTTATTTATCTATTAGAGGAGGACATTACATTATAGGTATATTATGATGCTTCATATCTTGGTTTGGGTTACGTGTTGATGCACTAGAGGTAAGTTATTTTCTACAGGTCTCCATAGTTATAACCCTATGAAATAATTATTCCACCCAAGATCATAATCTTTTTGAAGTAGTGTTTTATTTAAATATGTGTATACACTAACTTATTAGTGTTTTTTGTCATGATAGATCACAAAATTCAGAATTATGTCTTCTACTAATGTGTCTTTAGTTTTCTACAGTGATGGTGGATGGATTTATTTCTACACTATGACTTTGTGATTTCCTTTAAACCTTGGAAAATGGAATTCTGTGGAAGATTCCATGATCATGAATTCACAAGGAGGTGTTGTGTGTGATTTTGGACTCTTAGAGAGTAATGGAAGAGTTATTATCATTACACCTTAATATGGGAGAAGCTGATGGAAAATAATATCCTTAATAGATAATAGTGTAGTCCACCTTAATGTAGAAATTAGAGGATCCCTAGATGGGGGATTTCGAGGTAGTGGATTAGTATGATCTAGTAGTTTGTGGAAATTCACTTGAGTATTGGTATAAGGTTGGAAAACATTGGTAGATGTTCTAGGGTAAGATTATTTTTCATCAATAATGCATGAGGTGGTGGTCTATGAGTTCCTTTGTTCTCCCTTAGTAGTATTTCCTGGTGTGTCAATGGTGTACCATGATCTAAGAGATTAGTCTGGATGGTCTCGTATAAATCTTTCACCTGAAGAGTTTTCCACTCGGAGTTTGTATTAATAGAATGTGAGAGATAAGAATCATGTTCTCAATGGTTTACTTGAGTACCTTGATATTTCCAAGTGGATATTGGAGGTCATTTTTATGGATGTTATCACTATTTACCTTGATTTTTGATTGTTTATGGTTCTATAGTGGTAATAATAGATTCTATGACAAAGTTGTCTCACTTATTAGAAATCCAGGAGTCGATCTTAGTGGAAGTATTGTCAAGGTATTACATGGAAGAGGTAGTGAGGCGTCATGGAGTTAGAAGGAAGATAATCCCTAAACATAATAGTTATTTTAACTCTAGGGTATGGAGAGGTATCTAGTGTACTTTTGGAACTTATTGATACCTCAGTACCACTTTCCATCCATATATAGATATCCAGATAGAAAAAACTATCTAGAAACTAGAGTATATTTTACACATGTATTATAGATTTTAGAGTTACATGTGTGAGACCCCTACTATTAGTGTAGTTTTCTTAAAAAAAATATCACCCCATTATTGATATGAACCCTTTTTAAGAACTGTGTGGAAGACATTTCAAATTTCCAGGGTTCTAGAAAAAGGTTACAGATTAAATTATTCTTGGAATAGAAATGGTGAAATGTATGATAGAGGTGAAGGTGATCTGTGAGTTAATGATGGTAGGAAAATATTATTATAAGTCATTTACAAATTGTATGAGGATACCTATGGAGTCCATCATTAGAGATAACATGTTATTTATGGTGTCTCCTTTCCATGGTTTGTGAATGTTCAATCATGGGTGTTAGATTTATCCCAGGTTTATTAAACCTTTTGAAGTTTTGGATATAGTTTGTCTTTTTCATATCAATTAACACTATGCATTAAGATGAGATAGATTCATGAAGTATTCCTCATATTAAACATTTACATGTATCTTCAAGAAAATATCACATTGTTGATTATCGTTAACTGGAATTTAAATATGCAGTGAACATTGAGTAGCGTCCTATAGAGATTTTGGACCCTTAAGAGAAGGCACTGCTCGAGCATGCTATCCCATTAGTTCATGTTATATTAGTGCCCAATGTTTATTTATTTAAGGATTTGTTTGATCCTTAGTTGTATTCATTATAAACCTCATGTGATTTTATGTGATCATTTATATCCCTTAGTGTTTCTCTTTTTTCCCTTAACCTTGAGAGGTATCTCCGCTAAGTGAGTATTTTTGTTGTTGATGTTGTGAGTTTTTCACTTGTTTTCCCTGGGGATGGAAATGTTCTTATTGTAGTGAGATACTTGAGAGATATATTTTGAGTTGTTTGTTAAGACCCACCATTTTTTAATTATTCTTTAAATTATCAAGGGAAAGAATATTTTTAGAGGATTTTGATGTAAGTGGCTAGTTTTTTCCAAGAGATTAACTTTCATTTTGTGTGATTGGAGTTGTTTTGAAGGAATATGGATGAGTTGAAGTGTAGTTGAGTTAAAATTAAAATTTTAGTAAGTTTCTATTGTGTGCATCCATTTTATGTGGTGTATAGGTTGTTCTTAAATTTGGTCCCAGACCTTGTTACGCGGGGGAATAAATATGGGAGGTTTTGTTGTACCTAGATCCACAGAGTTAGCAGTTGCATAGAGGTAGGCTACGACGTTACAATCCAGGGGTCGAGTTTTGGTTTCTCTAAATTCTGGTAGGTATTTTTGGGATTGTATAGGGATAAAACATGGAGTATTAGTGTCTCAAATTCTATATTTCTATTATTTTGATGGTGTGTATAGTGTGCATCATGGGGTTTCACTAAGGTGTTACCAAATATTTTTATGATTGATTTTTAATAGGCTTTTAGAAATGAGAGATATGTGGGGATTTTCTTCATAGATTTCAAAGGGACACTTTGATTGGGGTTTTTGTGGCATGGATAAGCTTCCCACATCATATAATTATGGGAAAACATATCTACTATGATGTAATCAGGGAGGCTACATTGTGACCTTCTATTTTAACAGTCAGGTATAAATTCTAAAGTGTTGTAAAAATATTCATAGCTTTTTCTATTATCATCTGAACCCTAGTTGACCCAAGTCACTATTTAAAAATCCCTTCAACCGCCTTATCTATGATTAGGTCCATAGTTTTAAGTCATTAAGTCTCATTGACCCATGGTTAGTTTCAACTTATAGTTTTATCCCTTCCGTTTTTCTTCTACATTATATGGAAGGTTGTTCTCTTCACTTTTTTTGCAGTTTATAATGGTGAATGTTCGAGTTAAAATATTGGGGGTGATATTTTATGGATTATTATATCCCCATAGAAGAGTTTATTGGAGTTTTTAATTTTATGTCCATTATTTCTTGGAGAATTTTTAGGTTTTCATTTTAATATAAAGGATCTATCACATTTATCTTAATTTAAATTGAATTTTTAGGATTATCATGATATAATAATTTGGGTAACACTGGAATTATCCCTATAATGATAATAAAATTAATGTCAATGTTATGGGTTTGTGATTTATTTTGGTTTTAAGTCTATTAATTCCTTGTGTTTTGATAAGATAATGTTTCGTCCTTATGTTGTGGAAGTTCTATTTAGAGAATAGTTTTTTATTGAAATACTATTAACAATATAAACGCAGAATAATAGTTTTTATGAAATGGTTATAGAAAGACTATGTACCTCAATATATGTTCTTTACCATTTGGATGGAAAATGAACATAATGATAAATGTATGTTTAATTTGATCCAAATATATTTATAGATATTAAGTTATATTTTTATTATTGTGAAAAAATCAATACATAGTAGACTAGTTAATTAAATATTGAATTAAAATGGTTTCTACAAAAATATAAATTCTTTGGGGTTATGCGAGCCCGATATTGATGTGAAAGGTTTGATTTCATTGTTTCTATAGTATTATTGAATTTTACTATGTTTGTTGAAATGTATTTGAACTCGAGGAATTTTAGAGCCTTTTTGGGATTTTTGGATAACCCAATGTGGTTGGGTTTACTTATTAAGAAATGGGTTGTAATAATAGGTATGTTTGACTGATGTTCATATTTATATGGTTGGGAACTTGAGCTGTGGTTATGGTTAATTTTTATCATGATGGGATAATTAATGATATTCTCTATGGTGTGGGACACTGGATAGTTGTAATGGGTTCAATATGGGGATTACTCATCAGTATTTACTTCTTTTTTAATGATAGATATGTGTTTGGGTGTTTGTATGTTCCTTTTTTTGGGTTTCAACAACTTGACACTATCATACATTATGCATAGTGAATACATATTTGATGTTGTAGGTTAAGCAGAGTTGATGAGTACTCGGATAATTTATTAATTATAAATGAATAAATAAGTAACCCTTGGGATAGGGTGTTGTTTATGGAAGAAATGTTAAATGGAAAATATCATATTAATGGTGATTACATACTTTAGAATATATGAAAATGAATTCAAAGTGTCAGAAACCATTGGGTTAAAAAGACTAAAATGTTAATCTTGGAATGGCATTAGTAAATGAGATCTTGATTCTTGTGTTCTTTTTTATAACCTAGAACATAGTATTGGAAGTCGGGTGATTTTTTGTGGTGATAATGATAGATGTTTCTAAGGATATTTTGTTCACATTAGTATGATTGTGTATGGAATTGTTTATATTTTATAATTTCACATGCTACCCCACCTGTGTTGGTAGGGAGACATGTGGAAAAATGTTTTGTGGTTGTTTTCTCTAACATATAGGATGAAGAGGGAACATATGGATGACTTATCCCTCTATCATACTCTCCTATTGGATTTATATATGAGTAGAAATATCCCGAGCTATAATGGACTATCGTTTATGGGGAATTCATATATGGGTTGTGTGGTCTCATGGTTTACTATACATTTATTTGTAGGTTATAATGGCTTGATGTATGAATCATAAATATATCTGGTTGTGGCGACTTTGGAATCCCACATGTGTACATGCATGGGTTGTGATGTCTTGAGATATAATACATGTACACAAGTTGTATTGTATTTTTGAAATACTATTTTTTATTAATGAGATGATGATGATGAGATTAATATGTGGGTGGATACTAACATGAGATGTTGGGCACTGCACGGGATGGAGGTATATAGGGCCCAAGCCTAAATCACATTAGTGAAGACTTACTATGGAAGGTATGATCACTAAAAGCATGGAAATGAATCTTGATATTGATAAACCAATGTAGATGATGAAGCTAGTTACCTAATATATATATATGTGTGTGTGTGTGTGTGTGTGCTTTGGTGTAGAATGGTTTACCTCTATGTGTTATTTGGTGAGAGATACATGGTGGGGATGGGAATCTAGTACTACCTATTTACATTATGATTTAGATGAATTTTATTATTCACTATGATTTAGTATATTTATCTCACATTTTACATGATATATTTCTGGAAGGACCCATTAAGGTATAAATATTATGCTCACCCAATGTATATGTAAACTATTTTTCTAGTCAACAGGAAAAGGTTGGTTATCTAGATGGACATTATTATCTCTAATAAATTATTGAGTAGATATCAATATTTAAAGGATGTTGCGGTCGTATCCCGGTTTCACTCTTGGTCCTTGTAGTTTTACTTTTAGCTTAGGAATGGAATTACGTGTATTGGGAATTTTTTCTATTATGCATGGTGTTGGTTGGTATATTTTCTCATCTTATCACTTACTCCTTGAGAATTATATAGGGTAATGCCTCCTATTTGTGTGATTAATATACCCTCGGTGCTAGTCCTTAACTCGCTTCCTATTATAGGTAGGCTTTTGGTGTCATTTGTTCTCTTACTTCATTACTTGTCTAGGTGGGGTAAATTTAGAGGGAGGGGTCATGACATGAAAAAATATTAGAAATATTTTTATTGGATCATTATAGAATTAATATAACCATATTAAAACCATTGGACATTATTATTCTTGGTAATATAGTCATTATAAAATGACTGTTTGAATTTTTGTATATTTACAGTAATGATGAGAGGTGATTTATGTAAAAGGGATTAACAATGGATACAACAGGTTGGATCATTAATTTTTTATGATCATTTATCTGATCTGGATATGGAGGAATAATCTCTAGGGTTCTCCCTTGAACTTTCCCAGGAATAACTTCACATAGTGAGGGTCTAATGAAAATTTCCATCAGATTAGTTCAAGTTAGTTGAAATCACCACTAGATAAATATTGGTTAAGCCATCCCATGAATGTAACAGTATTGAAAAACATTCCCTAAGGAGTTATGATGGTGTGATAATGGTTTATGTATCAAGGTGAGAATTTTTATTCATGTGTAAATTCTTTTAGAAAATAAATTGTGTTTAATATGCTTCCATATTTTTTTATTTTGTGGGTGAAATTAGCTAATGGTGAATTTACAATTTTTTTATACTAATAAATAAAAATATAATGATTGTATACCATAATAAAATGAAATAAAATCACTAATTACTATAAAATATATTTTTTACATAAGGAAATCATAATAATTTTTTTGGAATAATATATATGATTTATTTTTATTAAAAAACTTTTTATAATAAATTTAATATTTATTAATAAAATTTAATTTTAATGAAATCTTTTCATGAAAAATATATATTTTTATAGACATGAAAATATAATTTTATGAAATCATTTATAATTCTTTTAAGTGTTAGAAATTTTATCATGACATAAAAACAGTTTGTTTTCAATAAATTAGAATTTTATTTAAATATTAAATATAATATATTTAGAAAAATATTTTTATAAATTGGATGTGATTTATGTAATTATCACATAAACAATTATTTAGGAAAAGTTTTGGTTTTTATCACAAAAAAACAAAATATGGAGGTGAAATTGTTAAATACCACATAAGTCATGTATAAGTGCTATATTTTTCAATAGTATACCTGATATTTTTTTCAATATTTCAAGAAATAATATGGATGTTTTATTGGATATTTTACTTTATAATCACAATCCCCTTAATATTGGGTCAAAATATGGGTAACTTATTGATAAACTTATATTTTATTCTAATATTGAATTTTAAAACACCATTTCCCCCCTTTATGAGTACTACCTTTCACCATCGATTTTGACACACATTATAAGCCCCCTAGCTCTCTGAAATTCTTCCAAAATCACTAATAAAACCTCTTCCCTTTTCTTAAAAGCCTTGGTCTCACCAAAATATAAAACTAATGAGCCTTAAGTTGTAGCCTAAGAGAAAACATCCAAAGGAAGAGGACATATTCTCAACCAAATTCTTTTAAATTATTTTCTTATTTTTTACGTCCTCAATTATATTCTATCCATGATAGTATGATAACATAATTACTATTTATTTAATTAAGTGTTATTATATTAATATAATATCCATTATCTATGATACTTTGACTATATTCTAAAAATGAAAATGTAGTCTATATTATTATGGATTCACTACCTCTTTGGCGACTATGAATGTTCTAGTAAGGTATACCTTGATTTCAGCCTATATCTATGTTTTATTGAGTTATTATTTTCTTGGGTAAAGTATTGGTTAACATATGGATGTTTTTTGAAACTTTTATAATATTTTAATGATATATATGGTATAGGGATGGTTTGGGAAAACATTATTGTTCTCTTCATGAAACCATGTGACTTATTGAAGAGGGATAATAAATGGAACATAGTTGGTTCATAGTTAGAGATAATAGTGTAAAATACTATAGGAAATGAATTAATGTGTAATAGATTAAAAATCATGGTTGTCACATCATTTACCAAATCATGTGACCAAATCATGCAGGTTCCCAAAAGAGAAAGTGAGCATCGAATCGTTGTTGCATGTTTTAGTAAACCATGTAACAAAACCATCTGTATGAGTTTAATTAATATAAAAATTAATATTTTAACATAAAAACTTTAAAAAAATTCCCATTATTCCTCTTACTAAAGGGATATCAGACCTAGGTATTCTAGTGTTTATTCATGGGGATTCTTCTCACTCAAAACTCATATTTCAGTTGATCTAGAGGCCTTGGCCCATGAGAATTCACGGTAAGAGGTCATTATTGCTTTATTATTATCATTTATTCTAGAAATTCTCTCCTATTCTTGGAAGGAAAAATAGGTCTATTATATAATAACTATATTTATGTGTTCTAATTTTAAATAAATATGAAATATCATATTTTTAATCGATAGGAGGCCATATCTAGATATTTTTCATCTTCTCCTTGAACAGATCTAGAACTACCATTGGTAGTGGATCTTGGTGATTAGGTTGGCCTGTCTCTAAGTCCCTATTAAATTCTTATTCTTGAATATTTATTTAAAAATATAATTTTAATCCATTAGGATTAGTTTAAGGTATCATTGGTGTACATGCATGATTTAGTGATGACACTTTGAAAATTAACATCGACGCACATAATGAAGGAAGTCCATACCATATAGGGACTTTTTATAAATTTGATTAGAATGATTGGAATGTTTTTAAATTTTTATTAGTGTGCACTATTTTCTATTATGGTGTGCTTCATATTTTCATATGGGGTGCATGAGTGGCATGTTATACCTATGTATTATGTGATATGATTGTGTATATCTATATTATGTCATATTGAGTAGGAATGATTGGCCTGTAGAAGTTTTTATCTAGTTCCAGAAGTGATTTGTACGATCATCACAGCTTGTCTATACCCTAGAGGTGGATCATTCACAAGTGCAATATCAGATGTTGACAATGATGGAAACCAGAGACAATGAAGGAGTACAATGATAATGTGGCCTGTCTTGAGATAGTGGATGGGGTATGATAACCTTGTGTCCTAACCATATATAGGGGATTATGAATAAAGGCCTTATGGATTGACACTGGATAGAGAATTGGTTGCATAGAACATGTGACCCAACCTAGTGGTGGCATGGGTACAATGACCTTGCTTCCCTACCCAAGGTCATTCCTTGGGAGAGGCGACCTTACAACCTAAACCAGGGATTAATTGGATATATTCCTTTATTTGATATATTTGTTGGCCTCAAAACCTGATCTAATATACGATGATGTATGAGGCATTAATTTTATATTGGATCTGAATCTGTTACAACTAGGGCTCGCGATAGTCTCGTCATTGCATGAGATCCAAACATGTTATTGGTTTATTTTTTGTGCACTTTATGGTAAAGAAATACTGGTAATTTCCTATAGGTTGTACACTCACATCTTTCATGGTCCTATTGATGTATGTGCATATTTCATGGTCAAGGTTCTAGATAAGGGTAAGGGTCCTGCATTGGGGAGTTGAGTAGGTGGAGCATAGAGAATATTTGAAATGTTAGGACTGACTCCAAGAAATTACTACAGTGTTTTTTGTATATTTTCTTTGATTATCATATGTTTGTTGAATTATCAAATTGAGAGTCTTTTGTTTTAGATTTTATGACTAATATTCAATTTTTTTATAGGATGATGACATACTTTTTCTTTCTATTTTCCTATTCTGGGATATTTATTTATACCTTGTAGTGAATATGTTGTCTGACTATTGTTTTTGAGGTAATTGTCTCCCCAATACATCATTTTGGCCATCACCACAAGTCAACTTTCTCTTGCATATATTGAGACCCACAAGACGTCATGTGGTGCACCTACTAGTCCCAATGATTCAGTCATGGTGTTACATAGTTTTATCAAAGGATGTTTCATTTTAATTTCATTTTGACAATGTTAAGTCATGGTAGAAAGGAGATAGGATATGTGGAAATCAGGTTTGGGAGTTACACATGAGTCTATCCATCTCATTTGTTTTGGACCTTCGGTTTACTAGGTTATGGGATTGTTGTTATTAGTTTCTCTTTTACAGTTTTATTCTAATCATGGATGTTATTACGCTATTATATTTTATGGGATCTTGGTGTGTTTATGCATCATGATTTTGAATGTGGGTTCAGATGTAATATATGAGTTTTCATATTATATGTATTAGTCCAATTAATTCAATATCATTAGTAAATTTTTATTCCTATGATATATATAGATATTTCTGATGAGATTTAAATTACTCAAACCTTAAAATGAAATGTTATATTTATGCACATGATTATGAATAATGTAAAGGTGTGAAGATTTGTCTTAATCACTAGGTAGTACTAAGGGGGTTATTCATTATAGCTATGGTTATCTTCATAGAATGGGTATTCTAGTAGAAATACCTTTATCTGTGCCTATAAATTTCTTGAGTATTAATCACATTGAACTTTTATAGTCCTTTGTAAGAATTTTTATGGAATTCCAAATAATTCCACCTCTATTTAATCTTATGGGACCACTTGGGGAAGTAGATAAAAATATCCCATAATAGATGATGTTCATGTTGTACCACCATATATGTAGGGGGTGTAGTTTGGTATACTCCTATAGCCGCTCTAGTGGTTTAGGAAGATGATTTTAAATATTTAGGATACTTACTCATAGTTCTTATACAAGGTTGGGGAGATCATAGGACCATGGTCGATTATGACAGGTATTTCCATATTCATCATCCTTGATAATTATAGGGTACTAGAGGACCCCAAGATGTTGATTATTAGATCTATATCATCGAGGGAGTCATTGATCTAGTGGAGACTCTAAAGGATTTATGGTTTAAGACCACTGCTTTCATGCAACAGTGACTCATGAGGAGATGGTAAAGTTCCATGAACTAAGTGGGAAGATATGATGGTGAAATTTATAAGGCCTTCGAGATATATTATTTAAAGAAGTTTTTCCATGATATATTGAAGTTGGATCGAGCTTATGAGTTAAAGGAGTTTCAATATAGATGATCTCAGTATCTACCAATTCTACTCATTTCATAAAGTTACTTCACTTCACTGCTTTTTTTAGATAGGAATGAGGAGAAGAAATTTTAGAATTTTAAGATTTTACATTGACCAAAGTTGAGGTGCCTTGTTTGGATAATTGATCTCATGGCATAATTTGAGGTGTTGAGCAAGGAATTGATTATTAATAAGGGTATTGAAGAGGATAAAGAAACATGAATTCTTTCATCCCTTGGTGTACTGATGAGTGAAACTCCAAGAAATGCAGTGAGCATATTTTTTTTGCAGTAAAAAGAGGAAGGATGAGGAGTCATGGTAGGGTTGTAGTAGGTAATTAGAGCGGGTCAAGTTTTCTTCTACACAATTTTGGGAATGATGTAATATCTAAGACCCTATTATACTATGTAAACACCATATCCTAAAATATCATGCAATTAACCCTTTAATTATCCATTATTCATTACATTATCTAAAATATTAATTTTATAGTTTTAAATTTTATGAACTAACTTCATTTTTCATCTCATCATATCAAAATTTCGCAATCTTGAATTTTATATATTTTAATAAAATGGTTGGTTTTTAGTCAAAAGAATATTATTTTCAAATACCTTGTATTTTATAAGAATTTATCATTATATAAGAATGAACTAGAAGATTTAAGAACCTTCTATATAATGAAATGTGAATTTCTAAAATAATAATATGCATTTTAAAATATATTTTATATTATAAATCTTATGTCCAATATTTTTAAATCTATTTAAAATTATACATCAATAAAGACAAGGTTTTTAGACTTTTATTTGAGTTGAGTATTTTCAAGGGATATTTGGATTTGGAGTTCCTTGAAGGACCAATGCCCTTTATTTTTATAATAAATAATTTTTTTTCATTAAAATTAGTATCCATGTTTATTTTATATTATATGAGAGACCTTATTTGGTTTACAGCTTATGATTTTAAAGATTTGTATTAAGAGAATACCATAAGATCTAGAATAAAGGGAATGAGTTTAGAATGTTTTTTATCAGTTCTTGTCTAATATAGAAGGCTCAAATGGTGTGAATAAAAAGGGAGAATATGTACAGTTTTATAACATAGGGGACATACAGACATGGAATTTTTTAGAAGATTCCAATGATTGGATTTGATTATAAGGTTGTATAATATATGTTTGATATATCATTATAAAATAATAATTAGAAAATTTGGGGTAGAAATCAAACCCATATCTCTGAGACAACCTTAGTAAACCCATTTTAACCCTAACCATGATAATCAAATTTTCTATTTTTAATATTTATTATGAACAAAATTAAATTAAATCTATTAAATTATACAAACTATGATGATTATATATATTGAATTCATTTTAAAAGACTGAATTTCTATAATTAAAAGAATTTAATTTTAAATAACCAGGTAAAATGCAGCAAAACACATGTAAAAAAAATGCATTTTTATGCATAAAACCTAATTTACTTATAATCATTTCCATGTAAAAACTATAAAATAAATGTTAATGTATATGACCTAATATATAATCTATAAATTTTAACAAAAAATTAAGGAGTATATATTTATTTAATTTATGAAGATAAAAACCCAATCTATGTAGAAAAACAGTTTTTACACAAATGTGTTTTCAAGACCCAAAATAAACATAGTAAAAAATAAAAAAAATGATGAATACTATGTAATTAATTATATTATTAATAATTAAAGGATATTTATGTCACTTTATGGAAAAATTCATAAAATAATGGGACTTTTACTTGAAAATAAATGATACTTTTTGGAGAAATCTATTTTTTCCATTATTCACTAAAAAATAAGTCATTTTAGAAAAATAAGAAAAAATCAACCCTTTGATAAAATTAATATGCTGATTCAAAAAATGATATTAAATTTCTCAAATAAAATTTCAAATAAATGATTAATTAATTATAAATTTCATAAAAAAAATTCAAAAAAACCATATTTGAAGAATTTTTTTTTGAATCATAAAATGGATTTTTTGAAAATTGAGTATCTATTATTTTAAAATATTAGTAATTTTTTATTATTTAAAAATATTATAAAACATTTTCATAATTGTTTTATAACTATTCATTCAGGATATTAAAATGGATAGGTTATTAAGGATTACTTTATTATGATTCATGTAGACTTGGGGTTTCATGTAAGGAAAGTGATCAAATACTTAAATTATATATATATATACTATTAGGGTGTTACAGTGGATTTTCTATACGCTGGACTAGACAAAACTCAAATTTCTTATCTTACAATAAATTTTATGGAGGCACCATGACATTTAGGGAAAACTAAAAAAGGAAACTTAATGGTTTAAGTGATATTGGTATTTCTATGAATGTTGTTATTTCTAAAAGTTTATATGTTTTTGGTTAAAACATAATCTAATTAGTATTTCAAATATATTTAATGAGGTAATGTTTGTGAAAGTTGAAATTGATAAATGCCTTGTTTTAAAAAAAATCTATTTTATTATATGAAAACTTGAAGGATAATATATATTAAATTGATTTTACTGACAAAACATATCAAAATGAAATGTGTCTTTATTGTTGTGTCGTAATGGCTATAGTGAAGGTACAAGAGGGGGTGAATTGTGTCCTTTTAAAAATCTTGAAAAAACTAAAATGTCCCTCTTCAAATTGAGTGATCATTTCCTTCTCTCTTAAAGATGAGAAAGAGGTGGAAAAAATAAAGCAAAAGAACATAGTTGTCTCATCCGGACTTCTTTTGAGGTATGTTTTTAATTTTTAATTTTTATCCCATAATTTTATTTTCCTTTATTTAAATAGTTTGGTTAATGGGCGGGCCAAACCCGATGTGAGTTTTTCACTTTTTTCACTGATAAGTGAGTGTTGTCTTGACATCTCTCAACACGCAGGCAAGGCACGGGCGAAGCCATGTGGCTTTTCCAGTTTAACATGCGACCCGCCTAGTGCGCGGATGATTAAATAACCAAATAAAAATAGAATTTATTATAATTATAGTTATTTTTTTCATTATTGTTAGTATTAGTATTATTTTTATTAGTTTAACATAGATTTTCTTTTTAGGTTTTAATTTATTTTTTTATTCCAATCTCCTTATTTTTATTTCATTTTATCCCATCTTTTATTTTCTTTTTATTCTCTTATTTTCTTTTATTTTTCTTTATTTCTCTTTTTTTATTTCCTTTTTTTATTATCCTTTATTTTCTATTTTGTTTTTGTTCTTTTTTTTCCTCCCTCTTTTAATCTCTCCCTCCTGGTGCTACAATTCACCCCCCCCCCTCATCTGGTCTGCGCGAACCCTAGCAGCCGCATCTGGTTTTCCTCCCCTCGTTGGACCGTCTCCCGCACTACTTGCTCGACCGGATCCTTCACCGGTGACCCTCCCTATTCTCTTATGTCCAGTAACAGAATTTTACCCTCTTTTCCTCCTCTGCTGCTCCAGGTCACCCTCCTCCCTCCTCCTGATAGTCGCGCCATGTCTCACCCTCCATGCCTCTCACTTTACCTCCTGATGGTCCCTCCTACCTCATACCGCCTAGACGACCTCCCTACTACCTCCATCAAGCCACCGACCGACCTCCCTGCTACCTTCAGCAAGCCATTGGCCAACCACCTCACTTCTACCTCCAGCAAGCCGCATCCCTCCCTACTACCCCCAGCACCCACGACGCACAACTATTCTCCCACAACTATTCTTAGCTGCACCCTACCGCACAACCCCCCCCCCCCCCCCGGACCCGTTGACTCTCCCTCGTGCAACAGGCAACGCACCCCCTTCCCCGGTTTGCACAGAAACCCCGCACGTGACCTATTTCTGTTTGGCCAAACATCCAGCGACTCATTTTCCATTACTGCACTCCTCCCGCCAACTCCATTGAACTCTGACCAAGCTCTCAGACCTCTCGTCTTAGGTGTGGAGTAACTCATTTTTGTTTTCTTTTCTTTTAAGGGTGTTGTGATTAGGGTATAGTTTGTGTTTGAATTATTTGTTATTCATTTGTGTGATACCTCATTTTAAGGTTTAGTGTGGTATACTTGAGGCGTGGTGGGATGCAACGAACTTTTCGCATCGAGTTTGTGAATCTGATACACGTTGGTAGGTGATTCCACACAAAATTATCATCTGGCGATCATTTGCATGTCGGTTTAATTTTTTATCACCTAGTTAATTAGTTTTCGTGCTGAAAAATTAGTTTCTATTACATTTTAAATGTGCATGAAGTTTTTTAGAAGTATATTTATGTGATGCTAGTCCATTTTTATTGTGAAAACTCACTTTGGACGATTTATTATTGTTTTGTAAACTGTGTAGTGTGTGAGTTAAGCAGTGTGGATGACGCGGTTTATGTTTTGGCGTGTGTCAGAATATGTTTTATTTTAGAAAGGGGTTTTGAATGACTTTTTTCCCTTTAAAAATTTTTGTGACATGTTTGAAAACTGTTTAATAATTTCTCTTAGTGGTTTGATTAATTATCAAAGTGATTTCATTAAGTTATGTATCTAGTTTAATTTAATGTGTAAGTAGTGTAGTTTATGTTTTAAAATTTTTTAGTGTGAGTGTGGTTTTAAAAGAGGATATCAGTGCGTGAGTGATATGTTCTTGTGTATAAACACATTTTAGGCTCTAAGTGTTAATGTGACATGTTACGTGAATTTTGAATTTATGTGAGCACAAGGAGGGAAGCCTGGGGTATTAGGTGGGGGGACTAGGACTAGTGAGCTAGAGTTCCAGAGATGGATTGGACTAGTTTTACTGCCAGGTTTGACAATTGGAACACTAACTAAACATATTATGACTGAGGGTAGTGGCCTTCTAGGCCATTTTTTGTGAGGGTCGCGGCCTTCTAAGCCACGTTTTCTGAGGGACTTGGCCTTCTAAGCCATGTTTCACCAAGACATGACATTCTATGGTCCCACCTATTTCTAGTACCCATAGGTCCTCTCCCATCCCTTGGTGCTAATGTTTACTTTGCACACACAAATGATACATGATATGTCACTTGAGTTACTTCCCTAACATGTGTTTTCTATAAAATTATTTTCTTTATGGTCGTTTTATTAAAATCTTTTTCACTAACATTGATAAGCATTTCTTACTTTTGTTTATTTTTCATTGCAAATATAATTGTCTTTTAATTCTTCTGCGTGGAATATTTTATTAGTGACATCCTGCTGGGTGATTTCTCACACCCTACTTACACCCTTGGGTGTAAGTACATTTGTTTATGTCTGATACGGGTAAGGGTCCAGCGTTTGGGAGCAGTGGTTCAGGTTGTTAGCAGACCTCTTGAAGTGGCATTGTGGTGGTGGATTGAGGGTGGTGTCCTCTCGTCGGGTGATAGTTTTTGGGTGAGGTTTTATTCACCATACTTTTAGTATTTTTTGGGTTTTGGTTTTTGCATGTGACTCAAAAATATGGTTTGGTTAAAGACTTATTTGGCTGCGACTCTTAATTTTGTTTGTGTTTATTTTGTTGACTGATTTATATCTTTTTTGTTCAGGTAAAATCATTCCCAAAGTTTATTTCAATACCTAGGAACTTTTTCCATCCCATGGGGATCGGGAACGCCCTTCGGTCCTTGCCGTGGGCCGTGTCGGGCATCAGTTCGGATGATAACCCGACTTGGTTTGTGACAAAAATGGAATGAGAGGTAGGTTTTGTTGTCTGAGTTATTTTATTTTGGATGAGTCTGGTTAGACAAGAGTTAGGATTGTTGGGGATCAGATTTCTGGTTGCGAGTAGGGTGCTTAGCCAACACACCTCATGACAGACCCTAAGTCACCATGGGATGTTGGGAAGCTTGTTTGACTTCTCATCTAGGTGGGACGTGCAAGCTGCATACTATGCATGGACATCAGGCGGGGAAGAAGAGTTTAGACATGATGTTACTTTTGCATATTTTCTTCACTGAGGATTACTTATTTTGCTGAAAATTTGACTTTTCTTTGGATATGATGTATTGATGATGTTATTTTATGACGGTTGCTCTTTTCAGCAAGATGCCTCCCTAGAGAGCTTATACGCACCCAGAGGAGGAAGCTTGGGAGATTTCTCCCTCAACGCTTGATCATAGATTGGTAGAAGCCATGGTCCAAGCTTTTCGGACTTTAGGACAGGGGGTGACTCCTTCCCCCACCCCTATTCTAGCTAGAGGAGATGAGTTTGGCTCCAAAAGAGATAAAGCTTAGGAATTTCTGAAGAATAAACCTCCTTCATTCTGAGGTATCTCAGAACCTCAAGAGGCTGAGGAATGGCTTGAAAAGATAGAGCGTATGTTCAAGTTCCTTAACATGCCAGAGGAAGTCTGGGTAAAGTGTGCCTCTTTCCAGCTAGAGGGTTCTAAGTGGTGGGAATCAGTGATTCAGGCTAGGAAACATGAGCATATGAGTCGGAAGGATTTCAAGGATATCTTTAACAAGTAGAACTGTCCCATGTTCCTGGCCTACGCCAGATTCCGGGAGTTCGTGGATCTTTCACAAGGGGATCAGACAGTGATGGAGTATGCAAAACTCTTCGCTGATCTAGTGAGGTACGTGCCTGAAATTGTTTCAAGTGAATATTTGAAAGCTCAGAAGTTCGATAATTTCCTTCAACCTGAAATCCACTCTCATGTATTCTTGTTCAAGTTGGGAACTTATGATAAGGTGTCCGATCATGCTTGCATGGTCTAGACTGACTAGAGAGAAAATTCAGGGTTTTTTGGATCAGTGCCAGGGCTTGGTAGTGGCAGTTCTTCCGAGAAGAAGAGGAAGCGTGATGAGCAATGGAAGAAGAGTGGTGCCAGCTCAGGTCATCCTCCCAGGCAGACATTATCTGGGGCTTCTGGTGTAGGGTACATGGTGTTCCATCAGTGTGGAAGGGTAGGACACATCTGAACTACATGCCCATACTCTTCCATACCTTTCCATGAGTGTAGAATTACAGAACATCTACAATGCTTTTGCAAGATTGTATGCCCTTACGAGAGTGGGACTGGATATGTGGCTTCTAGAGGGGTATCAGTTCAGTCAGAGCTGACCAGGGCGACAGGATCTCGGTTCGATCATCATGGTAGTAGGACCAGATTGTCTTTAGGGGCAGAGCCAGATCAGGGTTGAGCCTTAGGCGAGCGGTCGTTCTCAGCCAGGAACCATACATTTTAATGTTGTGGATGAGGCACCAGCGGGATCAAATGCAGGACCTTTGACTATTTGAGGTTCTATTTTGATTGCATCTTCTATGGCTACAGTTTTATTTGATACTGGTGCTTAATTTTATTTTATATCTTCCCATCTTGTGAACCTTCAAAACCTACCAACCAAACTATTATCTCTTTCCATGGAGTTTGTAACACCATTTGGGAAAAAGAGGGAGCAAGTCCTTAGGTGTCTGTCGTGTGCACTCTCTGTATCAGGAGTCGAGATGGAGTGGTATTTCTTGGTCCTTGATATGGACCTATTTGATGTGATCCTTGACATGAACTAGTTGGTTCGCTTTCAAGCACATATTGACTACTATCGGTGCTGAGTTAGTTTTAGGGCACCATTTGGGAGTCCTCAGTTATTTCATGGATAATGGGATCCTCGGTCGGGTCGTGCGAGACCTCCACTCCCTGAGTTGGGGAATCATGCTTATCAGTTTTCATTGCTCACACTGGAGGACGATGGTGGTGATTCTTAGGGTGAGTTACCTCATGTAGTGGATGAGTTCCTGGAGGTCATCCAGATGATTTTTCAGGCTTACTCCCAGAGTGAGATGTAGAGTCCTCGATTGAGTTAGCACTGGGAACACAACCTATATCTCTTCCCTCATATCACATGGCCCCCATCGAATTGAGGGAACTAATGATACAACTGGACAATTTAGAATCCAAAGGATTCATTTGCCCGAGCATCTCTCCTTGGTCTGCCTATGTTTTATTCACGAAGAAGGCCGATGGAACCCTCTGGTTGTGCATAGATTACCAGAAATTGAATAAGGTAACCATCAAGAATAAATACCCTTTGCCTCAGATTGATGATTTTTTGACAAGTTGAAGGGGGAAAAGTGGTTCTCCAAAATCGACTTTTGTTCGGGTTACCACCAACTTAGGGTGAGAGAAGCAGACATTCCGAAGATGGCTTTCCGAAGCAGGTATGGTCACTTCGAGTATCTAGTATTGCATTTTGGATTGACGAATGCTCCGACAGTTTTTATGGAACTCGTGAATAGAGTGTTCCACCAATATCTCGACTCCTTTTTCATGGTATTTTTGGATGACATCCTGGTTTATTCTAGATCTAAGGAGGAACATGAGCATCATCTACGCATTGTTTTGGTCACTTTTCAGGATCACCGCCTGTATTCCAAACTCTCGAAGTGCACTTTCTGGATCTGGAAAGTGAAGTTTCTAGGGAATGTCATCTTAGAACATGGGGTTTCAGTGGATCCTGAGAAGATCAGTGAAGTTATGTCATGGGAACAACCGAGGAATGTGTTTAAGATCAAGAGTTTTCTTGGCCTGGCAGGTTATTTCAGGCGTTTTGTTTGGAACTTTTCACTGCTTGCCTCCTCCATGACCGCACTCACTCGGAAATGTTTGAAGTTTGAATGGATCCCACAGTTCCAGCCATCTTTTGAGGAGTTGAATCCGTGGTTGACCACCGCAACTGTGTTGATCTTACCAGATTCTGGTAAGGGATATGTGGTTTATTGGGATGTGTCGGGTATGAGCCTTGGGTGTGTACTCATGTAGGATAATTATGTGGTGTCTTATGGTTCTCGCCAGCTCTGACCACATGAGAAGAATTATTCAACTCACGACTTATAGTTGGCAGCAGTGATTCACACCATGAATACTTGGCGTCACTACCTCTTTGGGGAGAAATTTGTGGTCTATTCTGACCATAAGATCCTAGCCTACATTTTCTCTCAGAAGGATCTCCATCTGAGGTAGCGTCGCTGGATCGAGTATCTGCAGGGATTTGACTTTGACATTGTCTATACTCCGGGAAAGGGTAATGTGGTGGCTGATTATTTGAGTAGGAATGTACTAGTGCAGGCATTTAGGAAGTCCACCGATGAGTGGACTTTTATGGGGCTCTTCAACGAGATGCACTTGGAGAGTAGGGAGTGCAGCTGGGGTACTTTCTTGGATATCATTTAGTTGACTCCTGCTCTTCTAGATTTGGTCCAGCAGGAGCATCCTGGAGATGAGATGTTTTAGAGATCCATGTAGTTTTCTTCATGGTACGGAGACCCATTCCAATTGTTCTTTGTCTCCCGAGAGGATCTTGTGCTTCAAGGGTCGTGCAGTGGTGATGTTGTCTCTGTGAAATGTGGTGATGTAGGATAACCATCAATCTCAGTGGGTCATCCATCCTGGTGCTACCAATATTTATTACGATGTTCATCACTAGTTCATGGGGTCGGGTATGAGACGAGACATATCCAACTTTTTATCAAGATGCAACACTTTTCAGTAGGTGAAAGGAGAGCATCAGAGTCCATCTGGACAACTTCAAACATTACCCATTCCTACCTGGAAGTGGGACAAGGTCTCCATGGACTTCATTAATTGATTTCCTCATAAACCTTGGAGGAGTAATTCTATATAGGTAGTGATTGATAGTTTTACGAAGTTATCTCACTTTATCCCGGTCAGAGATACAGAAAAGGTGGAGGAGCTGGGCCGTTTATATATTTAGGAAGTGGTCAGACTTCATGGTGTGTCGTCAGTAGTTTTTTTTGATAGGGACCCCCACTTTACATATTTGTTTTGGGTAGTCCTCCATAAGGCTTTGGGGTCACAGATGAAGATGATAATGGCATACCATCCTCATACGGATGGCCTGACGGAGCGGGCGAATCAGATCTTGGGGGACATGCTTCGCACATGTGTGTTGGATTTCAGAGGTTCATGGGATATCCATTAAGGATTGGTCGAGTTTTTTTATAATAACAGTTACCGATACTCTATTAAAATGGCACCCTTTGAGTCGCTCTATGGTCAGCCTTGCCGGTCTCCCTTTTGATGGGCTGAGGTAGGCGAGACCTCACTCTTTGGACTAAGCCTTGTTCAGCAGATTTCTGAGAAGGTCAAGTGGATTAGACAGTGGTTGTTGACAGCTCAGAGTCGCCACAAATATTATGCAGATCAGAGGCGTCAGGATCTTGAGTTTTCAGTGGGGGACAAAGTGTTCTTGAAGGTGGCCCCTCATTTGGGTCACCACCGCTTGGGGAAGAAGGGGAAGTTGAAACCGAGGTATGTCGGGCCTTTCCAAATTACTGAGCGGATTGGAAAGGTGGAATACAGGTTATCATTGCCTTTATATTGGACGTCTATTCACGATGTATTCCATGTCTCCCAACTGAAAATGTATAATCTCGATCTGTCACATGTGTCGAATTGGGAGGAGTTGGAGATAGAGCCTGACCTATCAGTGTTTGAGAAGCCAGTGCGGATAGTGGATTATCAGGAGAAGGTCCTCTGTGGAAGTCCATTCCTTTGGTTTGTATTCTTTGGAAGCATGGAAATGACGAGCATGATGCATGGGAGTGGAAGTCTTTGGTTGAGAAAGAGTACCCATCTCTATTCTCAGATCAGGCTTCAAATTGACTTTCCAAGGGTGGAAAGTTTTCATGGAGGGGAGAATTATCGCACACGGACTTCTTTTGAGGTATGTTTTTAATTTTTAACTTTTATCCCGTAATTTTATTTTCCTATATTTAGATTTTTTGGTTGAAGGGCAGGCTAAACCTGATGTGAATTTTCCACTTTTGGCACTAAAAAGTGAGTGTTGTCTTGACGTCACTCGATGCGCGGGAAGGGCACGGGCGAAGCCGTGTGGCTTCGCCAGTTTAACGTGCGACCTGCCCAGTGAGCAGATGATTAAATAAATGAATAAAAAAAAATTATTTTAATTATAGTTATTTTTGTCATTAGTGTTAGTATTATTATTGTTTTTATTACTTTTAGTTTATATTTTCATTTTAGGTTTTAATTTATTTTTATTTCCCCATCTCCTTGTTTTTATTCTATTTTATCCCTTCTTTTCTTTTCTTTTTATTATCTTATTTTCTTTTCTTTTTATTTATTTTTTTATTTCCCTTTTTTGTTATCCTTTCTTTTCTATTTTCTTTTTATTATTTTTTTCTCCCTTTTTTTCTCTCTCCATCGTAGTGCTACTATTCATCCCCCCCCAACCTGGTCCGCGTGAACCCTAGCATCCGCATCTGGTTTTCCTCCTCTCATTAGACTGGCTCCCGCAACACCTTCTTGGTCAGATCCTACACAGGCGACCCTCCTTATTCTCTTATGTCCAGCGATCGCACTACACCCTCCTTTCGCTCCTCCACCGCGCCATGTCACCATACTCCCTCCTCCCGATAGTCGCGTCGTGGCGTGCCCTCCTCACCTTTCGCTTTACCTCCCAACAGTCCCTCCTACCTTGCATCACCCGGCCAACCTCCCTGCTTCCTCCAGCAAGCCACCGGCCGACCTCCCTGCTACCTCCAGAAAGCCACCGACCGACCTCCCTGCTACCTCTAGTAAGCCTCTATACCTCCCTGCTACCCCCATCACCTACAACACACAACCCTTCTCCTGTAACTCTTCCTAGCCGCACCCTACCTCACCCCCCCCCCCCCACCGGACATGCCGACTCACCCTCGTCCAGTAGGCATCGCACCCCCTTCCCCGATTTGGACAGAAACCCTGCACGCGACCTCTTTCTATTTGTCCGAACTTTTGGTGACCCATTTTCCAGCGGTTCACTCCTCCCACCAACTCCATTGAACTCTGACCAACCTCTCGGACCTCTCGTCTTAGGTACGGAGTAACTAATTTGTGTTTTATTCTATTTTGTGGATTTTTTGATTAAGGTATAGTTTGTGTTTGAATTATTTGTTATTAATTTGTGTGATACCTCTTTTTAAGGTTTATTGTGGTCTACATGAGGCTTGGTGGGCGTGCAACGATCTTTTCACATCGAGTTTGTGAATCTACTACACGTTGTTAGGTGATTTCACACAAAATTATCATCTGGCGATCATTTTCATGTTTGTTTAATTTTTCATCACCTTGCTAATTAGTTCCCATGATGAAAAATTAGTTTCGATTACATTTTAAATTTGCATATAATTTGTTAGAAGTATATTTATGTGATGCAAGTCCATTTTTATCGTGAAAACTCACTTTGGACTGTTTATTATTATTTTGTAAACAGTGCAGTGTGTGAGTTAAGAAGTGTGGATGATGTGGTTTATGTTTTGGCGTGTGTCAAAATATGTTTTATTTTATAAATGGGTTTTGAATGACTTTTTTCCCTTTAAAAATTTTTGCGACATGTTTTAAAACTGTTTAATAATTTCTCTTAGTGGTTTTCTTAATTATCATAGTGATTTCGTTAAGTTATGTATCTAGTTTAATTTAATGTGTAAGCAGTGTATTTTAAGTTTTAAAAAGTTTTGGTGTGTGTGTGGTTTTAATAGAGGATATTAGTGTGCGGGTGACATGTTCTTGTGTATAAACACCTCGTTTGGATTTAAGTGTTAATGTGACATGTTATGTGAACTTTGAATTTAGGTGAGCACAAGGAGGGAAGACTGGGGTATTAGGTGGGGGGACAAGACTAGTGAGCTAGTGTTCTGGAGATTGCTTGGCCCAGTTTTACTGGCAGGTTTGACAATTGTAGCACTAACTAAACATATGATGACTGAGGGTCGTGGCCTTCTAAGCCACATTTTCTGAGGGTCGTGTCCTTCTAAACTAGGTTTTCATAGGGTCATGGCCTTCCAATCCATGTTTCACCGAGACATGACGTTCTAGGGTCTCACCTGTTTCTAGTACCCATTGTGCCTCTCCCATCCCTTAGTGACATAGGTTACTTTGTGCACACAAATGATACATGATATTTCACTTGAGTTACTGCCCAAACATGTGTTTTCTTTAAACTGCTTTTCTTTAAGGTCATTTTATGAAAATCGTTTTCACTAACATTGATAAGAATTTCTTACTTTAGTTATTTATCATTGAAAATGTAATTGTCTTTTATTTCTTTTGTGTGGAATCTTTTCTTTTTGAGATCCCTCTGGGTGATTTCTCACACCCTACTTAAACCCTTGGGTGTAAAAAGATTTGTTTATGTATGATACAGGTAAGGGTCCAACGTTTGGGAGCAGTGGTTCAAGTTTTTATAAGACCTATTGACATGGTGTTGTGTTGGTGGCTTGAGGGTAGTGTCCTCTTGTCGGGAGATAGTTTTGGGGTGAGTTTTTGGTCACCATAATTTTAGTATTGTTTGGGTTTTGGTTTTTTCATGTGACTCAAAAATCTGGTTTTGGTTAAAGACATATTTCACTATGACTCTTACTTTTGGTTGGGTTTATTTTTTTGACTTCTTTATATCTATTTGGTCAGGTAAAATTGTTTCCAAAGTTTAATTTGATATCCGGACACTTGTTCCAGTCCATGGGGATCGAGAACGCCCTCCGGGCCTTGCCGCGGGGTGGGTCGAGCATCGTTTCAGATGGCGACCCGACTTGGTTCGTGAAAATAGGGATGTATAGTGGTCAGGGGCATAGAAATACCCTAATCCACTCCACCAAATCTATAATCCACGAGATTGATGTTTTTTACTAGTATTTCCTCTTATCTGGAGACCAATAAAACTTAGTAAAGGTAGTTGAAACCTTACAAGAATCTTACAAGTCCTTTTGGTTCTTTTACAAGGAACCAAAAATCCATAGCTCAGTTTGAGAAGATAACACTTCTCCATGACTGAGTCGGATCATCCGATACCCCAAAGAAAATATATGTTATGATTTCGATTGTGAAATATGTTTAGATCACAGTTACAACATCAACTAAAAGATATAGACAATCTTCAATAATGTACAACAATAACAAAATAGTCTTCAATATCATGTACGATTCTTATTCTTATAATAGTAGTAAATAGAGTGGAAAATATTGCACATGCTTCCTTATTCTTAACACCATGAGAGAATAAGGATGTAAATAAAATATTAAACTATTATTCAAAATTCCAAGCAACAGAATAAAAACATTTCTGTACATTATTTCCATAATATCTTTTGTGTCTCCCCTCTTCTTCCTATATTTTCTTTTTTCTTATAGAGAGAGAGATATATATAATAAATATCCATAAACTATATAACTCATCTTACTTTGGATACTTAAAATAAAATAACTTAATAGCCTTCAAATACATCCCAATAATAGTGCCGCATAGTTGGATTATTTCTATAGAAAAAATATCTAATAAAAAAATTCAAAATAATATGAATAAATCCTTCAATAATATCTCCATAATAATAGCAGAATTAGAAGATTTAAATCATTCTTTTAAATATAATCAAACTTCTTTAAAAAAATTTAAAATAGTTTCCGAAAACTAGTATCATAATAAGTCATTAGTATTTTAAATCAAATCATTGAAATATAGTCATAACATCCCTTATAAATGTGAATGATTTACTCTGACGAATGTGATCCTTTGAATCATTCGTAAAACAACTTTAAAATGATATTTACATCTGTTGAGACCATTACAGAAATCATGGAAAATATCATTAAATTTAAACACCAACATTGAATATAAAAACATAGGGTTACTTCACATGATGAAAAAATTCCAAATTTAGGGTTGACAGTATATGGTTTTTCGCAAATATAGGGTTGATAATGTATAGTTATTCTCAAACATAGGGTTGATAAACAATAATTTTTTTTCCACAAACACAGGGTTCCTTCCAAATGTATGGTTTATAATATATACTTTTCAAAAAGTGTATAGTAAATGATCTATACATTTTGTTATAATCATACGGTTCACAAACCATACATCACACTTAAAAATGTAGGTAACAAAATATCTATGAAAATTTGAACATCTTAACTTACAAATTCATTCAATTTTTTGATCCATTTAACAACATATTCAGCCTTCATCCTACATGAATTATTTTTAGTTAATCTTAATATATTTACAATGGTTCAAGAATTGAATCAATCTAACTTATACATCTCCATATATGTTTGAAGAACAAAATCTATATGATCAGGAACAACTATAGTTGGGAAAACAGTATTATAGAAATTTGGATAATTTATTGAACATACAAAATAACCTTTTAGTATTCTATGTAAATTGATTAAATCAATATAAACTTTTTTTATTTCCATAACACTAGGTTTTTATAAATTTCAATATCAGTACAACTTTTTTTAATCAAATATTGTAGCTTTCCAAATCTATTCACTGTAGATTTGTGAAACTGCTACATCAAATTAGGTGATTTTTTATAGTGGTAAAACAACATTTTTATACAGCCTTATAAAGTAAAGAAACTTGGATAAATCTCTTAAATATCTAATAGTATAAGGAAAAAATGAATCCATTCCCCTTAGTTTTAGGTATCATCATAAGTCATATGATAATTTTAGCTTAAAACTGCATTGTCACTTGAATAGCTTATAACAACTTTGGTAAATTTTTGCACCATCAAAACAACTGAATTGGATTTTAAAATTAACATATAAAATTAAGATAATATTTTTTATTTACGGTGAAATAAACACAGTAAGAATAAAATGACTATTTATTTATATATAAAATAAATATTATGACATATTAAAAGTGAAACACTTAAAATATTAATAGGGAAAAATAGAATTGTAGGTTGAAGTAATTATCAAAACTAAATCAATATGATAATGAGAATCAGTCACTCAACATTATCCTGTTTTTATAATTATAAAACTATAAATCTCTACCAACTTTTCTCTCACTTTTTATAAGGAAAAAAATGAGTCCTTGAGTATACTACATAATATAATATATTTAACCTTTTTATAAAGAATAGGAATTTAAAATTTAAGTTAGAGTATGATAAAAAAAGTTTTATCATTTAAAAAATAAATATTTCATTCCTCCTTTTTGGAATATAAAAAGGTAGGGTTATTGGTAATGATATGAAAATTATATTCGGAATACATGTAGTAAAATAAACTCCACTTAAATTCATGCTTCATTTAAAAAGATAAAAATATATAATTAAGGGTCCATTAAAAACATATATAATATCATTCAATGAATAAAAAGGGTTTTAGATGAATATATTAAACCATTTAATTCCTGTCAAATATAATAAAATATTTAAACATATGAAAAATATTTAAAATAACTCTATTTAAGCGATACCATAATTATAAAATATATTCAATGAATAAAATATTTTCAAGTAATTTAAAAAAAAAAATTTGAAAATATTTTAAAATAAGGTGTTATCAAAGAATTTAAAATAAATGGTTTTCAAATAATTTAATATAATGTCTTTTCAAATATTTAAAAATAATGGTTTTCTAATGAATTTAAAATAAGTTCATTTCAAATAATAAAAATATCTTTTTCACATATTATAATTGATCAAAACCTTTTAATATAATAATAGAATAAGTTATCACAAACAGTAATAGATTAACTTAGCACATGTAATTCAATTAAATAGTCAAACAATAAAAACATTATTACACACAACATAAAAAATTATATAAAATATTAAGAGTTTTTTAGATGGTCATTAATTAATAATATAAATCAATGAATTAATTTGTCTAATAAAACAATAGAGTGTGAAAAATATTTAGTAGTTTAAGAATAATAATAATTACAAGTAGAGGAATAAAAGTTAAAATATTAAAACATTTTTCTCCCCTATTAATGTAGTTAGTAAATTTAAATCATAAATTCAAATGAAATATAAAATAATTTATGGATTTTAATAGATCCAACTATATGAGAATTTTCAAATGGATTTAGATATATTTTTACTTTATATAATAATTAAATGAAATATCCATGTATTTTTTCACAAAACAACTTCATTATATAACAATGATGTCCAGTGGCACAATCCTACAAAATATCAAATACAAGTGCCTTTTGGTACCCATACTCTTTAGGTTCTGGCTGTGTTAGAAACTAAATATTTAAGTAACCAAATATGTTTATATTTATCAAACATTTTATAATTAAATCTAGACAATGATTTAGAATAATGAACATTCCTGACACCACAAAATTGAGGTTTTCTAAAATAATATTCCTTAGCATAATCTACATTAACAGCTAAATAAAATAATTAACATAGAGAATTATTTTTTTGTTCGAACCAGGAACAAAATAATTCTTGTTTAATTTTCTTTTTTCTTTATTACTTCCAATACAAATATTTCCCTTTTTATTTTTTTACCAAGAATTTCATTCAAATAATTTTCTCCATTAATAAGCATACTAGAAAATTTCTCTAAATTATAAATATCATACGATAATTCATTAATTTTAGTTTCATAAAGATCACAAAAAATTTGGAAGAATTTGATCTTAAATATGTAATCTATTTAGAAACACTTTCATTATAAATTTAATTAGAATCATATGATTTTATAAGTTTTTTAGGAAATTTATTTAAGGATTCAATTTTTTTGAAGCGAAAAAAAATATTTATCATGGGAAAAATTTTATGAATCATAATTTTCTAAGTAAAATTATTGTTTCTAATTAGCATGGGTTGTAAGACATAGTTTTACATTTTTTATTTCAAGCTATGCTTCTGTGTTTCAAGTAGATTCATCACTTGAACCTGAATGACTAAAATTAGAAAATTCATCCATCGAAACATTGAGTGAAACATGTTCATTTTTTATAGAAATATGGTTATCATGTTTTTTATTTCATCTTAGCTTTTCAAATCTCAATAAACTCCATAAACTCTTGATTTTTTTCTAAAATTGGTGTTCCCAACGAAAAAACATCACTTTTAACTTCTATCATTTTATCGGTTCCTTCATAAGAAACTATGATTTCTTTCCATGTCTCATAGGCAGTAGCACATTGTGAAACTCGATTAAATTCATCAGGACCAACATCGAATATAATTGAATTCATAGATTTTGAATTAAAATCATATTCTATTTCCTTTTTGTCATCCCACTTTTCTGGTACTCTATGGATTTTATAAGGTTTTACAGTCTTCACGTATACTTTGAAACCAATATACTTCGAATAAATAATCATGTGGTCTTTCCAGCATCCATAATTATCGCCATTTAAATAAGAACCATGGATCATCGATATAAATTATTTAAGAAAATATATTTAGATTTTCCTTCATCAGAATATTTAATTCAGGATCATTATAGCCAAATGAAATATTAAATTTTCCAAAAGTTTCCATCTTTTTGTATTACTTGTATGTTACAGGATATAAACAAAATAATTTTCAAGGATTTCCCAAAAGAGAAATATAACAATAGAGAACTTATTTTAATACCACTTATTGATACCAGTATAACCATTCTTATGATACCACTTGTTGGTATTGAGTAGAAATAGATTTATATAATGAGAAATATATCTAATATATTCCAAAAATTGATACCACATATTGTGTTGGAATGGATATGATAAATAAACAAGAGGTGGTAAATTGTTTCTTTTAAAAAATATTGAAAAAAATAAAAAATACCTCTTAAAATTGAGTGATCCTTTCCTTCTATATTAAATATGAGCGATTAATGGAAATAAATAAATAAAAAGAACACATTGATGTATAGTGGTTTGGGGCACATAAATCCCATAGTCCATGCCACTAATTCTCTACTCCACGACCTAGCTTATTTTCACTAGTAGTTCCTCTTAATATGGAGACCCCTATAACTTAGTACAAGAATTTGATACCTTCTAAGACATTCACATGTAATTTTTTTTACAAGGAACCAAAAATACATGGCTTAGTTCGAGAAGATGACACTCCACCATGACTGAGTCTGAGTAGTCGAATCTCCAAAAAATAGATGAGATGATGTTTGTTTTGAAAAAGGTTTAGTTAAAGCATCAACTGAAAGATGTAGATGATCTTCAATAATTCACAATAGAAGAAAAATAGTCTTTAATTTTATATAGGATTCTTATTATTAAAATGGTAGAAAATATATTACACAATATTGTGAATGCTTCCTTCTTCTTTACACAGTGAGAGAATAAGGATGTACAAGTAATATTTATCTCTTATTCAAAATGAAAAGCAATATAATAAAAATATTTCACCACTTTATTTTCATTATATTTTTTATGTCTCTCCTCTTATTCATATATTTTATTTTTCTTCTAGAGAGAGATAAATATAGAATAAATAGTTGGCAATTTCAGTGCTCCACATCCTAGGAATACTAAATATAAATTAAGTTAATATCCTTTATAAATATCCCAAGAATAGCATATCACCGTTGGATTCTTCATATATAATAAATATATAACAAACTCATTCAAAATAATTTGAATAAATCCTCTAATAATATCTCTATAATAATAGTAGTGTTAAATGATTTAAAGATTTTGTTTAAATCCATTCAAATTATCTAAAAATAGACAAAATTGTTCTTGAAAACTATCAGTAAAATAAATCTTGGATAATTAAAATCCATAAATTCAAATAGAGACATAATGTCACTTATAAGTAGGAACAATTTAATCCAATGAATGAAATCCTTTGAATCGGTCTTAAAACATATTTAAAAAACTATTTACTTTCATTGAGACAATTGTAGAAATCAAAGAAAATAAAATTAATTTTAAACTCTCATTGAGTAGACAAATATAGGGTTCCTTCTGGTAATAAAAAAACCCCAAACATATGGTTGAAAACATATGGTTGTTCATAATCATTGGGATGATAACGAATTGTTTTTCACAAACATTGGGTTGATAAAAAATAATTCAATTCCTAAAATGTAGTGTTCCTTCCAAATGTTGGATTGATGATCCATTATTTCCTATTATGTAGAGTAAATAATCCATACATTTTATTCCAAGCATAAGGTTCCCAAATCATACATTACACATACAAACATAGGGTAAAAAACTCTCTGAAAATGCGAAAACCTTAACTTCATACTTCACTAAATTTTTTGATCCCATTAAAATTCACATTAAGCCTTCATCCTACCCGAATTATTTTTAGTAAATATCACGATATTTACAATGGTTAAAGAATAGATTCATTCCAACTTCTATAGATACTGATATCTATGATAAAAAGAATCCATGTGATCTGTAAGAACTACAACTGGGAAAACAACAATCCAAAAATGCGGATAATTTATAAACCACTGAAGATAAATTTTTTATATTCAATATAAACTGATGAAATCAAGATAAAGTTATTTTATTTCCATGTATCACTAGGTTTATAGGGATTATAAAATCTATATAAGTTTTAATAACTCAATTACATTATTTTTTCAAATTTTTTCATTATAGAGTTATGAAACTACTACAACAACTTTGGTGATTTTTTAGAGTACCAAAACAGCATTTTCACACTTCTAAAATATTTGACTTTTTATAAATCTCTTATATATCCAATGTTATAAGTATCACACAAATAGTTTCACTATAACTTGATATATCATCAAAATTTAGAAGTGAATTTAACCTGAAAATTGAAATGTCACTTGAAGATCTTGTAAAAACTTCAGTGAATTTTTTCACCATCGAAACAACTGGATTGGATTTTTAAATTGACAGATAAAATAAATCTACTATTCTTATTTTTTTCAATGCAATAAACTTGGTAATAATACATAAACTATTTCTTAAGATATAAAATAAATATTATGACATAATAAATCTGAAATAGCTAATAAAATTTATTAGAAACAAATAATGATGGGTTGAATTAATTATCATAACTAAATCATATAAGAATAGCAAGAATCCACTCAATATTCTCCTCCTTTTTGATAATTTCAAAACACTAAATTTATATCAGTTTTTTTCTCTCTATTTTTATAAGGATGAAAAAATGAGTTCTTCGGTATATTGAATAATATAATATATTTACCCATTTTTATAAAGAATGAGAATTTTAAATTTAAGTAACAGTATGATAGAAAAAGGTAGAATGTTTGAAAAAAAAATTATTTTCTCTTTTTTATGAAATCAAAAAGTTGAGTTATTGGGAGTGATATGAAAAATATATTCTGAATACATGCAGTAATATAAACTCCAAGTAAATTCATGCCTCCTTTAAAAAGATAAAAATTTAAAATTAAGAAACCCTGAAAACAGATATAATAATATTCAATGAATAACAAGGGTTTTCAGTAAATTTATTAAACCATTTAATTAATTCCTTATTAATAAAATATTTAAACATATGAAAAAAAAATTAAAAAACTCTACTTAAGGCACAACATAATTATAAAATATATTCAATGTATAAAACGTTTTCAAGGAATAAGTGAAAGAAAATATTTTAAAATAAATAGTTTTAAAAGAATTTAAAATGTTCGTTTTTCAAAGAATTTAAATTAAAGTCTTTTTAATGATTTTAAAATAAAGGTTATTTAAATAATTTAAAATAGAGAGTTTTCAAATATTTTTATTTCTTTTGTGCTTGTTATAATTGATAAAAACATTTTAATTTAATAATAAAATAATTTATCACATACATTAATAGATTAACATAGCATATATAATTAATTTAAATTGTCAATAATTAAACACATGCTTACATGCAAGATAACCATTTATAAAAAATCTTAAGAGTATGTTTGACGGTTATTGACTAATAAAATAAATCAAATAATTAACTCATCTGAGAAAATAATAGAGTGTAAAAAAGATTTAATAGTTTAAGCATAAGAATAATTAAACGTATAGGAATAAAGGATAAATATTAAAAAAATCTCCCCCTATATAAAATAGTTAGTAAAATTAGATCATAAATTAAAATGAAAAATAAAATAATTTTTTTGGATTTTAATAGTTCTAGATCTATGAGATTTTTTGAACGACTTTAGATATGTCAATATTATATAAAATAATTAAAATAAATCTCCATATAATTTTTAAGAAACCACTCTATGATATAACGATGATCTTCAGTAGCGAAAACATAAAAAATATCCAATAAAATTTTCTTTTGAAACCCATATAATTTTAGCTCTAGCGGTGTCAGTAACTAAATATTTAGGTGACCAAATATATTTATTTTTACCAAAAAATTTAGAATTAAAGATATATATTGCTTTTTAATAATAAACATGCTTGACACCAAAAAATTTAGATTTTATAAAATAAAAATTATTAGTATAAGGTCTATTAATACCACAATAGAAACATTTAACAGTGGACTTATTTTTGTTAATCAAACTAGGAAAAAATTAATTCTTGTATAATTTTGTTTTTTCTCCATTACTTTAAATACTGAGTTTTCCCTTGTGAATTTTATTTTTAGTAACAATTTTAATCAAATAATTATATCCCTTAATAATCATACTTGAAGCTTGTTATAAATTATCAACTTTATCCATCAATTATTTAATTTTATTTTCATGAATATCATAATAAATTTTGGAATAAATTGATATTAAATCTAAAACCTATTTTGAAAAACATTAAATATCTATTAAAATAAAATCATAATATTTTCAATGTATTATATTATCTTTCTTTGAGGATTAAATTTTTCTTAAAACATAAATTTTTTATCACATTTATCAAGAGAAATTTTTTTTGATTCATAATTTTTAGAGTAAGATGATTGTACCTCATAAACATGATCCCTAGGACATAAGTTTACCTTTTTTATTTGAACCTCATCTTTTGTGTTTGTTGTAGATTCATCACTCGAACCAGAATGACTAATATTATAAAATTCATTCATTTAAACTTTGAGTGTGTCATATTCTCTTTTGATAAAAATATGATTATTTGTTTCTAGTTTCATCTCATCTTTGCGCATCTCAATCAACTCATTTAAAACCTGATTTATTTCTAAAATTGGAAATACCAAGGCAGCAGCAACATTTTCATCATCTGTCAATTTTTTTCTTCCTTCATAAGAAACTGACATTTCTTGCCACATCTCATTGGTCATGGCACATTAGGAAACTCAATTAAATTTATCAAGACCAAGACTATATATAATTTCATTTGTGTCCTTTTAATTAACATCATATTCATCTTCCTTCACATCATCCCACATTTTTGGTTTCTAGGGATTTCATTTGGTTTGAAAATCTTCATGTAAACTTTGAAACCAATATTATTCAAATGAATAATCATGCGACCTTTCTAACACCCATAATTATCACTATTAAAACAAGGGGCACAAATCATCTACATACCTTCTTTATGATCATCCATTAATATTTTTCTTCATCGGAATCATTAACTCATTCTTGTAAGAGACAAACAGAATCATCAATGTTCTAAAAGATTCCTAACATTAATATTACATATTAGGTGACAAATAGAAACAAAATAATTTTCCTTGATTTCAACAAAGAAAGATAAGGAAATATAGAACTTCATTTAATATCAGTTATTGATACTAGTAGAGCCCTTCCTCTGATACTAGTTGTTGGTATTGAGTAGAAAAATATTTCTAGAATGAGAAATATCTCCAATAGAGTCCAGCCTTTAATAACACTTGTTTTTTTGGAATGGATTTGATGAAGACAAAAGACGAGGGTGAATTGTGTACTTTTAAAAAACATGAAAAAACTAAAACATCCCTCTTGGAATGGAGTGATCCTTCTCACTTTAATATGAGCTTGTAGTGGAAATAAATGATAAAAAAGAACCTAACGATGCATAGTGGTGTGGGGAACATAAATCTTCTAGTCCACTCTACCAATTCTTTACTCCATAATATTTATGATTTTCACTAGTAGATCCTCTTTTCTGGAAACCTGTACAACTTAGTATATGCAGTTGACATATTACAACGATTTTATAGTGCCTTTTGGTTCTTTTATAGGGAACTGAAAATCTTTATCTTAGTCCAAGAATATGACACTCCACCATGACTGATTCTGAGCAGATGATACTCTAAAAAAATGTACGAGATAAACTTTTTTGTGAAATAGGTTTACCTCATAGTTGAAATAGAAACTTAAAGATATAGATTATCTTCAATAATGAATAGTAGCATCAAAATAATATTCATTATCATGTAGACTTCTTCTTCTTGAAACAATATCAAATAGATTAGACAATTTTTCCTAGGCTGTCTTCTTATTTACAATGTTATAGAATAATGATATACAAAGAATATTTATCCTTTCTTCAAAATGACGCGCAGTAGAATGAAAATATATTAGCAATTTATTTTCATTATATTTTTTATGTCTCCTCTCTTCATTGAATATTTTCATCTTCTTATATATATATATAGACTAAATATCCAGTAGTTTTATCACTCCAATTCCTTCTAATACTCAAAATTAATTTAGTCAATATCATTCATAAATATCCCATGAATAGCACAACAACATTTCCTTATTCAAATAGAATAAATATCTAATAAATTAATTCAAAATAATTTGAATAACTCCTCTAATAATATCTCCATAATAATAGCAGCATTAAATGATTTAAATGTTCACATTAAATCCATTAAAACTTCTTTTAACATAGTAAAAATAGTTCCTGAAAACTAACATCACAATAAATCTGGGATATTTCAAATAAAATCATTCAAATAGAGTCATAACATCTTTTAAAAATAGGAACATGTTAATATGATGAATGTGATACTTTGAATCCATCGTAAAACAAATTTAAAATAATATTTACTTCCTTAGAGACTAATCTAGAAATTATATAAAATATCTTTAATTTTCAACTTCACCATTAAATAGAAAAATTTAGGGTTCCTTCTAGTATTGTAAAAACTTCAAATATAGGGTTGAAAATTTATGGTTGTTCATAAACATAGGGTGGATAGTGTATGGTTGTTCACAAATATAGGGTTGATAAAAAATACATTAATTACTAAAATGTAGGGTTCCTTGAAAATATAGGGTTAATGATCTATTATTTCTAATTGTGTGGCGTAAATAATCCATATGTTTTATTCCAAACATATGGTTCCCAAACCATACATTGTTCTTACAAACATAGGGTAAAAAACTCTCTAAATATGTGAACACCTTAACTTCAGACTTCACTAAATATTTTGAGCCCTTTAACAGTTGATTAAGCCTTCATACTACAAGACTTATTTTTACTAAATCTCAATATATTTTAAATGGTTCAATAATATATTCAATCCTGCTTCTATATATCTTGATATCTTCGAAAAAAGGAAGCCATATGATCTAGAATAACTACAGCTGGGAAAACAGCAATCTAGAACTTCAGATAATTTATTAACCATCCAAGATAAATTTTTCACATTATATGTAAACTTATTAAATCAAGATAAACTTATTTTATTTCCATATCACTAGTTTTGAAGTGATTATGAAATATATATAAATTTTACTAACTCAAATACATTAGTTTTTCAAATCTATCCACTATAGAGTTGTGAAACTACAGTAACAACTTTGGTAATTTTTTAGAGTACCAAAATAGCATTTTTAGACATATAAAATATTTACCTCTTTATACATCTCCAATATATCCAATGGTATAAGTCTTGCACAAATTGTTTCACTGTATCTTGATATATCATCAAATTTTATAGGTAAATTTAAGCTGAAAACCTCAATGTCCCTTGAAGAGCTTGTAAAAAATTCAGCGAATTTATGCACCATCGAAACAACTAGATTTGATTTTGACATTAATAAATGTAATTAATATAATATTCTTATTTTTTCAATGAAATAAACTCTCTAAGAATCTAGTGACTATTTCTTTAGATATAAAATAAATACTGTGATATACTAAATCTAAAACACTTAATAAAATTTATTAGAAAAATAGTAATGAAGTTTTGAAGTCATTATCAAAACTAAATCAAGATAAGATTGAAAAGAAGTCACTTAACATTCTACCCCTTTTTATAATTGCAAAACCCTAAATCTCTATTAGTTTTTTCTCCCCCTTTTTATAAATATCAAAAAACGAGTTATTTAGTATATTAAATAATATAATATATTTAACCATATTTATAAAGAATGAGAATTTAAAATTTAAGTAACTTTATGATAAAAACGGTTGAAAGTTTGAAAAAAAAAACTTTTCTCTTTTTTATAACATCAAAATGTAGGGTTATTGGGAGTGATATTCAAAATATATTATGAATACATGAAGAAATATAAAATCCCCCTAAATTCATTCTTTATTCAAAAAGATACAAAGATATAATGAGGGAACCATTAAAACATATATAATAATATTCAATGAAAAAAATGGTTTGCAATGAATTTATTAAACCATTTAATTCATGTCATACTAATAAAATATTTAAATATACAAAAATATTTAAAAAACTCTGGTTAAGACACAATATAATTATAAAAGATATTCAATGAATAAAATATTTTCAAGGAATAAGTAAAAGAAAATATTTTCAAATATTTTAAAATAAATGGTTTTAAAATAATTTAAAATACAGGCTTTTCAAATAAATTAAATTAAAGTATTTTTAATAATTTAATATAAAGATTATTTAAATAATTTAAAATAGAGGCTTTTCAAGGATTTAAAATTTCTTTTTCACGTGTTATAATTGATAAAAACATTTTAATCAAATAATAAAACAAGTTATCATGTACAGTAATATATTAACATAGCATATGGAATTAACTTAAATAGTCAATAATTAGAACCATGCTTACATAAAAGATAACTATTTATAAAAAATATTAAGAGTATGTTTGATGGTTATTGATTAATAAAATAAATCAAAGAAGCAATTCATATGATAAAATAATAGAGTGTAAAAAATATTTAACAGTTTAATAAAAAGAATAATTAAATGTAGATGAATAAAGGATAAAATCTTAAAACATTTTTCTCCCTCATTATAAAATATTGAAATTATATCATAAATTAAAATGAAAAATAAAATACATTTTGAATTTTAATAGTTCTAACTCAATGAGATTTCTTGAATGAATTCTAATATGTCTATCATTTATAAAATAATTAATATAAATCTCCATGTATTTTTTAATAAACCAATCTATGATATAATGATGATGTTCAGTGGAGAAAACCTAAAAAATATTAAATAAAATTGTCTTTTGGAACCCAAATTCTTTTGGGTCTAGCGGTGTTAAAAACTAAATATTTAGGTGATCAAATATATTTATTTTGATCAGACATAATATTATTAAATCTATATAATAATTTTTAATAAAGAAAATGATTGACACCACACAATTGAGGTTTTCTAAAATAACAATCATTAGTATAATTTCAATTAATACCACAATAGAAACATTTAAAAGTTGACATGTTTTTTTTATTCAAACTAGGAAAAAATTAATTATTGTATAATTTGGGTTTTTCTCCATTACTTCAAATACTGAGTTTTCCTTTGTAAATCTTATTTTTAGAAAGAATTTTATTCAAATAATTTTATCCCTTAATAATCATACTTGAAGGTTTTTGTAAATTATCAACTTCATCAAAAAAATTATTTAATTTTTGTATCATGAAAATAATATGAAATTTTAGAATAACATGATCCTAAATCTGTAATCGTTTTTGAAAAACTTTCATTTTCTATTGAAGTAGAATAATAATATTTTCAGGGGTTTCTATTCTCTTTCTTTAACGATTCAATTTTTCTTATAGAATAAAACAATTTTTATCATGTTTATCATAAGAAAAAAACATTGAATCATAATTTTCATAGTTAAATGATTGTACCTCATTAACATGAGTCGTAGGACATAGATTTAACATTTTTATTTGAATATCAGCTTGTGAATTTTTAGTAGATTCATCACTTGAACCCAAATGACTAAAATTATAAAATTCATCAACTAAAACTTTGAGGGCATCATTTTACATTTTGATAGAAACATGATTATTAGCTTCCATTTCCATCATATATTCTCACATATCAATCAAATCCTATAACACCTGATTTGTTTCAAAAATTGTAAATCCCACAAAAATAACATTATTTTTATCTTCTGTAAATTTACTGGTCCTTTAATAAGAAACTATAATTTTCTGGAAAATCTCGTTGGTCGTAGCACATTAAGAAACTCAATTAAATTCATCAAGACCAAGATCATATATAATTTCATTCATGTACTTTTAATTAACATAATATTCATCTTCCTTCGCATCATCCCACTTTATTTATTTTCTAGGGATTTTATATGGTTTGACAGCCTTCATGTAAACATTGAAACCAAGATTATTCAAATAAATTATCATGCTAGGTTTCCAACCCCGATAATTATCACCATTAAAACATGGAGAACAGATTATCGACATAACTTCTTTACGATAGTCAATTTATAGTTGTCTTCATCATATTTATTAAATCATGCTTTCCATAGCCAATAAAAATCTTCAGTGTTCCAAAAGATTCCAACCATTGATATTACTTGTTAAGTAACAAAGAGAAAAATAATAATTTTCAAGGATTTCAAAAAGGAAAAATATATCAACAGAGGATTTACTCTGATACCACTTATTTATACCATTATAGCCCTTCCTCTGATACCTATTGTTGGTATTGAGTAGAAATAGATTTCCAAAATGAGAAATATCTCCAATAGAGTCCAACCTTTAATACCAATTTTTGTTTTCGAATGGGTATAATAAAGACACAAGACTAGAGTGAATTGTGTACTTTTAAAAAACATTAAAAAACTAAAACTTCCCTCTTAAATGGAGTGATCCTTTCCTTCTCACTTAAATATGGGAATGAAATGAAAATAAATGAGGGGAAATAACATGAAAATGTATAGTGGTTTGGGGAATAGAAATCCCATATTCCACTCTACCAACTGTCTACTCCATAATCTTGATGGTTTTTACCAATAATTCCTCTTATCCGGAAACCTCTACAACTTAGTATAGGCAGTTGACATATTATAAGGCTTTAATATGAACTTTTGGTTCTTTTATAGGGAACCAAAAATCTATATCTTAGTCCAAGAATATGAAACTCCACCATGACTAAGTCTGAGCAGCCGATACTCTAATGAAAATAGATGAGATAAACTTTGTTCTGAAATAGGTTTACCTCACAATTGAAATATAAACTGACTAATATAAGTGATCTTCAAAAACAAATAGTTGCAGCAAAATAATATTCATTGTCATGTAGGCTTCTTCATTCATGAAAGTAAAGTAGAAAAAATAAATTTTTCAATCTATTAAATATATTAAAGTTGTAGTACCATTTCACCTTGATCATTTAGATTTATATGTATCAGTCCAATCTACAAGTTTATTTAGTAATGATTATGATATTTTTATTGTTTATTATTTTAATATATTTACTTGGACTTATTTTTTATCTCATAAATATGAAACATTAAAATTGATTTTTATTTTCACTAAACTAGTTAAAAAGAGAGAGGATATTTAATTATCTATTTTTGAATTTATGGAGGTAGAAAATTCATAAATCTAGACTATAATAAATTTTTTGAATGGAATGGTGATTTTCATAATTTATCATCCCTAAGATCACCCCAAGAGAATAGATATGTATAAAGTATGAATAAAACTATTCAAGAAATCGGTACATCAATATGGAATGAATTTATTCTACCTATGTATTTCTTGGCAGACCCCTAAACAGTGGAAAAGGAGAAGAAATCCAAGAGGTAGAGGTGAATTTAGCGGGCAGGGTCGTGGATGGAAAGAGTATCCTTGTCATATGTCTATTGTGTTGTGGGGTTAATCCCTCATTTACCCTTAATTTCCCTTGTGTATTGTTTTCTCTTTTATAAAAATTTTCGGCGGCCATGGAGTTTATCTATGGTCTACTGTTTTCGGTACAATATATACCATAAATTTTATAAGGTTTTTTTATGCTCAATCATATTCAGTTTAAGACTTTATCCCAAATTATTTTACATAATATTTAATGGATTTTAATTGGATTTTGGAAACAGAGGAAGAATGTAATTGGTTGTTTATAAATAATGTTTAGACTTTAGTTAAAACAAATAAACTCTCAAAAATATATGGAACTAGGTTTATTTTTATAAATAAATTAGATGAGTTTGAAGAAATTATAAGGAATAAATCTAGATTCGTTACACAGAAATTTTCTCAAAAATTATTAATTGATTATGATGATTTATTTTCACTTGTTACTAGATTGGAATATATTAATATTTTTTATCTTATGCGGCGTTTAAAGTATTTAATTTTTTTAAATGGATTTGAAAATTTAATTTTTAAATGGACTTATATCTAAAGAGGTTTATGTTAAAAACCAATATGTCTTGTACATGAGAAATATCTTGATCAAATTTTAGTATTTTGAAATAATTATATGGAATTAAGAAACCCTCTAGATCATGGTATGAATGACTATATCAATTTATATTAAAGAGTGGTTTTTTGAAAAGGAAATGAAAATCCTTATCTATTTTTTTAAGAAGGATTATAATGATATTTTTATTATACAAAATTATGTTAATGATATTATATTTGTGTCCCCTAGTGAATTGTTGTGTAATGAAATTTTAGATTGGATGAATAAAAAATTTAGCTTAAGTCTTATGGGACAATTGAAATTCTTTTTAGAACATTTGGTCTTTCAAAGAAATGATTGAATTTTTATTAATCAATGTAAGTGTGATAAAGAGTTAGTCGAGGGATTTTGACATGACTCTAGAAAAAAATTAATATCAATTATGATTACTGATTTAAAATTGGATTCTAATTCTGTTAGAATGATAGATTATATTAACGTTTTTAGATGTAAAAAAGGAAATTTGATTTATATAAAAACTAGTAGATCATATCATATGTTTAGTGTCTTGATGTGTGCCAAATTTCAAAAGACTCCAAAGGAAATTAACCTAAATGTTATTAAAAGGATTATAGTACATGTTAAATGTATAGTTATTTATGGGGTTTTCAATCCTATAAAAATACCCTTTTGATTTGATAATATTTTCTAGTATTTATTTTAGAGGATGTGTAATTTATATAAAATGAACTTATAGTACGTGTCAAATTTTAGGAAAGATTTTAATTTCATATAGTTCTATGAAACAGTTACCAGTTTCATTGTCTATAACTCAAGTTGAATAAATTTCCACTAAAATATCTAGATATAAATATTTAGGGATTGGTTATAATTTATCTATCTATGATTTAGAATAATTGTGATTATTTAAGATGATTATTATTATAGTGACCCACACTTTCCATACATATATAATACATATTAATTGATTAATATTCATTTAATTTTATATAATCACACCAGAGTACTATAAAGGTTTAGTGTCTTTGGAAAATTGGATAAATAAACACCTAGTTTATAAGTGAACCAAATTTTATCTTAATAATTTATTCATAATTTGTTCCCTTCATAGACATATAATACATAATAAATTTCATTATAACATGGGAAAAATAAACATAAGAAAGGGTGAGCTCAGATTATCAGTTAGGGTTAATAAGGGAGATATCAACATAACATGAGCATAATGTTATGAGAACATGATAATAATATTTGAAAACCATACCCTGCATATCATAGATCATTGAATTCAGTCACAAATCATGGTTATTCATAATACATAAATCATAAAGGAATCAATGAATATGACCCATGAGAGCATAACATTTTCATAATTCATAGATTTTTGGAATAAATATAAGAATAGGAAATCATAATCATAATATTCAAGGATCATTTACAAGTCCATAATAGTGGAATGGGTTCACTCCCCAAACTATCATAATAGTTAAGGATTATTTCCAAGAATATCAAAGTAGACAACATCCCTTATTGAACAGGATTAACTCCCCAGTACAATCCTATTATCTCAAGATATATCATTCTTTACCAAATACATTGGAGGGAGATAAAGGTCTCACCCATCATGTAATGAAAATCATAAATATGTATTCCAGAAGATCATAAAATTTTCATCATATCAAAACCCATTAAAAGAAATGGGTTTCATAAACATTTCATCATGGCATAAAGCATAGAAAAGAAACAGGTATCACAAACATATCATCTTTACATCATAGTATAACTTGTGGAGAGGAAACCAATTTCCTAAACATTTCATATATGTATCATAGAATAAATTGTGGGAAATAAATGAGTTTTTTAAACAAATTTTCGTCATAAACATAAACCATATTAGAAAAATAAGGATTGTATTATTAGATCATATACCTAGTAAGGCTTAATTAATATCAATGGATTTCATCTTATATGAAAAATTATTTTGAAAGATCACTTGCAACATTTATTCATCAAAATTACTTTTCTAATTTGAATAAACTTACTTAAAATATATAAATTTCCAAAATATTAAGGGAAAAAGTTTCTTTGAAAATAAATTTGAAAACATTTAAAGGAATATTCAAATAATTGAGTGGTTATGACACTGGAAAATTATGTTCATGTCGTACATGTTAAAAAAAATTCCATTCACATTGTTGAAAATAAAGTTAAAACTAGCTCATTTAGAAAATGATAGGAATATTAATTTAAAATCATTTTTTAAAACTTATAACATGGGTCAAAAATCCTTTAAACAATCATAGGATAATATTAAAAACATTCTTACCAACATTTCTAGAAAACATGGAAATGGAATAAAAATATTTTTTGACTAAAAAGATAAATAAAGTCAATTTTCATTAAAAAAAAATATTTTCTATCTCTTGAGTACATAAAGAAATGGAAATTAAATTAAAACATGTATTCTCCATAAATAGACATAGAAGAATAAAATTCATGTTGTTCTTGGGCGATAGATCATAATATTTCTATTAGTATTTGAAAGTGACTTAATTCTTTTTCACTATTATATGTTTCGATAAATTACTCTCCTTTACTATATTATTAAATTCTCAAGTGTTTTAATTAATTTCTAATTTCTAATAAAAGTAAAGTAACTTTTTTTAATAACTTTATTTTTTAAAATTTGTTATTTATACTTCATTTTATATATTAATTTACTTAAGTTTAATTTTTTTCTTATATAAAAAATTTGGAAATCCTTGAGAGGAACCTATATCTCCTTCAAACACATAGGGGACCCATTAGGTCAACCCCGTGAGATGTTCATATGAGGGAATACCCACAATGAGGTAGGAATTATGTGTGTATAGTGCATGCCGATAGTGTGGTGTCCTATGTATAAGGCCCAGAAAGTGCGCCCATATGTGCAAAAGTGGGAAATATCACTCGCTCGACCATGGCCCTTGTCTATGTGTTGTGTGTTTTTATTCGAACCAAGGATCTCTGCTACTTCATTTTTATACCACACAGAAACTATATATCCAATTCCATGTGACACACACATTTGAGTGTTACTATTGATCTGAACTTAAAAATTCAAATACACGCATGGTTGTCGATCCCTTTTAATCTCATTTGTTCGTCTTTTATTGAAATATTATGTTATACATTTGAAATCCCACATGATTATTTCATCTTCCTCGACCTAGGTTCTTCCTTGGTGGACCGATCTTTGACATCCTATACAATGATGAATCTAACTATGTTACTTTAAGATTATAGATCTTGCTTGTTTTTTCTGAATAACTCTTCTTGGTTCTTTTATCGAGTATATAGTCATCTCAACTATGTATTATCATTCTATATCTTAGGGATATTTTTCTTCAATATTTACTCTATCCAATCCATTATCCTAGTTTACTTCTCTGGTTCCTCATCCATTCCCTATTGGTTTCTCGATGAGTCATCGTTGGAAAATACGAATGGTGGGTAACACAAGTCACCTTTAGAAAATAACAATAGTGGGTCACCAGTCACCATTGGAACCAAGTGGTGGTTCAATGACCTACCACTGCGTAATCAACAATGTTCTAATCTTACTCACCATTGGACATCAATGATGATTTATTTTTTACCCAATGGTTATTTCTTATTTATTGTAAAAACCCTTGGAAAGGGTTTCTTCTAGCTCTAATTGGAGTTGTTCTATATTCTTTCTATTTTTATATATATATTCCTCAATTTCTATAGTTTTTTTTATTCCTTTTTATGAAAATAAATGGCTGAATATATTCATTAAGCTTCCACGGAACCTCTCCCTTCATTTTTCAGCTACTATGGTTTTTTTCCTTCTATTGTAAGTTTATCAGAATATCATTTATAATGTTGTTTCATTTTGTTTTTTATAATTTTTTTCAATGATCCATCATTGGATACTTTCAATGGTACTTCATGAGTCACCATTAGATTCATGAAATGGTAGGTCATCATCCATCATTTTACTTCTAATGGTAGGAAACTTTTTATTGCTATGTATGAGGCCTTTGACTGATAAGTTTCATTAGATATTTTTTATATATATATAATTATTTTTGCTTAAAAATTGGAACTGTAGGTCATGCTCTGTTTTGAAAATGTTGAATAATTCCAATGTTATACCATGAGCAACCACTCTCTTTTTTATGTAGTAATTTATGAGGAATCTCTCTTAGTTTTCAGCAGTAGTTCACGAGCCACCACTCTCTGTTTTTAGCAGTTGTTCATGAGCTAATGCTCTCTATTTTGAACTATAAGTTATGAGCCACCATTCATTAACATTTTATGTTTCTAAAATCTTATTTATTATTTTATGTTATATCATTAATTATAATTATTTTTGTTCAATTTTTTATTATTTTATGATGAACTATATTTTTAGAATGTCAAGAATAATTGTAACATTATTTTATGTACATTTGTACATGAAAATTTAAAATCCATGTGTTGATCTTTTTTCACAACATTCATCTGTATGTATAATCTAAGGAAAATATTTTTATTTAAATTGTTATGTTATTTTTAGGTTTTTATAATTTATTCACTTAACATGTTAATTGTTTTATATTAATATTTCAGGAAGAAATATAAAGGTTTATTATAATTCTGTGTTTATTAGTAGGAATTTAAAAAACAAAGGTAACTATCTTATTCTTAATTTTTTATGAATTAATAAGTGTCATGCATACATTGGAAACATACCTACTCCCTGAGGGCCTTACTTTAATGATCTAGGATATCTCTTCAAGGATTAAAAAAATATATCTTTGGAGATCATTCAAAAGATATTACTTGTGAAATATCATTGAAATTACGGATCGTCTGAATTTTTCATGATCTTCTATGACTTATGAACTTTTTTTTGTAATCACATAAGGTCTCCAACTTTGACATTTGTTCCTTCCAAGTGATCAATGATCATCAATATTAAACTTCTTTGAAATTCTGATCATCTTATTCATTTCTTGTTCTTTTAGTCAAGTAATATTTTGTCAATATATTTTTATTTTATTCATGTATAGTTTATTATTTTACTATAAAAATAAAGTATTTCGATTTATATGATTATTATACCTACTTAAAGGAAGTTAGGGTTGTGACTCACAATCAAAATTCAGGTATGTAGACTAGGTTGGTCACCTGTTTCAGGATGATGTTGTGCCTCCAAGTTGTTTAAATGGAGGGGTCGGTAATAAGGTTCTCACTCCTTTAAAATTGAGTTTAATGGTGGGTACTAGTCTCCTCGATGATCACATGATACTAAGGATTGGAATCAGATCTTTTTAATCCAAATCACAATAAATATTATACTGTTTTATTTTTATTTCTATTATAACTAAACTCAAGATAACTACACCCACTGCAGTTTAATATTTTATAAACTCTGATTATTTTTGTCTTTAAATTTTTTGAGATACTATTCACCCCCCTCCCCTCTAATCATATTTTCCATCTATAAGGATCCAACAATTGGTATCCAAGTTAGATTAGTATTTTTTTGATTCTGATATCAAACATTTAATATCAAAACCTTATATATGATAGGTTAGTCTTTATGTTGTTTCTTTTAACTCTGTTATAACATGGAATCCTAGACTTAATAGTATAAGGGATAAAATAAACGTTTTTATCAATATATATGGTTTCAATTCCAATGACGGATGTATTCTATAGTAACCCCCATTCTTTTATGGGAGTGACTATGGATTATGACCAGAGAGAATGGAATCCAACCTAAAATAATTGAGTTTGGATCAAGGAACTATTATAGAAAATACATGTGATCTATCCAAGGATTATAGAGAGACACTGGTAGGTAATGACATAGTAAAATATATTTTGAATTTCAAAGTTACAAATATTTTGTATTATGCCATGAGTAGAAGTATATATATCTATGTCTCATCTTATAAGACAACCCATGAGATACGGAGGATACTATAAATTACTCATTACGGTACTGACAAGCTAAAGAGATAAAATCTAGGAATTCCTTAAGAAGAATAATAGGACAAAAATATGGGAGATGAAGAATTTTTAAACTAGATGTTTCATCAGTTCTCAGGTATAACCAATGGTATGAGTGATATTAGATAAGTCTTTGAAAAGACTGCTCAAGTGGAAAGAGAATTGAGATCTCCTACAAAAATGTGTCATGAAAAGAAGGTGGCCATCGATGATAGTAATAATTTCAAGGAGTATAATTTATTTGAAGTCATAGGATCTTTTATATATAATGAGTTAGAGTTGAATAATATTACTGATGGGGAGTCTATTAAAAAATTGGTATTTCATTTAAATAAAATATTTTTGATAACTCTAATGCCTCTAAATCAGAGTTCCAAAAAAGTGACAAGGATATAATCACTTCTGTAATAAGTTTTTCAAGATTATGAAAAAAAGGTGGAAATAGTTCGTTCAAGAGGAAGTGCAGAAAGGACAATAAAAAAGGTAATGATACAAAAAATAATTATGTTTCAGAATTGCCCTATTATGAGTGTGGAAGGAAATGTCACATAAGGAATGATTTCTCTAAATTCAAACATCTAGGTATAGACAAATATAAAAGAAGAAAGGAAAACAATATTTTTTTGGAGGTTGGGAATGTTTATATAGTTCTGACTCAAGTGGTGATTCAGGAAGTGAACAGGAAACAAGGAATCTTTCAACAATGTGTATTACATGTGAATTAAATTATTATCTATTTACTTAGTTAATAACTTCTGAAAATGATGAACATAATGATTTTTGTAAAAATGAAACTACAATTTTTTTTATTCTTGTTTTGATTAGGATTATGTAAATTCTAAAGTAATGAAACTACTTAATGAAAATGAAGAATTAAATAATAATAGAGTTAGAATAACTAAAAATTGTAATGTATTGAAAATTAAGAATAATTAATTGATTAATGAAAATGATGAATTTAAAAGGGATTGTAATAATTTGAAAATCTATGTTTCCTATAATGATAAATCTAAGGAGGATTACAACTCTACATAGATAAAATGAAAAGATGAAAATGAAAGGATTAAAATCTTTATGGATGTAAATGATAAAGATAAGGATATGAGATTTAACATTCTTTTTCATGATCTAACTAAATTAAAAAATTAATTTAGTAAATTAAATAAAGAAAATAAAAAATTAAGAAACTTAGTTTCTAGATACAAGGAAAAGGTCTATATAAATATAGAAAATGTTCAAAAAGAGAATGTGGATTAAAAAATTGAGGTTTTAAATATTAAAGAGTGGTTATCTACTTTTCGAAAAGGAAAACTACAATATTATGATTTTATGTACTTAAAAAAACTAAACACCAATAATAATGGTTTTGGTTACAAAAACATGAATACAAATTTAAATAAAACAATCATTTTAAAATATGAAAAGGAATAATTTCATGTGTAACTTGTTTTAAATATACAGTGATAGGGAATTATGAAAATAATTTTTCATTAATATTTCTGTAATCCTTTGGGAATATTAGAACTTTAATTTCTAATAATTTACTTTCTAATATTCCCGCTAGTAAATGCTTTAAATATATTTGGGTTCCCAAGTTCTCTGATACTAATCCAGTTGGACCCAAGTTAGAATGGGTACCAAAATAATCTTATTGATTGTTTTGTTTCATGAAATCTACCATATAAGTCTCAATGAATAATGGTACTTAGAAAATGGTTTCTCTAAGAACATTATAGGTGATATTTAAAATTTTCTATCATTTAACTCATGAGATGGTGGATTTTTCACATTTGGAGACAACCCTAAAGGTCAGATGACATTCTATGGAATAGGAGGCTTAAGCATGAAAACCTCAATTTTACATATACTTTCAAATAATGAATAGGTACCGCTATATCCCATGTTAAAAAATGTAGGTTTTTCATCTTTGATTCTTGTTTAAATGGTAAGAAACACACACACAAAAAATTAAATCTATAAATGATGTTAGTGCTTATATATGTTTAGAATTACTGCATCTTGAATTGTTTGGACCTATACAACCTTCTAGTTTCAGTGGTAAAAAATATGTATTTTTATTTTTATATTATTACAGTAGATTATTATATATTTATATCTTATCCCATAAAAAAAAACTTTATCAAAATTTTTTGTTTTCTGCAAGCTTATTCGAAATTTCAAAAATGCTTCAATCATCTCTATCAGAAGCGATAGAGATAGTGAATTTTTGAATTTCGAATTTGATAAATTTTGTGAATCAAATGGTTATAAACATTTTTTCTCAGCCCCAAGGACACCACAACAGAATGGTGAGATATAAAGAAAGAACATATCTACTCAATAAATGGCTAGGTCTATTCTAATGGAATTAAGTGTACGTAAATATTTTCAGTCAATGCTATAAATACATCTTTCCATGTTCAAGATAGATTCTTTATTAAATAATTCCTAAATATGTCCCCTTATTAAATTTTAAAAGGATTTATACATAAAGTTGGTTATTTTAGGGTATTTGGATGTAAAGTTATTATCTTAAAAACTAAATATAAATTAGAAAATTTTAACTCCAAATTAGATAAAGGGATATTTTTGGGATATTCCAATTTTAGTAAAGATTATAGAGTTTTTAATAAGAAAAATATAGTAGTTGAAGAATCTGGTCATGTTATGTTTAACAAGAATAATTATAATAAGTAATATTATGAATCATTCAAAGAAAATGATGACTTTATAGAATTAACTTTGGTGAAGATAATGATCAATATAATGATAATTCATCAGTTGAGGAAGATAATTTCTCTCCCAAAATTAATCTAAAATAATGGAAAACTCTTAAATATCACCATATTAAAAAGGTAATTGGTATTGTGGAATATAGAATTCAAACTAGAAGTTCTATTTTTCTTTCCTCTCTTAATTATGATTTTGTTGCTGAATATGTTCCTATAAATGTTGAAAATAATTTAACTAATTAAAATTGGATTAATGATCTTCCTGATGAATGAAATCAGTTTTAAAGGGATAAATTACGCGATTTAATTGATTTTTCATAAGATAAAACTGTTATAGGAACTAAATATTCTTTTTTTAATAAACACGATGAAGCTGGAAACATTGTTAAAAATAAAGAATGAATAGTAACTCAATATTATTATCAGGATGAGGGAATTGAATTTGAAGATTATTTTCTCCTCTTGATGTGATGGAAGTCATTATAATTTTATTATCCTTTTCTAGTTTTCAAAACAACCAATTATTTCAAATAGATGTAAAAAATTTTCTCTAAATGGAATTATCTATAGGAAGTCTATGTTATAAAAATGGTTGGATTTGAAAATGAAAATTTCATAGATCACATTTTTATGCTTAATAAAGATTTATATGATCTTAAATAATCTTCAATGTCTTGGCATGAAATACTTACATGCTTTATATTAAAAAATGATTTTGAAAAAGGTATGGTTAATCTAACCTTGTATATAAAAGGGGTTTCAAGTGATAAACCGATTATACATATATATGTTGATGATATAATATTTGGATACAAAAATTATTATCTGTGTAATGATTTTTATAAGGTAAGGAAAAGTGAATTTAACATGAGTTTAATGGGAGAACTAAAACTTTTCCTTGTTTTGCAAATTAATCAAAGAAAATAAGGAATTTTCTTAAATAAATTCAAATATGCTAAAGAACTTTTAAAGATATTTGGTCTTGATTCTTGTAAAAATATGAAAAACCCTATGATCACTGATTCTAAATTTGACTTACGTGAATATGGTGAGTTAGTAGATATCAAATTGTATACAGTCATGATGGGAATCCTGGTTTATCTCACTACTTTAAGACCAGACAAACTTTTCTCAGTTTTCTTATGTACTAGGTTTAAATTAAACCCATTGAAAGTCACATTAACTCTATTAAAAGGGTAATAAGATATAACAAGGGTAATTTTTGTACTGGACTATTATATTATATTGAGAACTGTTTTAATTTATATATTTACCTTGATTCTAATTTTTGAGGTTGTATAATTGACTCGAAAAGCGCTATAGGTATGTGTCACTTTTTAGGAAAACTTATATTTTTATGGGGCTCTAGAAACCCACTATCAGTAGAACTATCAACATTTCAGGTTAAATATATTGTTCCTATTTGTTTCTATTTACAGAATATTTGGATAAAACATAAATTGTATGATTTCAATATTAGTTTTGATAAAATTCCTATTTACTGTGGTAACTCAAGTGATATTTCAATTTCTAAAAAACATTTTCAACATTATATAACTAAATACAAAGATGTAATATTTCACTTCTTAAGTTATCCTGTTAATAAAGGTGATATGTTCTTAGAGTTTTTTCCCACTGAGAAACCTCTAGATAAAATCTTTACAAAACTCTTAGATTTAATTATATTTGAGAATATTAAATTTCAATTCAGTATGTTATAAGTTTAAAATATTTTTTAGAATAATAACAATTATTAAATATATTTTAATTGTTTTATATACTTGAATATTATTTTATATTATGAAAAATTTGTAATTAGTTCATACTGTATAAAAATGCTTTATTAAACTTTAATATTGTCTTAATTCTACTTTATTTTAATTATGTATCTATATATTCAACTCAATTCATAAATTTATACTTTTTTTACTCTTACAATTATTAATTTATATTTAAAATAAATTATCTTTTAAATATCAATATATTTTTTTAGTAAATTTAAAAAATGGGGAGTTTTTATTCAAAATTTAATAATGTTATTTTTTATTGAAAATTTTGTAATTTATTTTTAATTTAAAAAAAGGGGTGTCTGTTATTATTTTAAAGTGACTTAATACTTTTCAATATTATATTTTTTGATAAATTGCACTAGTTTAATTTCTTATTAAATTATCAAATCTTTTAATTAATTTCTATGTTATAATAATATTTGTTTACTTTTTTTGATAATTTTATTTGTTAAAATGTTTAAAGGATAATTCATGTTATATATTTATATAGTTAAGTTTAATTTTTGGATTATTTAAAACATTTTTCCATCCGTGAGAGGAACCTAACAATCCATCAATCAAATAGGATACCCATTGGATCAACCCGATGGGAAGGCCATCCAAAGGAAACTCCATGAATAAGATAGGATTCCGTGTACATAGTGCATGCCTATAGTATGTGGGCATGTGTATAAGGCCCCTAAAACACACCCACATTCACAATAGTGGGATAGATCACCCTCTAGGATGTGGACCTTTCCTTTGTGAACTATATTTTAATTCGAACTAAGCATCCTTGCTTCATCATTATTATAACACTTAGCCTTTATGTGTCTGATTTGATGTGGTATTCACATTTGAGCATTATTGTTCATCCAAACATAAAATTTCTTGTACGCACATGTTCATAGATCCATTTTAATATCATTCGTTGGTTTTTTTTAACTCTCGTGTTATACATTTGAAATCTTGTGGGATTATTTCTTCTTGATTAGCCTATTTTCTTCCTCGGTGGACTAACCATTGATATTATATACTCTGATAAATCTAAATATAATTCTTCAAGAATATAGATATTGATCGTTTAATCCTAACATCTTCACGTGGTTATTTTATAGAGAAAACAGTCATATCAACATCATCTTCTCTTTTTGTCTATTGAGGATATTCTTCTTCAATATTTTCTCTATTCAATCTATCATATCAGATTGCTTCTTTGTTTCTTTAGCCTTCCCCTAATGGTTTCTTGATTATTCACCAATTGAAAATAACGATGGTGTGTCACTTGAGTCTCCATTTTAAAATACTAACAGTGTGTCATGAGTCACCATTGGATACCAACGGTTAGTCATGAGCCACCATTAAAACCCAATGAAGGGTCGGTGACCTACCACTAGGTTATCAACGGTGAGTCATTTTGATTATTATTAGACATCACCGACAGGTTATTTTTTACTCATCCTTTAATTCTTCTTGATTATGAAAACCCTTAGTAGGAGGTTCTTCAAGCATCAACAGGAGTTGCTCTGCCCTCTTTTGGTTTTTGTATATATATTCCTTTATTTTTTCAGTTGTTTTTATTATTTGTTGGGAAAAACCATGGAAGAATGTCTTTATTAACATTCCAAAGAACATCTTCTTCTATTTGGATTATTTAGTTCTTATTTCCTTCTGTTTTAATTTTATTAGAAGCCTATTTTTTATATTGTTTCATTTTGTTTTTTGGAAATTTTTCCAATGATCCACCATTAGATACATTCAACAGTAGGTTATGAGTCATTGTGGGATTCATTCAATGGTGGGTCATGAGTTACTGTTGGACTTCCAATTGTAGAAAAAAATTTATTACTTCATATGAAGCCTTTGACTGCTAAGTGTCATGTGAAAAACTTTTGTCTTGGTTGCCTATATTTATTTTTCCTTAAAAACTTGAATAGTAGGTCATGTTCTGTTAGCCACTTCTTGACATTTCTAATAGTAGGTCATAATCCACCACTCGTTTTTTCAATGGTAGGTCATGATCCACCAATATATATTTTTATTGGTAGGTCATGAGCTATCGCTCTCTATTTTCAGTAGTAGGTCATTATCTACAGCTCTCTACTTTTAGTGGTAGGTCATGATCCAACACTCTCTATTTTTAGTGGTAGTTCATGATCCAACCTTAGTTCAAATTTTTTGTTTCTAATTTTTTATTTTTTATTTCATTTAGTGTTGTTAAATATAATTATTTTTTTAACTATTTTATTATTTTATGTTGAAATATATTTTTAGAGTGTTAACAATAAATATAACATTATTTTATGTACATTTGTACATGAATATTTAAAATTCATGTTATGATCTATTTTTCACAACATTGTTTTTTAGGTATAATTTGAGGATTATATTTTTATTTATATTTTTATATTATCATGACGTGTTTACAATTGATTCACTTAACATATTAATTGTTTTATATTAATATTTCCTAAATAAATATAAAGGTAAATTGTAATTCTATGTTTTTTAGTTGGGACTTAACAAACAAAGGTAATGATTTTGTTATTATATTATTATTCAATAATAAGTTACATGAAGACATTAGACATGGACCCACTCCTAGAGGATCAGGTTTTAATGATTTGGGAGATCTCTTCAAGGATTAAAAATATATACCAATGTAGATCATTAAAAAAATTACTTGTGAAATGTCTTCAAAATTTCTACTATACTAACTTTTTCACGATCTTATGTGACTTATACACTCTTAATTTGATCACTTACGGACTCCAAGTTCAACATTTTTTACTTCTAGGTGATCAATGATCATCAAGATTTAACTTCTTCGACAATGTGATCATTTGCTACATTCCTTGTATTTTCTTTATTCATGTAATTTTTTTCTATTTTTAATTTATTAATTTTTGGTTTATTATCTTCCCATAAAAATAAATTATTTCTCTTTATATGGTAATTCTACCTCTTAAAAGGAAGTCAGGGTTGTGACTCCTGATCAAAAGTCCGGTAAGAAGACTAGGTCAGTCTCTTGTATCAAGACTAGGTTATGCCTCTGGGTTGTTTAAAAGGAAGGGTCTATTATAAGGTTCTCACACTTTTAAAATTCAGTTTCATACTGGTTAATAGTCTCATAAATGATTATAGGATATTTAGAAGTGTACTAGGATCTTTGTGATCTGAGCCACTACAAATTTTGTGTTCTTTCAGTTTTGTATCTACTGCTACTCAACTCAAGAACACCACACTCACTACAGTTTAATATTTTATAAACTCTGATTTTTTTGTCATTAAATTTTTAAAGAGAATACTCACCCACCTCTAGTTATAAATAATTTCATCATTGGATACTTATTCATAAATAATCTTAATAAATAATGAGATTATAACATAAAACCTTTACCACATTGGTAACTTTTAAATCATAATCCCATTGAAAGAATGAACATTATATGTATATATATGTGTACATATCACTATAATATCCATGAGAATAATAATAAAATATATTCGTGGTAATTATATATAGTTCACAGAAGAAACAAGTTGTGTATAAGGCATGGGTCCCATATAAACAAAACTGAGACGAAAATCCCTTACCTCAAGTCTCGAATCTCTTCCTATACATTCAAACCAATTTTATAATAAATATATGTTTATTATAAATATATTCAAGAACAATAATCATATATATCATAAAATATATAATTTTCTTATTATAATTTATCACATATTTATAAACAATTCCTTGTTAAAATCATATTTTTTGTAATAACTGCTTTGTTTATTCATGTATGTTTTGGTTTGGCAGTTTTTGTCCTTTTACTTTGATCATGGTTCTATAATATATAAAATGTTACCCATGATATAAATATCATATATATTCAGTACGTATTTATTCTGAACAATTTATTAAATCTAGAGATATAAAATGAATTACACCATTCATTGATACGATGCACTACTAGAAATCCACATTATAGCCATGATTTATAACTATGGTTATAGGTCAAGAAACCTTGAATATAAGAAATAGCCATGGTTTGGTGGATTATGACTCCTATTGGCATGGAAATTGGTCCATGTCTATTACCATGATGTCCATTGTGGCAGTACCCCTATGGCCATGGTTTCTAATCATGGCTATAGATTCTGCCACGCTAAATTATATCTATGGTTCATAAATGTGGATATAGGTATACTTCCATAGTTTATAATAGTGGATATATACAATAGATACAATAAAAATAATAGTTCATCTAGAACTCTAATACAAGGTTAATACTAAAAATTTCTATCCCACACCTTTACTACATGACCCAAAATTCTAATATAAGGTTAACACTAAAAATATTTACTGCTACATGATAGTGAATTATAAATACAAGATTAAAAAACCATCATAAAATTTAACTTATACCAACCAGAAACACAGTCCTCTACCCACAAATGGTCGATAAAATTGTTAAGTTTTAGGCTGAATGAAACTCCAAATGATGAGGATTACATGAAAGTAGACTGGATGTTCTTATTGATACTGAACTCTTCTACTTTATTTGAGCTGATCGACTTCCCAATAATGTGTTTGAGCATATAATTCCATTATTCATGTATTCTATTCCTCTATCCAAGTTGTTCTTTTTTAGAATTCATATAGATTTGTCCATATAAAAAAGTAGAACCCTCCATCTTTAATGTTTTCTCTTCCACAAGACTGAAAACAACCCTCTTCTCAAAATCACTAGCACTTGAAAACCCCTTGTTAAACTTCTGTAGGCTCTCCACAATTCTAGCCTTTGAAGTGAGCTATTCTTTTCATTTTCATATTCATCTAACTGGTAAATCTATTGATGTCCATTTTTAATTTTGATATGAGTAACCAAGTCCATAATCTTCTTCTTACAGACACTGCCTCAGTTACTTCCTTCACTTGGAAGGCTATAAATGATTTGGTATTCAAAAATTAGGGCCCCTATCTACACACACCCTCGAATTCACATTGAGTTTCATAAATGACATGATAATAATTTCAAAATAAGTCATATATCTCATTAATTTTGAAGTGAAATTAAAAGAGAATTTTAAAAGATATCTGAAATTTTTTTAGACTGGCTATCCTTGGATAATTCACAAGACATCACTCAAACATATCATGTCCTAACCACTATATGATACATATACCAACCAGTTAGATAGAAAATGTCAATAATGTAGAAAAAATAATTATTTGGTTATCACTAATCACTACCAATAAAAAAATCAGTTAAATAAGTACTAATGAAATTCTCTATAATTGCAATGATAGTATGAAAAGAATATTTCTAAAAAATAGTAATAAAATTAGATAAAGTTAAAAATATGGCATAAATAGAAGAAATGATAAATTTGTATGAAATATAATACATTCCAATAAAGTATAACAATATCATAAACATACTGAATTATGGGGTGGTAACAACCATCCAGGTGATTACGATAATTAATTACACCACCCCTAATAAGGTATAGATGAAAAAATCAATAAATTATTAGTTCATTATAATTAATTCATGTTTCAACTAGATTAAATTATATAACCTAACAATTCATTTTATTAAAGGATTTAGGGATAAATAATGCATCAATTAAAAAATAAATGACTACCATTAAATCCCTATATCACTTACATGTTCATACTTTCAAAAGGATGAGGTATTCAAATTAATACCACTTCTATTGTATTCATCCCTACATAGAAACCCAAACAACCATGGTAACACAAGATTCCATTATAAATGGGATTACATGACTTTTAATGGGTTATATATGAATTCTTAAATATCTTAAATCATGTATACGCTTAATCTCAACTATCTCAATAACTTTAAGTGAGAAATTATATCATTATTCAATTTAGATACTATTTTCAAACGGCCATGATCTGAATCACATAAATGATAATCGTATTAGGCCACCACATGACCTGATGAGAACTTATTGATCCCAATGGTCTTGCGAAAGGGACATAGGACTAGGAGTATGGTCGGGGAATGATTTAACTACTAGGATAAATCGAATAAAAATAAACAAAATAAACACAACATTAATTAAATAAATTTCATACATTCAAAAATCTTGTCTGTGGTAAAATTGTATTGTCTAAAATAGGTTTATAAAATAAATGGATAAGTTCCAAACATAATATTTAGTCTCCAATTCTAACATAATCAGGCACACGACTCATACAAACAATGAAAATGTACAACATGAATAGATCATACAAATATCTATTAGTACCTACCGTGATTGTCAAGATAGACCACAGATCAATATATCCACCAGAGAATACCTGCAGAGTTTGATCCTATAATACTCATTAGGAAACCACCATGTTTTTTGTATATATTATATATATAAAGATGTATTATTTTGATGAATTTACTCATTTACATGAATAAAGATGAAGACAACTTTACATAAAGTTATAAATCAAATCATATTAGAAGTAGATTATGATGTACCTTGAAGATCAATATCAACTATAAATGAAAAATTATTATATTGAAAGGATCTGCACCTCACATACCATATTTTATCCAAAAACTTTGAAATTATATGAATAAGATATGGAAATGAGGATTTCCTCCCAAATTATCTAACCTCATCATAATTCAGTTAGTGGTTGAGTTATGGGTAAAACCTTATCTCATAGAAATGGTAAGGTGCATACCAGAGTTAGGTCTATAACTAATCAATTAGTATAATATTCTGTCAAAAATTATATTAAAGAACCTCAAATGCCAATTAAATTTAAAATCATACAAAATATGAAATATAATTGAAATTATTTCCTTGATTACTAAAGACACAACTCTATTCTCTTATCTACACACTGTTGTACATAAATCCATAGCAAGAATACACTATATAAACCAACCTACTGCAATTAAATTCCTACCCTGCCAGTAGCCCTCAAACAATGTAGCATACAGCTGAATAAACTTAAAACAAATAAAAATAATTGTGAGAACACAATTAAAAGTTCTAAAACCCCTTCAGAACATGATATATAATGTTTATTTAATTTAAAATTTTAGATTCATGTTATATGTATACATGGGTGTTCAAATATATTTTTTTTTGGTCAAAATTTGTTTAATCATTAGAATAATAATTCTCTAACAAAAAAATATGTTTTTATCATAGTATTAGTGTAATTATAAGTAGGATAATATGTATTTGTTAGGAATTATATTTCATATTCTTTTTATATTTTAGTATTTCTCAATGTGTATGTATTATTGTATTTTTATATTACAATGATTGATATATTTGTTATGATTTATATATAACCTAATGTATTATTTTTTATTATCATTTTTATGTTAATAAATTAATCTTAATAAAGGTTGAAACATTTTATATTCAGGTATGTGAATTTAGAAGACTTATATATAAAGGATTCAAAATATATGAGTAAGTATATAGTTTCCACAGATAAGTCTATACAAAAGAGATAATGGAATTTAAAAATAAATTTCATACAATATTGTATAATGTATCAAACTAAAAAATTTACTCATGTTTTGGAAGTTAATGAATTAAATATAAAGTTTAGGTGGGTAACATAGAGGGGCGTATGCAATATGTTTGTAAAAATGGTGCTACATGGAAATATCAAAGCTGATGTAAAAAAATATGCAGATTAACTAAAACAAGATTGGTATAGGAATATGAAAAAATATGAAAACATGAAACTAGGTAAAAAGTAAATATTAAAAAGGAAAAAAAACTTGAATATATAAAATGATACTTACTCATTATTTTTATGTTTTTTTTCTTAATACAACTTTAGAGAGTAAATTTTTCTTAAATATCCTTTGATGTTAAAAACTTGAAAATGAAAATGAATGGTTTATAATTTTTTAATTTTAAATAAAGAATTTACACAAATCAAAAAAATAATAAGAAAAGGAATAAAATCAAAAGTGGCTATTATAAATAAATTTTTTAAGTTAAGATCTTGTTTCATATCTAAAAAAAATCTCAATGATTAAAAATTTAAAATTGAGATTATTTTTTTAAAAGAAATACTTATTAAAAGACTTCAGACATCAAAAATATCAAGAACAAATATAAATGATTACTCAGGTGTAATAACTTCCTCTTTTGAATCAAATTCAAGAAAACAACTCAAATTTCAATGGATATATTGATGGATCATGTAAAATGATGGATCACATATACTAGATTCATGTTGGAACAAAATATATATCCATGGAAATAATGACCACATTATTACACTATGAATCCATTACCCAATATCATGATTAAAATAAATTTCAATTAATGTGTATCACACACCCCCATAAAGTATACGATATATTTGAAGGAAATGAGGGAGAGTGCTAATAGTTCTATAATATAAAAAAATTGAATTGAAAAAAATTTGTAAAAACTAACATAAAAAGTGAATAAACTATAAAAGGTAAGAATTAAAAATTAAAAGAAATATGAATGTTATAACCTCATAAATTCAAAAATGTTCACAACTTTATTATTCGCATGTGAAGAACACAACGCATTTCATTTACCTATAATATGATAATAGAAGTTAAAGAATCTATACTTTACATTTAAAAGTAAAATGAAAAGTAATGCCAACAATATAATTCAAAAAATATTTATAAACCTATATATCAAAAATATTTTCATCGAATCATTGATAATATTCATTGTAATATAGATTATTTATTATTTTTATTCCTTATAATTATCGAAATGTAATAACTATAAAATTTAATATGCATATGCAATCCTCTTATCAATATTAGTGATTATTAGGGGAACCCCAGTAAATGAAATAGTTTTTCAAACCTAGAAACTATATAAACATTAATTCACATTTTTTTATTAGTGTAAAGAATAGATGTAAAATTCAGACACTACTGACCCGAAGAACTGATGTTATAACTACTGTAGTATCAATTTCATAGCATTAAAGTGAATTAATGTACACGGATTCAAAAATAATATATTAGAATGAACCATATAGTTTTTCCTTAAATTCATAGATAAATATAAAATGTTGAACATGTGTAATGAAAACATTATCAGTGAACCACGCAATAAATAATGGTAGAACAAATAAAGAACATCAGAAGTTACATGGGAATCAAAATTCATGTGTGAAATATTTGAAATAACTTGATAATGGGTAAAATGAAATTATGATAATTGAAAATGTTGATATATAATATTTTATGAAATATAAAAACTAGAATAATTTTAATATTATTAAACATTGACTTTAAACTTTAATGTATATATGTTGTTTTCAAAAAATATCACAAGGTGCATGAACATAATGAGTATACTAGTAAATGTATTAAGACATATGAAGTTAATGATAAATTTCAATATTCATTTTACATGTAAAAGTTTATTATACTTATTTATGTAAATGGGACAGTTAAGCACTATAGTCATGGAGAAAGTAATGAAAGTCTCACAAAATGACGAACAAATTTCAAAAAATGGGAGGATATTGTGGTGGTAATGTACTCTCTAAAAAAAATCACCAAATAAATAACTTGGAAGGGTATTAAATTAATTGTAAGGTGTATAGGCCATTAATTTTATGTCTATGAAAGAGAGAGCTGATTCAAGAGAAGAATTTTCTATATATAAAAACCATGAGAAGAATAATGGGGAAAAACTCTACACTATTTCGTATGAAGATGCCTAAAATTAGAAATTTTCAAATAAGTGAAATCTATTTTTTTGTAAAAAAACTTGTATTTATGTATATATTTTACCTAAAATATATTAGACAAATTTTATTAAAGAGAGAAAAAACCACATCCTATCTAAAATTGATCTCCATCCTTCATCACTTTGGAGAAACGTGAACATTGACACTCTTAATCAGTTATCAATAAAAAAATAATTAGAACAATGTCGATCAAAACTATGAGGTGAATTAAATAATGTTAATTTAACAATGTTTTAATGATTACCAACTGAAAAATAAGGAAACAATATCAATTCATCACCTACATCTAATAAATTTACTATTTAATGAATTTAGTCATTGTACTCTACCTCAATAAAATGCAATGCTATGATATCTATAACCTATGGATTATATCTATAACCAACTGAGGTGAGGTATAAATATGTTTTATCACACTTTCATCCACATTACACATTGTTTCCACCAACTATTCTTTAAATGTCACATTTTATTGGCCCCATTTTCAAGGAAAAACATTTTAACGCACCTTCACAATTATAATATGTAGTTTAAAACCCCATTTTTCTCAAAAGGATATAAATAAACATTATGGTGATAAAAATTATACAAAATTATTAAATATCATTTTTTTAACATGTAACCAACTATAAATTTAGTTTTATCGGAATTTAATAAAGAAAATATGGGGATATTTCATTAAAGGTATCAAAGGAAACTAAGAAAAATATATATAGGAAAATTTTGTTCAAGATTTCATATATGAGTATATCTCACTTGAAAGGTGAATTAAATAAAGAAATTAGTATAAAATGGATTGGATTAGAAAAATATTTAGACGATCCTGAGGATAACCCTTAAAATTATTTCAAATCATTCATAATAATAGGTAATGAAATGAATAAAAATTGTAGATGACATAAAAAACTATTAGATATTTGTTAGGTTCCACAAAAAAGAAGAATATTTTTTAAACAAAAATAGGGTTAAAAATTCTCAAGGTTGTAATGTGATGTGAAATGGTAGAGAACCATAATCCACGCTGATTACAAAAGTGTTCTGGTCTCTAGTCATGAATGGACGCAACCCTTATTGAAATGGTGAAAATGGTTGTGGGATGATGTGAAGCATAAATAGGCTCTATAATGAAAATTGTCCATTTAACAATTGCAAGTGGTAATCTCTATAATATTTAGGGTTAAATATTAAAATTAATTTAATGTGATGTGAAATAAAATATAATAACAGTACATGTAGATTACCGTGCTGAGAAGGTCGATAGTCACGAAAGGTTGAAGTGAGGGTAAAATCTAAAGTGACTCGAGGCAAGAACCGTACGGTAGAATTCTGGATCATGAGTGGTGGTAGATACAGTAAAGGAATATAGATTAAAGAGGAGACCATGGTAGAATGATATTTCCAAAAACCTAAGGTATATGGTTGGGATCTAGAGAAGAAGTAGGCATGAATGGGATGACAGGTATGGAGGAAGCAGAGGCAGAGCAGTCGGAGATAGAGAGGTTAGAGGTGGAGTGTTTAGAGTTAGAGCAACCAGAGGCATATGAAGAGAGTGTATAATTGGAGGTAGAGGGGTTATTGGATATGGTAGAAGAGTTTCAAGATAAGGGATCGTGGGTAGGAGAGTAATTCTATGAAGGATAGAAAAAATTCAGGACCAATTTCCACGAGTAGCTTTTACCCATGGCTATATTCAATCTAATGTCAAAATTTTAAAATAACTATGGCTATATCTCAACATATATCTATATCCTAATTAAATAATTTCTATTGGTCTATGGTTGTAGGTTATTTTTCTAGTAGCGTTAGTTCATACGTACATATGAACATTATTACCATTTTCTCAACAGATAGAATGAAGGAAAGGTAAATAATATATCATTATTACAAAGTCATTTTTATTTCATATATATCATGTATTTTAATTAATTATATCCTTATTACCATCCATGTCAAAATAAAATGAGAAACAAATCACATTACTTTGCGGAGGTAGTATACCACATGTACTCATGAGCAACGTTATCATTTTTTAACAGATTAGAATAAAATAAGGTATATTTGATATTATAATTATATATTTATAATTATGTCAGAAATATAATATTCCAAAACCCCCTCACTCAAAATATTCCCCTCATAAAGTGGAAATGAAGAAGGGGAGATAATGACCCCCCGAGTCCTGCCTCCAATAGGCCCCACGGTGGAGACTGGCACCAAAGGGTACAAAGATCTCACAATATGGGGTGCATTAACCTTTATTAAAAACAAGATCAGGACATAAGAAGTATCAATCTCAAAACAACTCCAAGACATGTATATATAAAGGAAAACCAAAACCATCCCATGTGAATGTTTAAAACAAAACTGCAACAAATACCAAGAAAATATCTAAAGTAAATACCCAAAAGTAAAGCTAATCAGCGACATATCAACTGTCCCAAATTCTGAGCTAGTAATGCCTCACATGGTTTATGTAGTCCTCCTAGAAACCTAAAAGAGGTTTTATAACATAGGACGAGCATAGAAATATACATAGTAGGAAAACTAAATTATCTCATTCACAAGTGGGATAAGCATCCAAATGCTCTCGTGAGAAAAAGCATGAACCAACAGCAATTAATAAGGTATTCTAACTATCCCCACCTCACCAAGCCATGCTCACCAAGTAAAAAAAGTCAAGTAAATTAATATAGTAAGAGCATCGATTATTTGGTACCCCGCACCACTTTCCCATATATTATCCACTCTCACACCCTAACGGAAAACGTCCTAGAACTCCCACCTCTACAGAAAGAACCCATCACAACCCAGCCCACACAGTTGGTCCTCACGACCACATCTCGCAGGCCAACACTTGGGCCACATACCACATAAAATACCACCTGCACACACATGGGCCTCCCAACTACATTTTACCTATAGACACTGGGTCCACATACCACATCACATCCAATCTTATCTTGAAGACACTTGGGAAGCACACCACATCTCATCCCAAATAAACATGGGAAACACAACTTTCCTTCACACACGTGGGCCTCATGAACCAAAACTTGCCTGAAGAATCATGGGATGTAATAGCTTAGAAGAGGGAGTAGGGAAGAGTGTGTGGCTATCCATCCATCCTCCCATCGGGGTGTTTAGTAAAGACACCCTCCCCCATGAGAATGGTGGTGTTCGGAACATAGTGCTCAACTTGGGTGGGGTGCATATAGAAAACACAAGGAAATTCAGGTATGCATATATAGTATCAAACACTCAAGGCCAACCTATGGGTTCTCAAAAAAATAATCAACCATTCCATAACAATGCCAAAGTTTCTTTTATATCTAAATGATTTTATTGGCGATGGTCTCTCCCAACTTTGATAAAAGTAATCCACTTGACAACATGCCACAAACACAATCAAACCCCCATCCAATTCAATTAACCTTTTCTCATTATTTATTAAACTATTCATTTATTCATTCCATCACTACATGAGAAACTACCAAACACAAGACACAAAAAGAAACACAACCAAGGTCATAACAGAAGTCAAAAATCTATATAAACTAATTTAGTATCGTATTACTCTCTGTTTAAAACCCATTCATGCTATAACAAGGTACTGATCCTAAGAAATAGGGTGAAGCAACTCATACTAACCACTACCAACATCATTATTCAATGTCATCCCACTCAATTCATCCTCTTAATAGATTAAATCCCCAACTCATATCCATTCCCATTAACACAACTCACCAAAACCATCTCGGCATCCCCACAACATAACAACACCACACCCATCACATCTAGAAACACAAATATAGAACAACCTGATGGAATCCCCGCTGCACAAAACTTCCCATAAATTCCACAATCAATTAATCTCTCAAATTGAGATTCCATTTCACCACTCAAACCACCATGCACATAGTTTTACCCTCAATAGAAGCACCACACAACCATGAAAGTAATAATTTCTAGATTTAACAAGGGTCATGTTATTTAATTCAACTTTTTAATTTAGGGGTGATCACATAACATGTTTGATCTAAGTAAATACATTTATTTAACCAAATATATGTTTTTAATAAATTGTATAACACATGATCAACAACAAGCGATCATGGGTTCATAAATAAAGACCACCAATGACCATGATTTTAAGTAGTCATATAGCACATACAATTCATAATATTGATAAAAATATCAGTAAAAAAACGATCATCATCACTTCCCCCCAACCCATATTTTTGGTTTGAAACCAATTCAATTATCTTTTATTAAATTTGGATTCAATTGTATTTACATGGGAAACATTCATACACCCACCCTACATGAAACACAATTAATAGAGATGAATGGATCCCTACCTCAAAAAATAGAATATCAAAAATTCTTTATTGCACCAAAGCCGGGGGTGCATGTGTAGCAGGAAGAAGCCTATAGGGAAACGAGACCCAATTCCATAGCACAAATTCATGAATACTCATGGAATAATGTTTTGGGGTACCTTGTTATCAAGAGAATGGTAAACGTACAAGTAATAAAAGATCTCTTCTTTAGAAAGGCCATATCCTATATCAACAAAAGAATGGTTTTAAAGGGAACTAAAGATAGATCTTGACCAAAACCACATAGTTCATCAATTTAAAAGCCTGGGGATTTTAGATGATTCAAATATATAATTTATGCACTTTGAAATTTCTTCAAAACTTCTTAAATATGTAATTAAATTCATTTTACATCAAAGGAAGCATTAAATGGGGAAACTGGAAAAATTGGAGGAAACTAAAAATTTTACAAACTATGGGGGATGGACTACCATTTGATGATACACAGTTAGGTGACCTATAATTGGATGAATCACCATTATATGACTCACTGTTGGGAGAGTCACTGTTGGATGACTCCCAATTGGACGGGTCACCGTCGTGAGTCACCACACAACGAGTCACCTTCACGAGTCACTGATGGACGAGTCACCATCGTGAGTCATCATTTTATAATTACCATCAGAAACTCACCATTGAGATTAACCTTTCTGAGCTACCGGTGGATGATTAACTGTTGGGATTCACCGTTGCGACTCACCGTTCTGAGCTACCGGTGGATGACTCACCATTTGGAGTCACTGTTGTGGCTCACTATCGTAGCCTGCCATTTCCACCTATTAGTGAAAATCACCATTTCGAATCACTATTATAATCGATAGTTAGATGATATACCATTGGAAAAACTAAATTTTTTACAAAATCTTGAAATGAGTCATCGTTTCCTCCAAGAAAACCTCAAACACCAGATTTTTTCAAAGTAATGGATCAGGGAGGTCTGGGAAATTCCATCAGATTAATATCAAAATATTCTTGTCATTGAGAATCCAAAAAAATCCTACAGGAAGTAGGGGTCCAATCAACCACACCGTGAGATACCTCTGAAGTATCCCACTGTACTTCAAATGCCACTACCGAAAAAACACATCAATGTTCAAAGATAACCACCCTGCGTTGCTCGAATGCTGGAGTGGAAAACTACATAATCCAAGAACACCTCCTTCAACATATGATAACCTAACATACTATAATACACACCACACAAGAACAATAACCACATTGTCTAAACATGTTAATCAGGTAAGTTTTTCCTCCATGTCAAGATACTATCCTTTTTGGGTGGTACTGACTCGCCCGCACAGATTTAATCACTTCACAATTAATGTGTCTCAATTATAAATTAGTTCATACCATTTTCAACATTCAAGACTTTATTACACATCAAATAATAAGAAAATAACTCTTCCCATAATAAATAAGGTTCAATCATTAAATTACAAGAAAGAACAGAACACGAAAAAACACATAAAAACACAGGGTATGAGGCATGCATATGATTTTCTCACTCCCAAGTACTCTCCTCCAGGCCACCAAACCTCCACAAAAAAAAGAACCAAAGAAATGGTCCATCCCTGAAATATCTTCTCTCAGCAATCCTAGATATCTACTGGTTGCTCCATGTATGTCACGTCATCTTTGATATAAAACTCTCCACAGTCGATGACATGGGAGTCATCATGAAGATACCGGAGAAGTTGATAGATGTGAAAGACGTCATGGATCCTCCAACTATTCTAGAAGATCTAACTGATATGCCACCTCACCAACTTTCCCTAACACCTCGAAGGGTCTTATGAAATTCGAAAAAGCTTACTTCCTTTTCCAAACCTCAAATTCCCACATCGAGGGGAAACATTTAATAATATGTGGTCCCCAACCTCAAACTCCAAGGGCCTCCTCCTATGATCAACATACAAACTCTTCTAGTCCTGCGTTGCATTCATCCTCTCACTAACAACCTGATCCATCTCTGTCAATCTATGAACCATGTTTGGACCAAGAACATTTGTCTCCCCAACCTCTATCCAATACAAATATGAACGACATAGTCTTCCGTACAAATCCTAAAATTAATCCATGCTAATAGAAGAGTGATAGATATTATTTTAAGCGAGCTCTACCAATGGAAAGTAGGAGTTACAAAGTCCAAGACACATTCTTGCAACATATCTTCTAAAATATAGATAGTCTATTCTATCTTCCCATATGTATAAGGGTGGAATATAGTGATGACGCATAAATAAGTGCCAAAATCATGTTTCAATCCCCTCCATAAACTCAAGGTAAAACATATATCCCGATATAAGATAATGGATCTTAGAACTCCATGAAGATGAACCACCTCATCCACATAGCTCATGGTTAAGAAATCCACTATGCCAAACTCCTTAATCACAATCAATTGAGCATATTTCATCAACTGATCCACTACTACTCAGATCAAATTGTAGTATCCCTGATACATGGGTAATACTTTGAAAAAATCCATCAATATGGCATCCCACTTCCACTAGGATTAATCTAAGGGATACAATGAACCCTCGAGAACATGGTTCTCATCCTTCACATGCTGGAACACTAAGAACATCACCACAAACTCTACCACTTCTCATTTTATCCAAGGTTTCCAAAATTGCATCCTCAAGCCACTGTACTTCTTGGAAACTCCTAAGTGTACCACTAAGGGTGTTCTATGAAACTCACAGAGGACTCCCTCATTCATTGTCACTGTAATGAACAACCTTCCATGGAACAACATTTGATTTAGACCATCCCTCTAGAGCATCACCATAGTCAATGTGATTTTGCATCAACTCTTCCTCTGAATCTCCCCACTAAGACTCCTCCACCTGCTGCATCAGAGAAGACTACACTGTCATATGAATCAAACATCATCTTCTGCCATCTATTCCAAAATCCAAGTGTAAGTCTTACAACTCCTCCATCGTATTCCAAGAATCCAAAGATTCTCGAATAACCTCCTTCTGCAACTTCCAACTCAAGGAATTGTCCAAAACATTCCACTTTCCTGAGGTGTAGTAGATCTCAAAATCATAGTCTTGAAGAAACTCCATCCACCTATATTATCATAAGTTCAAATCTCACTGAGAAAATATATACCCCAAACTCTTATTATTTTTGAAGACCACAAAGCCCTCACTAATGAGGTAATGCCACCACAACATCACTATAAACACAACTACTACCAACTCAATATCATGGGTGGCATAGTTACATTCATGGGAATGTAACTACCTGGACACATAAGAGATAACTCCCCACTGCTGCATCAGCATGTATCCCAATCCCAGATGAGAACCATCACAAAACACTTTGAACATCACCCCTTATTCGGGAAACTAGATTACTGGAGCACTGACCAAATTCCCACTTAGATAGTCAAACACCACATGGAACTGCCTGCCTCACATAAAAGATAGGTCCTTTCTGGTCAGAGCTACAAATCAAGATAAATCAGGTACAAATATTTAGTAATAGCTTTCCATAACAAGAAAATTGCAAACCTCTACAGCATTCATGGGTGAGTCCCATGAAACAATTGCCTTGAACTTTGATAAGACCACTTCCACACCCTTCTGGGACACCACATGCCCAAGGAAATGCACCTCCCATGTCCTAAACTTGTACTCAGGAAACTTTTTATATAGATAGTGGCGTCGAAGGACCTTTAGGACAATTCTAATATGCTCGGTATGATACTCCTCTGACTTTGAGTAGATCAAGATGTCATCGATGAATATGATAATGAACTGGTCCAGGAACTTGAGGAAGATGGAGTTCATAATCCCCATTACCATGGATAGTGAATTCATAACACCAAACAACATGACTACAAACTCAATGCTCCCATACTTGAATCTGAAATCAGTCTTCTGGATATCACCCTCATTCACCCTCAAATAGTGATATCCATACTACATATTGATCTTGGAAAAACAACTCTCCCCTCTCAACTTGTCGAAAAGTTAATCTCTCCTTGGAATAGGGTAATGGTTCATGACCGTTTCTAGATTCAACCTCTGGTATTCTATGTACAACCTTAGACCACTATCCACCTTCTTTGAGAAAAACACTGGAGCTCCCCAAGCAGACACACTGGGTTGGAAAAATACCTTCTTCACTATATTGTCTATCTAAATCCTCAACTACAATAACTCATAAGGTACCATTCGATAAGGATCCATCAAAATTAGAGAAGCATCAATTTGAAGGTATATTTCGAACTCAACTTCACATCGAGGGGGTAAAGTCACAACCTCACCAAGAAAAACATCCAAGGACTCCCCAAACAACCCTAGGGAATTTAGAGTCCACTACTCTTACTGAAAGATCAACCAAAAAATAAAGAAGAGCCTCCACATGCTGACTTCCCACCTGAAATCTTTGTTCACTGATAAAATCCATATTCTAACCATCGAGGTCTAAAAATGAAACTCTTGTCTATAAGTAGTAAATAACGGAATGCACAAAATAATTCCATTCGATGATGAGAATAACATCTTATGGTTGCATCTATAGAAATAAAATATCCCTATGGGACTGATGTGATCCCATCATTAGTCTACATCCCCTTCAGACATCAAACAAGCTGGTCTAACCTCCGACTAACGCGCTCAACACGAAGGAAATGAGAAGCCCCTCTACGTCTAATCCCAGAGTGTGGAATAGATTGGGTGTAATAAAGGAGTGTGAAGCTCTTGAATCAAACAAAGCATAAGAAACTTTACTACAGAAGATGATTATACCTCAAACAATATATGGCCCTACTAGAACCACTTCCTCTACTATGAATATCCAACCACACCCAGCTTCTCTTCCCCTCTGCTGACAACCACCCCCACAACCATGCTTGGGTTGAGGTCCCTAAGGAACACCCTGAGTTCGTCCTCTACCTTCTCTGTCTACCCTTGGTGGAGCATGAGATTGTAGTCCCTACTACTGGAATGGCCTAGTCAGAAACTGCTAATGAGGCTAGTGGGGAACTTGTCAACCTCCACCAAACTGATCTTGAACAGTTGTTGGACACAAATTATGAATATGCCCATGGACTCCATAGAATAAAAACATTGTCCTCAAGCCCACAGGAAATGCACAAGGACTAGAATTTCGAAACTAAAACTTTCGAGCACAACTCCCCACCGATCAAAACCTTGGAGGCCTTGGTGCTTGATACTATTTTTTGGAAAACCTACTTATAAAATAACCCTACCGGTTCCCCTCTCATGGTAGAACTCCTCGTGATTGCATACTCTCAATCACTTCAGCCTTCTTATAAACCTCCATGTCCATCGTTAAGGTAAATGGGGAAACCGCGTACTGGATAGAAGGAAAAAGTGGCTCTTCTAAGCGTCTCACATGAGACTCCTCATCCAGAAAGATATATAGAGATAAATGAAGGAGATCCTTTAACTTGATCCCCATCTCCCATACCGACATACTCTTCTACTAGAGGGATAGTAAATCCTGCCTATTCTCGGCCTTCATGGTTGATGAAAGAAATTATACTTGGAACTCATTCTTGAAATCGACCCACAGAACATCATCCTCCTTCCTCTATATCAAGTACAACGTCCACCGCTGACACACAGCTCCCTGTATCTGGATCAACGCCAAAGGAACTGAGTACTCTATCAGATCCTGGATCAAATTGAAGGTGATATCAAGTTCATCGAGCCAGCTCTCCATCTCCACATATGAAACACTACCCTCATACTTTACCAAGGCATGTTGTTGGAAATCAGGTTACTGTTGGATCGAATATGTATATGTATATGTATATTATATGGAATAATACAAGAGGGGGTTAATTTTATGTTTAAAAACTTTGGATCAAACACTTAAGAAGTTAGTTTAAATGATCTTAATCTAACACAAGAACAAACACCCACAATTGTATTGAATATAAAGATATGATACAATGTAATACTATAAGAAATGTAAGACAATTATATTCAAAAGAATACAATAATCAGAGTAATGTAAAATTGTGAGATTCTATCATAAAGAATATAGAATCTAACAATATAAAATGTAATAGTATAAGTGTAACTGGAACAATTACAAATGTATATGAAATAGAAAAGGAAACAAAAAAATTTCCTTTCTAATACAATTTGTAGCGGAAATGAAAAAGTATTAAAATTCTTTTAACCCAAAGAGAATGGTTATCCTTTTCCCTAGGATAAGAGGTATGTCTTACCACCACCTTGGTAAGACCTCGATACGATGATCGGTACGTCTGTCTGCCTATCCCTTGAAGCCCTCGATACGATGATCGGTTCGTCTGTCTGCCTATCCTCAGTAGTCCTCGATTTTATAGGTAATCGACACCTCTGTCTTTCAATCACTTCAAATCCCTCGATATGATGATCAGTTCTTCTGTCTGCCTATCCTCTTTAGTCCTCGATTTTGTAGGTAATCGGCACCTCTGTCTTTCAATCACTTGAAAGCCCTCGATACGATGATCGGTCGCACAAAGCACAAACAAAGCACTTATAGAAATACAAAAACTAAGAACAACTCGTTCACGTTTTGTATTTTCAAGGCTTTCGCACGAAGCAGGAGAGAACTCATAGTATCTCTCTCAAGAACTTGATAGCACAAAATGATCAGTCTTATACACACACTTTTCTTAAATTCAAATGAACTCCTATTTATAGGCCTCAGGTTCCAACGGTCATATTTCCTCCAACGGTCATATTTCTCCAAAAACTCAGAGGGTCTTGGATACCTGGCATTATAATGGTCATATTGAGACAGAAAATATGACATCGTTTTAATTAGTTTATAACTAATTCAACAACATCGTTTTGGTTAAAAAAAGATATATGAAGATGATAAACATGAGTACGATTAATATGAAACATGTGTGTTTGATAAAGGACCAAAACAAGAAAGTAAAGTATGAGTACTATAAGTATTAATGTAATGTATTGATACGATGCAAACTAAGTATGATTTATAAAATTCAGTATGATTAATAAAGAAAAATTTCCAGAGTTAGTATGATAATTATAATCAGTACGATAAACCTGGTCAGTATGATTAGCATGATCAGTACGATAAGCATGGTTAGTACGATCAGCAGGATCAATACGATCAAAATGGTTAGTACGATCAGCATGATTAGTACAATCAATATGGTCAGTACAATCAGCATGATCAGTATGATCAATATGGTCTGTATGATCAGCATGATCAGTACGATCAATATGGTCAGTACGATCAGCATGCTCAGTACGATCAATATGGTCAGTACGATCAGTATGGTCAGGGAAATTTGTGATTTCCAAAACAAGATGTAAAAGTCAAAAGCAAACTTTTGACTCAACAATCTCCCCCTTTTTGTAAAGCACAAAACACAAAGTAAAGACAACAAGAAATACTTATCTCCCCCAGAGTATTTGGAAACTCTTCTAAATATTAAATTGAATAAAACTAATTCCCCCTTAGTTATGTACATTCTTAAGGATTGTATTCATATATTTTCTTGATTTAGAAGTGTTTTCTTTAACACACTTCTCCATTATAAAACATTATCCCCCTTTGTAAAACATTCTCCCCCTTTGTGATTTATAAAAAGAATGTGGTAATTTTTAGTTGCCTGAAAGAGTTAGAGAAAATAAATGCAGCACAAACGGAGTAGCATAAATGCCATTACAATTACAAAGACTTATAAGGTTCACAAGAAGAAAAAACAACAGTCATTTGTTTTCTCTTTCCATTTCCCTATTTATCAATTCATGAAGAACAACTTTCATCTTTTTTATTTCTTTCTTTTCTTCAGAAATTTAATCACCCTGAGATCTGAGAAGCTCTTGTTGGTCAGCAAAAAGCTGATCTTGATTCTTGATGGTCTCCTCCTGGACTCTGATTACATCCTCAAGAGTATCAATTCTGTCTTGAAAATTCTTGTTATCCTTGGATAACATAGAATTTTGCTTCTTCAACAAAACTATTTCATCTTTGAAAGATGAAACCTTCAAAAACTCATACTAAAAAGCATTCATTCTCTCTTACAATTCTTTCACTGAAGGAATATCGGCTCAATGAGTTACCTGATTCAGTATTTCAACAGTTTCTTTGTCAAGTTTATTGAAAGCAATAGCAAGATCATTTTACAACCTCCTTATGTCTTCAATTTCTATCTCATGGTAATTCACTGAGCTCTATGTTTTGTATGACCACTTTTTCATTCTATTGAAATCCATCTTATGAGCGGCCGAACTTTCAGAAAGAACTTTCAAATCGGCTTCAACTGACAAAAGTTTCTTTCTCAATTCTCTTACAGAACCGAACTTCTTTCTCTGATTGTCAGTGATAAAATCAATTTTCCCTTCGAGCCTGGGGAAATAGGGAATAGTATTTTCAACCCTTCTTAAAACATGAACAATGTAATCACTCCTATTGAGATAGATTGTTTGTTCTGAATCAGTATCATCATCGTACGAATATAGTTCATTTGATTGGCTAGAGTCATCAGCTATTTGTTTTCCTTTTTCTTTTTCTTTCTCCTTTCTTTCTTCTTCTATTTTTTCTCTGATGATAATAACATTTTCAGCATGAGAAGATTGAACACCTTTATTTTCTTGAGAATAAATTTTATACAGTGTTTCAAAAGATTCAATAGGTTCTTGATCGGCATGAGGAACTTGTTTAATAACTTCACTTTTCTTTTGGTAAGATTCTTCTCTACTCTTCTTCTAACTTTGAAGAAATTCTAAAAGAAAATCCCCTTCCTCTTCTTCAACTTCCTGAATTTCTCCCAACATCTATTTCCCTTTTTCTTTCTCTAGAAGACTCTGTATGATAGGTTCTTGATGTACTTATTCCATTAGTTTAGCACTAGCATCCTCAACCATTTTTAGGACTTTAGAGACATCAAAGCCTTGATCCTTTCTTTTCAAAAGTGTCTTCTTTTTCTTTTTAGTTTGAAGGGTTTCCTCTACCCTTATTCTTTTTACAAAAGCTTCAACTGGGTCAAGACCGAACTTTGGTTCGTCTTATTTTCTCTTTTCTCTATCTTTTCTCCACTTGGCCACAACCTCCTTACTGTATTTTGGTTTCTTCTTAGGCTTTGAACTAGTTTGCAGATCTGACTTTTTTGGAGCACCAACAGAAGGATTATCTTTGACAGGCATAGGTTCCGTTTGATTCTGATCCAATTTAGCTTCTAAATCCTTAACAAAAAGCTTTGAATTCTGATCAAAACAAACATTCAACTTATTCAACGTACTATTACTAATTGAGGATGGCTTCAGATCTACCAAATTTCCTTTCAAAGGAATATTACAAAACTTCATGCTCTCGAGAATGAACTTTGTAAGAATAGCTGGATACATAATCAAATGGGATTTGATTGCTCCTGACTTGACATTCTTAATTGTTTCAAAGATGTATCCCATGAGATTTACTTTTCTCATGTTGAAAAGATAGTCCAACATGAAAATGTCATAAACCTTCAAAGTCTCTTTATCCCCTTTCCTTGGGATAAGAAAACCTTGTATCCACAGCGTCACAAATTTGTTATCTGGAGAAAGATGATCCACTTTTCTCTTTTCTTCATTTATAATAAACAAAGACTTTTCAGCACTTTCTTTGTTAAACATACCAACTTCCTCTGGTATTTTATGATATGGAGAGAAGGAATCACCTTCTATTTGAACATTTAGAAAATGGGATGCTTGTTTCACAGTAATAGATAACTTTCTATCATACACAGCAAAGTTGATAGTCATGTTATTATCAAAAGATATGGTTTTGTAGAACTAACTGACTTCATCAATAAGAACCAGATCTTGAGACACTTGTTTTCCAACACACAAATGCTCCCATACTTGAAATAAAATGATTCTTCTGACTGTAGAATCGTATGAAACAAAAAAGTCATGAGAAACTAGCCTTTCTCTGAAAAATTCTTTCTCTGAAAAAGTCTTTGAAGACATTTCTGTAGGAGTATTGGCAGAGGAATGATACATAAAGGTGGAGCCACTGAAAGATCGTATGGTGTCCTAAATCGATGGAGCAGAGCTTCTCCACAAATCCTGAAAAACTGGTGTGGGTTTGGGGAGGGGAGGTCTATTTATAGGTGGAAAAATAATGATTGTTGGTCTTCTACGGTTGAGATTTAGAAGAAAAGAAATAAACGGATCGGATTAAAATGAGAAAGAAGGAAAAAAAATTTAAAAATAATAGAAAAGTATGTACCTGCCGGAGATCGTAAGGTAATTGTTGGTTTAGATAGTATTAATAGTGAAAGAAAACACAAGATTATGAAGAAAAAGAATACCATCAATTGTCATGCCGATATAAAACAAAGTAATTACCATTGACTAACGTGCCGATGGAAAACAAAATGGTTACCATGAACTGATGTGCCGATGGAAAAGAAATTCATTACCATGAACTGACGTTCTGATGGAAAACAAAATCGTTACCATGAACTGACGTTCTGATGGAAAAGAAATCCATTACCATGAACTGACGTTCCGATGGAAAAGAAATTCATTACCATGAACAGACGTGCCGATGGAAAATAAATTCATTACCATGAATGGACGTGCCTATGGAAAAGAAATTCATTACCATGAATGGACGTACCGATGGAAAAGAAATTCATTACCATGAACAGACGTTCCGATAGAAAAGAAATTCAATACCATGAATGGACATTCCGATGGAAAAGAAAAGATAAAAACTGTAACTAATACATCAATACAATAAACAGAAAAGTAAAAATAGTCAATATGATAAACAGAAAGACAAAAACGATAACTTAAACTATCAATACGATAAACAGTCAATACGATAAATAGAAAAGTAAAAACAGTCAATACGATAAACAGAAAGTAAAAAACATGGTAAGTAAATAGTTAATATGATAAACAGGAAAGTACAAAAAACACAAACCAGGATAATATACAGATAAAAATAATATCAAGTAAACAAAATGTTCTCCCCCTTTTTAAGAGGAGTTTTTTAATGTAATGAGAGGTAGAAAACATGAAGTAGACATGAATGATTACTTTAATGTAATCATTCCTAGCTTCTGTTTTATAAATTCAAATCTATCAAAAGATAATGGTTTTGTAAAAATGTCAGCAAGTTGTTCTTATGTTTCGATGAATTGTAAAATAATATCTCCTTTTTTTGTGTGATCCCTAAGAAAGTGATGCCTAATATCTATGTGTTTTTCAAGAGTGATGTGTTGGGTTTTTACTAAGAGCTATGGCACCAGTGTTATCACATAGAATGTGAGTTTTGGAAAAACTCAATCCATATTCAGTGAGTGTGTGTTGCATCCACAACACTTGACCACAACAACTTCCAGCTGCTACATATTTAGCTTTAGTAGTGGAAAGTGCTACTGAGTGTTTTTTCTTACAGGACCAAGAAACCAGAGAATCTCCTAAGAAGTGACATGTTCCAGATGTACTTTTTCTATCCATTCTACAGTCACCAAATTCAGCATCTGAATAACTTTTTAAAACAAAATCATTTCCAGAAAAGAAAAAGAGTCTTAAATACATAATGCATTTTAAATACCGAAATATTCTCTTTACTACTTTTAAATGAGACTCTTTGAGATTATATTGGTATCTTGTACATAAGCATACAGAAAACATTAAGTCTGGTCGACTAGATGTCAAGTATAGCAAACTTCCTATCACACCTCTAAAAATTGTTTGATCTACTGGTTTCCCAATTTTATCAAGATCAAGTGTATTTGAGGTACCAATTGGAGTACTAATACTTTTAGTATTGTCATATCCATACTTTTTTAGTAAATATTTAATATACTTATGTTTAGATATATGTGTTCCTTCTAGTTTTTGAGAAATTTGAAAACCTATTAAGAATGTTAACTCACCCATCATACTCATTTCAAACTCAGATTTCATTAAATTCGCAAAATAATCAGTTAAACATTGTTGAGTTGATCCAAATATGATGTCATCAACATAAATTTGAACAATAAAAACATGATTATAATGTTTGGGGTCTAGAAAACAAGGAGGTTGTTCGACAAAAACTTCTTCTTGAACAAAACCATTTATAAAAACACATTTAACATCCATTTGAAATAGTTTGAAGTTAAAGTATGCTGAAAAGGCTAATAGAATGCGAATAGATTCAAGTCTAGCTACCGGAGCATATGTTTCTTCATAGTCTATTCCCTCTTGTTCATTATAGTCTTTATCAACAAGTCTTGATTTATTTCTTACAATGATTCCATTTTCATCACATTTATTCCTAAAAACCCATTTTACACCAATTACAGTAGTTTCCTTAGGTCTTTCAACAAAAGTCCAGACTTGATTCCTTTCAAATTCATTTAGTTCATATTTCAATGCTTTAATACAATATTCATCACCTAAGGCCTTACTTGTACTTTTAGGATCGGATTGAGAAATAAATGCAAGATGTTATATTTAATTTCTTAAGGAATTTCTGGTCCTTATAGGTTTATTTACATCACCAATGATGTTATCACTGGGATGATTCCTAAGAAGCAATTGATTTGGGTTTTGTAAAACTTGTTCATCAACATATGGAAGAAAATATTCTGGGGTAAAAGTTTCAGGAACACTTTCTTAAACATTTTCTTTATCAGAAAAATCTTCTAATAGAGGTTGATAAACATTTTTAGAAAACGCATCTGAGGATGTAGGTTGGAGTTGGTTGAAAAAAAGGATTAGTTTCATAAAATTTAACATGCACTATTTCTTCAACAGTACAATTGTTTTTATTGAAAACTCTATATGACTTATATGCTTTAGAATAGCCTAGAATGATTCCTTCATCAGATTTTGGTGTGAATTTGTGTATATTATCTTTAGTATTCAAAATGAATACTTTTCACCCAAAAACTTTGAAGTATGAAACTTTAGGTTTTCAGCCAGTCCATAATTCATATGGTGTTTTATTAAGAAATGGTCTGGTTAAAACAATATTTATAGTATAGCAAGCTATACAAACATCTCCAAAAGTGCTTAGCAATTGAGTATTCACTCAACATGGTTCTAGTCATTTCCTGAAGAATACGATTTATTCTTTCAACAACACCATTTTGTTGAGGAGTTCTTGGAGCTGAGAAATTTTGAGTAATACCTTTCTTACTAAAAAATGTTTTAAAGTCAGAATTTTGAAATTCACTACCATGATCACTATGAATAGTTATCAATGGTAGGTTTTTCTCATTTTTAACTTGGGCTCTAAAAGTTTTGAAATATGAAAAGTCTTCAGATTTCTTTGTTAGAAAATAGACCCATGTAAATCTAGTAAAGTCATCAACTAAAACAAATACATAGTATTTTCCTCCAATGCTTCTAGATTGTGAAGGACCAAAAAAATTCATATGCACTAGCTATAATGCATTAGAATTTGAAACTTCATTAATTGATTTAAAGCTAGTTTTATGTTACTTACCAAATTGACAAGAATCACAAACTTTTAAAGAATAATATCTAAGATCCGGTAGTCCCTTTACAAGTCTTTTCTTTGAGAGTTTACAAAGGTTTCTCAGGTTACAATGTCCTGGTCTTCTATGCCATAGACATGATTGTTCTTTTATTGCACTTAAGCAGGGTAAATTTTGGCTCCTAAGTTCTTCTAAGTTAATAGTGTATACATTCTCTTGCCTATGGGCAGATAGAATGAACTCATCCTTGGAATTGTGAACTAAACATTTATCATTCCTAAAATTCACACGGTATCCTTCATCACATAATTATCTTATGCTGGTGAGATTGTGACTAAGACCTTTAACAAAAAAACATTTGAGATAAGAACTTTTCCAAGAAAAACAATATTACCTATTCCAACAATTTTTCTTTGAGCATTATCTCTGAAGGTAACCTTTCCACCTTTTTTTATAATCTTTTCAAAGAAATCTTTGTTTCTGGTCATGTGTTGAGAACAACCACTATCCATGTACCAAATATTCTTGTTGGTATACTTCTTATTTTCCTGAAAAAGAAACAATTAGTTTTTGGGAATCCAAAATTGTTTTGATCCAGAAGGGTTAGAAAAAAGAATTTTAGGAATCCACATTTTTTTGCAAAATGGGCTTTATAAAATCCTAAATACTGAGTTCTATTAAGAGAACAATCTCTTTTTCAGTGTCCACCACATTGACACTTAGAACAAAATGGGGTATTTTGAAGAATAAAATAATTATTACTAAAAACCGGTTTGGAATGAGTATAACCAAGTCCAGAATGATTTCTCAAAGGTCGAATTTGAGAATACATTTTATCAAAGTTCTCCTTTCCATAAGTAAACTTTGACAAACATTCTTTCAAGGAAAATATTTCTAACTTTAGTTTTAAAACTATGTTTTTATCATCCAAAAAATTTGATTTTGAACTAGAGTTAGGCTCTAAAACATTTTTCTTAGAAATTACATTTTCAAGATCATTAGAAAGTTTATCCTTATCAGACTTTACTTTCTCAAGGGTTTTTAAAATACTTTCAAAATCAGAAATTTTCATATCAAGATCATTAGAAAGATCTGATACTTCTTTAGTTGAAATTGAAATTCTAGAATTTTCTTTATCAAGCTTTTTCTTGAGTTTAGAATTTTCATTCTCAAGTAATTTAGCAAACCAAGATACTACTTCAAATGAAGGTAATGTATTATATTTTGATGACGAAGAATCATCTTTTGAAGATTCATAATATTTATTATTAGTATAATTTGCATTCAAGAAAAATTTGAAATAGCTTCAGCATTGTGTTCCTTTCCCATGAAACAATGATCTTCAGTTGGTAGTCTGGCTATAAGTCCAATATTTCTTTATCCTGAGGACTCATATTAGGAAGAATTAACTGATTAATCGCTACCACTAGCACTTCAAGTATCATTTTCCTTCAAGACTTTCTTTGTCTTTACCTTGTAATAATTTTTCTTATTCCTTTCAGAATGTTTCTCCTTTCTGTCTTTTCTCTTCAGTAAAGGACAATCAGGCCTTATATGTCCCACTTTATTACATTCATAACAAGTTACTTATGAATATTTATTATCCTTCCTATCTTTCTTTTTGAATCTATATTCGAAGTATTTCTTTCCCATAATCATGTTCATCCTCTGAGCAAGATTGGCTAACTCATTATCTGAGTGATCACTATCACTTGATTCTGATATAACTGTTGAGTCAAAAGTTCTCTTTTTACTTCTTTATCTTGTTTTGGAAATCACAAATGTCTTTTTAATCGTACTGACTTTAACAAATAGTATCGTACTGACCTTTTCAGTCATATCGTACTGACATTTTCAATCGTATCGTGCTGACTCTGTCAATCGTATCGTACTAACTCAGTCAATCATATCGTACTGACTCTGTCAAACGTATCATACTGACTCTATCAATTGTATCATCCTGACCTTCTCAATCGTATCGTACTGACTCTGTCAATCGTATCGTACTGACTCTGTCAAATGTATCATACTGACTCTTCTATTCATACTTTCATTACTTGTTTTGGTACTTAGTGAAAAACACTTGTTTCATATTAATCGTACTCTTGTTTATAATCTTCATATATCTTGTTTTAACCAATACAATGTCGTTGATTTAGTTACAAACTAATCAAAATGATGTCATGATTTCTATTTCAATTTGACCATTATAATCCCAGGTGTCCAAGTCCCTCTGAGTTTTTCGGAGAAATATGATCGTTGGAGGAGATGTGACCGTTGGAACTTGAGGCCTATAAATAATAGGTCCTTTGAAGCTGAGAAAATAAATAACAACTGAGAACAAGCGTGAATGTTTGTGTACAATTGAGATACATTGCTTATGAAAAGTTTTAGAGAGAGACGTTGTGACTTCTCTCATGCTTTTTGCTTTGTGCATCTGATCATCGTATCGAGGGATTTCAAGTAATTGAAATACAGAGGTTCCGATTACCTACAAAATCAAGGGCTACCGAGGATAGGCAGACAGACGTTCCGATCATCATATCGAGGGCTACCGGGGATAGGCAGACAGACGTATTGATCATCATATCGAGGGCTTACCAATGTGGTGGTAAGACAGACCTTTTATCCTAGGTGAAAGGATAACCCTTCTCATTGTGTCAAAATAATTGTAATACTTTTACATTTCCGCTACTGTTTGTATTAGAAAGGAATTTGTATTGTTTCCTCTCTTCTTTATACTTTCAATTGTAATTGTCTCAATTACAATTATTCTATTACATTTTGTATTAATAGATTCTATACGCTTTATAGTAGAATCTCTCACTTTTATTACTCTGATCATTGTATTCATCTTGAATACAATTACTTTACTTATCTAATAGTATTACATTACTTCATACCTTTATATTCAATACAATTGTGGTTGTTTGAATTGTATTAGTTTGAGATCTTTTAAACTAATCTCTTTAAGTGTTTAAACTCTGTTTTTAAACATACAATTCACCCCCCCCCCTCTTGTATTGTTCCATCTAATATACATATACATCTTCATATTCGATCCAACATTTGGTATTAGAGCAGCTTTTCCACTGATTTCTATTACTTGTTCTATTTCTTTCATATTTTGTTTAAATACACACTACACTAATGTGTGGAGTGGAAAAGATTTTGTTTCTTTAGATGGAAGGAATGAATATTGGGTCAATAGACAATCTAAATCCTTCTAGACCACATATTTTTGATGGGAATTATTATGAATACTGGAGAGACCATATGAAGAATTTTGTGATCAATACTAGTGTAGACAATTTTATAATGCTTACTGGAGGTTACAAAATTCCTGACAAAGAAGTCAGTACTTTCACTAACCAAGAGAAGCAAGAATATCAACTGAATTACAAGGTACTCAATACTTTATTATGCTCTATGACCAGGAATATATACAGTCAGATATCTTCATGTGAAGTGGCCAACTGTATTTGAAAGAAATTGGAAGTCACTCATTTTGGTACATCCAAGGTTATAGAAACAATTAGAGCAATGCTCCGAGCATAGTATCATGGATTTCTTTTTCCTTGTGGAGAGACAGTATATAAAGTGAAACAAATATTTATGAAAATTGTCAACAGCTTAAAATCTATGTGTGAAAAAGGCCTTGATGATGAAGCTCTAGTAGATAAGATTATAGATATAATGCCAAATTAATGGGAGTCAAAAAGGACATCTATTGATGAAAACAGAAAAGTTTCCCAGATTACTCTTGATGAACTCTTTGGAACTCTTCTATAGAATGAGACAATAATTAAAAGAGATGCTGATATCAACAAGAAGAAGAATAGGGAATGGAAGTATAGGCTTCACATCTAAAGCTAAAACACCTGAAAGGCTTACAAGATCCAAATCCAAGAAAGTTATATCTAATTCAAGTGGTTGTGATCTTTTGGATAATGAGTTATCCAATCTTGCTCGAAGGATAAACAAGATTGTGGGAAAGAAAGACTTCCAATATAGATTCAAAAAGAGAGATAGGAAGGATAAGAAAGATTCAGAGGCAACTTTTTATGAATGTAAGAAAGTAGGACATATAAGGCATGATTTTCCTTTACTGAAGAGGAAAGACAGAAAGGAGAAACACTCTAAAAGAAACAAGAAAAAGTTTTATAAGACAAAGAAATTCTTGAAGGAAAATGATACTTGGAGTGCAAGTGGTAGTGATTCTTCAGACGATTTTTCAGAATGTGAGTCCTTAGGACACAGGAATATTGGACTTATAGCCAGATTACCAATCGAAGATCACTGTCTCATGTCTAAGGTACACAATGATGAAGCTATTACAAATGTCTCTTTAAATACAAATTATATTGATAATAAATATTATGAATCTTTAAATGATGAATCTTCATCATCAGAAGATGATACATTACCTTCTTTTTAATAAGTATCTAGATTTACTAAATTACTTGAAAATGAAAATTCTAAACTCAAGAAGAAGCTTGAGAAATAGAACTCTAGAATTTCAGTTTTAACTAAAGAAGTGTCTGATCTTTCTAATGATCTTGATTTGAAAACTTATTATTTTGAAAGTATTTTAAAAACCCTTGAGAAAGTCAAATCTGATAAGGATAAACTTTCTAAGGATCTAGAAAATGTGATTTCTAAGAAAAATATTTTAGAGCCTAACTCTAGTTCAGAATCAAATGTTTTGGAAAATAAAAACATAGTTTTAAAATTAAACATAGAAATTTTCTCTTTAAATAAATGTTTGTCAAACTTTACTCATAGAAAAGAAAATTTTGACAAAATGTATTTCCAAATCCGGCCTTTGAGAAATCATTCAAGACTTAGATATACACATTCTAAACCTGTTTTTAGTAATAACTATTTTGTTCCACAAAAAACCTCTTTTTGTTCTAAGTGCCAATGTGGTGGACACTGGAGAAGAGAGTGTTCTCTCAATAAAACTCAATCTTTAGGATTTCATAAAGCTCATTTTGTAAAAAAAATGTGGATTCCTAAAATTTTGTTATCTAACCATTCTGGATCCAAACAAGTTTGGATTCCGAAAAACTAATTATTTCTTTTCTAGGAAAATGAGAAGTGTACCAACAAAAATATTTGGTACATGGATAGTGGTTTTTCTCGACACATGACCGGAAACAAAGATCTATTTGAAAAGGTTATCAAAACAAAAGGTGGAAAAGTTACCTTCGGAGATAATGCTCAAGGAAAGATTGTTGGTATAGGTAATATTGTTTTTCTTGGAAAAGTTCTTATCTCAAATGTTTTGTTTGTTAAACGTCTTAGGCACAATCTCATCAGCATAAGTCAATTATGTGATGAAGGTTACCTTGTGAATTTCAGGAATGATAAGTGTCTTGTACACAATTCCAAGGAACTCCCTTAGAAATGGGGAGGTCATTTCTTACTATGTTTTTTTTCTTCTTACTATGTTTCTCTTTATCTTATGATATTTAATTATTTACTCTCCTAGTATGTGTTTTTTTTATATTTATCGTACTGATAGTTTTATCGTATCATTTACTTTTCTGTTTATCATATTGATAGTTTTATCGTATCATTTACTTTTCTGTTTATCATATTGATAGTTTTATTGTATTATTTACTTCATCGTATTGTCCGATCATGGTAATGAATTTCTTTTCCATCGTATCGACCGATCATGGTAATAAATTTCTTTTCCATCGTATCGACCGATCATGGTAATGAATTTATTTTCCATCATATCGACTGATCATGGTAATGAATTTCTTTTCCATCGTATCGACTGATCATGGTAATGAATTTCTTTTCCATCGTATCGACCGATCATGGTAACAAGATTTTTTTCCATCGGCTTGTATGTTCATGGTAACAATATTGTTTTCCATCGGCTTGTTAGTTCATGGTAACGAGATTGTTTTCCATCGGCTTGTCAGTTCATGGTAACAAGATTGTTTTCCATCGGCTTTTCATTTCATGGTAACAAGATTGTTTTCCATCATCTTGTCAGTTCATGGTAATGACATTGTTTTCTATCAGATTGTCAGTTCATGGTAAGAAGATTGTTTTCCATCGGCTTGTCAGTTCATGGTAACAAGATTGTTTTTTATCCTCTTGTCAGTTCATGGTAACAAGATTGTTTTCCATCAGCTTTTCAGTTAATGGTAATGACTTTGTTTTCCATCGGTATGATGATTGATAGTTTTTTCTACATACGATTGTGTTTTATTTTGAACTCTACTAAAACCAACAATTACCTTACGTTCTCCGGTAGGTACTTTCCATTTTTTATTTTTTTCATTTTAATCATAACCATTGATCTTTTTTCCTCTAATCTTCACCGTAGAAGATCAACGGTCACCCCTATATCGCCTATAAATAGCCCCCCCTCCCCAAACCCACATTTCTTTTTCAGGTTTTGAGGCAAGGCTCTACTCCACTGTTTTTAAGTCATCATATAATCTTTCATCGGAAGCACCTATATGTCTCAGTCCTCTACTAATACTCCCGTTGAAATGTCTTCAAAGAATTTTACAGAGAAAGCCTTTTTCAATGAAAGGTTAGTTTCTTGGGACTTTTTTGATTCGTATGATTCCACAATCAGAAGAATCATTTTGTTTCAAGTATGGGAGCATTTATGTGTTGAAAGACATGTTTCTCAAGATCTGGTTCTCTTTGATGAAGTCAGTCAGTTCTATAAAAACGTATCTTTCGACACAGACATGACTAACAATTTTGTTGTGTACGATAGAAAGTTGTCTATGTCAGTGAAACAAGCGGCTCATTTTCTTAATGTCCCAACAGAAGGGGATTCTTTCTATCCATCTCATAAACTACCAGAGGAGGTAGGTACGTTTAATAGAGAAAGTGATGATAAGTCTTTGTTTGTTATAAATGAAGAGAATAGAAAAGTGGCTCATCTTTCTCTGGACAATCGGTTTGTGACTTTATGGATGCAAGGTTTTCTTATCCCAAAGAAAGGGGATAGAGAAACTCTGAGAGTTTCTGATATTTTTATGCTTGACTGTCTTGTAAATATGAGAAAAGTAAATATCATGGGATATGTTTTTGAAACCATCAATAATGTCAAGACAGGAGGAATTAAGTCCCAAATGATTATGTATCCAGCTATCCTTACAAAGTTTATTCTCGAGAGCATGAATTTTTGCAACATTCCCTTGAAAGGAAAGCTGATAGATCTGAAGCCATCCAAGATTAGTAAGAGTACGATGAAAAGGTTGAATGTTTGTTTTGATCCAAATTCAAAACTTTTTATAGGAGATTTAGAAGCTGAATCGGCTCAAAATCAATCGGCACCTATGCCAGCCAAAGACATTCCTTCTATTGGTGTTACTCAAAAGTCTGATCCACAAACTAGCTCAAAGCCAAAGAAGAATCCTAAGTAAGGGTTGATGATACCCTTCAGGCTAAAAAGAAGAAGAAGGTTCTTTTGAAAAGAAAAGAATAGGAATTTGATGTTTCAAATCTCTTAAAAGGAGTTGAGGATGCTAGTGCTCAACTTACCGCAGAAGTGCATCAAGAGCCAATCGTACAGAGCCTTCCTGAGAAAGAAAAAGGAAAACAAGTGATAGAAGAGATAGAAGAAGTTGAAGAGGAGGAAGGAGATTTTCTTTTATAATTCCTTTAGAGTTTGAAGAAGAGTAGAGAGGAATCGGTTCAAAAGCAAAGTGAAGGTGTTCAACAAACCCCTCATGACGATCAAGCACCTTTTGAAACTTCTGAAACTCTGGATAAAACACCCCCTCAAGCAAATCACGGTGCTCAATATTCTCATACTGAAAAAGTTATTGTCATCGGTGACAAAGTAGAAGAAGAAAGAAGAGAGAAAGAAAAAGCAAAAGGAAAACAGAAAGTTGTTGACTCAAGCCGATCAAATGAATTGCCTTCGTAAGATGAGGATACTGATTCAAAACATACAATCTCTCTCAAGAAGAGTGATTATATTGTTCATGTTTTAAGAAGGGTTGAAAAGACCATTCCTTACTTTCCTAGGATGGAAGGGAAAATTGATTTCATTACTGACAATCAAAAAAAGAAGTTTGGTTCTGTAAGATAGTTGAGAAAGAAAGTTTTGTCAGTTGAAGCCGATTTGAAAGTTATTTCTGAAACCTCAGCTGCTCTTAAGAAAGCTTGTAACAAGATGACCAAGTGTTCATATAAAACAGAAAGCTCGGTGAATGACCATGAGATAGCAATTGAAGATATAAGGAGGTTGTAAAATGATCTTGTGATTTCTTTCAATAAGGTTGACAAAGAAACTGTTGAAAGGCTGAATCAGATAACTCATGGAGCCGATATTCCTTCAGGGAAAGAATTTCAAGAGAGAATGAATGATTTTAAGTCAGAATTCTCAAAGGTTTCTTCTTTCAAGGATGAAATGGTTTTGTTGAAGAAACAAATTTATGTGTTATCCAAAGATAAAAAGAATCTGCAAGACAGAATTGATACCCTTGAGGAAGTGATCAGACTCCAGGAGGAGACTATCAAGAATCAAGATCAGATTTTTGCGTACCAACAAGAGCTTCTCATAACTCAGGGTGATTCAATTTCTGAAGACAAGAAACAAATCAAGAAGATGAAATTTGTTCTTCATGAGCTCATAAATAAGGAAAAGGAAAGAGAAAAAAAATGACTGTTGTATTTGTTTTTCTTTTCTTTTAGAACCTATCTTTGCTTTGTAATAACTTTTATGATTCTTTTCTTTTGTCCTGCAATTATTTTCTCTAACCCTTTCAGGCAACTCAAAGTGACCCCATTCTTTTTGTAAACCACAAAGGGGGAGAATGTTTTATAAAGGGAGAGAATGTTTTACAAAGGCAGATTTATTTAATCAAATACTTAGAAATCAAGGAAAATCTATGAATACAATCCTTAGGAAAGTATACACCTAAGGGGGAGTTAGTTGTATTCAAATTCATATTCAGAAGAGTTTCCAATAACTCCGGGGGAGATAGTATTTCTTGTTGTATTTACTTTGTGTGTTGTGCTTTCCAAAAAGGGGGAGATTGTTGAGTTAAAAGTTCTCTTTTTACTTCTATATATTGTTTTGGAAATCACAAATGTCTTTTTAATCATACTGACTTTATCAAATAGTATCGTACTGACCTTGTCAATCATATTGTACTGACCTTGTCAATCGTATCGTACTGACTCTATCAATCGCATCGTACTGACTCAGTCAATCATATCGTACTGACTCTTTCAAACGTATCATACTGACTCTATCAATCGTATCGTACTGACTCTGTCAATCATATCGTACTGACCTTGTCAATCGTATCGTACTGACTCTGTCAATCGTATCATGCTGACTCTGTCAAATGTACCATACTGACTCTGTTATTCATACTTTCATTACTTTTTTTGGTACTTAGTCAAAAACACTTGTTTCATATTAATCGTACTCTTGTTTATCATCTTCATATATCTTGTTTTAACCAATATGATGTCGTTGAGTTAGTTACAAACTAATCAAAACGATGTCGTGCTTTCTGTTTCAATATGACCATTATAATTCCAGGTGTCCAAGTCCCTCCGAGTTTTTTGGAGAAATGTGACCGTTGGAGGAGATCTGACCGTTGGAACCCGAGGACTATAAATAAGAGGTCATTTGAAGCTGAGAAAAGAACTGAAAATTTAGAGAAAGCGTGAACGTGTGTGTACAATTGAGATACTTTTCTTCTGACAAGTTCTAGAGAGAGACACTGTGACTTCTCTCATGCTTTGTGATTTGTGCGTCCGATCATCATTGTAACACCCGAGATTTTTATGAGTAATATTTTGTTTTTATATATCATCAAAGGAATCTTTCACTACACACTTTCTTGGCTTACTTTACATGCAATCGCGACCTTCCTCGATAGCTTGCGTCGTACGCAATACCGAGTTTCACTAAACAACAATATGCTATTAAAACTAGCCATTATGAATAGTAATAACCACTTTTTGAAATTTTATAAATTTTATTTTTCAAAGTGGACTTCATTTTTGGACTCAGAATATCGAAATTAGCCTAGGGTGAAATTTTGGTATTTTTCTGAAAACTTTCAATTTTTGATGAATAGTGAAACCACTAAGTGGTAGGTTAAAAACTGAATTTTGAATAAAACTTAATTTTACCGCTTCTGTGAATGGAATTTCAAAACTCCGACAGACACGGTTGATATCAGTAAGTAAAATGTGGTTCAATGAGATAAAAATAATTTTTTGGTGAATAGTAACTTTTTACTTTTTTTACCGCGGTTAATAGTAAATAGGGTAACTAAGGGTAAATATGATATTACTATTACCCTAAAACATGTCCTAATTCTATTGGACAAGTGTAATTCGACCAAAAACAAACTTAGGAATAAAATATGACCATTTAGGACCACTTGGATTAGATTAGGACATTTATTATTAATTTATTTAAAGAAGGGTTAAAATAGTTAAAATCAAAGTTTAATAAGTAAATCATTTTTAATATGGGGTTATATATAAGATAAATTCGACTATAAATATTCATTAGAAATCTAAAAAGATTTCCTACATAATGGTATTTTATTTTTAATTTTTAGAAATTAAATAATTTAATTTATTTATGACACAATGATGATGCAGTAATTATCTTATTAATGAAATATTGACATAATTGATGTTATAAACACCAAAATAAATGTAATTTGAGACTTTTTATGAATTCCACTAATTTTCTAGGATACTATGATATATTAATGTTTATTTAATCAACTTGGTTCGAACATATAATTCTGTTATGACTTTCACAAAAATCATATATCAAATAGTGTCAAAATTGACACAAAATAGTTTTTAAATCAAATATTATATTATTAATTGTTATTTTATTCCTAAAAATCTAAGGTTCGGCAAAATAACTTAGATAAGGATATATATATTAATAATAAACAATTTGGGGTTCGTTTGGCATGTTATAGTAAGTCTATTAACCATATAGTGAAAGAAAACAAAAAGACACGGTAAAAGTTAAATTATTTAACTTAGAGTTAAATCTAATTGATAAGGTTAAAATAATACCCTAAACTTGTCTAAATCCTATTGGTTGATAGGCTTTCGACCCATCCCCACTTTAGCTTCGAAATAAGACCCTTTGGAACCATTATAAACCGATTTTGACTTTAATATAAAATAATATTTTGAGATATTCCTAAGGTGCCCCTCTCCTCCCTTATAAAAGGGAACCTCCTCCCCCTCCTCACACCAATTTGAGCACTCAAGCTCGGCCAACCCCTGCCATTTTCTCCTCTCCACTTCCCTAGAATAATCCTAGAGGTCCTGGTCTTCTTCAAAGACCAATATTAGTCCCCTAAGTGGAGGATTCAAAGAGGCGTTCCAAAGAAAAGGTAATATCCATTACCGATCTTTTCAATTTCTTTCTTCTTCAACTTCTTCTTCTTTAGTTGTTTCATGATAAAGTAATAACATCAGTATTACTTACATACTGATATGTTATTATAAATATGAAACAACCCTAATTCACCTTCTATCCATCCCACGGAAAAATGAAATCACCGCGCGTGCGTACGTACGGAATACCGTCTCCACGCCGTGGTGTAATCTATTTTCCACCATCACCTTACAAGGATGGGTATAATGGTGTAATGAGTAACTATTTATAATTATTATAAAGTAATATTTATACTTAAATAATATATATATACTCCAATACAGTTCCATGATCATAGGAACGATATCATCACTCGTGCGTACGTACGGAATACCGTCTCCACGATGTGATGCGACTCGTTCTACATGATCATCATTACATAGTAATTATATAAATTAATTGAATGAATAAATATGATATATGTTACACTAATACCATTCTGGATATAATGTATCTATAACCTTAAAAGAAGAATAATAATGTATTCGGCAAAACACGCATAAGAACAAAAGGCAATAAAGACCCGAGTAACAAGTAACAATGAAATATTACTAACAAGAAGCTAATAATATGACCATATATGATATCATATCAATATGTATGATTCTGGAAAAAGTCAATAACATTATTTAAACCATTATACAGGAGCTTCGGACACGTACAAAGCAAATCGGACCTAAGGTAAGGGAAATATCACAATCTCATTTTTATCCGAGATTGTTTATTCGTAAGTATTTACTGGGGTGTATTTTATCATCCACATCCACGTTTCATAAATATGCAATATTATTTCCATCCACCTACAATTTTTTAAATCCATTTTTACCCTTCGGTGAGTTTTTAGTAAAAGAAATGAAAGGAATCTTTTGTCGGTTTTCGTACGAGGTACTTTTTGACTTTTTCGACAAAAGTACGAAGAATGTTTTTTTAACTTATATGGAATGAATGGATTTTTAAAACATTATTTCCAAGAAGCTTCCTTTACAAGTTTTCAAGTTTATTTTTAATCAACTTCTTTTATTTTAAAGTCGTATGACATGTTATGAAAGGAAAAATGTTTTTGAAGTAGAAAGGATATTTTCCTCAAGAATGGAGTTCAAGTATTTTATCAAAATTATTTTCCATCTAAGACAATAAAAGGGTTCTGTTTTTATCCCTATTATTACATGGATTTGATTATGTTGTGATGGAAACATTTTTATGAATTCCTTTATCTTATATGAATTGTTTTATGATGTCATGTTGTTTAAGAATCCCATTTTTATTACGTGGATTACGCTATGATGTATGGTTTATGATTATGTGGCACACATAAGAAAGGATTCATTATAAGAAGGGTGGGACCTATATCTCCCTCCAATGCATTGGGTAAAGATTTTATATCTCATGAGATAGACAGGGCTAGAACGGTAGGTTATACCGGTTCAGTGAAACAGGACTGAAACGAGGGTTACTCGATTCAGAAAGGGACTTTGTCCACTAAGATATTCTTGGCAATGAGTCATGACTAACAAGAAATGATTTTCCATGATTATGTGTGCATGCTACAAAGTTTCAAGTTTTATGTTATGATTATGGGGATCTCATTTTCACTTCTATGATTTATTCCATGTTAAGATATTATGATCTCTTTTGCAGGTTTTGATTTTCAAAAAGATATGATATGATTTTTATTTCCTTTATTTGCCCTTGCTGAGGATTTGAGCTCACCCTTTTATGTTTTCTTTTCCCCATGTCAGGAAGATGGATATTAAGTAGAATATGCTAAAAGGGACCCTAGATATGATGAAATAAATGGGAGACACTGTAGAAGATTTATGAACCAATTGTTTATGTTTCCCAGTTTCTAAAGACACTATACCTATACGGTCCTTTGTGGTTTTGTCGTATGTTGTAATAAGTGTGCTTCAATTTTGAAGTATTAACAATGTATGTAAAATATGGTTCGTTATAGTTGGTATCAGAGGAAAGGTATAGTCAACCTTTGGAAACTATGATGTGAAAGCCTTAGTAAGAACCCTAAGGATAAGTCTAAGAATAGAACAAAATCTTAGTGTTTAGAAATGGCCATGAATAACCTAGGATAAGACCTTAAGCGTGAAAATTTTATTCTTGAATTATGTGGTTTTCCTATTATAATTAGTGTTGCTCACACTATTCTTCTTGGTTTTAGTCAATGGCTGGAACCTGAAGGAACCGTGTTAATGCGGAATGTGATGGGAAATGCAATGATTGTCCCCCTGAGCAACCAAACGATATGGGAGCTGGAATGCAAAATCTTGTAGCCATGCTCACACAACTTTCTCAAGCTATGAATCATGCAGGACTTTCAAACGAGCAAAGGAAGGAGAAACATTCTGTTGAATCCTTCATGAGGCAGCGTCCACCTTCTTTCAGTGGGTCTACTGATCCATTAGTTGCTGAACAATGGATTAGTACTACTGAAAAGATATTTTCAGTTCTTCAATGTTCTGAGCATGATAAAGTCATCCTAGCAGTGTATCGTTTGGAAGGAGATGCTGATCAATGGTGGAGTATTATTAAAAATATGAGGCAAAGGGATGAAATTGAGTCTACGGAATGGGACGAGTTCAAGAACTTATTTTTCAATAAGTACTTCCCTCGTATTCTCCGAACAAAGATGGAGAAAGAGTTCCTTGAACTGAAGCAAAGGGATGATGAATCTGTTGGTACCTATGAAGCAAATTTTACAAGACTTGCAAGGTACGCTTCTGGTATTATTATCCAACCTGAGAGTAAGATCGATCGATTCTTTAGTGGCTTAAAACCAAGTCTTCGAAGGGTGTTAGACATAAGGGACTTCAATAGCTATGAGGAAATCGTTCGATGTGCTCTCAAAGTCGAGATGGAGATTGGAGTAACCCATCAGTCACATGGGTTTGATAAGAAGAGGAAGATGGAATTCAAAGGAAAATCTAAAGAGCACACTGAAAAGAAGATGAGCTTTCCCTTATGCTCAAAGTGTGGAAATAAACATGGAGGGAGTTGTCTTAAAGGGACAAGTAAATGTTTCAAATGTGGAAAGGAAGGTCATCGGGCATTTGAATGCCGCGATAATGGGAAGAAGATGTCTAATGATGAAAACAAAGGAAGGGATACACAGAATGAACCTACTACACTTCAATGTTTCAAGTGCAAGGAGATGGGGCATTATGCCAATCAATTCCCAAATCCAAGGGTTGATGATGATGGTCGACGTCAACAAAATCTTAAGGCTAAAGACAAAGGAAAGTCACATGCAATTTCTATCAGCGATGTGGAGTACGATAACGAAGTGGTGAAAGGTACACTTACCATCCACTCTAAAGTAGAAAATGTTTTATTTCATTCTGGATCCACCCACTCTTTTATTTCTGAAAAATTTTCTAAGGGTATCACCGTATTACCTCAACAATTAGATGTTGAGTTAGCTGTGACAACACCTAATGGCACAACAGTCGCATCAAAAGTTTATAATTCTTCTCCGATCGAAGTTTGTGGTAAAGTGCTTCCTGCAAATCTTGTGATCCTTCCTTTAGTGGGATTTGATGTGATTCTTGGCATGGATTGGCTTTCTCTACATGGAGCTCATATCAATTGCCAAAGAAGGGAAGTCACATTTCATATTCCAGATCAATCTACGATCGTCTATCAATGCAAGGATGAACATAACCTTCCAGTGGAAATTCCTTCCATCTTATGGGTATTGATTCCACTAAATGAAGGTTATTTATCTCAAATAGTTGGTGAGAAACTCACGATTAAGAATATTCCCATTGTACGGGAGTTTGATGATGTCTTTCCGGAGGAATTACCGGGTCTTCCACCAAATCGTGAAGTTGAGTTTTCAATAGAACTCGTACCAGGTGCTTTGCCAATTTCAAAGACACCTTATAGAATGGCCCCAATTGAGTTGCAGGAATTGAAGAAGCAACTCCAAGAGAATCTTGATAAGGGATTCATACGCCCTAGTGCGTCACCTTGGGGAGCACCTGTTCTATTTGTTAAGAAGAAAGATGGATCAATGAGACTCTGCATTGATTATCGAGAACTTAACAAGATCACTATCAAGAACAAATATCCTCTCCCACGCATTGATGACTTATTTGACCAACTACGCGGAGCTCAATACTTTTCCAAGATTGATCTTCGTTCAGGGTATCATCAATTAAGGGTCAAAAGGGAGGATATACCAAAGACGGCTTTCCGTACAAGGTATGGACACTATGAATTTATAGTGATGCCATTTGGTCTTACTAATGCCCCTGCTATCTTCATGGATCTAATGAATAGAGTATTTAGAGACTATCTTGATCAATTTGTGGTAGTCTTTATAGATGATATTCTTGTCTATTCAAAGAGCAAGGAAGAGCATGAAGATCATTTGAGAATTATATTGAAGACCCTGAGAAAGGAGAAGCTTTATGCCAAATTTACCAAGTGTGAATTTTAGCTTCAAAAAGTTGCATTTTTGGGTCACATAATCTCAAAAGAGGGGATATCTGTGGATCCAGCAAAAACAGAGGTTATCGAAAGATGGTCGAGACCAACAACAGTAACTGAGATCCGAAGTTTTCTTGGTTTGGCTGGATATTATCGACGTTTTGTAAAGGATTTTTCACGATTATCTAATCCACTCACCAAGTTGACTCGGAAAGGAGTTAAGTTTGTCTGGACGGAAGAATGTGAAGAGAATTTCAAGGAGTTGAAAAGAAGGTTATCCAGTGCACCTGTGCTCACACTGCCTTGTAGCGGAGAAAGGTTTGTGATCTACAGTGATGCATCCAAGAAGGTATTGGGGTGTGTTCTTATGCAAAATGATATGGTGATAGCTTATGCCTCACGACATTTGAAAATCCATGAGCAAAATTACCCAACACATGATTTGGAGTTGGCTGCGGTAATCTTTGCATTAAAGATTTGGAGGCATTACCTTTATGGTGAAAGGTGTGATATTTATACTGATCATAAAAGTTTAAAGTATATTTTCACACAAAAGGAGATGAATATGCGCCAAAGAAGATGGTTGGAGCTGATTAAGGATTATGACTACTCAATCCATTACCACCCTGGGAAAGCAAACAAGGTGGCAGATGCATTAAGTCGACAAGACCATGCTAGTTTATCCATGATGAGGATCACAAAAGATCCAATATTTATGGATTTACAAAGGATGGATCTTGGAATTATAATGGAAGGGGGAAAATCTTATCTTTCTCAAATGAATGTTCAACCATCTATACATGTGAAGATTAAAGAGGCACAGAAAGAAGATGTCGAGTTACAAAAGAAGGTGAGAAATGTTCCTGAATTCAACCTTGATTGTGATGGGATAATAAAGTTCAGGAATTGGGTTTGTGTTCCTCCCATCTCCGAATTAAAGAAGGAGCTGCTGGATGAGTCTCATAGTTCATCATTCTCTATTCATCCTGGAAGCACGAAGATGTATAGGGACCTGAAAGAGTACTTCTGGTGGGATGGCATGAAAATAGATGTTGCTGAATATGTCTCTCGATGCTTGGTTTGTCAACAAGTTAAAGCTGAGAGACAAAAGTCTAAGGGGATGTTACAACCATTACCCATACCCGAATGGAAATGGGAAAACATCACTATGGACTTTTTCACAGGACTTCCTAAAACATCCAAAGGCAATAATGCTATTTGGGTCATAGTTGATCGTCTTACAAAATCTGCATACTTCATTTCTATTAGAGAGGATTTCTCTCTAGATCAGCTTGCCAGGATATATGTAAAGGAAGTGGTAAGATTGCATGGAGTACCACTTTCTATTATATCTGATCGGGACCCGAAATTTACCTCGAAGTTCTGGAGAAGTCTTCAGCATACTCTAGATACAGAGTTGAGTTTCAGCACTGCTTATCATCCCCAGACAGACGGTCAGTCTGAGAGAACAATTCAAACCCTAGAAGATATGTTGAGAGCTTGCTCTATGGATTTCAAAGGAGGTTGTGATCAACACCTACCTTTGGTGGAATTTTCTTATAATAATAGATTTCACTCCAGTATTCAGATGGCTCCTTATGAAGCTATCTATGGAAAGAAATGCAGAACTCCTACTTGCTGGGATGAAGTTGGGGAAAGAAAGCTATTAGGACCTGATCTCGTTGATGAAATGGCAGAAAAGATTAGATCTATTCAACAACACATAAGAGCAGCTCAGAGTCGACAGAAAAGTTATGTCGAAAACCGAAGAAAAGACCTAGAGTTTGAAGTGGGTGATAAAGTGTTCTTACGAATATCTCCCTGGAAGAGGGTTATGAGATTTGGAAAGAAGGGGAAGTTGAGCCCTAGATATATCGGTCCTTTCGAAATACTGGATCGTGTTGGGAAGGTAGCTTACCGATTGGCGCTTCCACCGAATCTCTCTCAAGTTCACGATGTGTTCCATGTATCTCTCCTGAGAAAGTACATACCTGATCCTTCACATGTACTCTGCTCAGAAGTTGTACCGCTGGAGCAAGATCTTTCTTATGAAGAACAACCGATAGAGATTCTGGATCGTAGCGAAAAAGTCCTACGAAACAAGACCAATCGATTGGTGAAAGTTTTATGGAGGAACCACCAACTTGAAGAAGCTACATGGGAGCTTGAGGATATGATGAGGGAGAAGTATCCTCATCTGTTTGTAACAAAGTGACGAATTTCGAGGGCGAAATTCTTTTTAAGGGGGGTAGAATGTAACACCCGAGATTTTTATGAGTAATATTTTGTTTTTATATATCATCAAAGGAATCTTTCACTACACACTTGCTCGGCTTATTTCACACGCAATCGCGACCTTCCTCGATAGCTTGCGTCGTACGCAATACCGAGTTTCACTAAACAACAATATGCTATTAAAACTAGCCGTTATGAATAGTAATAACCACTTTTTGAAATTTTATAAATTTTATTTTTCAAAATGGACTTCATTTTTGGACTTAGAATATCGAAATTAGCCTAGGGTGAAATTTTGGTATTTTTCTGAAAACTTTCAATTTTTGATGAATAGTGAAACCACTAAGTGTTAGGTTAAAAACTGAATTTTGCATAAAACTTAATTTTACTGCTTCTGTGAATGGAATTTCAAAAATCCGACAGACACGGTTGATATCAGTAAGTAAAATGTGGTTCAATGAGATAAAAATAATTTTTTGGTGAATAGTAACTTTTTACTTTTTTTACCGCGGTTAATAGTAAATAGGGTAACTAAGGGTAAATATGATATTACTATTACCCTAACACATGTCCTAATTCTATTGGAAAAGTGTAATTCGACCAAAAACAAACTTAGGAATAAAATATGACCATTTAGGCCCACTTGGATTAGATTAGGACATTTATTATTAATTTATTTAAAGAAGGGTTAAAATAGTTAAAATCAAAGTTTAATAAGTAAATAATTTTTAATATGGGGTTATATATAAGATAAATTCGACTATAAATATTCATTAGAAATCTAAAAAGATTTCCTACATAATGGTATTTTATTTGTAATTTTTAGACATTAAATAATTTAATTTATTTATGACACAATGATGATGCAGTAATTATCTTATTAATGAAATATTGACATAATTGATGTTATAAACACCAAAATAAATGTAATTTTAGACTTTTTATGAATTCCACTAATTTTCTAGGTTCCTATGATATATTAATGTTGATTTAATCAACTTGGTTCGAACATATAATTCTGTTATGACTTTCACAAAAATCATATATCAAATAGTGTCAAAATTGACACAAAATAGTTTTTAAATCAAATATTATATTATTAATTGTTATTTTATTCCTAAAAATCTAAGGTTCGGCCAAATAACTTAGATAAGGATATATATATTAATAATAAACAATGTGGGGTTCGTTTGGCATGTTATAGTAAGTGTATTAACCATATAGTGAAAGAAAACAAAAAGACACGGTAAAAGTTAAATTATTTAACTTAGAGTTAAATCTAATTGATAAGGTTAAAATAATACCCTAAACTTGTCTAAATCCTATTGGTTGATAGGATTTTGACCCATCCCCACTTTATCTTCGAAATAAGACCCTTTGGAACCATTATAAACCGATTTTGACTTTAATATAAAATAATATTTTGAGAAATTCCTAAGGTGCCCCTCTCCTCCCTTATAAAAGGGCACCTCCTCCCCCTCCTCCTCACACCAATTTGAGCACTCAAGCTCGGAAAAACCCTGCCATTTTCTCCTCTCCACTTCCCTAGAATAATCCTAGAGGTCCTGGTCTTCTTCAAAGACCAATCTTAGTCCCCTAAGTGGAGGATTCAAAGAGGCATTCCAAAGAAAAGGTAATATCCATTACCGATCTTTTCAATTTCTTTCTTCTTCAACTTCTTCTTCTTCTTTAGTTGTTTCACGATAAAGTAATAACATCAGTATTAATTACATACTGATATGTTATTATAAATATGAAACAACCCTAATTCACCTTCTATCCATCCCACGGAAAAATGAAATCACCGCGCGTGCGTACGTACGGAATACCGTCTCCACGCCGTGGTGTAATCTATTTTCCACCATCACCTTACAAGGATGGGTATAATGGTGTAATGAGTAACTATTTATAATTATTATAAAGTAATATTGATACTGAAATAATATATATATACTCCAATACAGTTCCATGATCATAGGAACGATACCATCACTCGTGCGTACGTACGGAATACCGTCTCCACGATGTGATGCGACTCGTTCTACATGATCATAATTACATAGTAATTATATAAATGAATTGAATGAATAAATATGATATATGTTACACAAATACCATTCTGGATATAATGTATCTATAACCTTAAAAGAATAATAATAATGTATTCGGCAAAACACGCATAAGAACAAAAGGCAATAAAGACCCGAGTAACAAGTAACAATGAAATATTACTAACAAGAAGCTAATAATATGACCATATATGATATCATATCAATATGTATGATTCTGGAAAAAGTCAATAACATTATTTAAACCATTATACAGGAGCTTCGGACACGTACAAAGAAAATCGGACCTAAGGTAAGGGAAATATCACAATCTCATTTTTATCCGAGATTGTTTATTCGTAAGTATTTACTGGGGTGTATTTTATCATCCACATCCATGTTTCATAAATATGTAATATTATTTCCATCCACCTACAATTGTTTAAATCCATTTTTACCCTTTTGTGAGTTTTTAGTAAAAGAAATGAAAGGAATCTTTTGTCGGTTTTCGTACGAGGTACTTTTTGACTTTTCCGACAAAAGTACGAAGAATGTTTTTTAACTTATACGGCATGAATGGATTTTTAAAACATTATTTCCAAGAAGCTTCCTTTACAAGTTTTCAAGTTTATTTTTAATCAAATTCTTTTATTTTAAAGTCGTATGACATGTTATGAAAGGAAAAATATTTTTGAAGTAGAAAGGATATTTTCCTCAAGAATGGAGTTCAAGTATTTTATCAAAATTATTTTCCATCTAAGACAATAAAAGGGTTCTGTTTTTATCCATATTATTACATGGATTTGATTATGTTGTGATGGAAAAATTTTTATGAATTCCTTTATCTTATATGAATTGTTTTATGATGTCATGTTGTTTAAGAATCCCATTTTTATTACGTGGATTACGCTATGATGTATGGTTTATGATTATGTGGCACACATAAGAAAGGATTCATTATAAGAAGGGTGGGACCTATATCTCCCTCCAATGCATTGGGTAAAGATTTTATATCTCATGAGATAGACAGGGCTGGAACGGTAGGTTATACCGGTTCAGTGAAACAGGACTGAAACGAGGGTTACTCGATTCAGAAAGGGACTTTGTCCACTAAGATAGTCTTGGCAATGAGTCATGACTAACAAGAAATGATTTTCCGTGATTATGTGTGCATGCTACAAAGTTTCAAGTTTTATGTTATGATTATGGGATCTCATTTTCACTTCTATGATTTATTCCATGTTAAGATATTATGATCTCTTTTGCAGGTTTTGATTTTCAAAAAGATATGATATGATTTTTATTTCCTTTATTTGCCCTTGCTGAGCATTTGAGCTCACCCTTTTATGTTTTCTTTTCCCCAGGTCAGGAAGATGGATATTAAGTAGAATATGCTAAAAGGGACCCTAGATATGATTAAATAAATGGGAGACACTGTAGAAGATTTATGAACCAGTTGTTTATGTCTCCCAGTTTCTAAAGACACTATACCTATACGGTTCTTTGTGGTTTTGTAGTATGTTGTAATAAGTGTGCTTCAATTTTGAAGTATTAACAATGTATGTAAAGTATGGGTCGTTATAGTCGTATTGAGGGATTTCAAGTAATTGAAAGACAGGGGTGCCGATTACCTACAAAATCGAGGGCTTCCGGGGATAGGCAGACAGACGTTCCGATCATCATATCGAGGGCTGTCAAGGATAGGCAGACAGACGTACCGATCATTGTTTCGAGGGCTGTCGGGGATAGACAGACGGACGAACTGATCATCGTATCGAGGGATTACCAAGGTGGTGGTAAGACAGACCTTTTATCCTGGGTGAAAGGATAACCCTTCTCTTTGGGTCAAAATAATTGTAATACTTTTACATTTCCGCTGCTGTTTGTATTAGAAAGGAATTTTTATTATTTCCTCTCTTATTTATACTTTCAATTGTAATTGTCTCAATTAAAATTATTCTATTAAATTTTGTATTAATAGATTCTATATGATTTAAGGTAGAATCTCTCACTTGTATTACTCTGATCATTGTATTCATCTTGAATACAATTACTTTACTTCTCTAATAGTATTACATTACTTCATACCTTTATATTCAATAAAATTGTGGTTGTTTGAATTGTAATAGTTTAATATCTTTTAAAATAATCTCTTTAAGTGTTTAAACTCTCTTTTTAAACATACAATTCACCCCCCCCCCTCTTGTATTTTTCCATCTAATATACATATACATCTACATATTCGATCCAACAATAACAAATTTCTTGGCTTTGGATCTTGTTGTACTTTCAGGCATTTTATCTATAGATGTAGTAGTAAAAGCTACACTTCCATTCCCATTTTTCTTCTTATTGAAATAAGCATCTCGCTTCATTCTTGTCTCGTGCTGTAGAAGATGTCCAAAGAGTTAATCAAGAGTAATCTGGGAAACTTTTCTATTTTCATCAATAGCTGTCCTTTTTTATTCCCATTTTTTTGGCATTATGTAAATAATATTATCTACAAGAGCTTCATCATCAAGACCTTTTTCTCCCATAGATTATAAACTAATGACAATTGTTATAAATATTTGTTGCACTTTACACACTGGCTATCCATAAGGAAAAATAAATCCATGATACTCTGCGCGAAGAATTGATCTTCTTGTTTCTATAACCTTGGATGTACCAAAATGTGTGACTTCCAATTTCATCCAAATATAGTTAGCTGCTTCACAAAAAGATATCTGGCTATATATATTCCTGGTCATAGAATATAGTAAAGTATTCCGTACATTGTAATTCAGTTGATATTCTTGCTTCTCTTGATTAGTGAAAGTACTAACTTCTATGTTAGGAATTTTATAACCTCCAGTAAGCATAATAAAATTATCTAACCAGTATTGATAAAAAATGTCTTCATTCGATCTCTCCAGTACTCATAATCATTCCCCTCAAAGATTGGTGGCCTAGAAGGATTTAGATTTTCAATTGACCCAATATTCATTCCTGCCATCTAATAATACAAAATCTTTTCCACTCCACACGTTAGTGTAGTAAATTGTTGAAATGATAATTTGAAAGAAATAGAGAAAGTAATACAAATCAGTGGAAACCTTCTCTGATACCAATTGTTGGATCGAATATGTAGATGTATATGTATATTAGATGGAATAATACAAGAGGGGGGTGAATTGTATGTTTAAAAACTTTGGATAAGACACATAAGAAGTTAGTTTAAATGATATTAAACTAATACAAGAACAAACACCCACAATTGTATTAAATATAAAGATATGATAAACTATAATACTATAAGAAATGTAAGACAATTGTATTCAAAAGAATACAATAATCAGAGTAATGTAAAAGTGTGAGATTCTATCATAAAGCATGTAGATTCTAATAATATAAAATCTAATAGTATAAGTGTAATTGGAACAATTACAAATGTATATGAATTAGAAAAGTAAACAAAACAATTTTCTTTCTAATACAATTGGCAGCAGAAATGTAAAAGTATTACAATTCTTTTAACCCAAAGAGAAGGGTTATCCTTTTACCTAGGATAAGAGGTCTATCTTACCACCACCTTGGTAAGCCCTCAATACGATGATCGGTACGTCTGTCTGCCTATCCCCGGTAGCCCTCGATACGATGATCGGTTTGTCTGTCTGGCTATCCTCAGCAGTCCTTGATTTTGTAGGTAATAGGCACCTCTGTCTTTCAATCACTTGAAATCCCTTGATACGATGATCGGTTCATCTGTCTGCCTATCCTCGGTAGACCTCGATTTTGTAGGTAATCAACACCTCTCTCTTTCAATCACTTGAAATCCCTCGATACGATGATCCGTCGCACAAAGCACAAACAAAGAACTTATAGAAATATAAAAACTAAGAACAAGTCGTTCACGTTTTGTAGTTTCAAGGCTTTCACACGAAGCATGAGAGAATTCACAGTATCTCTCTCTATAACTTGATAGCACAAAATGATGAGTCTCATACACACACTTTTCTTGACTTCAAATGAAATCCTATTTATAAGCCTCAAGTTCCAATGGTCATATTTCCTCTAACGGTCATATTTCTCCGAAAAACACGGAGGGACTCGGGCACCTGGCATTATAACGGTCATATTGAAACAGAAAACACGAAATCGTTTTAATTAGTTTATAACTAATTCCACGACATCGTTTTGGTTAAAAACAAAAGATATATGAAGATTATAAACATTAGTACGATTAATATGAAACATGTGTTTTTGATAAAGGACCAAAACAAGTAAGTAATGAAAGTAAAGTATGAGTACTAAAAGTATTAATGTAACGTATTGATACGATGCAAACTAAGTATGATTCATAAAATTCAGTATGATTAACAAAGAACAATTTCCAGAGTTAGTACGATAATTATAATCAGTACGATAAACCTGGTCAGTACGATCAGCATTATCAGTATGATGAGCATGGTTAGTACGATCATCATGATCAGTATGATCAAAATGGTCAGTATGATCAGCATGATTAGTACGATCAATATGGTCAGTACGATCAGCATGATCCGTACAATCAATATGGTCAGTACGATCAGCATGGTCAGTACGATCAATATGATCAGTACGATCAGCATGCTCAATATGATCAATATGGTCAGTACGATCAGTATGGTGAGTGACATTTGTGATTTCCAAAACAAGATGTAAAATTCAAAAAAAACTTTTGACTCAACAATCTCCCCCTTTTTGGAAAGCACAAAACACAAAGTAAATACAACAAGAAATACTTATCTCCCCCTAAGTTTTTGGAAACTCCCCCAAATATGAAATTGAATACAACTAATTCCTCCTTAGGTATGTACTTTCCTAAGGATTTTATTCGTAGATTTTCTTGATTTACAAGTGTTTTCATTAACACACTTCCCCTTTATAAAACATTCTCCCCCTTTGTAAAACATTCTCCCCCTTTGTGATTTATAAAAAGAATGGGGTAATCTTTAGTTGCCTGAAAGAGTTAGAGAAAATAAATGCAGGACAAAAGTAGTATCATAAATGTCATTACAATTACAAATACTTATAGTTTTCATGATAAGAAGAAAAACAACATTAATTTGTTTTCTCTTTCCTTTTCCTTCTTTATCAATTCATGAAGAACAACTTTCATCTTTTTTATTTCTTTCTTGTCTTCAGAAATTGAATCACCCTGAGATATGAGAAGCTATTTTTGGTTGTAAAAAAGATGATCTTGATTCTTGATGGTCTCCTCCTAGACTCTGACTACTTCCTCAAGAGTATCAATTATGTCTTGCAAATTCTTGTTATGCTTGGATAAAATAGAATTTTGATTCTTCAATAAAACTATTTCATCTTTGAAAGATAAAACCTTCGAAAACTAAGACTGAAAAGTATTCATTATCTCTTGAAATTCTTTCACTGAAGGAATATCGGCTCCATGAGTAACTTGATTCAGTCTTTCAACAGTTTCTATATAAAGTTTATTGAAATCAAGAGCAAGATAATTTTACCACCTCCTTATTTCTCCAATTGTTATCTCATGGTCATTCACTGAGATCTCTATTTTGTATGAATACTTGGTCATTCTGTTTCAATCCTTCTTATGAGCCTCCAAACTTTCAGAAAGAACTTTCAAATCGGCTTCAGCTGACAAAAGTTTCCTTCTCAATTCTCTTACAGATCTGAACTTGTTTCTCTGATTGTCAGTGATAAAATCAATTTTCCCTTCCATCCTAGGGAAATAGGGAATAGTATTTTCAACCCTTCTTAAAACATGAACGATGTAATCACTCCTCTTGAGAGAGATTGTTTGTTCTGAATCAGTATCTTCATCGTACGAATGCAGTTCATTTGATCGGCTAGAGTCATCAGCTAGCTGTTTTCCTTTTGATTTTTCTTTCTCCTTTCTTTGTTCATCTATTTTGTCACTGATGATAATAACATTTTCAGTATGAGAAGATTGAGAACATTTCTTTGCTTGAGAATAAATTTTATCCAAAGTTTCAAAATATTCAATAGGTTCTTGATCGGCATGAGGATCTTGTTGAATACCCTAACATTTCTTTTGGTAAGATTCTTCTCTACTCTTCTTCGAACTTTGAAGAAATTCTAAAAGAAAATCTCCTTCCTCTTCTTTAACTTCCTGTATTTCTTCCAACATCTGTTTCCCTTTTTCTTTCTCTAAAAGACTCTATACAATAGGTTCTTTTTGTACTTCTTCCATTAGTTGAGCACTATCATCCTCAACCATTTTCAGGACATTAGAGATATCAAAGTCTTGAGCCTTTCTTTTCAAAAGAGTCTTCTTTTTCTTTTTAGTTTGAAGGGTTTCCTCTACCCTTATTCTTTCTACAAAAGCTTCAGCTGGGTCAAGACCAAACTTCGATTCACCTTCTTTTGTATTTTCTCTATCTTTTATCCACTTGTACACAACCTCCTTACTATATTTCGGTTTCTTCTTAGGCTTTGAAGTGGTTTGGAGATCTGAATTTTGAGGAGAACCAACAGAAGGATAATCTTTGACAGGCATAGGTGTTGATTGATTCTGAGCCAATTCAGCTTCTAAATCCTTAACAAAAAGCTTTTAATTCTGATCAAAACAAAAATTAAACTTATTCAACGTACTCTTACTGATCCATGATGGATTCAGATCTTCCAAATTTCCTTTCAATGGAATATTAAAAAACTTCATGATCTCGAGAATTAACTTTGTAAGAATAGCTGGATACATAATCAAATGGGATTTGATTGCTCCGGACTTGACATTATTAATTGTTTCAAAGATGTATCCCATGAGATTTAATTTTCTCATGTTCACACGATAGTCCAACATGAAAATGTCAGAAACCTTCAAAGTCTCTTTATCCCCTTTCCTTGGGAAAAGAAAACCTTGAATCCACAGTGTCACAAATCTGTTTTCTGGAGAAAGATGAGCCACTTTTATGTTTTCTTCATTTATAATAAACAAAGACTTTTCAGCACTCTCTTTGTTAAATGTACCAACTTCCTCTAGTAGTTTATGAGATCGACGGAAGGAATCACCTTCTATTTGAACATTTAGAAAATGCGCTGCTTGTTTCACAATCATAGATAACTTTCTATCATACACAGCAAAGTTGATAGTCATGTTCTTATCAAAAGATACGGTTTTGTAGAACTGACTGACTTCATCAATAAGAATCGGATCTTGAGACACTATTTTTTCAACACACAAATTCTCCCATCCTTGAAATAAAATGATTCTTCTGATTGTAGAATCGTATGAATCAAAAAATTCATGAGAAACTAACCTTTCTCTGAAAAATTCTTTCTCTAAAAAAGTCTTTGAAGACATTTCTGTAGGAGTATTGGCAGAGGACTGAGACATAAAGGTGGAGCTGCTGAAAGATCGTACGGTGTCTTAAATCGATGGAGCAGAGCTTCACCACAAATCCCGAAAAACTGGTGTGGGTTTAGGGAGGGGGTCTATTTATAGGAGGAAAAATAATAATCGTTGGTCTTCTACGGTTGAGATTTAGAAGAAAAGAAATCAATGGATAGGATTAAAATGAGAAAGAAGGAAAAAAATTAAAAAAAATAGGAAAGTATGTACCTGCCGGAGATCATAAGGTAATTGTTGGTTTAGATAGTATTAATAGAGAAAGAAAACACAAGCGTATGAAGAAAAAGAATACCATCAATTGTCATGCTGATGGAAAACAATCTCATTACCATTGACTGACGTGCCGATGGAAAACAAAATGGCTACCATGAACAGACGTGCCGATGGAAAAGAAATTCATTACCATGAACTGACATTCCGATGGAAAACAAAATCGTTACCATGAACCGAAGTTCCGATGGAAAAGAAATTCATTAACATGAACTGACGTTCTGATGGAAAATAAATTCATTACCATGAACGGACGTTCTGATGGAAAAAAATTCATTACCATGAACGGACATTTTGATGGAAAATAAATTCATTACCATGAACGGACGTACCAATGGAAAAGAAATTCAATGCCATGAACAGACGTACCGATGGAAAAGAAATTCATTACCATGAACTGAAATTCCAATGGAAAAGAAAAGATAAAAACTGTAACTAATACATCAATACAATAAATAGAAAAGTAAAAACAGTAAATACGATAAACAGAAAGACAAAAATGATAACTTAAACTATCAATACGATAAATAGTCAATACGATAAATAGAAAAGTAAAAGCAGTCAATATGATAAACATAAAGTAAAAAAACGTGATAAGTAAACAGTTAATACGATAAATAGGAAAGTAAAAAAAACACAAACCAGGAGAATATACAGGTAAAAATAATATCAAGTAAAAAAAAATGTTCTCCCCCTTTTTGAGAGGAGTTTTTTAATGTAAAGAGAGGTAGAAAACATGAAGTGGACATGAATAATTACTTTAATGAAATCATTCCTATCTTCGGTTTTATAAACTCAAATCTATCGGAGGATAATGGTTTTGTAAAAATGTCAGCAAGTTGTTCTTTTGTTTCGATGAATTGTAAAATAATATCTCCTTTTTGTGTGTGATCCCTAAGAAAGTGATTCCTAATATCTATGTGTCTTTCACGAGAGTGATGTGCTGGATTTTTACTAAGAGCTATGGCAGTAGTGTTATCACATAGAATTTGAATTTTGGAAAAACTTAATCCATAGTCAGTGAGTGTGTGTTGCATCCACAACACTTGAGCACAACAACTTCCAACTGCTACATATTCAGCTTTAGCAGTGGAAATTGCTACTGAGTGTTGTTTCTTGTAGGACCAAGAAACCAGAGAATCTCCTAAGAAATGACATGTTCTAGATGGACTTTTTCTATCCATTCTACAACCACCAAAGTCATCATCTGAATAACTTTTTAAAGCAAAATAATTTCCAGAAAAGTAAAAGTGTCCTAAATCCATAGTGCATTTTAAATACCAAAATATTCTCTTTATGGATTTTAAATGAGACTCTTTGGGATTAGATTGGTATCTTGCACATAAGCATACAGAAAACATTAATTCTGGTCGACTAGCTGTTAAGTATAGAGAACTTTTTATCATACCTCTAAAAATTGTTTGATCTACTGGTTTCCCAGTTTCATCAAGATCAAGTGTATTTGAGGTACCAATTAAAGTGATAATACTTTTAGTATTGTCATATCCATACTTTTTGAGTAAATCTTTAAAATACTTATGTTGAGATATACATGTTCCTTCTGGTTTTTGAGAAATTTGAAAAGCTAAGAAGAATGTTAACTCACCCATCATACTCATTTCAATCTCAGATTTCATTAAATTTTCAAAATAATCAGTTAAATATTGTTGAGTTGATCCAAATATGATGTCATCAACATAAATTTGAACAATCAAAACATTTTTATTTTTCATTTTTATAAAAAGGGTTGGATCTGTTGTACCTTTTGCATAATTGTTTTGTAAGAGAAATATTATAAGTCTATCATACCATGCTCTAGGGGCTTGTTTAAGACCATATAGAGTTTTGGTATGTTTAAAAACATGATTAGAATGTTTTGGGTCTAGAAAACCAAGAGGTTGTTCAACACAAACTTCTTCTTGAACAAACCCAGTTAGAAAAGCACACTTAACATCCATTTGAAATAGTTTGAAGTTAAAGTATGTTGTAAAGGATAATAGAATGCGAATAGATTTAAGTCTAGCTACTGGAGCATATGTTTCTTCATAGTCTATTCCCTCTTGTTGATTATAGCCTTTAGCAACAAGTCTTTATTTATTTCTTACAATGATTCCATTTTCATCACATTTATTCTTGAAAACCCATTTTACACCAATTACATTTGTTTCTTTAGGTCTTTCAACAAAATTCCAGACTTGATTCCTTTCAAATTCATTTAGTTCATCTTGCATTTATTTAATCCAATCTTCATCACCTAAGGCCTCACTTGGAATTTTAAGTTCGAATTGAGAAAGAAATTCAAGATGTTCTATTTCATTTCTTAAGGAATTTCTGGTCTTTACAGGTTGATTTACATCACCAATGATGTTATCACTGGGATGATTCCTAAGAATCAATTGATTTGGGTTTTGTAAAACTTGTTCATCAACATATGGAAGAAAATATGTTGGGGTAAAAGTTTTAGGAACACTTTCTTGAACATTTTCTTTATCAGAAATATCTTCTAATGGAGGTTGATAAACATTTTTACAAAATGCATCCGAGGATGTTGGTTGGAGTTGGTTGAAAACAAAAGGATTAGTCTCATCAAATTTAACATGAACTGTTTCTTCAACAGTACAGTTGTTTTTATTGAAAACTCTATAAGACTTAGAAGTTTTAGAATAGCCTAGAAAGATTCCTTCATCATATTTTGGTGCGAATTTGTGTAGATTATCTTTAGTATTAAAAATGAATACTTTTCACCCAAAAACTTTGAAGTATGAAACTTTAGGTTTTTGGCTAGTCCATAATTCATAAGGTGTTTTATTAAGAAATGGTCTGTTTACAGCATGATTTATAGTATAGCAAGCTGTACAAACAACTTCTGCCCAAAAGTGCTTAGCAATTGAGTACTCACTCAACATGGTTCTAGTCATTTCCTTAAGAATACGATTTCTTCTTTCAACAACACCATTTTGCTGAGGATTTCTTGGAGCTGAGAAATTTTGAGTAATACCTTTCTTACTAAAAAAAGTTTCAAAGTCTGAATTTTGAAATTCACCACCATGATCACTATGAATAGTTATGAATGGTAGGTTTTTCTCATTTTTAACTTGGGCTCTAAAAGTTTTGAAATAGGAAAAGTCTTCAGATTTATTTGTTAGAAAATAGACCCATGTAAATCTATTAAATTCATCAACTAAAACAAATACATAGTATTTTCCTCCAATGATTCCAGTTTGTGAAGGACCAAAAAGATCCATATGCACTAGATGTAATGCATTAGAAGTTTAAACTTCATTAATTGATTTAAATCTAATTTTATATTGCTTACCAAATTGACAAGAATCACAAACTTTTGAAGAATAATATCTAAGATCTGGTAATCCCTTTACAAGTCTTTTCTTTGAGAGTTTACAAAGGTTTCTTAGGTTACAATGTCCTATTCTTCTATACCATAGACATGATTGGTCTTCCATTTCACTTAAGCAGGGAAAATTTTGGCTCTTATGTTCTTCTAAGTTAATAGTGTATACATTCCTTTACCTATGGGCAGATAGATGAACTCATCCTTGGAATTGTGAACTAAACATTTATCATTCCTAAAATTCACAAGGTATCCTTCATCACATAATTAGCTTATGATGATGAGATCGTTCCTAAGACCTTTAACAAACAAAACATTTGAGATAAGAACTTTTCCAAGAAAAACAATATTACCTATTACAAAAAATTTTCCTTCAGCATTATCTCTGAAGGTAACCTTTCCACCTTTTGTTTTGATAACCTTTTCAAGGAAATCATTGTTTCTGGTCATGTGTTGAGAACAACTACTATCCATGTACCAAATATTCTTGTTGGTAAACTTTTTATTTTCCTGAAAAAGAAACAATTAGTTTTTCGGAATCCAAAATTGTTTTGATCCAGAAGGGTTAGACAAAATAATTTTAGGAATCCACATTTTTTTTTTCAAAATGGTGTTTATGAAATCATAAAGACTGAGTTTTATTAAGAGAAAAATATATTTTCCATTGTCCACCACATTGAAACTTAGAACAAAATGGGGTATTTTGAGGAATAAAATAATTATTACTAAAAACCGGTTTGGAATGAGTATAACCAAGTCCAGAATGATTTCTCAACGGTCGAATTTGAGAATACATTTTTCAAAGTTCTCCTTTATATAAGTAATGTTTGACAAACATTTTTTCAAGGAAAATATTTATGACTTTAGTTTTAAAACTAAGTTTTTATCATCCAAAAAATTTGATTTTGAACTAGAGTTAGGCTCTAAAACATTTTTCATAGAAATTACATTTTCAAGATCCTTAGAAATTTTATCCTTATCAGACTTGACTTTCTCAAGGGTTTTTAAAATACTTTTAAAATCAGAAATTTTCATATCAAGATCATTAAAAAGATCTGATACTTCTTTAGTTAAAATTGAAATTCAAGAATTTTCTTTATCAAGATTTTTCATGAGTTTAGAATTTTCATTCTCAAGTAATTTAGAAAACCAAGATACTTCTTCAAATGAAGGTAATGTATTATCTTCTGATGACGAAGAATCATCATTTAAAGATTCATAATATTTATTATCAGTATATTTCTCATTCAAGGAAACAATTTAAATAGCTTCATTATTGTGTACCTTTTCCATGAAACAATGATCTTCAATTGGTAGTCTGGCTATAAGTCCAATATTTCTTTGTCCTAAGGACTCATATTATGAAGAATTAACAGATGAATCGCTACCACTTGCACTCCAAGTATCATTTTCCTTCAAGACTTTCTTTGTCTGTGTCTTGTAATACTTTTTATTATTCCTTTCAGAATGTTTCTCCTTTCTGTATTTTCTCTTCAGTAAAGGACAATTAGGCCTTATATGTCCCACTTTCTTACATTCATAACAAGTAACCTCTGAATCTTTCTTATCCTTCCTATATTTCTTTTTGAATCTGTATTGGAAGTCTTTATTCCCCACAATCTTGTTCATCCTTCGAGCAAGATTGGGTAACTAATTATCCGAGTGATCACTATCACTTGATTCTGATATAACAACTTTCTTTGATTTGGATCATGTTATCCTTTCAGGTGTTTTCTCTTTAGATGTAGTAGTAAAAGCTACACTTCCATTCCCAATTTTCTTCTATTTGAAATCAGCATCTCGCTTCATTCTTGTCTCGTGTTGTAGAAGATTTCCAAAGAGTTTATCAAGAGTAATCTGGGAAAATTTTCTATTTTCATCAATAGCTGTCCTTTTGTATTCCCATTTGTTTGGAATTATGTCAATAATCTTATCTACAAGAGCTTCATCATCATGAACTTTTTCTCCCATAGATTGTAAACTGTTGGCAATTTTCATAAATCTTTGTTGCACTTTACACACTGGCTCTCCATAAGGAAAAATAAATCCATGACACTCTGCGCGAAGCATTGCTCTTCTTGTTTCTATAACCTTGGATGTAGCAAAATGTGTGACTTCTAATTTCTTCCAAATACAGTTAGCTGCTTCACAAAAAGATATATGGCTGTATATATTCTTGGTCATAAAACATAGTAAAGTAATTCCTACCTTGTAATTTAGTTGATATTCTTGCTTCTCTTAATTAGTGAAAGTACTGACTTCTTTTTCCGGAATTTTGTAACCTCCAGAAAGCATAATAAAATTTTCTACACCATTATTGATAACAAATGTCTTCATTCGATCTCTCCACTACTCATAATCATTCCGATCAAAGATTGGTGGTCTAGAAGGATTTATATTGTCAATTAACCCAATATTCATTCCTGCCATCTAATAAAACAAAATCTTTTCCACTCCACACGTTAGTGTAGTAAATAGTTGAAATGATAATTTGAAAGAAATAGAGAAAGTAATACAAATCAGTGGAAACCAGCTCTAATACCGATTGTTGGATCGAATATGTATATGTATATGTATATTAGATGGAATAATACAAGAGGGGGTGAATTTTATGCTTAAAAACATTGGATCAAACACTTAAGAAGTTAGTTTAAATGATCCTAAACTAATACAAGAACAAACACCTACAATTGTATTGAATATAAAGATATGATACAGTGTAATACTATAAGAAATGTAAGACAATTGTATTCAAAAGAATACAATAATCAGAGTAATGTAAAAGTGTGAGATTCTATCATAAAGCGTATAGAATCTAACAATATAAAATGTAATAGTATAAGTGTAATTGGAAAAATTACAAATGTATATGAAATAGAAAAGTAAACAAAACAATTTCCTTTCTAATACAATTGGCAGCGGAAATGTAAAAGTATTAGAATTCTTTTAACCCAAAGAGAAGGGTTTTCCTTTTCCCTAGGATAAGAGGTCTATCTTACCACCACCTTGGTAAGCCCTCGATACGATGATCGGTACATTAGTCTGCCTATCCCCAGCAGCCCTCGATAGGATGATCGGTTCGTTTGTCTGCCTATCCTCGGCAGTCCTCGATTTTGTAGGTAATCGACACCTCTGTCTTTCAATCACTTGAAAGCCCTCGATACGATGATTGGTTTGTCTATCTGTCTATCCTTGGTAGTCCTCGATTTTTTAGGTAATCGACACCTCTGTCTTTCAATCACTTGAAATCCCTCGATACGATGATCGGTCGCACAAAGCACAAACAAAGAACTTATAGAAATAAAAAAACTTAGAACAAGCCATTCACGTTTTGTAGTTTCAAGGCTTTCACACGAAGTTGGAGAGAAGTCACAGTATCTCTCTCTATAACTTGATAGCACAAAATGATCAGTCTCATACACACACTTTTCTTGACTTCAAATGACCTCCTATTTATAGGCCTTAGGTTCCAACGGTCATATTTCCTCCAATGGTCATATTTCTATGAAAAACTCGGAGGGACTCAGACACCTAGCATTATAACGGTCATATTGAAACAAAAAACACGACATTGTTTTAATTAGTTTATAACTAATTCCATGACATCATTTTGGTTAAAAAAAAGATATATGAAGATGATAAACATGAGTACGATTAATATGAAACATGTATTTTTGATAAAGGACCAAAACAAGCAAGTAATTAAAGTAAAGTATGAGTACTATAAGTATTAATGTAATGTATTGATACGATGAAAACTAAGTATGATTCATAAAATTCAGTACGATTAACAAAGAACAATTTCCAGAGTTAGTACGATAATTATAATCAGTACGATAAACCTGGTCAGTACGATCAGCATGATCAGTACGATAAGCATGGTTAGTACGGTCAGCATGATCAGTACGATCAGCATGATTAGTATGATCAATATGGTCAATACGATCAACATGATCAGTACGATCAATATGGTCAGTACGATTAGCATGGTCAGTACGATCCATATGGTCAGTACAATCATCATTATCGGTATGATCAATACGGTCAGTATGATCAGTATGGTCAGGGACATTTGTGATTTCCAAAACAAGATTTAAAAGTCAAAAGAAAACTTTTGACTCAATAGTAACATTATCTACCATTGGTCACACTCCTATATTAGTTCAACCCTCCACTGATCAACTGGATTGGCCTGCTAAGCCTTGACTTCTCGAGCCAAACATGGGCGACGACCAGGTTCCATAGCTGAAAAAGGTCAACAAGGAATTCCTAAGCCTGAGTAGTATAGAGTTTTACTTATGGTTCATTTTAACTCATTACTTATTTCATATTCCCCAAAACTCCCAATTTAATTAGTAACTCAGTTCATTATAATTCATGTAACTTTCCTAGGGTCTTTACCATACAAACAGTGTATCCTCACTTGGTCGCTTGGAAGGCTCATATTTCTTGCATCGGATCATGGGGGGCCTAAAATCCCATGTCCTAGTTAGTCTTCCCGGGCCTCTGTCATGTACCAAGATCACCTTACACTATTTTCCAACCAACCAATGCAATCCTCATTATCCCCAACACCAAAATCCATCAAATCTCTCAGGCATCACCTCTGATACCATTCTTTCTTGACCCCCTCCCTCCAAACATGCCCCTCCTAGAGTATAAATGAAGAAAGGGAGGTAATGACCCCTGAGTCTTGCCTTTAGTAGGACCTGGGGTGCCGAATAAAACCAAGGGTACAAATATCTCACAATATTAGAGGCATTACCCTTTATAAGAAATAATATAAGGAGATAAGATGTATCAACCTCAAAATAACTCCAAGACATGTATATATAAAAGAAAACCAAAACCATCACACATGTATGTTTAAAACAAAACTACTTCAAATAAAAAAGAAAAGATCTATATTAAATACCCAAAAGTAAAGATAAAAAGTGACATGGAAACTATGTCAAAGTCTGAGATATTAACGCCCAACATGGTCCATGTAGTCCTCCTAGAAACATGAAATCATTTTTATAACATATAGCGAGCATAAATGTATAATCAGTAGGAAAACTAAAGTCTATCATTCACATGTGGGAAAATTATACAAACGGTCCTGTGGGAGAAACAAAACAACCAACAACACCTAAAAATTTATTCTAACTATCCCCACCTCCCCATGGCTCACTCACCAAGTAACACAAGTCAAGTAAAGTAATATAGTAATTACACTGATGATAGGGTTCCCCGCACCACTTTCCCACTGATTAGTCACTCTCACACCCTAACAACAATCGTCATGGTGTTTCCATCTATTCTTAAAGACCCATGTCACCACCCACCAGCATACACCTAGGCCTCACAACCATGTTTCTCCCTCAGACACCTGGGTCACATACCACATCCCATCCCTCCCGCACACACCTAGTCCTCACAGCTACTTTTCACCCACAGACACCTGAGTCACATACCACATCACATCCCATATCATCCTGAAGACAGCTGGTAATCACAACACATATCATCCCAAAGACACCTGAGAAACACAACTCACCCACACACACTTGGGCCTCCTGAGCCACAACCTATCCGAAGAATCTTAGGCTATCACCGCCTGGAAGAGGGAGTATAGAAGAGCGGGTGGAAAGCCATCCATCCTCCCACTAGTATGTTTGGGAAAGAAATCATCCCCCCTGATAATGGTGGTGTTAGGATAATAGTGCTCAAATAGTGTGGGGTGCATATACAAAACCCTAGGAAATAAAGGTATACATATATTTTATCAAACACTCAAGCCCAGCCTATGGGTTCTCAAACAAACAATCAACCACCTCAAAACATTACAAACTTTTTCTTACCTCTAAATTCATATATTAGTGATGATCACTCTCAAATTTGTTAAATGGAAGCCTCTTTACTAAAATCAACAAACAAAGACCATACCCCTAGCCAATTCAATTAACCAGTTCTCGTTCTTTATTAAACTATTAATTTATTCATTCCATCACTACTCGGGAAACTACAAAACACAACCCACAACAAGAAACACAACCTAGGTCATCCCAGAGGATAAAATCTATATAAACTAAAGTATTATCCCATTACTATTTATTAACACTCATTAATGCAATAAAAAATTACTGAGCCTGAGACATAGGGTGAAGCTACTCATATCAACCACTAACATCATCATTCTTCAAATTCATCCCGCTCAATCCATCCTCTCAATAGAGAAAACCTCCAGGTCATATCCACACCTAGAAACACAACTCAAAACAACCATCAAAGTCACCCTACCATGGTAACATCAAATCATTAGGTTTTTGGTGTTCGATCGGTCCCAAAAACTTGCTTCGATCATCCACATGAAAAACGGTCAAAAAATAATTTGTTCCAAACTGTGACGATTCATCTTCAGACATCATTGTCACAACTCTTCTGTGTCATCATGATGTTGGATCTATGATTTCAAATCATTGCTTCGTGAGATATATGTGCAACGATTCGTTATTTATAACCCCACGAAGAACGCAATTAACATTCAGGATTAAAGGGGAGAAGAAATTTGTATAACAAATAATGGAATGAACCTTATTCGTTGTTCATTATGGAAGTGATCCACTCTTGTAATAAGGATAAATAAGAATGAAATAAAGATAATCAAATCCCCTAATAAAAACCCACAATTAAATCCCTCTTTCAAGAATGGGTGATCCGTAGGTTAACTTGTTCATTCTTTGATCCACATTCATTGTTAAAATCGAAAGACGGGGAAAAGAACAATACAAATAACAAATCATACCTCGATCGTTGATAGAGATTGGGTTCACTTCCATCGTCGATGTGATCATCTAATATTGCTTTTCAATGATCCCTGGGTTGATCGTTCATCACCGTTCATTGAGAATTATCCAATGGTGGTTCCTCTCCAAAGATCCAAAGGATTCTAGGTAGTTTTCTGGGGTTATGAACCTAACCATGGGTTCCTTGTTATTTAAAACCTCAAAATGTGTCATTGTGTCATTAAAACATTCAAAATAAAATAAATTAGTAATTTATTTTGTTTCCTTTAAAATGTCTAAAAATTTAATATTTTAGCCTACCCGTGCTGGTCAAAGTTAGACCTCACCTAAGACAAAGTCACTAATCTGAATGCAATAGTGTCCACAGATTTCTGATTTGGGAACTTTTTTCAAAGTTATTCAACTATTTCATGAAAACCGCTTTCATGCACTATTTTAAAGTTTAATTTATTTTAAACATTTATTTTGGGCACCCTGGTCCTTGGAATCAAGCATCATCGTATGGAGTGATCTTGAATTAATTCCATATAATATTTTAAAAAAGTATACAGAAAATTTGGGACATTACATTCTCCCCACCTTATGTCTTTACATCTTGAAAATACAAATCAAGGCTACTCCAACATATGTGGGTACTGGTCATGAATATAAGCCACCTACTCCCACATTCTCTCATGAAGATTCTTATGCTTCCACTAGACACCCACCATGTAAATTAGTCACCAGTGAAGGATCTTCTCATGTCGATCCTCGATCTCTACTGGGTACTCAGAAAAAGTCCCTCCATCCTCGATTTCCAACTCATTCCCATCGATGACATGCAATGGATCATAATGTACCTCCTCAGCTATGACACATGGAATACATCACGTAGCCGATGCAACTTCGATGGTAGATCTAGGAGGTATGCCCCCTCTCCAACTCTTCATAGTATCTGGAAAGGGTTAATGAACTTGGTGACAACTTTCCACACTGACCAAATATCTTTAATCATCATTTAGGTGATTACCACAAAGGAATACATGGTCTCCCTCCTCAAAATCCGTAGGCCTCGACTGTATATCTTCATAAGACTATTTCCAGCTCTATACAGTCTTCATCTACTCTTGGATGATCTGCACCTTCTCGGTAGTATCTCACACCAACTCTGTACCCATGACTGCTAACTCTCTGGGGTCAGTCCAGTAGAGTGGGGACCAGAAGGGTCACTCGTATAAAGACTTTAATGGTTCCATACTGATGGTATAGTAGTAGTTGTTGTCATATGAAAACTCCACCAGTGGTAGGTGGTCCTCCCAACTGCGGCCAAAGTCCAAGATATAGGCCCACAACATATCCTCAAGGGCCTGAATGATTCTCTATGTCTAGCCATCATTCTGTGGATGGAATGCTAATCTCATGTGTAAATGGGTCCCAAACAACTCCTATAATCCCTTCCACAACCAGTATGTGAAATGAGCATCTTAATCGGAAACGATAGTTGATGGGAGTCTATGAAGTCGAACTACCTCTTACATGTAGAGGCATCCAAAGATCTCTACTGAACTCTACTTGCTGATGGCTATGAAGTGGGTCGACTTGGTGAGTTCGTCAGGGATCACCCAAATTGAATTGTGTCCCCTAGATGTTCATTGTAAACCTGTCATGAATTCCATTGATATTCCATCCCACTTCCACTCCAGCACTTCCATGGGTGAGCTAATCTTTCTGAAACCTGGTGTTCAGCCTTCACTTGCTGGCACATAAGGTATCGAGAAATGAACTTTGCTACTTTCTTATTCATTCCAATCCACCATAACTAACATCAGAGGTCCTGGTACATTTTAACCACTCTAATATGTACCACAAAAGGGGGTGTATGAAACTCCTAATGGTCTTGGGCGCAGAGAAAGCTCATGGGTGGATGTGAACACTTGGCTTTTTGTCATTATCAATTATCAATCTAAGATCAATACGATGGTAAACACCAGACTCCACGGATCAAATCATAGAAATAGAAAAAGAAGAAGAATAGTCCCAGAACCAAAAATTAGGATCATCACAGGTTGATTATAATTAATTTAATTAATTGAAAATAAGTACCTTTTATGGCGTTCTTTTTCATTGATATTTATGATCACTTTCCGATGTGATTTGTTCTTGCATAAAAAAATACAAGTGTAGACTTCCTCTAGCGGTGATCCACATGTGCATCGCGTATCTCTGGACATTGCCAAAGGAATATCTAGGTGCTAGCATGGAGAACCCTTTTCTTGAGTTATCCACCTTAGATATCCTTGATCCGATGGAGGAGGATCTCTCTCGGTCTTGAGAGCATTCTTGGAGGGAGGAGTTCTTTCGGCCTTGAGAGAATTCTCCATGATTGTTGTGCATAGCAATTATTAGGAAATGTGTTGGGGTTGTGAGGATATTTATAATCAGGTTTGAGGTTATAGAGTTATCATAATAAACAAACATGTTACGCGTTTTATTTATTTCATTAACTCTTATTGCAAATCCCTATGTCGAATGATTAATTCCTTGACAGGCGCCCATGCTTATTATAATAAATATCATTCAATAAAATGATATTATTTCCTCCAAATCCCAACTGGAAAAACTACACGGCATGTAATAATTAATACACAACATGTACTCATTTTTTATGAAAGCTACACGGTGTGTACATTCAATGTACACGGCGTTTATATCTTGTTTTCATTTTTCATTTCCTTTCCAAAATGAAAACTGCACGGTGTGTGAATTCAATGTACACGGCGTGTATATCTTGTTTTTTTCATTTTATTATTCCTCCAACATTAAAATGATTTAGGATTCCTTGAATAATTATTAAACCACATATGAGAATAATCTTTATTCTACTTGAGATACTTGGATACACTTAGTGTGTGACCCTCTAGGCATCTTTCTCATTGGCATTAGGCGGGCTTGCCTAAAGTCCAAGATTACTGTCTAGCAATGGGTCAAGGCACCCAAGAGAAATAATTTTACGCGGCATTGAGGTTTCACCTCATGTGAATGCTTACGGGGTAATTTAATCCCTTTGTATCAATATCTCATCAAGCAGGTTTCACGGAAGTGTCATAAACCTATATGCTTGATCTGTCATTCTTTGACTTCTAGAAATAAACTCTTCATGACACCATGGCCATGGAATTTGGGCAATAGTTCTATTTCAATAAAAGGGCTTGAGATATCGACTTCTATAAATATGGAAGGGACAAATCCTCCCTCAACTTATCCATTAACAACATGTCATTCCTGATGCACCCAACGTACCCTACTTCCCGCCAACTATCTTCATGGCGGTTTTTGTTAGTAAATATAAGTGTGCGAGTCATGACATGAGTTATTGATAATCTTCCAATCTATGGACCATTACAAACGCTCGTAGATAGAAATGTTGGATGAATCCAAGGCATGTAGAATTACTACGGGCGGGTCTGTTCACATAATCTCCCATCTTAGAGATTTACCAAGTACAAACTCTGTGAGAGAGAGTCTCATCTTCTTACGAGTACTCGCACATAACAGTCTGTATACTATGTGTCCTATCATAGTATATAATCCAACTGTAAAACTTTATTTAAGAATATTTTTATAGAATTTCAAGGTTCTCATCATATTGTAGATCTTCCATGACCTCATTAATGCAACAAATATTCCAGGACATTATTATAATATAGTCATGCAGAACAATAAAAAATATATAATAAGTGTACATTCATGTAATAAAAGTATAAAAAGTTGGTTCTCATGACCCTAACCCTAACAACTCCCTCATAACCTCCTCCCATAATGCCACTGGTACAACTATGCATCCTCTAAAAAGGATGGTGTGCTCTCAACCTTGAGAATATCCACAAGGAGCATGTCTTGTGGACAACTGAGCACATAAATCCTTGAAGTTGATATCTCCAAGTTGTTTTTCCTGACTCATTGAAAGATTGGAAGGGTAAAAACTATTTACTAAAGTTAGCTCCATCATCTACCTCTACAACGGATAACTATAGTGAGGCCAACTGCTCTGATGTCTCACTTAGCATCTTTGAACCCAATCTCTTATGAAGAGTGTCTACCCCCAAATTCCATTTACTAGGAGTATAAAATATATCAAATTCATAATAATGGAGGAACACTATCCATCGCCTCTACCTTAGATTCAAATATTTATGCGAGAATATGTACTTGAGGCTCTTGTGGTAATAGTAGATGGTAAACCACTCACCCATCAGGTAGTGTCACCACATATTAAATAAAAAGATTACCAATTCCAACTTGAGATCATGGGTCATGTCATTCTTCTTATGTATAATCTATTGGCATGAACCATAAGAAATCACTACTTGTCACTACATCAGAACATAGCCAAACTCGGTCCCTGATTCATCGTAGAAAACTACGTACTCGATACCCTCCTCTAGAAATCTCAAGATTGGGGAGCTCATCAAACTCAGCTAAAACTGATAAAAATCATGATGGAACTTCTCCATCCATATGAAAGGATACCCCTTTTAGGTCAAATATTTCATCAGGGCTGATATCTAGGTGAAGTTAGGAATGAATCTTCGGTAAAATCCTACTAGCCCAAGGAAGATCCATACCTCTAACACACTCCTATGTGTCTCTCATGGTAACACCGCCTAGACCTTGGCTGGGTCCATCGCTACCCATCCTACAGATATAAAAAGTACCAGAAAGTGGACCTCTTGAATCTAGAACTGGCACTTATAGAACTTCAAATAAAGCTGGTGCTCTTGGAGTACATCTAGGACCATCCGCAGGTGTCTCGTGTGCTCCTCCTCTAAACCCAAGTACATAAGGATGTTGTCGAAGAAAACCACTAAAAATGGTCTATATATGGCTAGAATATCCAGTTAATGAGTCCCATGAACACTATGGGGGATTTCATCACAAAAAAAAGGAATTTACAAGTACTCATAGTGACCATAGCGGCATCTGAAAGTCGTCTTCGGCACATCCCCATATCTTACTCAAAGATGATGATAACCTGATCTAATGTCAACCATCAAGAACCACTGTGCCTCTCTAAACCGATTGAAGAGGTCATCAATCCTCAGTAGTGGATACTTTTTTATTACCGTCACATGGTTCAGGCACCGGTAATCCATGCACAACCTCAAACTTCTATCTTCTTTCTTGGAAAACAAAATTGGGGCCACCTAGTCTGAAACAATTGATCTTACGAAACCCTTCATCTACAAATCTTCAAATTGCACCCTCTTCTCATGAAGCTCCATGGGATAAATCTGATATTCCAATGTGGATATTTTTTCCATCCTGGGATGAAAGTAGATGCATAGGTAAATCTCCTAGCAGGGTTGTAGTCCTAAAATATCTTCGGAAAAGACATCCATGTACTCTACCACTGCTTCTGGGAACTGAAAGATCATTACATATGTTGCTCTAAGGGTAAGGCTAGCCAACATATGATTTATCGACTGAACCCTTATCTATATAATCCCCTCATGTGCTAACTTGGTCTCCTTTTCTACAAAAAAGTAAAACTGCATTCCATCGCTGCAGACACACCACACTCTATGCCTAAATCATTCAATATGGGCATGGACCGAAGAGAACCAATCCATACTCAGAATGAAGTCATAAGGCCTTGACGCTACCACCAAGAGGTTCAAACCAAAAATATTTCCCCCAAGGGTAAGATCACACTATCGAAAAAGATTTGTGATCATCGAGTTTCCTTCTGTTAGTGTCTACAAACGTATGGTTCGAGTCAACAGCTCTATCGGAATCTCAAGGTTTCGTATAAAACATGTGGTGAGGAAAGAATGACTAGAACCTCTGTCTGTAAGTATAAAAACTAAGGTAGAAAATATAAATATGTTACCTTTTATCATCCCTAGAGTGCCTAGGTTATATCCCTCGACCACATTTAGCTACCCATGCCCCTATCCCCCAACTCCCGGAGCCTGGTGCGGACATCCTTGGGGTAGTGGTAGAAGTATGTCAAAACATATTCCACCTATCGTAGCTCTCCCTACTCCACTGCCACATCCACCACCTAGAGGATATTCCTGCTCCACTCTCTGTCTCTTCCTCGGTGGTCCATCCATTGTGTCCCTATCGGTAGATCAATGGGTTGGACAGTCTCTAGAGAGACGTCTTATGTCATCGCATGAGTTTCATCACCTCTCCCTAGGCTGACGTGATCCATCCTGACAGCCCTGGACTGCAAATTCAATATCCTGAGTCCTCCTGTGATTTCTCCCACGTCCCGATCCTTGTTCTTGATATCATATCCCTACTATTGAGGTCTCTGCACTTGTATTCCTGCTGCTAACTCCCACTGGTTGTCTCTGCTCATCCAAGAAGCTTTCCACCACCAAATATCACTCGAGCACTCCTGGATAATTCAGAATGCCTATAGGCACGATGTTATCTAGTATGTCCCATCATAAACCATTCTTGAAGGTCCTCACATTAAATTACTGATCCCTGACCATATCCATAAAGTGCTTAAAGAGGATGGTAAACCTCAATGAATAGTCAGCCACCATCAAATTGCCTTGTTGAAGCTAAAGAAGCTACTGGATACGCACTTCACACAAGGTAACCAAAGTGAAATTCTCCCTAAAGAGTCGCTCAAACACCTTCCACGAAAGTGTCATCTTTCCGTGAGTCTGTGTGGTAAAAATCCACCATCACCCAGCCCAACCCTGAAGAAGGATCACTCCAAGGATCACCATATGGTCTGTTGGTGTCCTCACTAGATTAAAGACTCTGGTCACCACCTCAATCCAGTCCTCATCCACCAAAGGTTTGGGCTCTCCTCAGAACCTAAGGGGTATCTCTCTTTGAAATTCATGGAGCGTGCTTAACCTGCGCTCCTCGTCAGTTGATACTTCAGGTACCATGTGTTGCTCCACTGGTGTTGGAAAAGATGGTGCACCACTTGGAGGTATCGCCTGGGAAACTGGCCCATGAATTGAATCCTCATCACTGAGGGGGTCATCCACATGATTGATCCACTAAATAATATCTAGTATGCATCATGGAGGCATCCTGCAAAGAAACAAGATATACTACAGTCAATGAGTATATCTAAATAGCTGACTCAAAAAGGAAATGGAAACCACAAACCATTCTTATATGATACATGCACCATTATTCTTTCCCTGCAACTAGTGATCTCATGTTCCGATTTGAAAATAAAGTTATCATGTCCCTGGTGTATGGATACATTGGCATCTCTCACCAACACTAGAGTCCCTGGCCTGAAAGTTGAACTCGAAACACTTAACATTGTTTCCCAAAACAAAAACTCAAATACTCTCGGTCCTAAGGTAGAACTGACCACCTTTGATACCACTCAATAATGACCCATCCCAGTGGGGCCCACACTGTGACTCCCCAAGCTCACCTCTAATAGGCTAGGGGCTAGTGACTAGCATCAAGTATTAATATCACTAACATGGGAGGCATTTCTTAAGTACCTGTACACATGCACACATCTCCAATCCCACAAATTCAGAAATGTAAAAACCATTAAGGAACAAAATTAGTGCATACAAATAAACTCAACGAATATAGTACAACAGAAAGTAAAGTGTGGAAAAGTAAATGGGCCAGAATACAGACCGACCAAAAGAAAGAGTCTGCAAACTGCAAAGTCCAACCTGTAAACATGATAGGTACTGGGACTACTAATGAAAGTCGTAGTAACACCTCGGCCTATCTGGAACTCAAAAATATCTATCTGGTCTGGTTGCACCCTGGACTCTGTCAAAATGGTTTCTCATCTTTACAAGACATGACACAAGCAGGCCAAGCCCATACATGGGTGAGTATAAAAATACTCAATAGGAGACCCTAAAAACCATAAATCAATACAAAAAGTAAAGGTACAGTAATCTCTACACATTATATTTATACAAAACATATAAAAAGATAAACATATCCAAATATACTCGAACCCTTACCCACAGTCTAGATGTAAGTCACAATAACTCGCATACCCACATTAGGGATTCAGTCTGAACATTTCACGAAGTACTCATCTAGGAGAACTCACTCCACAAGTTTGATAGCTCTTATGAAATCCATCCTAGAATTATTGTTCATTAGGAAGTGTCAAAAGAGAGATAGATGCACTAATAGATATGAAGAGAGAACAAATACAGTCATTCTGGCATAACACACTCTTGAGTGGGGAATGATCATGATACACAGATGAGGATCAATTTTAGGGCCTTCGCGTATACCATGACCCATCCAAATTCACCAACTAGATAGAGTATTAACATCCGGTTGGATAGTTTATGCTAATACCTGACTCTAATTAGGGTCAAGAATGTGTATAATATCCCACTTTCGGTCTCTCAGAGGGGATTCCTGACTCTATCCCGAAAGTCTTTCATAAGGGGGTCTTACTCCGATGGATATGAAAAGATATCACTGACCTTAGGGGAAATAGAAAATGGAAACTAACCCAAACAAAACTTGTCCAAGATACGGTGGACAAGGAGATCAATCCATGTAGCAAAAATTACATGACGTGTAGAAGGGTTACACAGCGTTTACTCTGACCCTAGGTACTACCTGTGTACAAAAGCTCACGTCCCAAGGAGCATGTCATGTTAAAATATATATAAACAATGTGTATAAGAGAAACACAATGTGTCCTACTATCCAGGGGCCGCTCCATGTATGCTGGGCATGTGCCCGTACACGGCTTCAACCCGTGTCTTCTGAACTATGTACTGGTACACAGGGTAATTCCTACAATCGGCCTGGTTTGGTCATGTGGTGGAGTACATGTCGTGTACTCCACCCTTTGTCTATGTATCATCTTAGATACACATCATGTCTCATGTGAGGACCCACACACCGTGTCATCACATTCTCTAATTTAAAACCCAATCCGCCGCAAAGCCGGTCCCACAAACCATATTCTTCGAAGAACACGTCGTGCTCTACGCAATTTTCCAGAGTCACATTTCTTCATCCAATGCTTCATGTGATCTTTATTCCTTTTATCTGATTGTTCCATCACCTCGAAACTGAAGATCTAATTTATCCCTGACATGGAAACATCTAATCCGTAGGTTTCAAGTGTTTGATCAGCCTCAAAAAATCATTCCAATCATCCACAAGAAGAACGGTCGAATAACTATTTATTCTGAATCGTGTCGAATCATCTTCCTCCATCATCATCACACCTCTTCTAGGTCTTCATGATGTTGAATATATGATTTGGGATTATTGCATTGCAAGACAAATGCACAACGATCTGTTTTTTATAACCCTAAGAAAAATTTGAAGAACGTGTGGGGTTAAAGGGGAGAAGAAATTCATATAACAAAAAAAGGAAATAACCTCCACTATTTTTCATTACTACATTGATCTTCTCCCATTAGAAGGATCAAGTTGAATGAAATAACATTATCAAATCCCCAAAATCAAAACCCACAATTGAATCACTCCCGTAAGAACAAGATCTTTATAGGTCAACTTATTCATGGGTTGATTTGTGTTCACCATTAAAATCCAAAAATAGGGAAAATACAATCAAAATAACAACCCCTAAATCAATCATTAACGAATAGTGGTTCCATTACCATCATCGATGAGATCCTTTAACCTTATTGCGCAATGACCCTTGGGTTAATCCTTCATCACTATTCATCAAGAATTCTCAAAGGGTGGCACCTATCCAAATCTCCAAAGGATTCCAGGGAGTTTTCTTAGGTTCTAAACTTAACCCTGGGCTCTTAGTTATTTAAAACAACAAAATGTGTCATTAAATAAATTATTAATATATTTTATTTTCTTTAAAATGTCAAAAAACTAACTTTTACAGTCGACCCACACTGTCAAAGTTAGACCTCATCTAAGGTAGAATTTCTACTCTGAACACAACAATTAACTTGAATTTCTGATCTGAGCACAATTTTATTAGTTATTCCACTATTTCAGGAAAACCTCTCGCACATGCTATTTTAAAGTATAATTTATTTAAAACATTTATTTTGGGCCCCCCAGGCCTCAGAATGTCACACCATTACAAAGAATGGTCTAAAATTAATTCCATATAATATTTAAAAATAATATATAGAAAATATTGTACATTACATATTTTCATAAACTCACAATCATGACTCACTATTCTGAATTATCGGTGGATGACTCACCATTGGGAGTAACTGTCGCGACTCACCGTTTTGAGAAACCAATGGATGACTCGCCATTGGGTGTCACTATCACAACTCACTATTGTGACCTACCATTTTCACATACAAATTCAATCCATCATTGTGACTGGCCAGTCCGACCCACTATTAGATCAGTTATGGTTGGAAAAACTGGATTTTTTACAAACTCTTGAAATGAGTCACTATTTCCTCCAAAAACACCTCAAACACCATATTTTCAAAAGTTAATACACCGGGGAGGTTTTATCTATTATAATATATATATATAATTTAAATCCATCATTGTATCTATCCATGATAGGTGGTGATGGAAAAAAATTACTTTGGTTCGTGAGGTGGTAGTCCTCCATACTCGTGGACAACAGTTTCGTTTCCCATTTGATTGAAGAGGAGATGGATATAGATTATTCCGTTAATATAATGAAATATAAATATATGGGAGATAATTATTTTATAATAAAATCATATATTAGGAATATTTTAATTATTTTGAATAATAATTAAATAAAAACTCTCAGTTAAGAATGATAGCTTCTCCTCAGACAACCTCCTTAATTTAGCACCAAATGACCTCTTAGGAAATTTTCCAATTAAAAAAATGCCTCTAAGATATAGGTATGAAAGTGAGGAAGAGATGAAGTTAATTATTGGAAAATTAAAAAAAATGGTAGTGTAAATGGGAGAGTATATAGGGAGTCCTTTTATAAGAGAGGGATAGAACACACTTGGAATATTTAAAATAAAAAAGTTATACCTATGTTTTAGGTGTTCTAAAAGGATCCAAAATGGATCATTCTAGAACCTTAGATGATATAACTTCTAAAAATATCTATAAAATATAAATTGGACAATTTTTTTTTAACCCTTATCATTTTAGTTTAACCCCCTGGTAAATTTTTTTTAACCTTAGCCATAGTAATTAAAATTTACTGTTTTTACTATTTATCAGGACCAAAAATTAATTTTAACTTATTGTATAAAATTTATTATGATGATTAGAAATATGGAATAAATTTTTCCAAATTCAATTCACATAAGTGTTAGTATTTAATTTAAAATTGAACCCCCTAATCTAACGAAATTGTGGTTTTCCAAAGAGAAATTTCTTCTAAGTACAAAAATTATGAATAAAAAAAATTAATGTATTATAAGGACCTAAATTTGAATACTTATAATATAACTAAACTATTTTTACTTTTATATCCATATTTAAACAAAATAATTGTTAAATTATTCCAAAGAAAACATAGTTTTAAATAAAAAATAACGTTTTTTCATTATTAATTAAAAAATTAAAATTTTCAAAAAAAATAACAAAAATCCCCCCTTATAAAATTTTAAAATGTTTATTTGAAAAATGAATTTAATTTGTTTAAATAAATTTTCTAAAATTTTCAAAATCTAATTTTATTATTTATTCACAAAAGGAAATAATTTCATTTTTTGAGAAAAATATATTTTTGAAGAATATGAAGACTTTGCTAAAAATTAAGAACTTACTTATAAAAAAATTTTATCCAAAACCATTATATTTAATTTTTTTAAAAAAATTATTACTATTGAATTATATTTCTGATGACTACATTATAATGATCATATTTATATTAAAATATTAATATTATATCATTGTTTGTTAAAAATCAGTGTTATGTGTAATGCCACCTATCACAGAAATTAAATTTATTTCAAAAAATATATTTCCTAAACTTTCACATTGTAAAATTATACCCCCTTTAAAATTAATTTCACCCTCTAATTTTTTTCACTTAGATAAAAAAAATGAGGAAAGTTTTGCATCATCATATCCTCAGGTTCTCATGTAGCTTCCTCAAGTTGTTTGTTTCACCATAAAACCTTAACTCAGTGAATGGTCTTATTTCATAGATATTTATCTCTATAATATAGAATCTTCATAGGTTTTTCTTCATATGAATTATCTATAAATATCCCGACCCTGGTATCTCATATTTGGTGAATTACTTTATTACATTGTCATAATAAACAATTAAGTTGCATCTTGAAGGACTGAATAGTTTAGTAGCTTAGGAAAACAAGATAAAAAAATAAGTTTTACATTACAATTTGAAAAGAAATAAAACATAGAAACTCCTTTGAAAAAAACCATATTCTTCTAGAGTATCCTTGAATTTCAATCATAATATACATCTAAGAAGACTTGGGGAAAATAAAATATACGAAAGGGGTAAGCTAAGATGATCATTAAGGGTAAGAAATATAGCATAAACTATCACAAATAAATATAAAAAATATAGAAAGTTGAATAACTACAAATCCATTCCACTAAAACATAATCTTGAGAAAAAATTTGTAGGAATAAAAATTGATAAATTAATTCCATATAAATAATTATATTAGAATGAAACTTAACCATATATATTCTAATAGTCTAATAATCACATGGAATATATTATTAATATCATAATCAGGGAATGTATAATGTGAGACATCATAAACACACTACCAAGGATTCAGTAAAGACACCATAATTAATTGGGTAAAAACCCAGTCCAGTTTTTCTCATGAGACCTACTGATGCCAGCTAAAGTAAAAATATATAAAAAGAGTTTTTAAGAAACTTTATAAATGGGTCACTTCAGTGTGGTTTGAGGGAAAATATTAAAGGGTGTTTAAAGAGGAAAAATGAATAATTTTTTGAATAAAACAAAAAATGAACTAATATAGTTTTTTAGGATTAAATTAGTTAATTTAGTAAAATAATGGTTGATTAAAATATATTATGTAGTATACTTTAAAATGTGTAAGAAATTGTGAAGTTTCCTTTAATCGGGCTAGCTTATCATGAGGAATTGAGAAGAGACCCTTAAAAACATGTATTTCCCTATAAAAGAAAGAAGAATTGATCTCGGTATATATGTTTGGAACATAAAAAAATGTAGTAGGAGTACATATTAAGATTTAATAATTACATTTGGGTATATATAGAAAGTTCAACCCAAAGGAAAAAATGGAGGTTCAGGGAGAATCCCTTACCGCTTTGCAAACAGTCGAACCATATGCCCCATAAAATTAATGATCATTAAATAAGACATTAAATATGATGAAGATAAATATATTAGGGATATTATACATCAATGGGAATTATACGTACACTACACATAATAAATAGTGTTGAATAAGGCATATCTCACAGAAATAAAAGTGATTTTGGAAAACACTTACATTAATTCCTGTTTAATTTGGTCACATTTATGCCTCCAAAATAATAAAATTATTTTAATTAAAACAATGATCCAAAAGTTAATTATATTAATTTATACAAATATTTATCAATTATAATCATTGGATTAAATTTCTTATTTTTTTGAAGAAATTGAAGCTTTTTTATATCATGTTTTTCTTAAAAAATCTATTTTCCCTCGATTTTGCTATTTTGTTATATGTAAATATTACATTAGAATAATTAATTAAAAAATAAAATAATAAATTTAATTACATATTTATATATTATATATAATTCATATTATCCATCCATGAAGTTGTTTATACAAACTTTCTTGAAAATGTCTCTGTAGGTGGTTAACCGACCATTAACGGGACGTTGTCGAAACAGAGGGGAAAGGGAGTAAGAAATTTATATATATTTTATATATGATACATGTATTAGGTTAAAATAATTAATATAATGTTACCATACTACATAAATAATTTTAGATCATATGGATTTGAAAGTAATTACAAAAGAGAAGAAGGAGAAGAATAAAAAAGGAAGAGTTAATAGAGGCTTACTCTTTCTCTGTCCTGCTTCTCTTGTATGACACTATAACTCCTTTGTGTTTAGAGTTCTATCACTACAAAACTTGTTTATAGATTCGAAAAGGGTTAACAGATAATATTTTGTTAGATAATTTGATTTTTAATGAGTGGAATTAGTGGTTTGATAAGGTAATGGAGAGGGGTTATTTATACTTGAAGAGAAGGGTATTTTTAGAATAAAACATTAAATAAAATATTATATCAAAGGTGATACTTGTAATAGTAAGTTTTTTGAAAATATAAATCATATATTAATTTAATATAATGGTTAAAATACCTTTAGACACCGTTATAACTCAAATTCATTAGTTTATTAAAAATTAAAGTGGAAAAAAGAAAAAAAAATTATTTTAAAAAATCACTTTTCACTTTAGGTTTTGGAAAATACTTTTTATGTTTTTAAATTTAGTTTGTTATATTTTTAATGGATAATTTATCAAATTAAATTTCTAATATCCTAAATTTAAGTTATAAAAATCATTATGTCACTAACACATCATGAATGATGTTATTTAAGTTATATCGACTATGTGAAAACTCTATTTCTACTATTCAACAAAAAAATTGAAGTATTTTAGAAAATTACTAAAAAATCATAGTTGGAAAATTTATACATTATGATTTCAAAAATAGACACCATTTTATGAAAATAATTATCTAAATATGATAAATCTAATTTTTTTAATTAAAATCAACATTTATTTGAAAATATAGATTTTAAAATTATAACTCATTTTATGAAACTTTGAAAAATTAAATAAGTTATAATAAAATTATATTATAATCATAAGACAAAAAAATAATTTTTGAATGTATTTTTTGAAAATAAATTTTCTTTTAAATCATTATATTAATTATAAAATTTAAATAAAAATTTAAGTTTCACAAAAATAAAAATACTTAATTTATCATTTTCAAAACATTTATTTACTTATTCAATGATATAAATATATTATATTTTCAATCATAAAATACCTATATTTTTATATACTTTCATATGTGATGTTACTATTCTATTAGTTAGATTATTGTTTATAATTGTCATATTACTATTACAATGGTCATGTTAATATTTTATAGTATATCACGATTCCTTTAAGCTAAGTTCCTAAGCTAATGAAGATATTAAATTTAAAAGAGACATACCATAAGATATTAGGGTGTTACTCTATCTTCATCAAATAATATGACCTATGAGTTCAGTACATGTTAAGGATCTGGCATGTTCTTCCTCACAAGAGTTACATGGAACACATCATGGACTTGATAAAGGTTTAGTGAAATCACCAAGAGATAAACCATTTCCCCTACTTGAACAAAAATATTGAAGGGGAAAATATTCTATGGGATCAAATTTTATTTCTTCTCAAATATAATGACGTTATTCTGTGGAAAAATTCATAAAAGAATATTCTCACGAACATCAAACTCTAGATCACACTAAAAATTTTCAATCTAACATTTATATCGACTCTTAGTTTCCTTGATGTGCTTTTCAATAGATCTAACATTCTCTTCCATTTTCTCATATAGATCAGGTCCCAATAGCTTTAATTCTCAAGCTACATCCTAATACGTTAGATTCTTACACTTCCTTTTATAGAGGGATTCATAAGGATCCACTTGAATGCTAAATTGAAAGCTATTATTGTAAGAAAAAATAATTAAATGAAGGTATTGATCTCATCCACCTTTAAAAACTATAAAAAAGATCCAAAAAACACTATGGGGTTTTAATTGTTCTCTCATAATGACCATATTCTTGAGAATGGTATGTAGTGATGAAACTCAATTTTTTAATAATATCTTGATGAAGGCAACACTATAACATTGAGATAAACCTCATATCCTGATGAAATACAATAAAATGTTGTACTCCATGAAACCTTACCAATTCCTTAATTTATATCTTGGTAATATTATCTAGAGAGTAATCTTATTTTATATTAAATAAGTGTGTTTACTTTGTAATGGAATTGACCACAACCAATATTGAATTGTTCCCTTTAGGAATTTAGGGGAGTTCGATGAAAAAATCCATGGTGATGGTTTCCCATTTCACTTCTGGTATGGGTAACAGTTGTAAAATGCACTTAGAATTTTTTTCTCTCACCTTAACTTTCTTAAATACCAACCACGAAGATAAAAACTATGTAATATTTCACTTCATGTGATCTCACTATAAATACTCATTCAGAACTATAAACATCTTCATAAATTCAGGATGAATTGTTAATGAAGAACTATGAGCCACCTCTAACAGATCCTTCTTCAAATCTGGTATGGATGTAACAAATGCACATTTCTATAACCTTATCATTATATCATAACCAAGGTTGAACTTATGAACATTTCTCACCATATCTTTCATCTTTATATATTCCTTCTACGCTCCTTTAATCTTCACCTAGATAGATAGCTCCACACTCATTTGATAAAGATAATATTTATCCCCTCCCTTTAAGATTTCAATATCCATACACTGAAAATTCATAAATATCAGATCTTTTGTGATCCTCATCATAGATAATATAGAATGATCCTTTCAACTCAAAGCATCAAACAACTTATTTTCTTTCCCAGGTTGGTAATGTATTAAGCCGACATAATCTCTAATTCACTCCAAACATCTTCTATGGAATATATTAAACTCTTTCTATGTGAAAATATAACATAAAATCTTATTATCAGTAAATATATCACATATTTCTCCATTAATATATTTCCACTATACCTTTAATGTAAAAATTACCACAGCTAACTCTAAATCAGGAGTTGGATAATTTTTCTCATGAACCATAAAATTTCATGAGGCATAACATATCATGATATCATTTTTCATGAGAAGAAACCACAAACCTTACTTTAATGAATCGCTAAGGATTACAAACCCTCACCACTCTATGGTAATGTAAGAATAGTTTCACAGACAAACCTTCTCTTTAGTTCTTTAAAATTTTCATCACATTCATCCATCCAAAAAAATTTGGATCCCTTCTAAGCTAACTTGGTATGTGTATTAGAAAATAATAATAATTTTTTCCACAAATCACCTATAATATCTAACCAAATCAAGAAAACTATGGACAAAGGTCATAGTGGTTAGTCTAGTATAATGTTCAGTAGCTTCAATCTTTGATAGATCTGCTGATATAACCTTTCTTGGTATTATATAACCCAGAATGAAATTTTTTATAGCTAAAATTCACACTTCATAAATTTTTCATATAGTTTTTCATTCGTTATATTCATCAAAAAAATTATCAAGTGATCTTCATTATCTTCATTTCTCTTTAAATAGATCGAAACATCATCTATAAATACTATCAAAAACTGATCAGGGTAATCTCTAAATAGACTATTCATTAAATAAATGAAGATAAATGGGGAGTTAATAAGACCAAATGGAATAACAATATACTAATAGTATTCATACCTTTTAAAAACAATTATTGGCTATATCCACCTTCTTCACCCTCGATTGGTGATATCCAGAAAGAAGTTCAATCTTGGAAAATTATTGAGCTCCATGCAGTTGATCAAATAAATCATCAATATAGGCCAGAGGATACTTGTTTCTTATTGTGATATTTTAAAATTATAGATAATAAATGAAGATACACATTAAAAAATAATTCTTCTATAAAAATTAAGTGTTTTTAACACTCCAATATTTTTATGGTATGTGTCTTTAAATTAATTTTTTTGTAGCTTTTATTGCACGCAACAACGATCTTAAACAATCAACAAAATATTATTATTTAAATGTATCCATTTTAACCTAGTCATTATATTAGTAGTTATTAATATTATTAACCAACTCATGAAAATATATGTTTTATAAAAATATAAAATTAATTCATCAGTTACCAATTAATTAGAAATTAAAATATAAACAAATTTAATATAAAGGAAATATTTTTGTTTTTATGCACCTAAAGGTGTTTTGTCTTAATAAATTCAACTAATTACAATTAATAAATGGTATTAATGAATTATTTTTGTTATATATTCAATAAAATAATCTTTACATTCATCTAATATATTTTGTAGTTGTAACATAACAACAAACCCAATTTCATGCATAAAAACTCATATTATTATAAAGACAATTTTACCACCTTTTAATGAGAACCTATCTTAAATACAATTTTTTAAAAACTTTATATTTTTTATTAGAAAAAAAAACTAAATTTTTTAAATTATAATATAAAACTTTTCTTTGGTTTAATTATTATTATTTTTCTGATAAGGTTCATGATTTAACAAATAGTGAAAAATACTAATTTTTAACTGAAAACAACTTTTTTCATCGAAATAATTTATAGTGTTAAATTATGTTTTTTATTGGTTTTAAAGAATAATAAGATTAGTTTTTTCATTTAATTCAATTTAGGTCATTGTTATCAATTTAAGGTTTAATTTTTTTATAAAAAATTTTTAATCTATTTTGTGTTTAAACTTTAAAAAATTGATTTCTTACACCGTCAATATGATTAATGTAAAATTAATTACTATAACTTTTGTGTTTTAAATTTTAAAAAATGGATTCCATATTTGGAATAAATGGGTCCAAATTATTTAAATATTTTTCTTTTATTTTTTCACATATGAATAGTAACATTAGTAATATTTTTTATTAGCACGGTGAAGGATAAATCGGCTATTTAATGGTAAAAATAATATTATAAATATTATAAAATTACACTAACACTTGTACTAATTTAATTTTATGTGTGTTTTTAGACTAAAAACATCCTTGGGATGAAATTATAACATTTTTCAATCCACTTCTGTAATAATATGACAATTATTTTATTTTATTTAAAGAAGAGTTAAGGATGTCATAGTCATATTTTAATAACTATACTATTTTTAATATATGGTTATACATATGATAAATTAAACTATAAATATTCATTTTAAATATAAAATATTTTTATTAATTATGGTAATTTATCTTTAATTTTTAGAAAATAAATAATTACTTTGAAAGTTTATACAATGACGATTCATTAATTATTCAATTAATAGAAATATCAAATAAGGGGTATTAAGTTTTTAAAATAAATATAATTTGGCATAATTAAGGTCACACACGAATTTTTTATATGAACTAGACATATTATGGAATAATTAAAGGTTATTTTTAGAATTTATCTTGTGTGTTGATATTTTATAAAAAGTCAAGAAATGAATAGTATTAAAATTGACATTAATGACTCTTTAAAAATAAATAATGTTTTATTAAATGATATAAAATTAATATAAAATATAAAATTAGTCTAAATGATTGGGATAAACCTAAATTTGTTATAAATGATCCATTTAGGGTTATTTTTTCAATTTATAGTAAATATACTAACCCTTAAAGCGTAAAAATCCAACTTTTCACAATAAGAGTTAAAGGGTTTAACTAAGGGTTGAAGCCTAAAGATAAGGGCAATAATGTGACCGAAACTTATGTAAAAAATATTTTTTGAGATAATTTTGACCCATCATCATCTTATATTTAAAATAACTCACTTTATATCCATTTGAAATTGAAAAATATGAATTTAATATTTTGAGAGGTCCCAAAATTGCCCCTTGCCTAAATTATAAAAGGGAACTTCCTCCCTCACATCCTCACACAACCATGAGACTTATACCTCAACCAAACCCTATCTATTTATCCTCCCAACATACTTAGATAGGTTATGGAGGTCCTTGTATTCCAAAAAGACCAACTCTAGATCCCTTGAGAAGAGATCTAAAGGAATTACATTGAAGAAGACGAGGTTAAAGAACATCCAACTAAAGTAAAGTAAAAGGTAAGAGTTATTTAAGAATCTCATTATTATTCAGGATTGTTTAAGTTTAAGTCTCCGCCTAGGAGAGTTTTTCCTCCATGTCTATTATTTCTTAAAAAAATAAAAAAAACACTATTATCCTTAGAATGTTTAATGTATTTTTACCCATGTTTAACATTTTATAAAACATTTTGAAAAGAATCATTTTTTCATCTACCAAATGAGGTACCTAGTTATTTTTTTAATGGGTGGAATATTATTTTTAACCTTATACAGCGTGATCATATTTTTCTAAAATAATTATGCCTTAACTTATTTATGATCCCTTTAAAAGTTTACAAGCTTATTTTCAAATAAAATGTTTACATTTATAATTGCATGGAATTTTAAATAAATGATTTCATAGTAAAAAGGGTATTTCTATAAAAAAATCAATTATTTTGTTATATTATTTTCATCAATATCAACATCCTATATTAAATATTATAGTAAATTGATTTTGATATCTAATTATATCATCTATCATATTTCATTGAATGGTTTGTGATCATTTTGACTATGGATGTGCTATTTTGATACCATTCATGGTTTGTGGTTGAAGTATTCACATTTTATATGAATGTTTTTCAATAATAATTTTTATTCTGTTTATGTTTCACCATATTCCTATGAGTAATTAATTGGACTTATAAATTGATGGGTGGGTCCTTCTATAGATCCTAGATGCATTTGAAGGTCTCATGAGATGAAATCAATTGGTAAAATACCCTTCACATTTGTTTCCAAGCAGTTTTAAATTATCAGGAGGATAGATCTTGACACAAATCAAACTGGTTTCTACCAACTAACATAAATAGTCATGAGGATAGATCTTGATAGTATCTATATTGGGGATAGATATTGATAGTGTAGACATCCAACGTTATTCATTTCGTTATTATTATTATTCCATGTGATTATTTTATTAGTTATAATATCCATGGTTAAGTTTACTAGCTCAAGTGAATATTTAAATGGCATGTTTATCAATTATTTACCTTTCTATATTGTTTATTTCTTATTTACTCATAGCTTCCATTTTACGCTTACCCTTACTAATCATTTAAGCTCACTACATTCAAATGTTTCATTTTTCCCAAGATTCCGAAAAATATGTTATGATTGATATGGAGGGTTACATAAAGGTGGAATAATTTCATACTCAGTGAAATTAATTTTATCTATGAAAACGTAATAAAGTGAGGCACTGACTCAAGTCTAATGGGGACAGGATTTTTATAGTTGGTATTAGATAAATTTTATTAGAAACCTTGGAAACTATATTTTTAAAAGAAATGTTATAAAACATAACCATAAGATAGACTTAGATGAAAAGCATAAAATAATATCCAATAAGTTTAGTAAGGTATAGATTATGTCGATATTATTAGAAATAAATCCATGTCTAGATACTAAAAGTGCTCATTGTTCTATAACAGATGTACCTTTGTGTAATAACTATGACAAGGTGTGTCGGGTCTGACTCAGTTTAACCTAGTACTTGAAAATGGGTCTTATAGTGCACCTGTTTTGACACTCCTCATGGATATTCTTAGGATAATTTACATTTTATTTATAAACCATTATTATGGATTTAAAATTACATATGTCCCCAAATAAACCATGTTTGTGATCATGATATTATCTATGCATAAATTTTCAATTTATATTAAGTGTTTTACTAGTTCAAAATTAGGAATTTTGATTCATAACCTAATATAGTTTATTCTATTGTTTAGAAATGACACCTAGTGGAAGGAATGAAAACTGTATAAACGGATTTGATCCATGTAGATATTGAACTCCTATACATGATAATGATTGTGAATATGGAGATCCAACTGGTTTTGAGTAACTTATAACTATACTAGGACAGTTGACTCAATTTATGAACAGTAACCTTACCTATAAGGAGAATCTATATCTACAACATGGGGGAACAATGTTAGACCACTTCATGAGACATCGACCTCCAATATAAAATGGGAATACAAATCTATTTTTAGATAAAAAATGGACAGGTTCCTTAGAGAAAATGTTTCTTGCATTAAGAATTAATTAATGGGAGAAGGTCTTCATGGTAGTTTATCACCTCTTGGAAGATGTGGATCAATGGTTGTCATTGATTAAAAACACAAAATAGTAGAAATAAATATAATACATGGAATGGAAGTAATTCAAGGACCTTTTCTTAGAAGAATATTTTTATCGAGAACATAGAGCAGATATAGAGAGGCAATTTATGAGTCTAAAGAAAAAGGAAGATGAGTATGTTTCTCAATATGAAGCCGAATTTACAAGGTTATCAAGGAATACTATGGAATAAATACGTAACCTAAAGAGTAATATTGATCGTTTCTTTGATGGATTAAAGGAATTAATCCAAAAATCATTGGTCTCTAAAAATTTATCATCATACAAAGATATAGTCTCATGTGATATCAAGACATAGAAATAATTATATAATTCATAAGATATTAAGGGAAAGCAAGAGAATAATAGGATGGTAGAATAAGAGACAGATAAAGAGAATAAGGGAAAGAAGGATTTTCTCACATGAGATAATTGTAGAATGAATCACCCTAAAAAGTGCCTAAAATGATTCCATGTTTGTTATAAGTGCCCAGAAAAGGGTCACTAGGAAAAAGAATGAAAAGGGATGAAAGAAAATACTGATATTAAGTGTTTCAACTATAGTGAAATGGGGAACGATGTAAATAAATTTCCAAAAAATCAACGAAATATATCTCAAACAAAAAAAGGGATGAAGGTCAATTTTGTTGTGTTATAACAGACTAAGTGAAATAATTTATGTATTAGTGTTTTTTTAGATTTAAGAATTATGTTATTGTATTCTAGTTACAATAATCAGGTGATATTTAAGGATTTCACTTCAGTACTTATTATTTAAAGATTTGGAGAAATAAATGTTTTAAATAAGGTTTTTAATGTGATAAAATATTTGGTATGTTTCAAAAAGATCTACACTATGTTGTTTGGGGAATCTTATGTTATAATTGATTTTTGGAAATTTAGAGACCTTTCTTGACTATTAATTTGGATGCAATTATTTTAGATAAATATTAAGGATGGAATGAAGTATGTTAAACATTGGATATTATTGTTTGAGGTTAAATTATTATTTATTGGATGTTTGGATAACATTTTTTGTTTTAGTAAACATTTATAGGATGAAAGAAATATATTTAGACCTTATGATTTATCAAAAGTTCTTCTGGCATGAAAAATTAATTTTGAACTTTCATTTCTAGGTGTAAGGGGTGAAGTGAAAATAGATCGAAGCATAATCAAAGGATGAGGTCATGCTTATCACATGGAAAACATCAATTAATTGATTATGTTAAAAGTAATCTAATTCTTTAACTCTAGAAAAATGATCTTGATACCAAAATTGAGATCCTAATACCAACTTTTTTTATGAATCAAATGGTCCCTTAGATTATCACATATTTATAACTTTGTGATTTTTAATTTTCTCCTAGCCATGTTCTCTATCACTCTCCATCAAAACATGATGGTTGGATTTAACTTCCATGTCCATTTATTCCTATATGTAACCCTAGTATGTTTTATCTACACTAACCTTCATACTTCCCTTTCTTTATTTTAAAGTTGAAGTTTTATCGACCTTTGTTTCGATGTGGGATTTCAAAAAAATTATTTTTAATAGTAAAACCTTAGTTATAGAACCCGAATTCAAAAATTGTGTGGATGAAATTTATTTAAGGAGGGTATAATGTAACACCCCACGATTTTAATGGTATCTCTATTTCTAAATCCAATTTTTGTATACTTACGTTGCACGCAACAATGAACTTATACAAATAACTAAATATTATTATTTAAATGTAACCATTATTACCTAGCCATTATATTAGTATTTATGAATAATATTGACTAAATTTTAAAAATATATAGTTTATAATAATATAATATTAATCCATTGCTCACCAATTAATTAGAAATAAAAATATAAACCCATTGAATATAAAGGAAAAATTTTTATTTTTATGATCCAAAGGAATTATCTCTTAATAAATTAAATTAATTACAATTAATAAATGATATTAATTAAATATAATTATTATATATTCCATAAAATATTTTTTATATTCATCCAACAGATTTTATAGGTATAACATAGGAAATAAACCCAATTTTATGCATAAAAATCTACATTATTATAAAGGCAATTTTACCTTCTTTTAATGGAGAACCTATCTTAAATCCAATTTTTGAAAATTTAATATATTTTATTTGAAAAAATCAATTTATTTTTTAAATAATTATATAAAAAATTACTTTGGTTTATTTTTTGGTATTTTTCTAATAAAATTCATGTTTTGATGAATAGTGAAAAAAAATATTTTTTAATTGAAAACAAATTTTTTCATCGAAATAATTTAGAGTTAAATTAAATTTTTGATTGGTTTTAAAGTATAAATATATTATTTTTTATCTTTTAATCCAATTTAGTTCATTGGTATCAATTTTACATTGAATTTATTTATAAAAATGTTGCAATATTTTATATGCTTAATCTTTAATTACCTATTTTCTCACCTCGTCAATGGGTTTAGTTTTAAATTAATTATTAAAACTTATATATTATAAATTTTGAAAAATAGATTCCATATTTTTAATCAATGGGTCCAAATTATGTAAATAATTTTGTTTTATTTTTGGTTATATGAATAGTAAATTTATTAATTTTTTTGATCCCCACGATCAAGGATAAATCGAGTAATTAAGGGTGAAAATAATGTTATAAATATTAAAAAAATTACCCAAACTCTTTCCATAATTTCATTGGATATGTAGGTTCAACCAAAATCATTCTTAGGATGAAATTATAACCATTTTTAAGCCACTTGGGTGATAGTATGAAATTTATTGTTTTTTATTTAAAGAGTAGCTAAAATGTCATACTCATATTTTAATAATTATACCATTTTTAATATAGGGTTATATAGAAGAAAAACTATACTGTAAATATTTATTTTAAATCTATAATATTTTTATTTTTAATGGTAATTTTACTTTAATTTTTAGAAAGTAAATAATTACTTTAAAGGCTTGTACAATGATGATATAGTGATTTTTTAATTAATATAAATATCAAATAAATTATAATAAAAATATTAAAATAAACATAATTTTTCATAATAAATATCATCCGTTAATTTTGTAGATGACCTAGACATATTTTGGATGTATTAAAGGATATTTTTTATGTTATTTTATGTATATATATTTTTAAAAAAGTCAAGAAATGAATAGTATGAAAATTGACTTTAATTATTCTTTAAAATAAATAATATTTTTTTAAATTATAGAAAATTCATAAAAATACAAAATTTAGATAAAGGATTGAGATAAGGTTAATATTTTCATCAATGATCTATTTAGGGTTCCTTTGGTATTTTATAGTAAAAATATTAACCCTTAAATCATGAAAATCCAAGTTGTCACGGTAAGAGTTAAAGGGTTTAGCAAAGGGTTAAATCCAAAAGATAAGGGTAACAATGTGTAGAGACCCGAAGCTTAACGTACATGGACATTACATTACTTTTGCGGAATACTTAGTACATAACAGAAACACACACACAAGGACCGTAATAGTTTAGTGTCTTTGGAAACTCGGAATATAATCTTCTAATCATGGTGAAAGATCTTCAACATCTCCCATAAATATCTTCCCCTTTTTTTCTTACCTAAAACCTTTATTTATATCCTGGGGAAAAGAAAACATAAAATGGGTGAGCTCAAATGCTCAGTAAGGGTAAGCATGGATAAAATAAAACATACCATATACATTTAAACTTAAAAACATGAACATAATGTTTAAACATCAAAATCTTGAGCAATGACATAAAACATGGAAGTACGTAAGGCATATATCATAAAGAAACATTAAGAATGATAAAATATCATGGGAATAAAACATGTAATTGTGGTAACCATTCAGCACATGTCATGATTTCCATAGTAGCCAAGGCATTGCTGCCAAGACCATCTTAGTGGACAAAGTCCCTTTCTGAATCGAGTTCACTCCTCGTTCCAGTCCTGTATTACTAAACTGGTTTAACTTGTCATTCCAGCCATGTCTATCTCATGAGATATAAATCTTTACCCAATGCATTGTAGGGATATATAGGTCCCCCCCATCTCATAATGAAATCATTCTTACTTGTGCCACAAAATAAACATACATTATTCATAATAACCCAATAAATAAAATGGGTTTCATAAACATCATCCCATCAGCACATAATCCATTAAAATAAATGGATATCATTTCATCATATGAAAAGTGAAAACATGTGAATCATAGAGAAACTATACTTGAAACATACACATATGAAATAATGTCATCTTAGATGGAAAATGGTTTTGATAAAGCTCTTGAAATGAATTCTTAAGGAAAATATCCTTTCTTCTTTAAAATCATTTTTTTTCACAAAGAATCATGCAATTTTAAAAGAAAAAGATTTTTTTTGGAAATAGCCATGAAATATTTTGGAAGAAGATTCATGAAAATAAGGCTTTATAAAACCATAAAAATCCTTTCATTCCATATAAGTTAAAAAACATTCTTCTCGTACTTTTGCTGGAAAAGTCAAAAAGTACCTCGTAAAAGAAAGATTCTTTACATACCATGTAGTAAAAGTCAAAAATGGGTAAAAAGAAAATTAAACATACATGAAAACATTTTTAGAAAACATGGTCTTGGATGATAAAGATAACCCCAGTAAATACTTATGAATAAAGAACCTCGGATAAAAATGAGATTGATAAATTATCCCTTACCTTAGGTCTCATATGCTTCGTACGTATCTGAACCTCCTCTTCTTTGAAGCGACTCTTTGAGGCCTCCTCTTAAGGCACTAAAATTGGTCTTATAAGAAGATCATAACCTCTAGGATGTTTCTATGGAAGTGGAGAAAAGAATTTGGCAGGGTTTGGCCGAGCTTGAAGGCTCAAAGTGGTGTGAGGAAGAGAGGGAGGAGGTGCCCTTTTATAAGGGAGGAGAGGGGCACCTTTGGAATAAATAAAAATATTATTTTATTATAAAGCCAAATTCGGTTTTAAATAGATCCAAATTGATTTATTTATAATCTAAGGTGGGTATGGGTAGAAATCCTCTCATCCAATAGAATTTAGACAAGTTTAGTTTACTATTTTAACCTTATCATTTAGTTTTAACTTTAAGTTAGATAATTTTACTTTTACCGTGTCTTTTTGTGTTCTTACACTATAAGGTTAATAAACTTACTATAACAAGCCAAACGAACCCCAAGTTGTTTATTATTAATTTATATAACCTTATCTAAGTCATTTGGCTGAACCTTAGATTTTTAGGAATAACATAACAATTAATAATATAATATTTGTTTTAAAAACTATTTTATGTCAATTTTGACAATATTTTGTAATTGATTTTTGTGAAAATCATAACAGATTGATTAGTTAGAAAAAATTTAAATAAATCAATAATAACATGTTATATTAACCTATAAAATTGTTTTAATTCATAAAAAGTCTGAAATTACATTTATTTGGGAATTTATAACATCAATTATGTCAATATTTCATTAATAAGATAATTACTGCATCATCTTTGTGTCATAAATAAATTAAATTATTTAATGACTAAAAATTACAAATAAAATACCATTATGTAGTAAATCTTTTTATCTTTCTAATTAATATTTATAGTCGAATTTATCTTATGTATAACCCTATATTAAAAATGATTTACTTATTAAACTTTGATTTAAACTATTTTAACCCGTCTTTAAATAAATTAATAATAAATGTCCTAATCTAATCCAAGTGGGCCTAAATGGTCATATTTTATTCCTAAGGTTGTTTTTAGTCGAATTACACTTATCCAATAGAATTAGGACATGTGTTAGGGTAAAAATAATATCATTTTTACCCCTAATTATCCTATTTACTTTTAACCGTGGTAAAAAAAAGTAAAAAGTTACTATTCACCAAAAATTATTTTCATCTCATTGAACCACATTTTACTTACTGACATCAACCGTGTCTCTCGGATTTTTGAAATTCCACTCACAGAAGCGGTAAAATTAAGTTTTATGTAAATTTGAAAATTCTCCTAGGAGGTGGGTAAAAGACGTTGAAAAGTTCAATGAAATTTTTATATATCTAAAATTATTATAAAATTACTCCAATGAATTACATTGAACTTATATAGGTATTATGTATCAATTTTGAACTAAAATAAATTTAAATAAAATAAATAATTATTTAAATAAAAAGTTAGTTTTTAAATAGTAAGCCAGTGTTTTCACTATTCATCAAAAATTGAAAGTTTTCAGAAAAATACCAAAATTTCACCCTAGGTTAATTTCGATATTCCGAATCCAAAAATGAAGTCCATTTTGAAAAATAAAATTTATAAAATTTCAAAACTTGGTTATTACTATTCATAACGGCTTGTTTTATTAATATTTAAATAGCATATCGTTGTTTAGTGAAACTCGGTATTGCGTACTACACGCGTTATCAAGGAAGGTCGCAATTGCGTGTAATGCAAAGCAAGTCAAGGATGCGTGTTTTGAAAGCTCCTTTTGGTGTAGCATACGACACAAGACATTAATGAAATTAAAAAGAATATTTTTCATAAATTCTCGGGGTGTTACATTCTACCCCCCTTAAAATGAATTTTTCCCTCGAAATTCGTAAGGGTTATAAATGGTTTACTACTAGAAATTTTCTTTAATTGAAACCCACATCATAAAAAGGAATACCAAAACCAATATTTAAAAACAAAAGTATGAAACGTAACGGTTACCCAAATAAACTAATCACTGGGTTTCCACATAGGTGAAAATATAGATATGGAAGAGAAATCTAACCATCATGTTCTGATGGAGAGTGGTAGAGAACATGGCTGTTGAAAATCCAGCAATCGCAAAGCCATAAATTTGTGACGATCTAAGGTACCATCTGATTTATCAGATATAAGAGCACTAGGACAACATTTTTGGTTTTCAATATCATTTCCCTAAAGTTGATGAAATTGGAATTAGAATAAATACTTTCGTGATTTTGGTATAGTATCACTGTTAGTCGTTCTTTGGACAATTTCCACTTCATCTCTTAAAGAAATGAAGTTGAATTTGTCATTCGAGATGTGTTAGCAGATCATGTGATAGAATGATGGGTCATTCCATTTGTCTCAAACAAAAGGTTATAAAATTTATCAAAAAATACATAAGTCCATTTATAGTGAGATTAATCATATATGGTTCCTAAAATGGACTTATACTTCATATATCATAATGATTAATATAATAAAACTAGTTTCTACTAAATAGGGACTTCCTGTAGGCCAGTGGTAGGAGATAAATGCCAGTCGCACTTCGGTTGTGGGTTCGATTCCCACAGCCTTGTCCGACGCGATGGGTTGTCACCCGTCCTGCAGTTTTTCCTTTTTCTAAAGCTATATTACTATAACATCCCATCAATAATATCGAAAAAAGTTCTATCCTAAATTATGTCCAACATAATCCATTCCAATATTTAGGCTTATCTAAAATACTTTGGTCCAATGCTCATAGTATAAAGAAAATGGTTACTTGAAATGTCACATAACAATCACGTGAATGCCATCATTTATCCCCCATATATCATAAGATATATCTTGTTGGTCAAATTACAAACATGTGAATACCTTAATCATGTATTCTCTTGAAGAATGAATACCCACTGAACCTTAGTGAAAACATGAATGCAGTTAAAAGTTAACACTTTCCACTTACCAAAATCCTCAAAATTCTATATACTCAAACCATGATATAACCTTCTCCTTATATCAGTCATGAGCTCATAAATACTATCAAACATTTAATTTTCTCCTTATCCCTTCATTATGCGTATATCATCTATTTTCCAAAAATACTTGAATAACCTTTCATGGTTACTAATACCATTAATCATACACTTTCAGAACATAGGAAAGACAACAGTGTAACAATCCTTAGATATATCTTTATTCCATAGTACCATGAGATTACTTATACAACATTACACTTGAAAAACATGTAATCATTCCACTACCTTCTTAAACCATTGACCGAGATTCAACAATTCTTTCATCTCACATATCATTTGTAGTCTCTTCATCATCATCAACATAAATACTACCCATATGACCATACTGATTCTCTTCATGAGACTTTCCCTTAGGGAATTGGTTTTCATAATGCCTATACATTCCACATTTAAAACATTTAACCATTGTTGATGTCATAGAAATACCATTATCCTCATCCCTGGTGTTAACTGAACCTTTTCCTTTGCACTTACTGGCTTTGTGTACTTATTTTCCAAACCCAAAGCATCTTCCAGTTCCTTTGAAACAATCTCCTCAATGTCTCTTCCCACATGATTTACATGAGGGAAATTGAACTTTATTTCCTCTATGATCATCATGAAACTCCATCTTTCTCTTATTATCTGAGTCGGGAAACTTACCAAAGTTGAGATTATTGATCATATTATGAGATTGCTGATTAGGCATAATAACGATGTTTGGAATTCCAAATCGCGTTTCATTTGGTTTCTCATGAAAAATATCATTCCATTGTCCGTCATATCCTCTATTATCATGAATCTTCCTGTTTCCATCCATTTTCTAAAAACAAAAAGAATAGTGTGAGAGGCAAAAATCATGCTAGGGAAAACAACATAGTAAAGGGGGAGCACCCTCAATATCTAACATCTTAGGTTAAATTCTAATATCGTTACCATAGTTCTAGGACTATATCTTATACGTATACTTATCCTTAGGGACATCCCTAGACATACCTTAGAAATATTTCTAGGGATCTCACTAACATTTTCGCATCCTAGTTTCCAAAGGTTGACTAAACCTTTCCTCTGATACCAACTATAGAGACCCGAAGCTTAACATACATGGACATTATATTACTTTTGCGGAATACATAGTACATAATAGAAACACACACACAAGGACCATAATAGTTTAGTGTCTTTGGAAACTCGGAATATAATCTTCTAATCATGGTGAAAGATCTTCAACATCTCCCATAAAAATCTTCCCCTTTTTTTCTTACCTAAAACCTTTCTTTATATCCTGCGAAAAAGAAAACATAAAATGGGTGAGCTCAAATGATCAATAAGGTTAAGCATGGATAAAATAAAACATACCATATAAATTTGAACTTAAAAACATGAACATAATGTTTAAACATCAAAATCTTGAGAAATGACATAAAACATGGAAGTACGTAAGGCATATATGATAAAGAAACATTAATAATGATAAAATAGCATGGGAATAAAACATATAATTGTGGAAACCATTCAGAACATGTCATGATTTCCATAGTAGCCAAGGCATTGCTTCCAAGACCATCTTAGTGGACAAAGTCCCTTTCTGAATCGAGTTCACTCCTCGTTCCAGTCCTGTATTACTGAACCAGTTTAACTTGTCGTTCCAGCCATGTCTATCTTATGAGATATAAATCTTTACCCAATGCATTGGAGGGAGATATAGGTCCCACCCATATCATAATGAAATCATTCTTACTTGTGCCACAAAATAAACATACATCATTCATAATAACCCAATAAATAAAATGGGTTTCATAAACATCAACCCATCATCACATAATCCATTAAAATAAATGGTTATCATTTCATCATATGAAAAGTGAAACCATGTAAATCATAGAGACATTATACATGAAACATAAACATATGAAATAATGTCATTTTAGATGGGAAATGGTTTTGGTAAAGCTCTTGAAATGAATTCTTAAGGAAAATATCCTTTCTTCTTGAAAATCATTTTTTTCACAAAAAATCATGCAATTTTAAAAGAAAAAGATTTTTTTGGAAATAGTCAAGAAATCTTTTGGAAGGAGATTCATGAAAATAAGGCTTTATAAAACCGTAAAAATCCTTTCATGTCGTATAAGTTAAAAAAACATTCTTCTCGTACTTTTGTCGGAAAAGTAAAAAAGTACCTCGTAAAAGAAAGATTCTTTACATACCATGTAATAAAAGTCAAAAATGGGTAAAAAGAACATTAAACATACATGAAAACATTTTTAGAAAACATGGGCTTGGATGATAAATATAACCCCAGTAAATACTTATGAATAAACAACCTCGGATAAAAATGAGATTGACAATTTATCCCTTACCTTAGGTCCGATATGCTTCATACGTATCTAAACCTCCTCTTCTTTGAAGCGCCTCTTTGAGACCTCCTCTTAAGGCACTAAAATTGGTCTTTGAAGAAGACCAGAACCTCTAGGATGTTTCAATGGAAGTGGAGAAGAGAATTTTTCAGGGGTTGTCCGAGCTTGAAAGCTCAAAGTGGTGTGAGGAAGAGAGGGAGGAGGTGTCCTTTTATAAGGGAGGAGAGGGGCACCTTTGGAATAACTAAAAATATTATTTTATTATAAAGCCAAATTCGATTTTAAATAGATCCAAATTGATTTATTTCTAATATAAGGTGGGGATGGGTAGAAATCCTCTCATCCAATAGAATTTAGAAAAATTTATTTTACTATTTTAACCTTATCATTTAGTTTTAACTTTAAGTTAGATAATTTTACTTTTACCGTGTCTTTTTGTGTTCTTACACTATAAGGTTAATAAACTTACTATAACAAGTCAAACGAACCCCAAGTTATTTATTATTAATATATATAACCTTATCTAAGTCATTTTTCCGAACCTAATATTTTTAGGAATAACATAACAATTAATAATATAATATTTTTTTGAAAAACTATTTTATGTCAATTTTGACACTATTTTGTAATTTATTTTTGTGAAAATCATAACAGATTGATTAGTTCTAACAAAGTTAATTAAATCAATAATAACATGTTATATTAACCTAGAAAATTAGTTGAATTCATAAAAAGTCTCAAATTACATATATTTGGGTATTTATAACATCAATTATGCCAATATTTCATTAATAAGATAATTACAGCATCATCATTGTGTCATAAATAAAATAAATTATTTAATGACTAAAAATTACAAATAAAATACCATTATGTAGGAAATATTTTTATATTTCTAATTAATATTTATAGTCGAATTTATCTTATGTATAACCCTATAGTAAAAATAATTTACTTATTAAACTTTGATTTTAACTATTTTAACCCTTCTTTAAATAAATTAATAATAAATGTCCTAATCTAATCCAAGTGGGCCTAAATGGTCATATTTTATTACTAAGGTTTTTTTGGTCTAATTACACTTATCCAATAGAATTTGGACATGTTTTAGGGTAATAATAATATCATTTTTACCCTTAATTACCCTATTTACTTTTAACCGTGGTAAAAAAAAAGTAAAATGTTACTATTCACCAAAAATTATTTTCATCTCATTGAACCAAATTTTACTTACTGACATCAACCGTGTCTCTCGAATTTCTGAAATTCCACTCACAGAAGCGGTAAAATTAAGTTTTATGTAAATTTTCAAATTCTCCTAGGAGGTGGGTAAAAGACGTTGAAAAGTTCAATGAAATTTTTATATATCTAAAATTATTATAAAATTACTCCAATGAATTGCATTGAACTTATATAGATATTATGTATCAATTTTGACCTAAAATAAATTTAAACAAAATAAATAATTATTTAAATAAAAAGTCGGTTTTTAAATAGTAACCTAGTGTTTTCACTATTCATCAAAAATTGAAAGTTTTCAGAAAAATACCAAAATTTCACCCTAGGTTAATTTCGATATTTTGAATCCAAAAATGAAGTCCATTTTGACAAATAAAATTTATAAAATTTTAAAAAGTGATTATTACTATTCATAACGGCTAGTTTTAATAATATTTAAATAGCATATCATTGTTTAGTGAAACTCAGTATTGCGTACTACACGCGTTATCGAGGAAGGTCGCGATTGCGTGTAATGTAAGGCAAGTCAAGGATGCGTGTTGTGAAAGCTCCTTTTAGTGTAGCGTATGACACAAGACATTAATGAAATTAAAAAGAATATTTTTCATAAAATCTCGGGGTTTTACATAATGTGACCTAAATTGTCTAAAAAATATAATTTGAGTGGATTTCTGCCCATACTTATCTTATATTTTAAATAATTTACCTTGGATCGATTATAAATTTAAAATTAATTTATATTAATTTAATATTTTGAGTTTTTTCAAAAGTTCCACTCACCTCAATTATAAAAGGGCACCTCCTCCCTCACTTCCTCACACTACTTTGAGCCTTCTAGATCATCCAGACTCTATGAATTTCTCCTCCCAACATCCTTATCCCTGATTTGGAGGTCTTGTTCTTCAAAAGAAAAAACTGTAGATCCCTTGAGAAGATATCTAAAAGATTCCCACCAAAGAATTGGAGGTTCAAGCACGTCCAATTAAAGGAAAGAATAAGTTAAGGGTTATTTCACAATCTCATTTTTGTTAGAAAAATTTTATGTTCCAGTACCCAATGGGGAATATTCTTCTTCTTTATCCATGTTTTATAAAAATATTTCCAAAAATATTTTCTCGGTTATATTTATAATGTTTAAAGTATTTTTACCCATGTTTTATATTTTATAAAATGGTTTGAAATGAATCTTTTTATCGTTTTCCAAACAAGGTACCATGTGACTTTTTTTAAGGAAAGAATATTTTTTTAAATTATGTGGCATGATCATATTTTTCTAAAATCATAATTCCTTAACATTTTGTAGATTCCTTTAAAATTTTATAAGGTTTGTTTCAAATAAATTTTTTTCATTTATAATGGTGCATCTTTTTGAATAAATTATTTCAAAGTAAAAAAGTGTATTTCTTTAAAAAAAATCAATGATTTTATTAGATTATTTTCATCTATGTCAACATCCTTTGTTGAATCTTATGCTTAATTGAGGTTGATCTTTTAGGATATCATTTATCATATTTCATTTAATTATTTATGATCAATTTGACAGTGGATGTAAGATTTTGATACCATTCATGGTTTATGGTTGAAGTATTCACATTTCATATGATAATTTTTCAATACAAATATTTATGTTGTTTATGTTTCACCATTTTCATATGAGAAATTAATTGGACTTAGTAAGTGATGGGATGGGCCTAGTATAACCCCTCGATGCATTGGTAGGTCTCATGAGATGAAATCAGTTGGAGGCAAACCCATCACGTTTATTTCAAAGCAGTTTTAAATTGTTAGATGGGTTTCTACCCATATACTTAAACTATAATGAGGATAGATCTTGATAGTAGCTATCTTGAGGAAAGATATTGATATTATATATGTCCAACATTATTCATTCTATCATTATTATTATTCCACGTGATTATTTTATTATTTATAATATTCATGGTTAAGTTTACTAACTCATGTAATTATTTAAATGGAATGTGTATCATTTATTTACCTTTACATATTTTTTATGAAATATTTAGTCAAACATTCCATTGTATTCTTACCTTTACTGAGAATTTGATCTCACCTCTTTCATATGTTTCATTTTTCTTAGGATTCTGAGAAGTATGTTATAACTGATATGTAGGGTTACATAAAGGGGGAATAATTGTAGACTCAATGAAATTAATTTTTTATTTGATACTTTAAAATGTAATATTTATAACAAGTATGTATCTAGTTTACCATGACTACTAAAATATTCAGTCCCTTAGGATGTGATTCCTTGTATATTTTCTAATTTAATAATGTGAGGCACCAACTACAGGCAACTGGGGTTAGGGTCATTACACAGGTGAAACCCAAGGTGACACATATGGCCGAATGAATCTATTATAAATATTCTCTAGGAGTTTCTTATTTCATTCTTTAAACTCAATTGGGGAAATTCTATATTGATTCTTTTAAATAGGAATATCTCCAGGTATGAGTTCTTTTGAGAACTGAACTTCACTATTTGATTGAATACTCGGAAAATATTATATAAATACATTGACAAACTCTCTTGAAATAGTAACATCATCAATTTTAAGTTTCTCCCCAACCATATGATTTAAACACCCCTTTTGAATAGGAATCAAGATCTATACAATGGATGTTATCTCAATTTGAAGTACATATTTTTCATTTAATTGATATAAAATCGTAAGTTGGTTTGGAATATCATAACTGACTTCCCTTCCTCAAAAATTGATGTGGTATTTATATATATAAATCCAATCCATGCCTGAGATAACAAGAAATTCAACCAGAAAGAGAATAATAAGATTTTTAAGAAGTGTATTCCCACAAACATCAACTAGAGAAGAATCATAGACTTTTGATGATAATGTTATGCCATTAGGGTATTTCACTGCAAATAAAACATCTACACATTTAGTATTGGAATTAGCATTCCTATAGATATGTCATGATTCATATAACTAAGGTCAAATAGTGTACATAAATATTTTATCCTACATATTACCACCTCAAATTTATCATTATCTCTTCAACCGCTTACTAAAACAAAAAAAATTAAGGCCATTAAATATTGTTAATCATAGTGACCAACCGTACAAAATAATTCATATGATATCAAAATATTTACACCTTAGGATTATATTAAGTCATTTATGGTCATCATATATACAAATCCATAATGATAGTTTGTAGATAGATTTTGAATTTCCAAAAGATATCCCCTAAGAGTGTCAAACTAGGTGTATATCAAGGCCAATTTTTATACACTAAGTGATGATCGATTCAAAACCCAATGCTCACTTTTCAGATTTATTACCCCTAGGAAAAATGATTCCAAAGACACATCCACTTATAGTGTCTATATTGGTATGTAATTTATTAGAAATCACTTTCTCTATCCTTTTCCAAAATTCCAAAATATTTTCCTACAATTTTACTTATCCCAAATATTGTTTTATCATCCAAGTATCAAAAGGATAAAAAAAGAACTTTCCTCTAATACAAACCATAGTTACCTACAATTTTCATATGTAGATATTATATATTAATATATTCATATTCATATCATTTTATATAAACATGCCTAAGGACCATAAAAGTTTATTAACTTTGGAAACTTAGATATATAAACACATTGTTTATAAGTGTACAACATCTTATCCCACTAATTTATTCATAACCTTCATTCTTCTTAGACATATAATATATAATAACTTTCTTTACAACCTGGGGAAAATAAACATAAGAAAGGGTGATCTCAGATTCTCTGTAAGGTTTAATAATATAGATATCAAAATAACATTAGCATAAGGGTACGAGAACATGAAAATAACATTAGAAAAACACACCCTTAATATGATAGATTATTTACTTGAGTAATTTTACAAATCATGTCCATTAATAAGACATGAATCATAAAGTACAAAAATAATATAATCCATAAGATCATAACATTTTCATAAGACATAGATTTGAGGCAAGAACAAAATAATAGAAAATGATTTCCTTAGTAGTCTAGGATCATTTACAAGTCCATTATATTAGAATGGGTTCACTCCCCAAACTATCATTATATTAAACGTTAATTCACAAAACTATCATAGCAGAAAAATTTCAATATTGAACTTGGTTCACTCCACATTCCAATCTTGTTTATCTCATGATATATCAATCATTACCCAATGTGTTAGAGGAAGACATAGGTCTCACAAATCACATAATGAAAATCTTACATATGTGTTTCACAAGATCATAAAAAATCATCATATCAGAACCCATGAAAAAATAGGTTCCATAAACATTTAATCATGGCATTATCTATGGAAAATAAAAAGGTTTTAAAAACATTTAAGCTTTTCATCATAGCATAACTACTGTATAAGTAACAGGTTTCATAAACATTTCATATATTCATCATAGTATGACTTATGGAAAAGTATTAGTTTTCATAAACATCTTTTCATAATAAAATAATCCATTCAGAGAAATAATAATGATTATATCATTGGATAATATCTATAATAAAGTATAAGTAACATCAAAGTATGGTATATTAGATGAAAATTTATTTTTTTAAGATCACTTAGAACATTTCTTAAGGAAACAATCATTTCCACTTTGAAAACACTTAATTAAAATCTAGAAATTTTACAAATATTAAGGAAAAAATTTAAATGAAAATAATATTGAGAAATTTTAAAGGAGCCTTTAGATAATTGAGTGGTCATGAAAGTATGGATTTTGGATCATGTTGGATATGTTAAAAAGGATTCCTTTAACATTTTTGATAAAAAGTAAAAACTACCTCATTGAGAAAATGAAAAGAATGTTCCTTTCAATGAATTTTGTAAAAAATATAAAATAGTTAAATTAATTTTAAAAAACTCATAAGATAATTGTAAAAAATTCATGAAATCATTTTTATAAATCATGAACATGGAGGAAAAAGGTTTTCTATTTGAAGAGACAAATAAAGGTGATTTTCCTTAAAAACATATTTTCATTCTATTGAGTACTTATAGAGAGTAAAATTAAATGAAAAAATTTATTCAAAAAAAAGCTAAATGAGAATAATATTAATTAATTTCTTGAGATATACATCTTAATATTTCATCATTGAAAATCTTAATCATAAAAAATCACAATAAACAATGAGATTGTAAGATAAAACCTTTACCACTTTGAAGAACTTTGCATCATAATCCCCAAGAAATAATAAACCTAATATGCATATTTATATAACCAAAATTTTTATTATAGTAATAATAAAAAACATTCATGTAAATTATATACACATTATAAAATAAACAGGTGGTGTATATGTAATGTGTCCCACATAAACAAAAGTTAGATGAAAACCCATTACCTCAGGTATTGAATTTATTCATATACATTTGAACCTCATATATAATAAATATATTTTTATTAAAAATATATTAAATAACCATAATCAAATATATCATTACATATATGATTTAATTATAACCATTTACCACTTGTTAATTAACAATTATTTGTTAAAATCATGCTTAGGTTAATAACTGCTATGTTTTTCATGTATGTTTTGGTTTGGTAGTTTTGGTAATTTTACTTTGATCATGGTTACATAATATATATATTTTTATCCATGATATAAAGTTCATATTATTCATTATATATTTATTTCTATTAATACATTAATTGTAATTATATAAAATTAATTACACTATTCATTGAGACGGTAGTTCGTACGTACGACTAAATGTTGTTTCCATTTTCTCGACAGATCGAATGAAAGGAAGATAAATAATATATCAACTTTAAAGAATTATTTTTTTCATATATATAATACATATTAATTTAATCTATTCTTATTACCATCCATGTCAAAATAAAATGAAAAACGTATCACATTGCTTCATAGAGGTAGTTGCCCACATGTATACATGAGTGACATTGTCATTTTTCAATGAATTGGAAGGTAAGAAGGTAGATGTGATATTAAAATTAAATAAGTATAATTATTTGACAAATATAATATTTATACTTTCAATCCAACACTATATCTATTCTTGATAGGTGGTTATGGAAAAATAATTGCATCAGTTCGTGAGGTGGTAGTCCGTCATACACACGATCGGTGGTTTTATTTCCCATTTGATAGAATAGGGGATAAATATAAGTTATTAAATTAACATTATAACATCTAATTATATTAGATATATTTATATTATTATATAATCATATTTGAATAATATTTTGAGGATTTGGATGGATAAATAAAATTAAAATTATCGGTTAAGAATGATACCTCTTTTTTGGAAAACCTCCTTAGGTTTGCACCAAAAGCTTTCATAAGTGGGTTTTATAATAAAATTGAACCCTAAATGACATGGGGAGGTCACTAATAAATATATTTTTGTAGTTATTTTCAAAATAAAAAGTATTTTTAAGAGTAAATAGGAGAGTACATGGGTGCCCTTTTATAATTGGGGGAGAGGACACACTTAGAATATTTGTGAAGAAAAAGTTATACAGATGTTTTAGATGTGACGTAGTTCTCCAAAATGGATTTTATAGAAATTTAGATGATATAATGTCAAAATATATTCCTAAAACTAGAAATGGTCAAGTTTTTAGGTTATTTTGATCATTAACCTTTATTTTAACCCCTAGTAAACCCATTTTAACCATAATAGTGGTAATTAATTATTGTTGTTTTATTATTCATTATCACCAAAAATTAATTTGAAATTATTATATAATATTAATTATTATGATTAAAAATTTTGAATCTATTTTTCAAAATTCAGTTCACATATGTGGAAAATTTTTATTTAAAATTAAAGTCATAGGCGTGATGAAGAAGCGATTTTTCAAAAAGACAATTTTCATAACTATAAAAAAGTTAATATAAACATTAAATATTATATTTATTATAATTAAATAAATTGGATTAATTATCATATAATTAAACAAATTTTAATTTTAAAATCATATTAATAAAAAATGGAACATGTAAATTCCATAAAAGAAGAGGTAGATTTTAATAAAAATCAGTATTTTTTACTATTCATTAAAAATTTAAACTTTTTATACAAATATAAATAATTCACTTTAAGATAATTTCGACATGTTTATTACAAAAATTAATTTAATTCTTTCAAATAAATTTTCAAAAGGTGTAAATAACTAATTTTATAATTTTTTAACAAAAAGAAATAAAACTTTTTTTGAGAAAAATTAATTTTCAAAGCATATAAATACATTACCAAAAAAGAAGTACTTATTTATCAATATATTCAATTTATATAAAACAATTATATTTAATTTTAAAAATATGTTTATTCCTATTCATACCACTATGTTTAGCATCTAGGTTATAACGATCATGTTTAAATAATAATATTAATTGTATATCACAATTCATTAAAAATCGGTGTTGCATATAAACAGAGCTATCAAATAAATTAAATTTATTTCAAAAAATATATTTCAAAAAATTTCAGGGTGTTAAACTTATAATATTTCTATTTTTAATAATCAATTATAGTATTCAAGGACTAAGAATATTGAAGTGATATATAATTTTTCTCGAGATCATGTTAAGAAATGATATATCAGTTTTTAATATATCTTTACAGTGGATCAGATGGAAGATATATTTACTAAAATTTTGGATGAAGTGAAGTTTGAGAAGATTCATTATAAACATGGAATGATTGAAATTTAAATTTTGTACAAGGATTATTTTGTGTCTAATTCTATTTATTATTTATTATTTATAACTCTTTTCTTGGATATGTTGTATATTGTTATTATCAATTAATAAGAAAATTTTAAATGAGTAAATTATTTTATGTTATATCTATTTAAGAAAATAAAATATTAAATTTCAAGGAAGTTTTCATTATTTAAATATTTCTTTATTTTTAATTTCATTTTAATAGCTATTTAGATTTTAAAATTTTAGTTCTTCTTAAGTTTGAGTTAATTTAGGGGGAGCTATATTATTGATTTCGCGTGATTAATTTTACTACTTTAAGAATTATTGTGTGTTTACAATTATATTCATTTACTTATATAGAGAGATTTTATTTTAATATTTTATTCTGAAAAAGGGAGATTTTATTATTTTATTTTGTTTTTAACATTTTTATATTTTCGAAGAGAAACATTTCTATGATTTTTTAATTATTGTTTTTGTACTTTCAAAAATTGGGGAGAATGTTAGAGTTTCATATTATTGTAGTTGTTAGAGTAATGTTTTATTCTACTGTCTTTTTATTTTTATAATTACAAAACACTATCATTTAAGTTTTAAAATTGTTTTATTTTTATTTTAAAATTATATTAACATTGGTTGATTTTCCATATTAAAAATTGTTATTCTAATTATTATATTTATTTTATTTTTTAAATATATTATATTTTTCAAATATATTATCTATTTCAAGTGTTTAATTTCTTTTAAATATCTTACATTGTTCAAATATCATATGTTTTTAAAATATATTACATTTTTGAAATATTTTATATTTTTTAAATATATTTCATTTTTCAAATATCATACATTTTTAAAATATCATATTAAAATCATCTTACAAATTTTAAAGTATCTTATGAAACTAGAATTATCATTTGAAAATGAAATGAATTATAAAAATAAAGTATCTAACAAAAATGAATCATCTTATGAAAATGAAGTATCTTAAGAAAATAATATATCCTATAAAACTAAACTATCCTATGAAAAATGAAATATATTATAGAAATATAAATTTTTACAAAATGGTCTAAAATCTTACAAAATTTCAATGCTTGAATTTTTTGAAATGTTATTATAGGGGATTTTGATTATGAAGTCATGTTAATGGAAATAGAATAGAAAATTAACAAATTATCTTAAAATTACATTATTTCATATTGATTCTCACATTTTCTATTAATCTTTAAAACATAATAAATCATTCATAGTGAATCTTAAATTCTTTTACAAATATAATAAAATTCTAGGCAATTTTATATTTACAAGATAACTACCTAATATTTATAAATCATTATATGTTAAAATTTATAAAGGAAGCGTTTCAATTGTTACATGTTTTAGATATAGAATTCAATTTCATTATGAAATTGAATTTTCATTATCATTTTCAAAAACATTAGAAATTACTAAAGTTTTCATTTCTAATACATTGAATCTAAGTTTACGTAAAAATACTTGTTTAAAATATGTTTGGGTATCAAAAAATTATTCCATTAATCTTATTGGACTCAAAGGTTCATGGGTAAAAAAATATTTCCAAGTATATTTTTTTAGGATAATTAAGTATAAGTATCAAGAAGTAAATGTGTTATATGGAAATTGGATACTCTAGACACCAGAATAGTGAATTTCTAAATTTCTTAGATTACAATCAATATGATAGTGGTACTATAACATTTATATACAACTCAAGTAAAAAAGTACAAGGTTTTGATGAAGTTTGGTATTTAAAAATATTTTATTATTAATATTGTTATAAATTTTTAATTATTAAAACATAATCTAATAAGTATTTCAAAATTAAGTAATGATGGAATTTTGGGGAAATTTAAAAATGATAAATTCATTTTTTTCTAAAAAAAATTCTATTCTATATCATGGAAATGGTAAGGATAATATATATTCAACTGATTTTTCTAGGATAACAATTCAAATTATAAATTGTCCTAATATTTCATAGGTAGATGATATATTTTGGTATGGGATAGATCTATATGAAAATTAAATACTACTTCATAAACTAGTGATGTATCAGTAATTATTGTAGCTAACGAAACTCAAAGTGACAAATATCACATATTTGATTCATTCATGAAATGAAGGAAGTAAAAAAAATGTTTCAGATCAATTAAAGATATGAAAACTTTAAGACCTTTAAACATGTTAATTATAATATATTTTTATTGGTTCAAACAGTTATCCTAGTTAGGAAAAATAATTCTTTTGTTGTTATTGATGATTTTATTAGATTTACATGGATTTATTTTAAATCTCATAAAAATGAAATATTTAAAAAAATAATGTTTTCTGAGAACTAGTTGAAATTAAAAAAGGATATTCAATTATATTTACCAGAAGTGAAAGAGGTAGAAAATTCATAAATATGGAATTTGATAATTTTGAAAATAGAAATGTTATTTTCATAATTTCCCAGACCCAAGATTACCCTAGATCAATATAAATATATAAAGTAAGAATATAATTATTAAGGAAATGGATAAATCTATGCTGAATGACTTTAGTCAACTTAATTATCTCTAGGATGAATTAATAAACACTTATTTTCATTTTTATAACAGGATTATTATTATATTTATCCTTAAGAAAACCCCCTTATGTATTATGGAATATAATGGAACTAAATGTAGGATATTTTAATGTTTTTAGTTGTAATTTTATTTTCAATTTTAAATATTCTTTGGATAATTTTGATGTTAAATTTGATAAATTAATATTTTTGAGTTCTAAAAATATTAATAAAGCATATCAAGTTTATAATATGATATCCAAGATTTATAAAGAATCAATTTGTGTTAAAGTTTATGAAAATTATTTATAAAATACCAATTTTGATTTATAATAGATTTAAGAATATTTTATTAATTATAAATTTAGAGAAGCTTTACCTCAAGATGATATTGTTAATATTGAATAATAGAGTAACCCTTTTAAAAGAAATTGTAAATCTCATAATGAATAACCTATTGAAATAATTATTGGAGATGTTGATTTCAAAATGTAAACTAGAAGTTGTTTAAGGAATTTTTTATCTCACCCTATATATATTTCATATTTTCCTTGATTTAATTTTCAGAAGCATTAAAATATTCTAATTGGATATTATCTATGGAGGAATAACTTAATCACTTGGCTATAAAAATTGTTTTTACTTTACATAAAGTATCTAATGATTCAAATATTATTAGAACCAAGTAAATTTTCAAAAAAATGAGTCTGGATAGAGAATAAGGAATAAATCTAGATTGGTTGCATAAGTATTTTTTTAAGAATATGTAATTAGTTATGATAAGACTTTTCCACATGTTTCTATATTATAATCTATTCAAATTTTGTTGAATTATTCTTCTTTTAAAGAATTTATAATTTATCAAATGCAAGTGAAAATTCAATTTTAAAATGGTCTAATTTCAGAAAAAAAAAATTATGTTAAACATCTACCTGTTTTGAACATGAGAAATACCCCAATCATATTTCAAAACATCCAAAATAGTTTTATAGACTCAAGTAAGCTCCTCATGTATGATATAAAAGACTATAGAAATTTCTATTGAAGATTGGATTTTTAAAAGGAAAATTAGACCCTAAATTCTTTATTAAGAAGTATTATAAGGATATTTTGACTATAAATTCTTATATAGATGATATTATATTTTTATCCCTAAGTTAATTATTGTGAAATTAATTTTCAAATTTTATAACTAGTGAATTTGACATGATTTATATAGGATAATTCAAATTTAGTTTAGGACATAAAGTTTTTCAAAGAGATAATAAAATTTTTCATAATTATTGTAAGTATGATAAAGAGTTAGTTAAGATATTTGGATATAAATCTAGTAATAGTTAAGAATCCCTATGAGTATTTATTTTAAGTTGGATTATAATGTTGGAAAGTCAGTTGATATTAAATTTCTCAGAGGTATGCTAGAACCTTTTCCTCATCTGACCACTAGTATACCTGATCTTATGTTTACTGTGTGAATGTGTACTATAATTCAAGATGATATGAAGGAAAGTCACATAAATGTTGTTAATTTTATTTTAAGGTATGTCAAAGTTATAATTAATTTCATATTTTTTATCCTATAAAGACCCATTTTTTACTTTTTAATTTATTCTAATTTTGATTTTTCAGCATGTATAATTAATAGAAAAGCGTCATCTAATATGTGTCATATTTTATGAAATAGTTTGATTCCATAGAGTTCAAAGAAACAGTTATTCATTTCTTTGTCTATATTTGAATCTAAATAAATTGTTATTATAGGTTATAGATCTCAATCACTATGTGTTAAATAGTCTTTATCTGAATTTGATGTTAATTTTGGATTAAAGTTGAATTTTTTTGTAATTCTTCAATTATTTATATTTAAAATAATATATTATCACATTCTTAGATGAAGAAAATTGAACTGAGGTATAATTCTATTTGAGATCACATTAAGAAATGATATATCAACTTGGAATATATTTCTATTGTTTATTATTTGGAAGTTATATTTATTAAGTTATTCAATTTAGTGAAGTTTTATCAGATTAAGTATTAACTTTAAATGATGGAAATTTAAACTATGTACAGGAAGAAGTATTTAACATCTACTAAGATTTAATTATTATTATTTATAATTATTTTAATAGATCTATTTTATATTTTTATTATCTGATGATAAAAAAATTAGAAAAACTATATGATTCACAGCATAATATATTTCATAAGGAGAAAGATAAAATTTTAGAGAATTATTCAGTATTTTAACATTTTTTTAATAAATGTTTATATTTTAACAATTTATTTATTTTTAAGTATTAATTAATTTAGGGTTATATATATTATTGATTAATTTTTATTCATTTTACTATTTTTTAGAATTATTATGATTTTTATATTTTATTACTTTTCATTATTTGGGGATATTTTATTTTAATAAGTCATTTTAAAAAGCAGGGTTTATCATTTTATATATCTTTAAAATTTTTGATATTTTAAAAAGGTTGATATTTTTTTACTTTCTTAATGATTTTTTTAATTAAAAAAAGTCATAAAATGTAAGAGTTTTAGATTATTCATGTTATTGCAGTGTATTTTTTCTCAATTGTATTTTTTTTAAATAATTACACAACTCTATATTTTATTTTTATACTTAATTGATTTTTGATTTTAGAATGATGTTGACTGTGATGGATTTTCAATATATATTATTCTTATTTTAATTATTCTATTTATTCTAATTTTAAAAATATCATATGTTTTAAAATATATTACATTTTTCAAATATCATACATATTTAAAGTTGCTTACATTTTTCAAATATCTTACATTGTTCAAATATCTTATGTTTCTAAAATATCTTATGTTTTTCAAGTATCATATGTTTTTAAAATATCTCATTTTTTTAATATCTTATAAAAAAATATTACATAATTTCAACTATCTAATGAAACTAGAAGTATCTTATTAAAATAAGGTATCTTACAAAAATTAAGCATCTACAAAAATTATTTATCTTATGAAAATTAATTATATTATGAAAAGAAAGTATCCTCAGAATATGAAGTATATTTTGAAATATAAAATATCTTATTTAAATATAAATTTCTTACAAAAATGGATTAAAAGTATTATGAAATTTTAGTACTTGAATTTTTGAAACACTATTACAAGGAGGATTTGTTATAAAACCATATGAATTGAAAGAGAAAGAAAAATCATATAGTTATCCTGATATTACATCATTTCATATTGATTCTCACATTTTTTGTTATTATTTTTTCATATTTTCATAAATTCAATGATCATTACGGTTTTAGAATTGGGTTTACTTGAAATTTTTCTATGTATTAAATTATTCTTATAAACCTAAGAATGGTCCTTAAGAAAATAATAAGGGTCCTTATAAAATTAATAGTGATACATATTATAAAGACCTAGTTCTTCTCAATCCATTCCTTATTTTTTTGGTGATTAGATGTATCAATGTAAGGATGAAAGTGTAAAAGTTCTTCTATAGTAATAAATAATATTGGAGGAGCGGTGTTTTCGAATGGTTGGGAAGATTATGATATGGTGTTTCGTGGCAAGTGTTGAATTTTCCATGAATTCCCTTCATATAATGGTAATGAAAATTTCACCATGGATTCTTGGGCGGTTGTTTTAGTGGTTCATCCAGTATAGATAGATGTATGGGTTCAGACCTTACAGGCCTTTCCTTTGTATTTTTCCAAGTCTTAGAGGTGTTGAGAGGGGGTTTGGAGGTGTTTCAGATATTTAAAGGGAGTTTTATTTTTTAAAAGGGTCAACATGCCCTAGTAATGGGTGTGGATGAATTGTTTTGGGTTTTTCATGTGGAGTTTGTGGGTCATGGCTAGCAACATGGGTTATAAATAAGGTTTGGAGGCCATTTTGGTCCTAGTGTGTTTCTACTTTTTGAAACGGTCAACTCAAAAAACCTAAGGAGGGTGTAGCACTAAGTATAGTGTCTTTTAGGGTATCCTTTCTAAAATATGAATGATAGGAATGGTTTTACAAGCTGTTTTGAAATACATAGCAAGGGGAAAGCATATTGGATGTGGGAAACACACTATATGGAAGGTCGTGTCGGGTTAATGAACTCAACACCACTAATATTGTGGATTGGATGTGGTGGAAGCCATATTGGTGTTTAGGATTTATGTGAATGGATAAAATGGATTTCAATATTCTTGAATATTGACTGTTCTGGAAGTGGAAATGTGTTAGGAGTTAAGAGGGGTCTTAAATGTTATTTTATGTCTCTCCATTCACTCTTTTAATCAGTCCAAACGTCTATTATTGGAATAAATTTGATATCCAGATACACATGATGAATTCGGTCTTGGTCGACAGATTTCTACCCTAGAGTTTTCATTGACACGAATTGTTTCAACATAAATGTTGGATCTATATCCCTTGGTGACCAATGATTGAATCCTTGAGTTTGTGACCCCTAGTTTATAGATATTCAAACACTTTTGGTTTCACATATTCTCTTTTCTTCTCTTTTCCTAATTTTTATTATCTTCTTATTTTCTAAGAAGAACACAACAATAGGATTTCATATTTTTTTTGTTGTTGATTGTGGTTTTATAGTGGTTTTTAGATGCTTGGTTTTCTCTATCCTTCCTTTGTCTTAGTGGTATTTCTTCTAGTGGTGGTTGAAACTCATTCCTCTGTTCATGTGTGAATAAGATTAAAAATCTAATTGTGGTAGGTTATTCATTTCTTATATTATTATTTTATGTGAAATCAAAAATTTATAATGCATTATCTCTTAGGGAAATGGTATAATTAATGATAATAAAGATTAAACTAGATTAAATAATGAACCTAGGTTTTAGTTGTAGCGATCTCATGTGTTTCCCCTATGATAATGGTTTTCCTCTAATTATTATATATAGTGAACTATCTATGTTAATGTTATAGTATTTATGTTTATTCATGCTAGAATTCATCATTCTTGATATGTTGATAATTGTTAAAGAATTTAAACTTAGTAATATTTTTTGGATGAATAATTAAAGAGTCATGTTTAATTAAAATCATTATTTCTTATGATTTGATGGGAATCAAAGAGATTCTTGATGAATTCTTAATTAAATTCATTATTCATTTTTTTAATGTATTTTTCTAAAGAACATGAAGTTAGTGTGCTGGTTGATTAAATAATACAGAGGCACATTTAAAATGAAATTTCCCTCCTTAAGTTTGATAGAATTGTAAGTTATGCTTGGAAGTGTGTTTAAATAATTCATATAATTTGATAGCTAATGTATTAATTTACCTATGGTTGTAACCAATGGTAAATAAATTAGTTAGTTTAATTTAAAAATTAACAATGTATTTTAAAAAGATAAATGTTTGGGTTGAGTTATCATGTTCACATGTGAATAAATGTTAATGGTTAATTTTAAATAATTGATGTATTGTGAAATGTTTAGTGGAATGAAATAAATAAAAATATTCTAGAATTATTGTGTGTCTATAGGATACATAGTCCTTATTAGTGGATGTCGGTTGTTCGAGTGACAATAGTTGTAGTTAATCCTAAGACAACATTGATGACCATAATGTTGTTGGGAGATAAATATATCTAGTATGTTATGTAATTTTATGCACTAACCCACTCATTTGGTAGGTATATTGTGTCACACTCATGATTTATTTTGAGTTATTTTTTATTTATTTTTTTTCTATCATTTTCCATTTGGGTATCCTTTGATTTTTGGAGAAAAGTGAGAAAATTGGGGTGGAAAGAATGTGGCACACGGTTAGTAGAAATTGTGCACCCCTAACTAGGTAACTGTGTGGTATGTGGATAGTTTGAGTCAGTAGCTACCACACTTCTTACACACATTAAGTTAGACAGTGCAAGATAACTGTGTGATAGGTGCCTCTTCGGACAATGAGGGGTGCATGGTTTTCGCATGGTTTGGAAAATTGTGTAGGCAAACCATGTGCATGTCCAAGTCATTAAAAATCTTGAAATCCCTAAACTACCCTTTTTTATATAAACCCTAAAATACTCAATCTCTCCCCCACTTAAGATTTATAACCCCAGGCAAGCCTCCCCCTCCCTCCTTCATCCCTTCCACTCCATTTTGGTGGGATATTTTCCTAGGATTCTTCAAGAAAACCTCAAGTAAGTCCCTCCTCTCTTGATTTCCTCCTCTATTCTAGGGTTTCTTACCTCCTTATTTGGGTTTCACTTTTCCAGTGGGTTGGGAGTTTTTTTATTGTTAGATCTTGTTTCTTAGGGTTTAATATTGATGTTTTAGGTTTGATCTTTCTTCTCTAGGCTGTGATTGAGGTGTGATTAAAGTTTTTTACCATATGTCGGGAGTTTCTTCACACAAGGTAGGTGGTTCCACACTTAAACATTATTTTATGAATTCTAAATTCTTTTTTGTGTATTTAAGACGGTTCTATGATTTATGTGTGAGGTGAGAATGGGTTTTTGAAGGGTTTTGATATGTGTTTGGCTCGAAATTGGTTTTTCTAAAGGAAATTGGGAATTTTTCATGTTTGAAACCTTGTTGTGGATTTTTAATTTTCTTTATAAATTGTTAAACATGTTTAATAAACTTATAAATGGGTGTGAATCTTGTTTTTTAATGGTTTTGGTGTGATTTGGGATTTAAAAGTGGTTTTAGTTGTGAAAATGGTGATTTATCAAGCATGGTTGAATTGTTTGGCATATGTTTATGTGAAATTAATGGTGTATATGACATATGGAATAAAAATTGATCACAAAGGGAATACTATGTGACTAGGTGTATGAACTAGGACTAGTATTCTAGTGACTCATAAGTTAAAATTCACAATTTCACTTCACTAGATTGACATATACGACACTAAAAAAACTATGATGATTGGAGACCACTACAATTTTAGATGTAATCCACACTAGTGGATCGTGCATGGGGAGACTATTTACTGTGGTCACTATACCATGTTCCACCGATATATAATGTTTCTAGATGCTCACTAGAGATAGTTCCTATAGGGATTTCCCATGACTTAGTTTTCTATGGTGAGATATCACTTACTGTCGACTTACAGTACACTTTATCGTTACATTAAAAGAAAGCATATTTCTTTCGTAAATTGTTTTCCTTGAAATGTTTTTAGTCATTATTTTATAAAAATTTAATATTTATTTATCTTATAATATATATAGTATGGAATCTTTTTGTTTGATGGCATCCTACTGGGCATTGTCTCACACCCTACTTACACCTTTGTGTGTAAGTAGACATGGTTATGTTTGAAATAGTCAATGAAAAGATGTTTGGAGATGGTGGTGCGGGATTCTAGAGGTATTCCATTGTACATGTTGTGGTGGTGGCTTGAGGACGATGTTCCTCCCATTGCATGGTGGTTTTTTGGAGGGTTTGGTTGTTTCCCTTTTGTTGTATCCCAATTTGGTTTTTTTGTTTAAATGTTGTAAATCTTGAATTAGAAAATTTTATATGCCATTTTTGGTTATGATTGTTCAGACCTGTTTATTTATTATTATAGGTTTTTTATGTTTATTAAATCAAGTAAAATCATTACCAAGTTATATTATTGATACCTGGAAGATAATTGTGAGCCCATGGGGGTCGAGAACACCCTTTGGGTTGTTCCACAAATCAGTTCGGGTGTCCGGTTTCATGGAAACCCAGCCTGGTTCATGATAAAATGGTATTAGAACAGGTCATGCACTTTGGGGTCATGATATTTGGGATGATTCCAGATGGATAGGATATAGGAATATCGAGACTTTATGTTCAGGTTGTGAGTATGGTGTCTAGCCAGCATACCTTGTGAAAGATCTTGAGTCATCATGGGATGCTAGGATTTCTATTTAAATTATCCTCCAGGTGATATGTGGTCGTCGTAGACTGTATATGAACACTAATAGAAGGTGAAGTGGATTTGTTTTTATGTTATTATAATTAGTTTTATTTTTTTATATTTATGGAATATTGGTATTTGTTTTCATTGCTAAAAAATTTCAGAATGGTCATATCGACAGTTTTTCTTGTGACTATTATCTCTTGGAGCAAGATGCCTCCTCAATGATTTCCTGTAAAATCATAGGAAGAGGTAGAAGAGATGATGCACCCAATTTGTGTATACATTTCCATATATATAATTGAAGATAAAAGCATGTTTTCATCAAATATCTCTGGTTTCATAAACATATTCTTTGATTTTGATGAATCTGTTTACTTGCAGGAGCTTTCTGGCTTAACACACGGATCAAGGGAAGTTTGTGAAATTTTTAAAACTACACGGCGTGTACTTTATATCCATGCCGTGTACATCCAGACAAGGATATGGACCAAAGCAGGGAGTACACGCCCATGTCTTCAGGCAGAGATGCACGTCGTGTGGATCGGCGCTACACGTCGTGTACGACTTTCTAGAAGCAGTGGTTACGGAGAAAAGTCCACACGACCATGTGGTCGTTGATGAAGAAACTGTGTGTTTGAACTTTTACATGTCGTGTATATTATTATAGAAGGGGATGGCGGCGCTACACGCCATGTATGGCGGCACTACATGCCGTGTTCACTCAACTTGCAGGCGGCGCCGTGTGCAAAAGTCAAGAACAGCGTGCTCGGCCACCTGCCAGCCGAGAAAATGGCGCCAATACGCGTTGATGAAAATTACACGGCGTGTACTTTCTATACAAGCCGTGTACTTCATTTTTCTATAAAATGAGGCCTTGGCCTACAGATTTAAGGGGTTCAGAACCATTGGAGGAGAGAGAAGCTCTGCTACCACCATTCCCGAAGCCACCGAGGTGCCATAATTCCGTTATTCCGCCATTCCACCTTCCGATACTCTACCTCAACACCTACACAATGAATCTGTCAGGTATCGCGTGTGTCGTTTCTCTACTAAATTCTATATATAAATAAACCCCTCAAGTTGGGTCTGTGGATGATGGGATCATAATTTGTATATTTTTTTATATAGTTGTGTTTGAATCGTTGTAATTCATCTTACTCTTCTTAAACCACTGTCTAATATAATTGAGAATTATTAGCCGGACCAAGGGAAGGATTCTCAATGATACAAAAGAAAAAGTAACGGTGAAAACATCCATGACCATTGGAAGGTTTTCACCAATTCAAGTAATGGACTGGACGTAATAAAGAATTAAGGACATTGACTACTGGACCAAGGAGTCAACTGCTCTAATTCCAAACAAGAGGAACCGGACCAAGGAAATCTTGTAACAAAATGAAATCCTGAATGATTAAATTATTATGAACAACACAACCATTTAAAAAATCTGCATAAGAACTCCTTATTCACCACATCCCCGACATGTCTTTTCTTTCCATTTCTAATAACTCTTTAAATTTACCCGTTGTTTTCTTTCAAACTGTATCCATTCTTCAAAGTAAATCAGTTTAGTTTTAATCAAAACCCAAAAATCAACCCAATCGTTTCTAAAGTTTGCATACTTCACCTAATTAAGTTTTAACTCAATTAAATTCATGCACACCATGGTTCCCTTTGGATCGACCCCGAACTTATGCTATACTAAAGTTCTAAGAATGGTTAATTAATTTGGGACGCATATAACTTCAATCAACGACAAGCGTTGACCAAATTTTGGTGTTGTTGCCGGGGAATCACCGTTTGGTTTTAGTGCTAAGATTTAAATTGTGTTAATAATTTATTTAAGTGAAAATAAAAATCAAAAATTATCAAAAATATCTTTTCTAATCCCATTTCAAATTTTCTTTTTTTTTATTTTTCCCTTTTACGCCTGGTTTTCGTTTTTGTGTTGTGCAGTGCTTCAAGTGTATATTTCGACGCTTTACACGATCCAGAAGTGCCAAGTCTTCGGAATTAGTTTTGCTTGACCCGAAAATCGAACGGACCTTGCTTCATCATCGGAGGACACGGACAGAAACTCACAACCATCAACCACAACCCATGGTGAACAAGGAAGATGGAGCACCAGCCGTAGATGCTGCGACTGAGCATCAGTACCAGGATCAGCAGCCTCCCGCTGCTGGTCTACCTGAGCAACCTCTATGAGCCTTCATGGAATTCCTCCCAAGGGATTACCAATGGTCGTCGCAGCAACTCTTCCCACGGCCATTCTTTGCCCCTTAAGAGCAGTTTATGCAAGCTCCACCCCATCAACAACAACCTCCAAGATGTACCCTTATGGATTAAGGACTTTCATCGATTCACGGAGCTTATACGGGCATCGTTCGTCCTCTAGTCCAGGCCCAGCACTTCGAGATCAACCCTGCTATCATGCAGCTGATCCAGAACACCGTCCAATTTGGAGGCCTGGCCAGTGAAGACCCGAATGCCCATATCTCCAATTTTATAGAGATCTGCGACACCTTTCGGTACCATGGAGTGTCTGAGGACGCCATCCTTCTTCGTCTATTCCCCTTTTCTCTACGGGATAAGGGAAATTATTGGATCAAGGGGTTGCCACAATGATCTATCCTCACCTGGAGGAGCTATCCCAGGCGTTCCTATCCAAATACTTCCCACCATCCAAGATGGTGACACTCTGAAATGAGATTCATAACTTCTAGCAGCACGACTCCGAGTTGTTGTACGAGTCCTGGGAACGCTTCAAGGAGATGTTACGAAAATTCCCCCATCATGGACTCCCACTCTGGATGCAAGTCCAGACCTTCTATAGAGGACTTACCATGAATACCAAGTCCGTGGTGGACGTTGCTGCTGGAGGTACGGTGATGCGGAAGTCCCTCGAAGAACTATTCGAACTACTGGAAGACATGTCCGCCAATAGCTTTCAATGGCACTACGAGCGGGGGAATAAAAAGCGAGGAATGTACAACATTGACGCTACCACTATGTTAGCTTCTCATTTGGAAGTTGTGTCCAAGAAAATTGACGCATTGAACCTCAAAGGAGCATCTCAAGTTCATGTGGCGCACCATCCAGCATGTGGTGACTGTGGTGATAACCACATCATGGGAGAATTCCCGGGATCGGCTAGAGGCCCCTCGACGATCAAGGTGAGTTATGTTGCCCAGAATCGAGGGCCCAACTAGTACCAGCAGTACCAGAACCTGGCATGGCGAGATCAACAGAACACAGGCTGGGGCCAACAACAGCAGAATCCTCCACCCCAGCGACCGCCCAACTACAACCAGCCTCCATATCAGAACCAATTCCAAAGACCGCAACAACCCCAGCATGGTCCTTATCATCAACAAGGGTATCAAAACCCTCGTCCACACCAGCCATGATAGCCACCTCCTCCACAGGCTTAACAACCACCTCAGTAGGAGAACACCTCAAGGTTAGAGGATCTGATGACTAAATTCATATCTACTGCTGAGACTCGGTTCCAGAATCAGGAAGCTTCGATTCGAGGCTTGGAGAATCAGATTGGCCAGCTGGAAAATCAACTCTTAGGGAGACAGCCTGGTACACTACTGGGGAACACCAAAAAGAATACAAGGGAGGAGGCCAATGCTATCATGCTCCGGAGTGGAAAAGAGCTCCACCAGAACCAATCAGCACAGCAAGGTGCATCCACACCCACTATTGAAGAAAAAGGTACTAATACAGACCCCTCCTTATCCAATAGCCAACAGAAGGAGGCTTTACAAAATAAATAAAAGGAAGTAATCCAACCATTCAAGCCTGCCTTACCCTTTCCGGAAAGATTGAAGTAGAGGAAGCTTGACCACCAATTCAGAAAATTTATGGATGTTTTCAAGAAGCTACATATCAACATACCATTTGCGGAATCCCAGACACAAATTCCAACATACGCCAAATTCATGAAGGAAATCCTCTCGAATAGGAGGAAGATGGACGATTTGGGCGTTATTGCACTAACGAAGGAGTGCTCCACAGTGGTTCAATATTCCATTTTTCCCAAACTCCATGATCCAGGTAGTTTCACCATTCCATGTACTATTTGATCCTGGGAGTTTGGGAAGGCCCTCTGCGACTTAGGGGCCAGCGTGAACCTTATGACCCTTAGAGTTTTCAAGAAGCTGGGACTCCATGAGCTCAAGACTACCCGCGTTTCCCTTCAACTTGCTCATCGATCCATCAAGCACCCGAACGGACTACTATAGGACGTACTGGTCAAGGTGGGTAGGCTGCTTCTCCCTGCTGATTTCATCATCCTCGACATGGGGGATGACCAGGAAGCACCTCTTATACTTGGAAGGCCTTTCTTGGAAACTGGGAAGGTACTGATTGATGTGCACCAAGGAGAGTTGATTTTCCGGGTAGGTGATGAAAGAGTTTCCTATAACATCCTCAAAGCCGTCAAACGTGCTTCCTTGTCAGAGCATGAGGACTGTTATGCAGTGTCCACCATGGATAATCATTTTAGCGACAAAGGGGATGAACTTGTATGTTCTTTTATTTCGAATAATTTAACTGATCCAGATATTCTATTATAAGAAGCGCCAGAAGACTTGCAATTCATAGAAGGCCAGGGCGGCCACTATTGGCAGCATGCAAATCTTCCTGATAGTTTGGAACGGGACAAGGTGCAGCCACTTGTGCCTTCAATTTTAAAGGCACATGATCTCGAACTGAAGCCTCTTCCATCTTCTCTCAAGTATGGGTATTTAGGACCCAATCAAACTTTTCCTATTATACTTAATGCAAAACTATCACAGGAGCAGAAAGATGCACTTCTGTAGGTTCTCAAATAGAGGAAGCATGCTATTGGGTGGACAATCACTGATCTGAAGGGAATCAGCCCTACCATTTTTACTCACAAGGTGCTACTTGAAGAGGGTGCCAAGAAATCTTGGCAACCACAACGGTGCTTGAATCCTCCCATGAAGGAAGTTGTAAAGAAGGAGGTGATCAAATTATTGGATGCAGGCATCATCTATCCCATCTCGGATAGTCCGTGGGTGAGTCCTCTCCAAGTGGTACCCAAAAAGGGGGGTATCACTTTTATTTCAAATGAAAAGAACGATCTCATCCCAACACACACTATCACGGGCTGGCGAGTCTATGTGGATTACCGGAAGTTGAACGATGCAACAAGAAAAGATCACTTCCCCTTGTCATTCATGGATCAAATGCTAGAGAGGCTAGCAGGGCACAATTTCTATTGCTTCCTCGATGGTTTTTCCAGTTACAACCAAATCTTCATTGCTCTGGAGGATCAGTAAAAGAGCACATTCACTTGCCCCTATGGCACATTTGATTATCGAAGGATGTCTTTTGGCATGTGCAATGCCCCCGCCACCTTTCAGCGTTGTATGTTGGCTATATTCCATGACATGGAAGAACGAATCCTAGAGGTATTCATGGATGATTTTTCTATTTATGGAAAATCATTTACCATTTGTTTACGACACCTAGAGCTTGTTTTGGAAATATGTGAGCACACTAACCTAGTCTTGAACTGGGACAAGTGTAATTTTATGGTGCAAAGTGGCATAGTCCTTGGCCAGAAAATTTCAGAAAAGGGGATATAGGTTGACCCGGCAAAGATCGAGGTCATTTCACGACTACCAATACCGACTTCCATCCACGCCATCCGCAGCTTCCTGGGGCATGCAGGATTTTACAGGCGGTTTGTCCGCGACTTCTCCAAAATAGCCCAACCCCTCACCAATCTTATAACCAAGGATTCAATATTTGAGTTCGATGACCATTGTGTCAGATCTTTTGAACATCTACATCAGTGCCTTATGGAAGATCCAGTTATGATTTCTCCCAACTGGGAGGAACAATTTGAAGTGATGTGCGATGCGAGTGACTACGCAGTGGGAGAAGTCTTGGGCCAGCGACTTGACCGGATTTTCCGTCCTATCTATTATGCCAGCAGGACGCTCAACGAGGCACAGATTAACTACACCACCACAGAAAAGGAGAAGCTCATAGTGGTTTTTTCATTTGACAGGTTTTGTTCTTACTTAGTGTTGTCTAAAGTTATTGTTTATACTGACCATGCAGCACTAAAGTACCTACTCAACAAGAAAGACACGAAGCCCCGATTGATCCGTTGGGTACTCCTCCTACAAGAATTTTATCTTCAGATCCGGGATAATAAAGGGAGTGAGAACTTCATTGCAGACCATCTCTCCCGCCTCGAGCTGCCTCACTTGGAGAAGGAAGAAGATCGGGAGATCAGGGAGGATTTTCCTGATGAGCACCTCTTTTCGATCTGTGAAACACCTCGACCATGGTTTGTTGATATCGCTAATTTTATGGTTACAGGTGTCTTTCATCCTGACCTCTGATTACAGCAAAGGAAAATATTTTTCTCTGATGTGAAAAGGTACTTCTGGGAGGATCCTCTGCTATTCTGATCCTATGTAGATGGAGTGATCTGCCATTGCATCCCGGAGAATGAAGTTCACGGTCTCCTGGAGTTCAGTCACGCCTCACCAGTAGGAGGACATCATGGCCTGGACCGTACCATAGCTAAGATCCTGTAGTCTGGATTTTTTAGGCCCACCATGCATAGAGATGCATGGGCCTTTGTTTCCTGTTGCGATCGGTGCCAGAGGACAGGTAATGTGGGACATAGAGCCGAGATGCCTCAGCACCCCATCCTGGAGGTCGAGATTTTCGACGTCTGGGGCATAGATTTCATGGGTCCTTTTCCCCCATCTTTTGGGAACACTTACATCCTGGTCTGTGTCGACTACATCTCCAAATGGGTGGAAGCTACTGCTACAGCTCACGACACAGCCAAGGTAGTCATAATTTTCTAAAAGAAAAATATCTTTAGCAGATTTGGAGTTCCTCGAGTATTGATCAGTGATAGAGGGACCCACTTCAACAACACACTGATGAGAGGAATATTGTCGAAGTATGGACTAAAGCATCAGATGGGGACACCATATCATCCCCAGTCTAGTGGACAGGTAGTGCTCTCTAATCGAGAGCTCAAGAAGATCCTGGAAAAAACAGTGAACACTTCACGGAAGGACTGGTCCAAGAAGTTAGATGATGCCTTATGGGAATATCAGACTGCTTTCAAAACACCACTAGGAATGTCCCTGTTCCACCTCGTCTATGGCAAGCCCTTCCATTTTCCAGTAGAATTGGAATACAAAGCCTACTGGGCCGTTAAAGCCCTGAATTTTGATTTAAAGGCAGCTGACGAGAAACGGAAGTTCCAACTGTCAGAACTAGAGGAGATCCGATTAGAGGCATACGAGAACGCCAAGTTTTACAAAGAGAAGACAAGATCTATTCACGACCGGATGATATCACGAAAATCTATCCAACCCGGTGATCAGGTACTTCTCTTTAATTCTCGTCTACGCTTATTTTCAGGGAAGTTAAAGTCATGCTGGTCGGGACCATTCCACGTTATCCGCGTATTCCATCATGGAGTCGTAGAAATTTCTGGAGAAGATGGTCAACCATTCAAGGTAAACGGGCAGCGCTTGAAAGCATACCATCCTACAGATGACATGGTGGGAACGTTGTCCACCATACTCCTCCGGTAAGCAAGGTAAGTAGGTCGAGCCAACGACCTAAAACAAAGGTGCTTCCTAGGATGCAACCTAGAGGTTACACGCCATGTCTCACTTATCTACACGGAGTGTACTAAACCTTTTTAATTTTTAAACTTAATAGTATAAATCTATGGAATAACAAATAAAAAACCAGGGATGATGTCGGTGTCGATGGCAAAGTCACTGGAATTTATTCGAGCCATCCTCAGTTCGAATCCTCCAGACCTACCTTCGGCACGGGGTTCTTCCTTTTAATTACACGACGTGTGTGGTATTTTTAATCTATATATATATATATATATAAATGTTTTTAATAAAACCCATGATGGGGATGAGCCGGTTGGCTAAAATCGTAATCCAGTTTCACAAGACCCGGGTTCGAATCCAGACAACCGTCCCATTTCAATCATTTGTTCTTTTAATAAAACCAGACGACGTGTACTCCGATATACGTCGTGTGTTCCATGATTCTTCAAATATAAATGAAAACATTTTAAAAATTAGAGATTACATGTGGGTGAAGTTCGCGGATTGGAAAAGTCTTGACACCAGGTTCACAAGACCCGATTTCGAATCGCTCTAATCTCCCCGCTTCACCGCCATCCTTTCCTAAATAAAAACCACACGTCGTGGTTTTCTTTCTTTCCGTGTGTATAGTCCGTATAGAATAAATATATATATAAAATAAATATGAATAGCAGAACAAACTTTTCTCTAGTGGGTGAGGGCGTCCGTTCAAGTCAATCGATCGCCAGTTCGAATCCCGCCCCAAGCACCGGACCAAAGGTTGTACTACTCTTTTTCTTATTTTAAAATACATGGCGTGTATTTCCCGATATACGTCGTGTATAGTCTTATGTGTAAAAGAATTTGTCAATATTTCTATTTTTAATAATAATTATTATATAGTTTACTATAATAATTATATTTTATAATTCAAAAAAAAGAGAGAGATATACACGGCATGTACTTTACATACACGCCGTGTGCCTCGGCTATATAAGCCGCAGGCCACCCGGATTGAGGCCATGTTGCATGGCCGCCCCATTCCTCCCTTCTTCCCGTTTCTTCTCCCGAATTCCATCCGAACCCCCTTTTTCCAAATCCGTCGATTTGGGGCATTTCAAGTTCTGATACCTCTCACATTGTGATCCTCGATCCATGTACACCATTCTACACCCTCTGTTGCAAACTTTTAGACTCGTTTAGGGTGTTTTTCGGATCGCCTGACCTTTCATCTTCCAGCAGTACACGGCCACGAAATGAAGAACACACGTCGTGTACTTCTGAACACGGCCTCAGAATGAATTTTCAGAAATTTGAATATACATGGTGTGTATGTTTGGTACACACCGTGTCCGTTTCATCGTGCCCGAGTACAGCTTTCCACACGGTCTCACACACCATTTTCATTTACACGGCATGTGTGTATGGTACACGCCGTGTCCGTTGTTTTTGTTGGCCCCTTCATGTGTGGCGCATAACACGGTCTGTCACCCCATATTCCAGAACACGGCGTGTATGTTTGGTACACGCTGTGTCATTTATATATGTGGTTGGTACGTGTCTCCCCCTCTGCACGGCCATGTTCTTCGTGTGCAGTCCATGCCGTTTCCAGAAACTACATGGCGTCTATTGTTTTCTCTGAACTGATAAAAATATGGCCATGTCATTTGTTACACGACCACCTGCACTTTGATGTGAACACGGTGTGTATGTTCGGTACACTTTTTGTCCAATTACATTGTGTATTTCCACTCTCGGAGTGTCTTTACAGAGAACACAGGATACTCTCTTTTTCTGACTACACGTCATGCACTCTGGAGTACACGCCGTGTACTTTTATTTTCCAGTTTTCTCACATTTTCTTTGTTTTATTTTCTTCTTCTTTTTTTTCTTTTTCTTTTTCTTTCTATTTCAGGATATGGAAGATCATGATCATTCGCGAGGGAAGCGGCCAAACTTCGCCACTGAGGGTGAGGAGTCTAGTTATCGTCGGATCCGACTCCGACCACCTACGTAGCCGGACCCCGACGCTCCGGTCTTTGAGCTCCCTCTATTGGCCATTCTGCCACCACTCACTCCCTCGGATGAGGCAGGGCCTCCTTCTACTGCACCAGCTTCCAATTTCAATGTACCATCATCCTCAGCAGCTGGTCCCTCTTCGAGCACCCCTTCCACTGATCCACCTTCTTCTTCGGCAGATCCACCTCCAGAGCCAGATGCTGCTGCTGCACCGGCACCTGGGCCGGGACCTGCAGGTGCTCCATATCCCTACACGGTATTCCCGGTCACCGACCTCGCATACGACAGGCTCCGACACTTTTCTTGTCGGTCGATACCATCGAGCGGCTGGTACCTTGACGGCATCATTACACAGCGGCTCGGTATTTGGGAGGAGTTGGAGGTACTTCTCGGGCACACCACACTCCTCGAGATTTTCCATGTCAGCACTCCTGTGTTCCGAGATTTATTTTTGGAGTTTGAGGTCTCCTTTGAGGTCCATGGAGCGGAGTACCAAGAGACGCCTGGTGATGCGGTACCCGTAGTTCGGTTCCGGATAGGTGGCCGACGTTTTTCTCTGACGATGATAGAGTTCGGCCGAGGGTGCAGCTTCTACCCCCATCCTTTCATCCCACCCCCCGTTTCTGACTTGACCCGGCCTGAGCGCTCTGACCTCATTGCCATGTGGTGGGAGATCGCTGGGCCTGACCACCGGTACTCCCCCACTTCTCAGAAGAGCACTCTTATAGCCGACCCCGTCCTTCGCTTCACCCACCGGTGCTTCAACGCCATACTCTTCCCCCTCCATGAGGATATGGGGGTCGTGACCGGTCGTGACATGGAGCTTCTTACCTATTTCATCCGGCACGCCTACCCGGACCTCCCCTTTCTTGCCGCCTCCGATTTTCACTCCATGTTTACCGGCCGTCAGGGCAACCTGAATGGTGGGTTTTACACCACCTGTCTTGCCCACCACTTGGGGGTATTCGAGCCCTCATTACCTCATGACTTGATAGTTTCACCCCAGCGGATAGACTTCCTCATGCTCATTCACATGGGATTGGTCCGGAAGCAGGGGGGTGCCTACATCCTTGCTCAGGATCGAGCCCCGCCACCTGCTGACCCTGCGCCACCTGCTGACCTCGCACCTCCTTTCCCACCCCCTCCAGCTTCTCCACCTCACCCACCTCCTACTGACCCCACTTCTTCTGACCTTCCTTCTTCTGTCTCATCCCCCATTCCACCTACCCCCACACCCTCGGTCGATCCGGTCATTTCCCTCCACCTAGACACGATGGAGCAGAAGTTAGCCCGTATCATCAACCGTCAGGACACCATTGCACACCATTTGATTCGTCCAGACGGCCTCCAAGATCAGATGGCGCATCTGTTGGTACATATTGCTCAGCATCTTGGTGTTCCACTGCCTCAGCCACCATCCACTGCCTTCGTTCCTGGCCCTTCGGCTGTTGCTCCACCGCCATCTCCTGCGCCAGCCACCGATTCCGTTCCGATGACTATGGTGAGCTCTACTGCTGTCACTTCTGTCAGGCCAGGGCCTGCTACTGAGCTTCCGATCCCGAGTCTAGCACCTGCGGCTCCTACTTCTTCAGCTACCCTTCCTGATGCCGAGTCTGAGCCCCACCCTTCCACAGCTCCTGCGCCGTCTCTCCCGGCCGATTTTGTACAGGATGATTCCTCTCCTGAGGTGACCCCATGATAGTGACATTTTCCTTTATCTTATATATCTCTTCTGTCATTTTCTATGTTGTGATGTTATGAATGTTTGTAGTCTTCTTTTTTCTCAACAGTCACAGGTACGGGCATAGAGCGCTTTGGGCATCACTTTTTCAATAGGGGAGTATTTTTCCATTTCTATTTTCTTTCTTTTTGGATTTACTTCTTCCACAACTTTCCCTCATTTTGTCCCCCATTTCTCCCCGCTGCCTACCCTTTACCTTGGTGTTTCACTTTGTGGACCATGTGCAGTGTTAAATGTGGGGGCGCATCTATATCTTTCACCTTAGTCTTTGCCCTTAAATTAACCTAGGAGACATCATTATTAGACTCTATATTTGTAAATGTAAAGCAATTTTTTTTAATCAATCTTATAAATGCTAGAGTTATCAGTAGGAACTTTTGGAAAGGTTACATTCTTTTTCGTTTTTTTTAAGTATTTTAAAATGATTGTTGATATAGTTTCAATTACAACCTTTCATCCTTGATTAAATTACATTAATTAGGCTAATCATTTATATGCATGTCATAACATTATTGTCCCTTTATTATTTTCCACTCCTGAGAGTTATTCTACACCCTTTTTTGTATTTCTTTTCTAATACCCTCTTTCTTGAGAGATTCTTAGGATATGCATCACTACCAGAATTTGCAAGCTTTTCTTTTCGAAACATGAAGAAATTTTTGAATTACTTTAACATGATTGAGGCATTAGATTGTTTCAACCCCTTTATCTTGAGACCTACCATACATTTAATCTTCGTTAAGCCCATTGATGCCATGAACAGCCTTTATAGGAAGCCACATTACAAGCCTATTTCCCTTCCTACCCTATTTCTTTTTAAACTTTGCATGATTATACATTTAAGCTTTAAAGAGGGAGTTGGAAATACATGGTATATTTTTGTGTACAACCATGAAATAAAGTGTGGGGGAGTGCCTTTTGATTGTTTGGGGGCAGAATGGGTTCCAAACATGTACTCATTGTATTCATAAGGGATGCCCTTGTGTTTTATTGTAAAAAAAACAACAACAAACAAACAACAAGGAGACCTTATACTTATTTTCCCATAAACCCTACTTACCTAATAGAGTTGGTAATGATTACAAAAGCATTTTACTGAGCTTTTGAAGGATGTATTTTCAATGATCTTTACTTTGAATATCATGCAATGTTGTTTAAAGGAATTAGCCATCCTTTTTCAAGCCTCAGAATTTATTTTCACATCTGAACCTACCAACCCTTAGCCACAGAAACATCTAAACCTTATTGACAAAGCCCTCATGATTTTTATAATTCAATTTTTCTGAAGTGGAGAACAAGATATCTTGAAAACCTATGGATAGAATGTATATGCCTTAGATTGAGCATAACTTCAATTAAAAACATCTTGAGTGTGGAGTGTGATTTTAACTGGTAAGGTAAATCATCAAGTGGCATGCTTATTTTTGAAAGGTTGAACAATGTGTTGAAAGAGGATGAGAGTAGTTAATTACATTATATATGAGGAATGATTTTAATATCTTATGAATTGAATTTGTTTGTGCCTTTTAGAATTTTTCCTTAGTAACTTTATCAGCTATACGTTTGATTAACTAAATGCCTTCCTTTTCAAAGTATAGGATCTATTAATTAGATGTTGAGATTTTTCTTGAGGGCAAGAAAACAACTAAGTGTGGGGGAATTTGATGCACCCAATTTTTGTATACATTTCCATATATATAATTGAAGATAAAAGCATGTTTTCAGCAAATATATGTGGTTTCATGAACATATTCTTTGATTTTGGTGAATCTGTTTACTTGTAGGAGCTTTCTGGCTTAATACACAGATCAAGGGAAGTTTGTGAAATTTTTGAAACTACACGGCGTGTACTTTCTATAAACTTCGTGTACATCTAGACAAGGATATGGACCAAAGCAGGGAGTACATGACCATGTTTCCAGGTAGAGATGCACGCCGTGTGTTTCGGCGCTACACGATGTGTACCACTTTCTAGAACTAGTGGTTACGGAGAAAAGTCCACACGACCATGTGGTCGTTGATGACGACACGGCATGTTTGAACTTTTACATGTCATGTCTGCTATTCTAGAAGGGGCTGGCGGCGCTACACGCCTTTTATGGCGGCGCTACACGCTGTGTTCACTCAACTAGCAGGCGGCACCGTGTGCAAAAGTCAAGAACGGCGTGCTCGGCCACCTGCCAGCGGAGAAAATGGCGCTAATACGCGTTGACGAAAAGTACACGGTGTGTACTTTCTATACACGCCGTGTACTTTATTTTTATATAAAATGAGGCCTTAGCCTATGGATTTAAGGGGTTCAGAACCATTGGAGGAGAGAGAATCTCTGCTACCACCATTCCCAAAGCCACCGAGGTGCCTTCATTCTGCTATTCTACAATTCCACCTTCTGATACTCTACCTCAACGCCTACACGATGAATCTATCAGGTATCACGTGTGTTGTTTCTCTCCTAAATTCTATGTGTAACTAAACCCATCGTGTTGGGGATGTGGATGATGGGATCATAATTTGTATATTGTTTTATATAGTTGTGTTTGAATCGTTGTAATTCATCTTACTCTTCTTAAACCACTGTCTAATATAACTTAGAATTCTTAGCCAGACAAAGGGAAGGATTCTCAGCGATACAAAAGAAAAAGTAACGGTGAAAACATCCATGACCATTGGAAGGTTTTCACCGATTCAAGTAATGGACTGGACGTAATAAATAATTAAGGACATTGACTACCGGACCAAGGAGTCAACTGCTCTAATTCCAAACAAGAGGAACCGGACCAAGGAAATCTTGTAACAAAATGAAATCCTGGATGATTGAAGTATTATGAACAACACAACCATTTAAACAATCTGCATAAGAACTCCTTATTCACCACATCCCCGACACGTCTTTTCTTTCCATTTCTAAGAACTCTTTAAATTTACCCGTTGTTTTCTTTCAAACGGTATCCATTCTTAAAAGTAAATCAGTTTAGTTTTAATCAAAACCCAAAAATCAACCCAATCGTTTCTAAAGTTTGCATACTTCACCTAATTAAGTGTTAACTCAATTAAATTCATGCACGCCACGGTTCCCTGTGGATCGACCCCGAACTTATTCTATACTAAATTTCTAAGAACGGGTAATTAATTTGGGACGCATATAACTTCAATCAACGACAAGCGTAGACCAAGAGAGTTATCCATCACCAATTGATTACATATTAGTGGAATACATGGTCTAGGTTGTCCAAGATTTGGGACAGGGAGTGGGTCCTAGTCCTTTATTAGTTAGAGAGGTTAAACCAGGTCCTAGGAAGGAAAAAGCACATGAGTTTCTTGAGAAAAGTCCTTCTTCTTTATGGGGAAATGCTAAACCTCCGAAAGTAGAGGAGTGTCTTGATAATATATAGGGGTTGTTCGAGTTCCTCGATACTCCTAAAGTAGTTTGATTGAAATAAATGTCATTATTTATAGAAGGTCCTAGTAGGAGTTGGTGGGACTCAGTGGTGCAATATGGAAAGCACAAGTAGATGAACTAGAAGGAGTTCAAGGCTTTTTTTCAATGATCACTATTGTCCTAATGTTTTGGCCTATTCTAGATCTAAAAAATTTATGGATCTTGTTCATGGGGACTGTCTATGATAGAGTATGACAATTACCTTTCGGATCTAGTTTGGTATGCAGCGAAAGTCATTTCCTATGATCAAATTAAGGATTAGAGGTTTGAGATGGGGTTTCAGCCAAAAATCTATTCTTAGGTATTTCTGATTAAGATGAAGACCTATACGGAGGTGGTTGACCATTCTTGTATGGTTTAGATAAATCAAAATGGAAATTTTGGAAACCCTAGGGTAGTTTCAGTTGCAAGCAGTAGTATCTCATTAGAGAAGAAGACGAATTAGGACAAACATAGGAATAAGGGACACAGTAGTTTATGACATCCTTCCTGACTGCCATCTTTGATGGTTTTAGATGCTGGATCAGTTGTATGCCACCAGTGTGGGAAGCTAGGAAATGTGTGTCTGGCATGTGCATCCCCCCCACCAGATCATGTCATCGGTGCGGGTATGTGGAGAACCTATAGTGGTTATGTAGGGCCAGTCGTTCATATCAAAGTGGTGCATGATTAGTGGCTTCTACGTGGATGATAGCCGAATTTAATCCATAGTCCAATGGTCATTATTAAGATCAGGATAAGGCGATGAATCTTTATGAATTGGATCAACTACCATTGGAACTGGATATAGGTCCTTTTATAGTTATAGGAACTAATTTGATTGAATCATTTATAGTTTACATTTTTTTTGATATAGGTGCTTTTGTTTCATTTATCTTTTCCCATCTTATGGATGCTTTGGGTTTTCTGTCTGAATACATGTCATATGTGATGTAGTTCGTTATGCCTCTTGGTAAGATGAAAGAGTAGGGATTCAGGTGTCCATCTTGTGCACTCACCATGCTAGGGGTCGAGCTAGAGTGGGATCTCCTAATCTGAGAGATGGACCTATTTGATGTAATCCTCATCATATATTAGATGGTGTACTTTCATGTGCATGTAGAATTTTATAGGTGGTGGGTGAATTTCATGTCACATGATGGTAGTACCCAAGTTTTTCGTGGATAATGGGATCTGTGATTGGGTCATGCTAGATCTCTGCTTTTGGAGTTTTACAATCTTGTTTTTCAACTACTGTATCTCTTGTTGGAGGATGATGGTGGAGCTTCTAATGGTGGATTATCTCTTATGGTGGATAAGTTCCTAGAGGTATTTCCTAATGAATTCTCAGGATTTCCTCTAGAGTGGGATGTAAAATTATCTATATATTTGTCATTGGGAACACAACTGATATCTCTTCCATCATATCATATGGCCTTCATCAATTTGAGGTAATTAAAGATACAACTGGATGATTTTGAATGAAAAGGATTCATTATCCCGAGTATTTATCCTTAGGTTCCCCAGTTTTTTTCGTGAAAAGTTTGATGGATCTCTCTAATTGTGTATTGATCATAGGAATATGAATAAGGTAACCATAAAGAACAAGTATCCCTTTCCCCAAATTGATAACTTGTTCGACCAGTTAAAAGCGACGAGGTTGTTCTCTAAGATAGACTTGGGTTTTGGCTATCACCAAGTCAGGGTAAGAAAGGTGGACATCTTGAAAATAGATTTATGAAGTAGGTGCATCCATTTTGAGTACTTGTTCAAGCCTTTTAGGATGAAAAATGCTCCAATGGTCTCTATAGTGCTTATGAACAGGGTGTTCTACCAAACTCTCCATTATTTTGTCATGGTATTGGTGGATGACATCCTCATTTATTCCAGATATGAGAAATATCATGAGATTCATTTGAGAATCATTTTGGGAACTCTTCAGGACCATTATCTTTATGAAAAACTTCTAAAGTGAACCTTTTACATTAAATAGGTGAAGTTTCTGAGCCATGTTATCTTAGAACAAGGAGTTTCAGTGGATTATGAGAAGATTAGTGCAATTATTTCATGGGAGAAATGGAAGAATGTGTTTTAGATCATAATATTTCTTGGCCTGGCTATATACTATAAGAATTTCCTTCAGAAATTCTCTTGGATTACATCACCCATAACATCCCTCACCCAGAATGGGGTGAAGTTTGAATGGATCCAAGAGTTTCAAGAATCCTTAGAGGAGATAAAGTGTTCATTGAATAATACACTGATATTGATCTTTTCATAATCTAGAAAGGGCTATGTGGTTTATTTTAACACCTCAAGTATGGGTCTCGGTTGTGTGCTTATGCAAGATGACCCTGTGGTAGAATATGCATCACTCCATCTTTGACGTCATGAAAAGAACTACCCAACCCATGACCTCGAGTTAGTAGTAGTGATTCATTCCCTAAATACATGGAATCATTATATTTTTGGGCTAAATTTGTGGTTTATTATGACCATAAGAGCCTAGATTACATATTATCCCAGAAATAATTGAACCTGAGGCAGAATCGTTGGGAGGAGTACTTTTAGGGGTTCAATTTCAATATAGTTTACAACTCGAGTATGGGTAATGTTATTCTAGAAAACCTGAGTATAAAGGCTTCAATGAAAGAATTTAAAATTTCCAATGATGAGTGGATGTTGATGGGCCTTTTTTCTCAAATTCACCTAGAGACTAAGTATCATATTAGTGGTGAATTCTTGGCCAATTTTCATTTGGATCCTTCCCTTATAGAGCTGATTTAGCGGGATAAGCCTGGTGATAGTCTATGCTTGTATTCTATGCAATCACTTCAAGGTGGGGAGACACCTTGCGATTGGTCGTTGTCTCCTGGGGGATTTTTTTGTTTCAAGGGGAATTTTTTGGTTCCATTATCTATGATGAATGTGGCTATGTAGGATATCAACTAGTATCAATGGGTTGTTCATCCTAGAGCTACTAAGATGTATTATGATGTGTGTTGATTATTCTGGTGGCTAGGTATGAGGTGGGATATCACTGACTTCATATCCAGGTGTTATACGTGTCAGTAGGTAAAAGAAGATCATAAAAAGCCCTCTGGATTTCTTCAGCCACTACCCATTCCTAACTGTAAGTGGGATGAGATCAATATTGACTTCATTTCTAAATTGCTTCATAGACCACAGGGGAAGAATTCTATGTGGGTAGTGATCGAAGGTCTGGCCAAAACTACCCATTTCATTCCAATTAGAGATTCAGCTAGAGTGGATGAGTTGGGCTAGTAATATATCTAAGAAATAGTGTGGCTGCATGGTGTACTGATGGAAATCATTTCTGACATAGACTCACATTTTACCTCTCAGTTTTGGGAAGGCCTTGAAAAGTTGTTGGGGACACAGGTGAAATTGAGCATGGCATACCATCCTCAAATGGATGGTCAAACAGAGTGGGAAAATCAGCTTTTGGAAGACATACTTTGAGTGTGTGTACAAGATTTCAAAGGATCTTGGGACATCTATTTGGGGATAATCTAGTTTTCATATAATAATAGCTACCAGTCCACTATTGGAATGGCTCGTTTTTTAGAACTCTATGGCCAGATGTGTTGGTCACCTTTGTGTTGGGATATAGTGGGTAAAACCAAATTATTGGGACTGAGCTTAGTGAAAGAGACATCTGAGAAGATCAAGCTAATTAGGCAGAAGTTATTGGCAGCTCATAGTTGTCATAGATCTTATGAAAATTAGAGATGCCAAGATCTTGAGTTTTCTATGGGTGACTGGGTGTTTCTCAAAGTGGCACATCACCTGGGTCATCATCATTTAGTTAAGTAAGAGAATATACCACCACGGTAAGTCAGACCTTCTAGAATTACCAATTGGGTTGGTAATGTGGCATATAGGTTAGATTTTCCCTTGCAGTTGACCTCAATTCATGATTTATTCCTTGTTTCTCAACTGAATAAGTACAACCTAGATTCGTCTCGTGTGTTGAATTAGGAAGAATTGGAAATAGATATAGATTTTTCTGGATTTGAGTAGCCAGTATAGATAGTAGATTCCTAAGAGAATGCGCTTCATGGGAAGTTAATTCCACTTTTTTTGTTTCCTTGTAAGCATGATAACGATATTCATGATACTTGGGATTGAAAGTCATGGGTTGATCAAGATTACCCATTTTTATTCAATGATCAAGCTTTGGAATGACTTTCTAGGGGTGGAAAGTTTTCATGGTGGTTATAATTATCACACCCAATATTTATTTTTAGGTATTTTACTATTTCTTTTGTCTATCTTTTCCCCTTTGGGTATCCTTTGAGTTTTTGGAGAAAACTGATAAAAAAATGGGAGGAAATAATGTGGTACACAGTTGATGCACAATTCATAGAAACCATACGCCCCTGCCCAGGAAACCATGAGGTAGGTGGAAAGTTTGAGGAAGTAGCAACCATGTGGCATGTGTATGGTAATTCTAACTATGTGGGATGACCATGTAGTAGGTTCCTCTTGGGAGAGTTAGGGGTGAACAGTTGTCGCATGATTTGGAAAACCATGCTGGAAAACCATGTGTGTGTCCAAGTCATTTAGAATCATGAAATTGATAAACGAAACACCTTTGAAATAAACCCTAAACCACTCATTATATTTCCCACTTGGGATTTCTAACCCTATGCGCACCTCACCCTTCCTCCTTTCTCCATTTAGATCCATTTTGGTGGGATATTTTCCTAGTATTCTTCAAGAAACTCTGAAGTATGTCCCTACTCTCTTGATTTCATCCTATATTTTAGGGTTTCTTACCTCCTTCTTTGGGTTTCACTTGTCCAGTAGGTTGGGTATTGTTTTAGGTTTAGATATTGTTTATTAGGGTTTAATATTGATGTTTTAGTTTTTGATCATTCTTTTATAGGGTGCTATTGAGGTGTGATTCAAGTTTTTCACCAGATTTCAGGAGTTTCTTCGCTCAAGGTAGGTGGTTCCATGATTAAACATTATTTGATGAGTTTGAAATGATTTATTGAGTATTTTATGGTGTTATATGATTTATGTGTGTGGTTTTAAAGGGTTTTTTAAGGGTTTTGATATGTGTTTGTCTCGAAATTGTTTTTTTTAAAGGAAATTGGGTGTTTTTCATGTGTGAAACCTTGTTGTAGATTTTAAATGAGCTTTATAAATTGTGAAACATGTTTAATAAAGTGTGAAAGGGATGTCAAACATGTTTTATAATGGTTTTGGTGTATGTTTGATTCAAAAGTGGGTTTTTTGTGAAAATGGTGATTTATCAAGCATGGTTGAATGGTTTGGTATATGTATATGTGAAAGTAATGGTGTATGTGACATGTGGAATAAAAATTTAGCATAAAGAGAATCCTAAGTGACTAGGTGGATAGACTAGAACTAGTATGATAGTGATTATAAAGAGATAAGTCCTTGTTCCACTTATCTTGATTGACATATACAACACTAAATTCACTATGATGATTGAAGACTAATAGAATTTTGTATGTAATCCTCTCTAGTGGCCCATGCACAAGGACGTTGTTAAATGTGGTTGTTATACCTCATTCCACAAAGATATGATGTTCCTAGATACCCAATATAGCAAGAGTCAATTGGCATTTCTTATGACATAGTGATTTACAGTGATATCTCACATAACATCGACATATGGTACACTTTATCGTTACATTAAAAGAAAGCATGTTTCTATTTTGAATTATTTTCCATGAAACTTTTTTAGTCTTTATTTTATAAAACATGCTTGTATATTTATCTTATAATGTTTATAGCATAGAATATTTTTATTGGGTGGCATCATACTGGGTTTTGGATCACACCCTACATATACCTTTTTTTGTAAGTAGACTTGGTTACATTTGACATAGGTAAAGGCGAGATATTTGGATATGGTGGCTCAGGATTCTAGTGGTCTTCCATTTTAGGTTTTGTAGTGGTGGCTTGAGGATGATGATAATCTCATTGTATGGTGGTTTTTTGGAGGGTTTGGTTGTTCCCATTTTTTTGTATCCCATTTTGGTTTTTTTAAATGTTGTAAACCTTGAATCTGAAAATTTGATATTCCATATTTGGTTATGATTGTTTAGCCTTGATTTATTTATTATTTTTGGTTATTTATGTTTATGAAATAATGTAAAATCATTCCCAAGTTATATTGTTGATACCTAGGGACTTGGTGCTATCCCGTGGCGATCAGCAATGCCCTTAGGGTTAGGCCCCAAATCAGTTTGGGAGTCAGGTTTCATGGAAACCTGACATGGTTCGTCATAGACTAACACCCAAAGGGCTCTAGGAGGGAGTTTTTTTTAACTTTTATATTGGCGAGGAATGGATGCATGAATACACTCTTTTTCATCACTCACTTCCATTTATAGTAATATGTGATGGTATTCATAAAGGATACATTTTCCATATATGTGTATAGATAGATAAAATGGTTTTTGGTTATTTTACACACATTTAATGTTAAATATATTACCTTGTGGAATATTATAGGTATGTAGTGTTTGGGATGTCATGGATTGAGGTATAATACTAAACATAAGGGTTGTTTTGGATTGTAGAAACTACTCTGTTGATATTTAGAGATGTGGAATTGGATGATGAGATGATTTCATGTATAGGATGAAATATATGATAGAGTTTCCTAAGTGTCTTTGGATAGGCTTAATTTTGGAGAGAGATGACTCAAAACATGTTATTTTGGGGAAGAGTGGAAAACTGTTGAGAAAGTGGTTGTTGGGTAATTTATTTTTATTGTATATTTTATGATCACTTTTATGTGATACTTAATGAGATATCCATGGTGAGGCTAGGAAAAAAGCATACCTGATTAGGTGATGAGTTAGCTACACTTTTTTCACCTGGATTTAGTATTTTGTCTTTAAATTTTTCATGAGAATATCCAAGTAAGATCTTACTGAGTATACAGGTTATACTCACCCTATATATATATATAATAATATTTTTCAATATCACAGTATTTGGTCAGTGATTAGGATCAACATTACTAACTCATGGAGTTTAAAAAATGGTTTGGTCTTAGAGGTCACCACCAAGGATTTTCATTTAAATAATTATAATTTCCTTTAATTTTTTTAGTTTTTATGAACTTAAATGCCTGTATTGGGTTAATTTTTTAGTTTTTATAATAATAATTAGTTTTTGGGTGTTTCTATATTATCTCTCTTTCCTCATGTTCTCATTAGAGTGTAATTCCTCTCATCAGGGTGTATGATATATCAAAAGGGATTTTTCCAAATTTTGGCCAATTGGAGGGAGTATTTTGGCATAATTATCTCACTTGTATAATTTTCTAGCCTAGGAGGGGTACCTTTGGGGGGATGGGTCATAACATAGTGGTATAAAAGGTTCATGTAGTGTGATTGGATGGAGTTTTGGGGTAAGAAATGGTTAAGACTACACGGTTTGGTAGGTAAACGGTGTTAGATAAACTAAGTAAACAAGGTAAATAAAAGAGAATAGTTAAGGAACTAGTATTTAGGGGCACCCATGATTTTTTACATAGAACCTTAAGTTTATAAGGCCAACTAAGTGAATGGATGTTGGATATAGGGTAGAGACCAGGGAAAGGATCACACATCATTCTTCTTTGTATTTTTATTTTAAATGGGTAAACCATGGGATTTTATTGAACATTAAATAAATAAATAATAAATTAATATTAAATATAATATATTCCAAGGTTAGGATCCCCTATAATTTTTTTCATATGTAGGTTCCACTCCTGATTTATGTCCTCATTATATTTTCATCAATGATGTTTAGTATGATGTTCCTGAAGATCACCACAGAGTTGAGGAAGATGATCAAACTTGGAAGAGGAAACTCCAAATGATTCAATTCCCGATTTTATAGAATAATTAAAGCTATGTTTCATACTCGGTTATAGAATAATGGTTGAAGTATGTGGAGATAACCTTCAATTCAATTTTTGATCAAAAATAGCACAGGGTTTCATTGGAAATGAGGATGCTTTGTGTGGAAGCTAGGTAGGTGTGTTTCTTATTTCTTAAGTATTGTGAGGGGTAATTTTTTTCATATAATAACTTAAAAGACTAGTTTCAATCCATGTTTCTTACTTTTACCAAAATTTCGACTGGTTTCTAGGAGGTTCATACACTTTGGTAGGGATGTTCTAGTGTGTAGTAGTTTAGGATCTATTTCAAGACCCTTCTCAAATATACTTTAGACCTATTTTTAGATGAGGATATTTGGGTAAGGAATTTATAAGACAAATTTCATCCAGATATCCAATTACATGTTACTCAATTTATGTTGTTAACATATCTTGAGGCACTAGCAGTATAAGAGGTTATTGAAAGGATACTAGCCAAAAAAAGATCGATGTCAGAGGGGAGTTATTAGGATTATCTATGTAGCAAATCTATGGTTTGAGGTTCCTATAATTTAATATAGAATATATTTTGGATAGCCTCGGGTAGGTATCATCCCTCTTCATCTCAGTTCATCATGTGTGGTATCTCTTAGGCCCCTGCTATGGGATTAGATGCATGTTTTTCTTATAGAGAACATATTCAATAGTAAACATAATTCTTTTCCTTTCTGTGTAGGAATCATGTGGAAAATGTTCTCCTTTAGGTTTCTCTATTATGGTTGTTTCATCTGAGGAAGCATCAGCTGGGTTCTCTATATTTAGATAAAAAAATTAGATATAGGGAAGGCAAAGGATAGCCTCGTGCGAATCCTCTTCCTCACAGAGAAAAGAAAAACTATTTAAGTTTTCTTCATTAAGTTTTGAGAGGTATTTTATTAAGACATTTCCATCTATATGATTTTTTTTATTCTAAAGATATGCACTCCTTCATATAACCTACCCCAGTTTATGCTTTGGGACAAGAGGTGGAGATACTTTCATTTCCTTTAGTTTTGAATTCACCAGTTAGAGGTCATGGTTATCAGTATGATGTTTGTAGATACTATGAGCTAGTGATAGGTTAGAAATTCCCTTGGGGAGACTTTCTATATTTTTAGATAGTACCATATGAAATCAAACTTGTAATGGACTAGTTGTAATCAGTGACGGCTATCATAGATTACTTCTTATAGAATACCATTTCTATGATACTGAAAAAGATCATATAGTTTCATTATTGAGTGGCACCCTTAGATGGGTTGATGTGTTTCACCTTTATTTTATTGATGGATTATTTGATGTTGAGTTCATTTTAGGTTCTTCCAATGGTGTTTCCGAAGTTCATGGAAGTGTAACCTGACTTATTTCATGAGGATGTTATAGTTTACCCCTTGATAAAAGATAGTGTTTGGGATAAATCTAAAAGTGGGTGATTCATAAATATTGATTTTTTCATTTATTATGGCACCTTATGTGTTTCAAGAGTTGTTAGTAGATATCAATGATCTTTTATATCAAGGTTCTTTTCAGTCGAGTGTGTAACCATGGGGTTCTCTAGTTCTTATTATAAAGAAGATTGATGGTATCTTCCATCTCTATATCGATTATAATTGTCTGAATCAGGTAATATTGATGAACCACTGTAATCTTCCATGGATTGATGATTTATTTAGTAAGATAAATGGGGGTATTTGGTTCTTGAAAAATTATATGTGATATGGATATCATCAAATACAATTGAAGGATGATGATACACTGAAAATCACATTCTAATGTTATTATAGGAATTAGGAGTTCATTGTGAAAGTATTAAATGTGATAAATTCCCTAGATTAGTTCATTGGTTTGATTAATTTAGTTCTCTAAGAGTTCTTGGAATGATTCATGGTGGTTTTCTTTGATGACGTCCTAATGTACTCTGCATTTGAGAAGGAGACCATAGAGGATCTGCTGGCAGTTTTGGGGTTTCTTCATCCTTAGCAGTTATTTGAAACTTTTTCAATGTGGGATTTTGGGGATTTGAATTTCATTAAATAGGGAATTTCATGTCCCATCATGGAGTATCTATGGATATTTTTATGAACAACATTTTTGTTTCTCGAGCAACCCCAAAGGTTGTTGTAGAGGTGTAGAGTTTCTCAAATATGACAGGTTATTATAGGAGGCTCGTACCCGAATACACTTAGATTATGACTCCTCTAATAGCCTTGACTATAAAGGATCAGGTGTTCTTATATAATTATCATTCTTATATAGATTTAGAATATATTAAGGATAATTTATTTAGTGATTTAGTAATTTTTTTCAGAAGAAGGATCTCAATTTGAAATTTGTTTTGATGCTTAGCATCTTTGTTTTTGTAGTATCTTGATGTATTATATATCATTTTTTCTTATGGGTCTCGATAATTATATATCCATTAATTTAATTTTGCATCCCATGACCTCAAGTTGGTATCAATTATGTTTTCCTTAAATTTTTTGTAACATTTCCTCATTGGAAAGAACATTGTGGTTTTTACCGATCATAACATCATGAGGTATCTATTTTTCCATTGTGACCTAATCTTACAATAGTGATGGTGGATGAAACTCTTAGAGAATAATGAATTCAAGATTTTATATACACCATACAAGGTTAATGTTGTATTGAATTCACAGATCATAAAGTATTCTAGTGATACCATGCGTGAATATGAAAATTCTATGAAAGTGTTGAAAGAGATCACAATGATGCATCTTGATATGGGAGGGATTTGTGTAAGAGGATTCTTTTTTATGACAATGTAGTAATATTTGGTTCTAAGGGTGGAGGATTCCTATTTAGGGGATTTTGTGGTTGAGGTCTGAGGAGACCAAGTTGTATATGGTGATTCCCCTGATGGTTGTTCTAAGGATGATCAACACTGGGTTTTGTTTTAGGGAGGGTTTTTTATTCCTTTATTTATGCTTGAGGTGGTAATTTTTGAGTTACAAAACTCACCCTTGGTGGTATATTATCATGTGACTAAGATGTATTGTGCTTTAAGAGTTCAGTTATGGAGGCCTAAGTAAAATAATTCAATTTCAAAGTTCATGTTGAGTTGTTTAGTCTGCCAAAAGTGAATGTTGAACATTGTGTTCTTGATGATTTTCTCCAGCTGTTAGATTATCCTCAATGGATGTGGGAGTACATTTTTTGGGAATTTTTTACTAGTTTCCATCAATCTTAGGGATTTTATGATAATATATGGGAGATAGTGTACCTTTTTATGAAATCATCTCACTTCTTAATGATCAAAGAGTCATTATCATTATATTTTTTATCAAGTATATGGAGGAGGTGTTAAAACTTCATGGAGTCCCAAGGATGATCATCTATGATCATTTCCTTATTTTACCACTATGGTGTAGAGAAATTTTAAACATGTGTTTCTCTTTTAATTACTTTTCAACCACAGATGGATAGCCTAAAATAGTGCATTATCCGGACTCTTAAAGACATGTTTTACACTTGTGTCCATGATTATAGAATTTCATGGATGAGCAACCTGTCATTAGTCAATTTTTATAAAAAAAACAGTTTATGTTCCATATTTGTTATAGCACCATTTTAATATATTTAAGGTCGAAATTTTTGTTCTCTACTGTGCTAGACTGGGGTCAGAGAGTCAGCAATTCCTAGAACAAAACTGTTGTAAAGTAAGATATAGATGGTTTTGCTGATTTGAGAGAGGATGAAAGTTGAACAAAATCTTCATATGTCTTATTCCAACCATGGTAGGAGATGTCCATAGTTTGATGTTATAGATTAAATGTCCTTGAAGGTGACTCCTCATTAAGGGAAGTGAAGGTTTGGACATGGGAGTATGGTTTTTCCCTAATTTTTTTTGTGAATTTAAGGTGTTATCATGTGATAGATTCATTGAGTATCATATATTATTTTTTCAATAGATCATTTAGCTACATGATATTTTCAATTTGTAACATATTTTCCTTTGTCTTCTTGATCCGTCTCATTTCATTTGGGATGGGATCGATATTGATGATTGTCATGACCCGTCCTCGGGGCCCGTGCTGTGACTACCCCAAACCCACCTTCCATAGGTTAGGGGCTGGCGACTAGAACCAAAGGCGTAAATCCCGATAATTGGGAAGGAATTGCCTTTATAAAAGTAAACAAAACACCACAGAGTACAAGAGGAAGTAAAACACAATGTACAAAGAGGAAATATGAAAGGTAAATGGGCCAGAATACAAACCCAAAAGAAAGTACAACTGAAAAAGACAACAGCTGGAAGGATGGAAGCGGCTCCTGGGTCGTCCTCCTTGGATCCTACCTGAAGGGTAGGTACAGATGGCACAGCTCCTGGATCATCCACCACGGATCCTACCTGAAGGGTAGATACAGATAGCCTCCACAACGCTCTCTCTCGTCAACCTCCTTTGTGTGTTGTCTCGTCGCGAAGTCCACCTCCGGATACTGACTCGTCGTGTGGTCCACCTCCGGGTACCGTCTAGTCCTTGAACACTCCGCCTCCGTCAGCACTGTCCATCGCCTGCAACCAACACAACGAGGTGCGGGCATAGCCCGTGCAGGGGTGAGTATAACGATACTCAGTAGGGACCCCGAGACCCTCAAGGTCTCACTAAAACCAACATGGGTAACCACAAAGAATATCTCAACAGATAACCTCTACTTAGGTATATGCCCATGCATATACCTAAGTTATCAAGTAACCCATCTCAATCATGAGGAAAACACCAAGATCCTAAAATCAACGGATAACCACCACCCAGGTATATGCCCATACATATACCTAAGTTATTAGGTGACCCATCTCAATCAAGAGGTAAACACAAAGGTCAAGACTCAGCTCAAACCGGGATTTTCATTATCGAAACCGTAACTGCTGAAGAGCCCCGTCTCTGGAGTGTACAGTGGTCCTGTCACGACTCTGAGGTACTGCTCACTAACCTAAGACTGATGAGGTACTCCTCCTGTCGAGTACCGTGGGTCAGCCACCCAAACACAGTAGTGCTTCCCGCTGGGGTATGCCACCCAAACACAATAGTGCACACCCCCTAGTAGCCTGTAGAGGTACTCTCCGGACGAGTACCGCGGGTCTGCACTGTCACACAGGTAGTGCTCCGTCCGCCATGGGTCTGCACCTCACAAAGTAGTGCTTCGTCCACTGGGCTAGTCGACTCACTCCAAGTCGAGTCGGTCAAGCAGTCGTCAGGTCTCAGCCGGATATACGGTATCCTCACTCTGTACGCTCGTCTCCGAGAGGGTCCACTCCACAAGCTACAGGTCGATACTCCAAGTATCCCAAGTCCCACTAATAAGTATCTCAAAGGACCGCCTCGTCATAGGGGTCTCAACGCAACAGACGGCACGTCAATCGGACGCCCGGTCTGTGAGTTATTAGTCTTTTCATCCTAGGGTCCCAGTTGGTTTCGTGAGCGAACCAACCCAGACGTATCTCAACTATACCCCGAACTCTAATAGGGTATACTCATAGGGACCGTTTCTCAACGAGATCACCAACGCCGCTGACGGTTCGTCAAACGGACGTCCGGTCTGAAAGATATCATCTTTTCCGTTCTAGGGGCCCAGTTGGATTTCAGGTACAATCCAACCCGGCCACTACCCAACTGCATCCAAAACTCAGGAGAAGTATTCCAAAAGTTCCGTCTCATCAAGAGGAATTCAACGAGACAGACAGCGCATCAATTGGACACCCGGTCTGTGAGTTATTGGCTTTTTCTTTCTAGGGGCCCGGTTGGTTTCGTGAGCGAACCAACCCGACCACACATCAATGACATCGAAACCTCGAGCGAAGTAATCCAAAAGATCCGTCTCACTTAAAGGAATCCATCAAGGTCGACGGCACGTCAATTGGACGTCCGGAGTTCAAGTTATGAGCGTTTCTGATCTGACGGCCCGGTTGGTTCCGTGCACGAACCAACTCGGCTGAACCCAAAGTATTCTGAAACCTTGAGTGTAATATTTCAAAACGACCATATCGGTTCAAGGATCGCATCGCCACTGACGATGCGTCGATCGGAGGTCCGTAGCCCAAGATATGGGCATTTGACCGAAAGTGATTCGAAAACGGGGGGTCTGGGCCCGGACCGACCCAGCCCAACCCCCCCTGGGTTGGCCCGAACCGGGTCGACCTGACCCGGGTCCGGGTCTGACCCGACCGGCTCGGCCGGCGCGCTGGCGCTGGCTAGGCGCCGCGCAAGGCAGCCCCCCCCCCCCCCCCCCCGCGCGAGGGCCGCTCCGTGACACCCGGATGCGGATTAAGCCGCGTCCCTCCTCTGCGGTCCCGCGCGGCCGCGGGACCGGCGAGCGCCGTCGCGGCTTCAGCCGCGACGGCTCTTCCCGGCGGCGCGCCGGGCGTCACCGTGCCAGCGTGGCGCACAGGCGGGGGCTTCCGCGGACCACCGGACGCGCTCCGGTGGTCCGAATCGCCTGCGATCTTCGCCAGTGATCATCTCGGGACCCGACCTTCGCTGCAAAGCCTTCAAAACACCTTCGCGGTCCGCCTCACCATCGTCTGTCGATCCGCACTTCGACAAAAAAACGCAGGGTCTTTAAATCACATCCTCGGCCCCGACTCCGCCCGCGGTTTCGTTCGGCCTCAACGGCGCGGCGCGACGGCGCCGTGCTTCTTCGCCGCGTTCTTTCTCGTGTCTGCACGGTGTCGTTGCACTGTGTCACCTTTGTTCATGCCGCAACGAATCAAAACAACAAAGGGGGGGGAGAGTCGGTCGTGTTCGTGTGGTCCGACCTCCTCCCATTAAGTCGGTAACAAGCAGCCCAAAAGATGAAGAACAACAAGGAAAACTTCACGAACAAAAGAGAAACAACCCTAACAGTTTTTCCCCACAACAGATTATTCCCAACCCACAAGGAAAATGTTCGTGGATCAACTAGGTAATAAGTTGATCCGTGTTCTTTGTTTTCTTTAGAAAGAAAGAAACAAGGGAATAAAATCATTCCCAAACATAATTCACTACCTCAAGCGTTGTCGTCGAACGCGAGTTCGTCGCGGAATTAACCGTCGCGGAAGAAGAGGATCGTCGCGGAAGAGAAGGATCGTCGCGGAAGAAATTTCATGGAAGGAGTGTCGCAGAAGAAGCGTCGTTGACGTCGCGGTACACGGCGTCGCGTCGTCGATCTCTGAGGGTTTGGCGTTCTTCGTCGGAGGTCGGAGCTTTCTTCACGTTCTTCGCATTCTTCGTTGAAGAAGAACGCTTTCCTCCAAATCCTCTCCACGCCACAAGTTCCAAGAGAAATAAAATAAGTGTTATCTTATTTTATTAACGCACATGACACGTTTGAATTTCAAAATAAAAGAAACAAACAATTAATTCAATGAATTAATTGTAATGATTTAACTACCCATTTAATGAGGCGTTTCTTAACCAGAAAAACGCACGGTTGACTTTCATTAAAGAGGGGGGTTGCGGGTGCGTTACTTAGACGGAAAGAAATGGTGGGGCTCGTGTGGGCCCCACCTCACAAATATCATACCAAGTGCGTAGGATATTTTTGGTTTCACCCTATCCTCTTAACTTAGCTTAAGTGGATTTTAAGTGGGTTTAAGTGAAATAAAATAAAGTTGTCACACCACTTTATTTTATTTCTTAACTTAACCCCAAAAAAAACCACACTCGAGCAAACGCAACTCTGGAAAAGGCATTTCTAAGCAAATACCGGCACTGCGATTTCATCGGTGCCCTCGTATTTCAATTCCGAGCATCGGTTTAAAAGTTAGAAAATCTTGCTCGTTCGTTCACTGAACGTACCCGAGCGAAACTTCGTAAAATGATTCCGGGCACACCGGGCCTCGGAATCAGGCGCCGTCAGAAACTGCGTTTTTTGAAAAATTTCCAAGAAAATTAAGAAAAAAATTTCCTTGAAATTTCCGGGTCTTTACATTACTCGCACCTCAGGGATTTACGTCCCTGTAAAGCTTCAACACAAACTAGGGTCACAAAAGCGGTATTGAGCACGCATCTGAGCCTTCTGCTCCTATGTGCTTACCTGGAGACTCCCGTACTGCCAGTGAAAGCGCACCCAAGGAATAGGTCATTCTCGTAGGATTCGCCCCTGTCGATCCTCGATTCCCACCTGAACCTCCATGAAAGTTACCCCATCGCCATCATCCAACTCCCCATGGTCGATGATATGTGAAGGGTCGAGCACGTATCTCCTCAATTGAGATACGTGGAAGTCATCGTGCACCTGGTGCAACTGAGGTGGATGGGTCATGCGGTAAACCACCACGCCTACCCAGCTGAGGACCTAAGAAGGTCCGCTGAACCTCGGAGATAACTTGCCGCCTTGGCCACATCTCCGTAAACCTCGTCGAGGTGATACCCGTATAAGGATGTGATCGTCATCCTCAAACTCTAGAGGTCTCCAATTCCTGTTAGAACTGGAACTCAAAACAACTGCTGCCACGAGGGTCAGGTTGAACGACTCAAGAGTGACCGGCTGCACTCTCCTGTGCATGAGTTTATCCTGTGCTGCCTGGGGTTTCCTTTTCGCCGACCAAGGAAAACCCATCCCGACGTCATATTTAAACCACAACCTTTTTGCCTAAACCCATCAATTTGTGTACGAACTGTGATTGCCCAGTCCATACTCAAACCAACGTTGTAAGGCCTCGACGCTGCCACCAAGAGATTCCAACTGAAACTCTCGCCTCGAGGGTCCGACCACACTGTCGGCGTAAGTGTGATTATTGAGTCTTCTCCCTAGGTATCTCCAGACGTGAGGGTCAAGTCTACGGCTTACCGAAAACTCTAGGTCTGGGACAAGATTTTGTGGAAGGAAGGAATGATTCGTATCAACGTCTGTTACTACAACAACTAGTAGTGGACATATATTGTCACTTGAATCATTTTTAGAGCCATTGGGTCACACTCCTTGACCGCATGCAGCCGCACTCTTCCTCCACCCTCCAGCTCCCTGAGCCTGGCAGGGATAACTAAGGCGGGTGGTTGTAGCATGTTAAAATGTACACCACCTCATGTTTCTCTCCTAGATCTGCCTCCACATATTCTACTTCGCAGACTCATATCTCCTTAAAGCCTCCTCTTCTTGAAACATTTAACACACCCGAGTCTCTAAGATTGGCACCGGTTTCCTTTTTCTTACTGCACTGTGCAGTCTTCATCCGCTCCTGGATGATCTACACCTTCTTTGCCTACGATCTGAAAGAGCTGCAAAAATTTCTCCTTTGACGAAAAGAGAAACTCGGTCTCATCCCCTGGATGAACCACGCCCATTGCCTAATACAATCAATCCTGAAATGAATGATGTATTCATGCCATGGATGACGTCGTAAGGCCTCGACGTAACTACCAAGAGATCCAACTATCACTCTCACCTCCAAGTGTCGAGTCACACTGTCGGAATCAGTGTGAGGTCACTAGGTCTCCTCCAGTAGAAATATCGAAAGTGAGGGTCAAGTCAATAGTTTTAACCGGGACCTCTCAGTATCAACCAAACAAAAGGACAGGAAAGAAAACATCACAAAGATAAGTGTTTTTTTATTATTGCATCTCATAGTACAAAGACACGAATACAACAGAAACATGGAACTAGAAGTACAAGGGACGTATCCACTAGTTCCTCTCCTGTCCACCAACTCCTGGAGCTCTACTGCCTTGTCCAATACTCGGCTGTTGCTCAAGCACCCGCCACTGCTTCTACCTCGGTGGCTCCTCCAAAGCCTGCGGATCAACTGTACGAGGAGTCGGACAGTCACGTGCCAGGTGACCCTTTCTGCCGCATTCATAACACTTCCTGCTCCTCATACGGCTGGCTATGGCCCTCTTGTACCTCTGCATTATCTGTCTACTTCCCATAGATGACTCGGCTACTAATCGAAAAACACGAAGCAAAGGCAGAAGCTCCTGAACATGCTCGGGGTGTAGAGCTACTGGCACAAACTCCACCCTGAAGAAGGTCTCTAAGTCTTCCCATGTGAAGGTCATCCCGTCGCAAAACTGGAACAAGTTGCTCCACCACCTGCTTGATGCTTCCTGAAGAAGGATGGCATCAAATATCACCATGAAGTCTGCAGGCGTCCCCACTAGCCTGAAGACTCTCACCACATACTCCAACCAATCCTCAGCCGCCTGCGGGTCCGTCTCTCCCCGAAACTTGGGTGGCCTCTGGCGCTGGAACTCGTGCAGCGCGCTCAAGTGGCGTGCATCGCCTACTGATGGGGCTGGTGGCATCGGTGGCCCAACGTATGGTAGTACCACTGGTACCTCAACTGCAAGAGGGCCCTTTACCGAAACCTCGTCGCTCGGCAGGCTGTCAGTACGCACATCCCTCTGGGTTCTAGTTGGTCGTCCATGAAAAGGCATCCTGAAAGCAACAACGTGACACGGTCAAACAATTATACTGGGTGAGCTGACCTGGTTTGAGCTGACATTTAAAAACTTCTGGAAACACACATGCAATCAGTGTTTTCATGCACAAAGTCGGAAATCAGTTGTTAGGGTCATGGTGTATGGATACGTCGGCCGCCCGCACCAACACTGGACTCCCTGAACTGAAGACCACACTCGGTACTCTTAACACTATTGCTTCACAGAAAGAAAATATCAGAGTTATAAGTTCTACGGTAGAACTGACTCCTCTGATACCAATTTGTCACGACCCGTCCTCAGGGCCCGTGCCGTGACTACCCCAAGCCCGCCTTCCATAGGCCAGGGGCTGGCGACTAACACCAAAGGCGTAAATCCCGATAACTGGGAAGGCATTGCCTTTATAAAAGTAAACAAAACACCACAGAGTACAAGCGGAAGTAAAACACTACGTACAAAGAGAAGTGCTGAAAGGTAAGTGGGCCAGAATACAAACCCAAAAGAAAGTACAACTGAAAAATAAAATAGCTGGAAGGATGGAAGCGGCTCATGGGTCGTCCTCCTCGGATCCTACCTGAAGGGTAGGTACAGATGGATCAGCTCCTGGATCGTCCACCACGGATCCTACCTGAAGGGTAGTTATAGATAGCCTCTACAACAATCTCTCCCGTCAACCTCCTCCGTGTGTCGTCTTGTCGCGAAGTCCACCTCCGGATACTGAGTCGTCGTGTGTTCCACCTCTGGGTACCGTCCAGTCCTCGAACACTCGGCCTCCGTCAGCACTGTCCGTCGCCTGTAACCAACACAACGAGGTGCGGGCATATCCCGTGCTGGGGTGAGTATAACGATACTCAGTAGGGACCCCGAGACCCTCAAGGTCTCACTAAAACCAACATGGGTAACCACAAAGAAGATCTAAACAGATAACCTCTACTTAGATATATGCCCATGCATATACCTAAGTTATCAAGTAACCCATCTCAATCATGAGGAAAACACCAAGATCATGAAATCAACGGATAACCACCACCCAGGTATATGCGCATACATATACCTAAGTTATAAAGTGACCTATCTTAATTAAGAGGTAAACACAAAGGTCAAGACTCAGCTCAAACCATGATTTTCATTATCGAAACCGTAACTACTGAAGAGCCCCATCTCTGGAGTGTACAGTGGTCCTGTCACGACTCCGAGGTACTGCTCACTAACTTAAGACTGCTGAGGTACTCCTCTTGTCGAGTACCGCGGGTCAGCCACCCAAACACAGTAGTGCTTCCCGCCAGGGTATGCCACCCAAACACAGTAGTGCACACCCCCTAGTAGCCTGCAGAGGTACTCTCCGGACGAGTACCGCGGGTCTGCACTGTCACATAGGTAGTGCTCTGTCCACCATGGGTCTGCACCTCACAAAGTAGTGCTCCATCCACTGGGCTAGTCGACTCACTCTAAGTCGAGTCGGTCAAGCAGTCGTCAGGTCTCAGCCGGCTACACGGTCTCTGCACTCCGTACGCTCGTCTCCAGGAGAGCCCGCTCCATGAGCTATAGGTCGATACTCCAAGTATCACAAGTCCCACGAAGAAGTATCTCAAAGGACCGCCTCATCATAGGGGTCTCAACGCAACAGACAGCGCGTCAATCGGACGCCCGGTCTGTGAATTATTAGCCTTTTCGTCCTAGGGGCCCGGTTGGTTTCGTGAGCGAACCAACACGGCCGTATCTCAACTGTACCCCTAACTCTCATAGGGTATACTCTTTGGGACCGTTTCTCAACGAGATCACCAACGCCGCTGACGGTTCGTCAAACGGACATCCGGTCTGAAAGATATCAGCTTTTCTGTTCCAGGGGCCCGGTTGGATTTCGGGTACAATCCAACCCGGACACTACCCAACTGCATCCAAAACTCAGGCGAAGTATGCCAAAAGTTCCGTCTCATCAAGAGGAATTCAACGAGACAGACGGCGCGTCAATCGGACACCCGGTCTGTGAGTTATTGGCTTTTTCTTTCCAGGGGCCCGGTTGGTTTCGTGAGCGAACCAACCCGACCGCACTCCAATGGCATCCAAACCTCGAGCGGAGTAAGCCAAAAGATCTGTCTCACTTAAAGGAATCCATCAAGGTCGACGGCACGTCAATCGGATGTCCGGAATTCAAGTTATGAGTGTTTCCGCTCCGAGGGGCCGGTTGGTTCCGTGCACGAACCAACCCGGCCGAACCCAAACTATTCTGAAACCTTGAGTGTAATATGTCAAAACGACCGTCTCGGTTCAAGGATCATATCACCACTAACGGTGCGTCGATCAGATGTCCGTAGCCCAAGATATGGGTATTTGACCGAAAGTGATCCGAAAACGGGGGGTCTGGGCCCGTACCGACCCGGCCCAACCCCCCCTAGGTCGGCACCAACCGGGTCGACCCGACCTGGGTCCGGGTCCGACCCGACCGGCACGGCCCGGCTGGGCGCGGCTCGGCCCGGCGGTCCTGCCGGGTGGCTCGGCCGGCGCGCTGGCGCTGGCCAGGCGCCGCGCAAAGCAGCCCCCCCCCCCCACGTGGGGGCCGCTAGGTGACACCCAGACGCGGCTTAAGCCGCGTCCCTCCTCCGCGGTCCCGTACGGCCGCGGGACCGGCCAGTGTCGTCGCGGCTTCAGCCGCGGCAGGTCTTCCCGGCGGCGCGCCGGCGGGGGCTTCCGCGGACCACCGGACGCGCTCCGGTGGTCTGATTCGCCTGCGGTCTTCGCCAGTGATCATCTCGGGACCCAACCTTCGCTGCAAAGCCTTCAAAATGCCTTCGCGGCCCGCCTCACCATCGTTTGTTGATTCACACTTCGACAACAAAACACTGGGTCTTTAAATCGCCTCCTCGGGCCCGACTCCGCCAGCGGTTTCGTTCGGCCTCAACGGCGCGGCGCGACGGCGCCGCGCTTCTTCGCCGCGTTCTTTCTCGTGTCTGCACGGTGTCGTTGCACTGTGCCGCCTTTGTTAGTGCCGCAACGAATCAAAACAACAAAGGGGGAGGAGAGTCGGCCGTGTTCGTGCGGTCCGACCTCCTCCCGTTAAGTCGGTAACAAGCGGCCCAAAAGATGAAGAACAACAAGGAAAACTTCACGAACAAAAGAGAAACAACCCAAACAGTTTTTCCCCGCAACAGATTATTCCCAACCCGCAAGGAAAACATTCGCGGATCAACTAGGTAATAAGTTGATCCGTGTTCTTTGTTTTCTTTAGAAAGAAAGAAACAAGGGAATAAAATCATTCTCAAACATAATTCCCTACCTCAAGAATTGTCGTCGAACGCGAGTTCGTTGCGGAATTAACCGTCGCGGAAGAAGAGGATCGTCGCGGAATAGAAGGATCGTCGCGGAAGAAACGTCGCGGAAGGAGCGTCGCGGAAGAAGCATCGTTGACGTCACGGTACACAGCGTTGCGTCGTCGATCTCCGAGGGTTTGGCGTTCTTCGTCGAAGGTCGGAGTGTTCTTCGCAATCTCCGCGTTCTTCGTCGAAGAAGAACGCTTTCCTCCAAATCCTCTCCACGCCACAGGTTCCAACAGAAATAAAATAAGATTTATCTTATTTTATTAACGCACATGAAACATTTGAATTTCAAAAGAAAATAAACGAACAATTAATTCAATGAATTAATTGTAACGATTTAACTGCCCAATTAATGAGGCGTTTCTTAACCAGAAAAACACACGGTTGACTTTCATTAAAGAGGGGGGTTGCGGGTGCGTTACTTAGAAGGAAAGAAACGGTGGGGCTCGTGCGGGCCCCACCTCACAAATATCCTACCAAGTGGGTAGGATATTTTGGGTTCCACCCTATCCGCTTAACTTAGCTTAAGTGGATTTTAAGTGGCTTTAAGTGAAATAAAATAAAGTTTTCGCACCACTTTATTTTATTTCTTAACTTAACCCCAAAAAAAACCACACCCGAGCAAACGCAACTCCGGAAAAGGCATTTCTAAGCAAATACTGGCACTGCGGTTTCATCGGTGCCCTTGGATTTCAATTCCGGGCACCGGTTTAAAAGTTAGAAAAACCCGCTCGTTCATTCACTGAACGTTCCCGAGCTAAACTTCGTAAAATGATTCCGGGTACACCGGGCCTCGGAATCAGGCGCCGTCAGAAACTGCGTTTTTTGTAAAATTCCAAGGAAAATTAAGAAAAAAAATTTCATTGAAATTTCCAGGTCTTTACATATGCAGCCTTCATGGAGTGGCCTAGAGATATTCAATACACCAAGAGAAAGTATTGTGTGGGAATGTTGTTACCTAATTTGTGTATTTTGGAATTTTTTTGGGAGTTGGTTATTGGTGTTGTATAGCTTTATTCCTTTCTTCTCTAGGTTAGGTGGTTGTACTCTTTTGATAGAAAGATTCTTGAGAGGTATCTCATGGGGTGGATATTTATACGACCCTTTCTCTTTTACTATCTCTATGTTTGGTTTTAAATTATAAAGGATGAGAATTATTTGAGAGGTATATAATGTAATAGATCATACCATCTCAACTATTTCTTTGTTTTTATCCAAGTCTTAGAGGTGTTGAGGGGGATTTTGGAGCTGTTTTGGAGGTTTAAGAGGTGTTTCAGTTTTTAAAAGGATTACCATGCCCTAGAAGTGGGAATAGTCGAGAAAATTTTGGTTGGTTGGGTAATTTTGGCACACCATGACCAGAAACAAGGCTTATAAATCCATTTTCTTGGCCATTTTGGCCCTTGTGTGTTCCTTCTATCTAAACTAGAAAACTCAAAACACCATAGGTGGTAATGGTGCTGGGTGTGGTGTCCTGAAGGGTATCTTATCAAAAATGAGGATAATGGAAACTATAATAAACCAATCCTTTTACACATATTATTAATTTATTTTAACCATAAATAGATATGAAATACAAACCGAGGATCGTAAAGTCTAGTGTATTTACAAGATTAGGTACATAAAACTGAAAACATGGAACCAAAATAATAAGATATTTTATTTAATATTCATAATGAGCTCCAAAATTCCTTTGAGACCTTATATCTACAAAGGATAACCTCAGGAATACATGAAGAAAGTGATGCGATAAAAATCCTAGTAAGGGAATAATCATATGAATAAAGCATAAAACATGGGTTAAAAGTTATAAAATGATGACATAAAAGGGAATTGAACATGAATAAACATATAGAAGAATAACATAAGAAACATGGGATCTTGTAATCATGGAATCATATAAATTCAAAAACAACATACAATGTGACATAAGCATGATTCAATGATAACCTCTAAGAAAATTGAGTATGGAGGAGCTTGAGTCAAGACTAAACACCAAGTCCATTTCACATGGAGGAGCATGAGTCAAGAAAAACCACCAAGACTGTTGCTCATGGAGGATCATGAGTCAAGGATAACCATTAGGACCATTTCACAAGACATCTCATGAGACTAAACATTACCCAATAAACTGAAGCATTATCTTGGTGCACCCATAATAATATGTTCATTAATATTTCTCCCACATGAATAATCAAGCATACGGGTTGCCCATGGAAAGAATTAGGAATCATAATCATGTCATAAGGCATAAAAAAGGGAATATCATAATGGTTTCCATGAAATAATAGATTTAAATCATACATGGACATTTATAAGTGAAAATAGGCATAGATCATGATAATTTATGTTAAATTGAAGTGAAAATAAGTAAAAATAGTTTTTAAGAAATATTAGAAATGAAACATTTTAGTGCAGTTTAAGGAAAATATTAAAGATAATTTAAAGAGGAAATGACATAATATTTTATATAAAACCCAAAATGAACCAAGATGTAATTTCATGAAAAAATTTTTGATTTTAGAAAAAAAATTGGGGATTTAAATAGATTATAAATGGTACTTGAAAATGGGTAAGGAATTGAGAAGTTCATTTTAATCAGGCTTGCTTATCGGGTTGAGAAGTGAGACATTTTAAAACATGTGTTTCTCCATCAAAGAAGCAATACTACAAAACCCATGTTTTATAGCACTGGTATTTATCAATTCTAGAAAAAAATGATAAATGGCATGTTTATTAGCACTAAAGAAAGCACTGATAAATTTAACCATTTATTAGCACTTTTTTAGCCCTGATAAAGGGTACAATTTATCATCACTTTATTTTTAGCACTGATAAAGGATACCCTTTATCAACACTATATTTTCTACACTAATATAGGGTACTCTTTATCAGTGACAAATTGTTTGCACTCATAAAATGGTACTTTATCAGAATTTTTTTAGCACGGATAAATGACTGAATAAATAAAATTAAATAATCATATAAATGAAAATAAAAATTGAGTTTATTAAAAAAATATTACATATTTTATTAATTAAATAATTTTTGATAAAAAATTAATAAATTGATTATAATATATATAAATTATAAATAAGAATAAATAGTATGTATTAAATATATAGATATGAAAATTGAAAATTAAACAAATTAAAATTAAAAATTAGTAAATTGAAAAAAAATATTAAACATTTTATTAATTAGATGATTATTGATAATGTTAATAAATAGTATATATTAAATGTGTAGATATATATTAATGTATATAAATATAATTTATATATTACAAAATATTTATGTGCTATATTTAATGGATAGTGGTTTATAATTAAAAATTAATATGAATTAAAAATACTAACTAGTTTCATAGAGTAATCAACTTAGAATTGAATGTCATTTGATTTTTCAATTTAACATAGATTAAATGTGTGTTATATTGATTTCACATATACATAATTAATGCATTATTATATAAAATGTTCAAACACAAAACTTATCCATTTTTCAATATTATTGAAGTGAATTTATTTTTAATTTATTCAATTTCACTCATTTTTAACATGCATGCACTTAAAATTAGATATTCATTAATAATGTTAAAAAGTATCTATAAAAGATATTTATAAAAAAAATATTTATAAATAAATATATTTTAAAAAGTACATACTATATTTATAATATTATTTATTTATAATTATAAATAAATAAATATTTTTTAAAGAATTTAAATAATTATAAATAAATAATTATACATATTTAAATAATTATAAATAAATAATTATATATATTTAAATAGTTATTAAATTTATAATAAATTTAATTAAATAATGAATATATTTACTATATTTATATTTATATATATTTATTAAATATAATTATATATAATTATATAAATATATATAATGATATAAAGGAGTTTCACTTGCACGAAGTAGGAGTGTTTGATGCCGCAGGCTTCTTCTAGATTTATCGTGACTAACAAGCGGAGGACAGGTCTAGATCCGAACTGAAGCCAGTCCACCACGACCTTCTAGATCTGCATCAGACCAATTTTTTGTCCATGTTGTTGTCTCTTCTCATCATCGTGGGAGAGTCTACGGCCACGGGATTCTTCCAGATCCGAAGTGACCTTTATCCGAAGGTCGGGTCTTGGCAGTCCGTTGTGGTCTTCCATATCTGTTATAGATCTGTTATTAGTCCATGCCATTTCTTATCCCATCGATGCATCACTGTAGAGTCTATCTCTGTGCGTTCTAGTCGTCGTTCTGTTATAGTTTCGACTTGCTAAGCCGCTTTATTTTCCTTTGGTTGATGGAGGCTATTGCTGAATATTTTCTGGGCTAGGTGTGGTTTAATTCATATCACCATGTTGCATCAGTTCTAAGATCATATTGCGCTGATGTTGATCCAGTGGTTCTGTGCCTGGATTCTCACGGTGTTCCAGGTGCTTCTTGTGGTGAAAAATATACTAATGGGGTGAGCAAGTGTTCCTTCTCAATCTACAAGGCTTCGGATGTTCCTCTCATTTGTCGGAAGGCAGTGTTCCACACATCAAGTCATATCTATCTGCTATTGCACAACATTTCAAAACAGGTTAATACTTCATAATAGCTCGTCTTATTCTACATAGAGGTTCCATTTCATTTAAAGTTGAATATTTTACTGAGCATCTTTTGACAATATGGGGGTTCTCATCTGGGAAGTGCATTTCATTGTGGTGTGGATTCTTTCATATGATCTTCCCCTCTGATGATTAGAAGATGGGGTCATGGGGATTTGGATCAGTTTCTCTAAAAAATTGTATTATTCATATCTGTGAATGCGATAAGAAATTCAATCTGCTTCAAGTTGGTCAGTCTTCTATTCAAATCTAGGTTAGGGCCTATGGTCTGAACTAGATTCTATGGTATCCTAAAATATTGTATGATATTTCAATGTCCATTGAAGTTCTAATCAATATTGGTAAATAAACAGAGACTACAATATTTGGACATTTTGTCTACTTTTTGGTTGAAGTTGATTTGAACTCCACTTTAGTGGATCGTGTTATGTTTTCCACTGATGATTATGAACTTGATTTGTTAATTATGTACAAAAAATTCCAAATTTGTGCTTGGAAATCAAGGTAATTGGACATGACATTTCTATCTATAAGAAATCGGTGGTCTTTGATTTTTATTCCCTACATGGGCATGATTCTAAGATGTGTTTCAAGAAAAAGAAAAATGAAGCCACCCATGCTGGTGGAAGAGACCAGTCTTGGGTTGCAGTGACTTAAAATGATAATACTGGGCATGGAAAAACTATACATGCACCTGATGGTCTCAATGTGCAGTCTAACTCACAGTCGGTGGATGTTTCTAGTAAAACAGATTGCACATAGTATAGGGACCTTGCCCCTATGTTGGAGACTCCTAAAAATGGTGCATGGGCTAAACAGCTAGTTTATAGGACCTCTAGATAGCTTCTAGGTGATACTAGGTGAGTGGAATAAGGGGGTACATATCATGTAGATATTCAGTTCACTGGTAAAAAGAAATTATGGTCAGATATTATTGTTGGGGAGAAGAATGCAGGGGAGACAAGTTTGGATTAAGGTGCTCCAAAATCCATTGAGATTGTTATTAGAAAATTGAATCATAATAATCCATCACCTATCATGCATATAATTGAGCTGATTTAGCATGATAGTAGGTTGAAAATTGTGGTAGTTGATGCTTCAAGAGTCATTAATAACTCTATGAAGAAGTCTCTCACTCAACCAGAGGGGGATTTTCAACAAATAAAAACAAGGGAATGAGGTCGGCATTGGAAAAACTGTGGACAAGTACATGGAAGAGATAATTGGGATAGATGTTGCTGGTCTACCAAGACTTCTTCAAAGGATCTCACTCTGGAGCATATTAAACTCAGGGAAAAGTACTCTATTCTTTTCAGTCATAAGAATTCGCAGTCATAATGTGAATCTGCTGATGATATCTCTTATCAAAATTTTGGGGATGACCATAGTTTTACCCATTTGTAATTTTCTTTTCTAGATGAGGACTTTTCCTTTGTTTTCCCTATCTTCTATCCTTCTCATGTATTATCTTTTATTTTTTAATAAATTTTTGTGGGGGCAGGTTCACTTGACTCCTGAACCTTTTTGGTAAATAATGATATCAATATTTTTAAAAAAAATATTTATATAATTATAAATAAATAATTATATATTTAAATAATTATAAAGTTATAATAAATATATTTAAATAAGGAATATATTTACTATATTTATATTTATATATATTGATTAAGTATATATATATATAAATTTATAATTTATTTATTTAAATTTATAATTATAATGATTTCTTTTATCTGTGCTAAATCATTAGCGTTGTTAAATATATGTTTTATCAATGCTTAAATAATAAGAACTAATAAAAATTTCCCGATATAATTAAAAAAACCTAACCTCTTGTGAACTCGTTGTGATATCAAAAAAAAGCTATTGTGAACCCTTTTAGAGCACTTCTCGTTCAGTCTCCCCTTTCTCCATCCCCGATTTTCTCCCACCTTTCCCTCAATAGATTCACCCTAAGGTACCATATCTGTTCAATAGTGTTATAAATCTTTCGATATTAACCTCAGAGAAAAATGTGACATCGGCTCTTCTCAATGGGTTAATCTTTCAGTCTTGGGGTTGCAAGATTGAGCAATGGTAGGTCTTCTCGACAAAAGGAACACCATGATTCAATTTTCTTCGGAGGAAAATCTGGTCATGGCTTAGTCTACCACCCCCTCGTAGTTACAACAGCTTTCAGTTCTATCTCTTCAAGTGGTCATATGACTTCTATATGAATCACGACATTCCAACAACAGCAATTTGGGTTAGTTTCCCCAAGGTCCCTTTACCTTTTCAAACTCCAATGATTATATGCATTCTAGGAAATATCGTTGATAGATATTTATGTTCTCATAATAGAACCGGATTAGTTTCTCACCCTATTTATGCTCGCATTTATGTGTAAATTGATATCTTGAGAGTTCCTATGGATTATATTTGGATTACTGTTGGGGAATAATTTTGATACAAGCAAGCTATGTGGTTTGAATCGTGAGTCAAATTTTGTGGTTCCTATAAGAAATTAGGTCATTCAACATCTTTCTATAGTCGAGGGACCAAGAACCACAAAAATTGACTATATATACATTTTCAAACTCCAATAATTTTTTGGATTATATATACATTTAATTAAAATTAATATAATATATACTTAAATAACCAATAAAATATTGTAAACTCTTGTTACTTTCAAAATAATAAAATTAGGTAACTATATATGCATTTTTTTGAAAAAATTAAACTTTCCAAATTATAAATAATTATATTTTATACACAATTACCTAGAATAATAATTATTGATAATTAATATAATTTAAAAATTATTATTATTAGTATTTTTTCATTATTAATAATAGTATTATATATATCAAATAATATATTATATATTTAAATAAATTTAAATATTATAAATAATATACATATATATATATATAATTATATTCAAACAAAGTTAATAATATAATACATATATTTATATCATATATATATATATAAGTAGATTCACTTTATTTATCTATGTATTAAATGAGGAGTGACCTCCATTTTATAGTTTTTGATAGTGGAAGGTGTGAACCCCATTCAAGTTTATTATCTATTGTGGTAAGTATGAAATAAGTACACACCTCCATCGACCACTTTTTTTAATCATATAAAAACCTATTATTTTTTTAATAAAATGAAAAATATTAAAAAATATTATTGAAAAAATATTAAAAAAAACCCCTCAACCAATTATTTTAGTAAAGTTTTATTTGGGTTGTTATGGATAATTTTAAGGATAAAAATGAAAGTAATTCATCATTAACTCTGCCTCCATGTCAAATAAAATAAATTAATTTCAGTAACATACACTCATCTACTGAAATTACACAGTAGAAACCCAATACCCCCAGGCTGCGCACCATTGCAGTTGTGTATTCTGATTCTTCAGTCTCCACCCTCCCCATTTCTTTTCCGCCCATCACTCTGTCATTTCTCTGATTGTGTAGACCTTTTCTCTGGAAGGATTTTATGGAAATGGAGGTTCCAAGTTAATAAATAGTTCCAATGGTGTAATTCTCACAAATGGGAGTAATTTCCCCTTTTGGAGAACACAATGAAGTACAATTGTCATCCTCACTATTTTCATCTCCCAAATAGTTATTATTGCATTTTGTTTTGTTGAGACTCATCCCCCATCTCTTGTAGATATGAACCTATGTTTCTTGCACTAATCTGAGCATTAATCATCCCATGTATGACTACTAATTAGAGTATTTAAAGCAATATAGGTGCATGTCTACAAGATATGGAGAATGTGTGTCAAATAACCAAATGCAATGATAATTGTTCGGGAGATAAGCTAATGAGGATAAAAAATTGAACTTCATTATGTTCTCTAAAAGGGGAAATGACTCACATTTGTGAGTATTACACCATTATAACTAGTTATTAACTTGTTGCCTATATTTCCACCAACTCCTTCTAGATAAAAGCTTCACACGACCAGAGAAATGATAGAGTGAAGGGAGGCAAAGAAATGGAGAGGGTGGAGACTGAAGAATCAAATATGTAACTATAGTGTTGTGCAGCACAGGGGTCTTGGGTTGATATAGTGTAATTTCAACTGATGAGTGTATTTTATTGAAATTAATTTATTTATTTGTGTGGAGGCATAGTTAATAATGAATTAATTTCATTTGTATCCTCAAAATTATCCACAAGGATCTGAATATAAATTTAATAAATTAATTGGTTGAGTATTTTTTTAATGTTTTTTTCCAATAAAACTTGGACTTTTTAATAAGTTTTTTTATTAAAAAATGATATGCTTTTATATGATTGTAAAAATAGGTCTATGGAGTTGTGTACTTCATTTACACTTACCTCGATAGGTAATAAACCTGAATGGGGTTCATACCTTCTACCATCAAAAACTATAAAATGGATGTCACTCCTCATTTGATACATAGACAAATGAAGTGAATCTACCTAAATATTAAATATATATATTATATGTGTGTGTGTGTGTTTATTATACTAGTAAATTTATTTGAATATAATTATATATATGTGTATATTATTTATCATATTTAAATTTATTTAAATATACAATATATTATTCAATATATATATATATATAATACTATTTTTTCTAATGAAACCAAAAAAAATATTATTAATAATAATTTTTAAATTTTATTAATTATAAATAATTATTACTCTAAATAATTATGTTCATTATCAGTTTAAAATTGACAATTTAGTTCAAAAAATGTCACTCACTGAAAAAAAAATCTTGGATTGTCTTGATAATTTAGGGAATCGATTCATAAGTCCTTTTTGATGTGTAAGAATTGGTCTCACTTCAAACTGATTCACGATGTGATCGGTATAGGTCAAAGTGCATGTTTCTAGTTTAAAATGACATTTTAGTACAAAAAAACAGTTAACGTACTCAAAACTGAGAAAAAGTATAAGGATTTTTTCATACTTTAGGAAAACAATCCAAAAGTAATTTGATATGTGTAGGAATTATTCATGCCTCAATCCGACACATAGTGTAATCAGTATCACTTCAAGTGCATCTTTTAATTTAAAAATGACATCAATTTTTATAAAAAAAAGAAATTTTCATACTCAAAAATGAGAAAAAAAACATTTAGAGTGTTTTGATACTTTATGAAAACGATCCATAAGTCATTTATGACATGTAGGAATGAGACTCAGCTCAATCTGATGCACGATGTTCCTGGTATAACTCAATGTGTCTATTATCAGTTTAAAATCGACAGTTTTGTTCAAAAATATCACTCACTAAAAACTAAAAAATGCACTTGGATTTTATTGATAATTTAGTACATTGATTCTTAAGTCATTTATGACATGTAGGAATCAGTCTCACATCAAACTGATACACGATTTGATCGGTATGAGTCAAAGTGTTTGTTTCCATTTTAAAAATAAATTTTAGTAAAAAAGACATGTGACAAAATCAAAATCAAGTAAATTAATTCAGATTGCATTGATACTTTATTAAAATGACACAAAATGCATTTTTGGGATCTGTAAGAATTATTCACACCTCAATTTGATGCACAGTGTGACCGATATGACTCAAAGTTCATATTTTTATTTAAAATTGACATCAATTTATTAAAAAGTAAATCTCACCTACTCAAAACTGAGAAAACACATTAATATTGTTTTGATACTTTATTAAAATGATCTATAAGTAATTTGAGACATGTAGGAATCATCCATACCTTAATCTAATGAATGGTTTGACCGGTATGACCCCAAGTGTGTATTTTTATTTAAAAATGAAATTAATATAAATAAAAAGGACATTGGACCAACTAAAAACCAATAAAATGCATTCATATTGTTTTGATACTTTAGATAAATGATCCATAAGTCATTTAGGATGTGTAGGAATTATCTATACCTCAATCTGATGCATGGTGTTACTGGTGTGACTTAATGTGTCAGTTATGAGTTTAAAATCGACAGTTTAGTTCAAAAAATGTCATTCACTGAAAACTGAGCAAACACACTTGTATTTTTTTGATAATGTAAGAAATGTATTCATAAGTCATTTTTGAAGTGCAGGAATCATTCTCACATCAAACTGAAACATGATGTGATTGATATGAGTCAGATTATGTGTTTCCAGTTAAAATTGACATTTCAGTAAAAAAAGACATGTGACGTACTCAAATTCAAGTAAAAACATTCAGATTTCATTAATAATTTATGAAAAAAATCCATAATCCATTTGGGATGTGTAAGAATTATTTTCACCTCAATCTAAAACATGATGTATTTGATAAGAATAAAAGTTTGTTGTTTTATTTAAAATTGACATCGATTTTATTAAAAAGGACAACTCACCTACTCAAAACCGAGCGAACACATTCATATAATTTTGATACTTCAGAAAAAAAAAATCCATATGTAATTTTTGACTTATAGGAATCATCCACACCTCAATATGATACATGATGTGTCCAGTATGACTCAATGTGTCTGTTATCCATTTAAAATCAATATTTTTGTTCAAAAAGTGAAACTCACTAAAAATTAAGAAAATGCACTCAGATTGTCTTTATAATTTAGAAAAATTATTAATAAGTAATTTTTGTTATTTAGGAATCGCTATCACATCAAACCGACACACGATATGATTGGTATGAGTCAAAGTGTAGGTTTCCAGTTTAAAATGACATTTTTAGTAAAGAATACAATTGATGTAATAAAAAATAGGAAAACGCATTTTAATTGTTTTGATACTTTAGTAAAATTATCCGTAAGTCATTTCATATGTGTGTGAATCAGCCGCACCTCAATCCTATACACAGTGTGACCAGTATGACTCCATGTGTGTTTTTTTAATATATAAGTATCATTTTAGTTTGAAATATGCATCATATCACCAAAACAAATAAAATAATCCTAGATTGTTTTCCCTTCATTTAAATTCTATATTCACACTTTATTTTATTTTTTCGTGGTTTTTTTGTTGTTGTGGTGTGCTGTTACAACACACTGCACTGGTGGGGATGTGTGTTGTAACAGCACAATGCAGTATGCCCCATTATCAAAACTTTTAAAAGCACTAATAAATGATTCTATTATCAGCACTTATAAAATTTATGATAAATTGTCCTTTATCAACACTTGAGAAATTACTGATAAAAGACTAGGGCTTTTAACCTCGCTCTCGTAGTCAGCGCTTCTCTGGCGTTGATAAAGGTCATTTTTAGCACTATTAAAGGCCTATTTTCTAGAAGTGAAGTATGAAATGATCTAGATACAAGATTTTTTAGCATAGAAAAATAATTTATTAGAATTATATAAAAATAAATAATAATTACATTGGGTTAAAGAGATAGAAAGCATAACCTAAAGGAAAAGTGGAGGTTCGGAAAGAATCTCTGACCTTATGTTTGAAAGTATTCTGTACTAGTACTTAATGTCCAAGATAATGAAATTATATTAATTAATAATTTAATTAATAACCTATTTAACATTTATTTTATTTATTATAATTTTATTAAGATCTTTTATGGCCTTCAGATGAGTTATAAGATTCAATTTCATCGTTCTGGGAGTGTTTGTTTCCTATGTTTTCATGACCGGTTTACTTGTATACATGTATGGAATAAGAGGTGAAATGAAAATAGTAGTACAAAATTAAAATTATATGTTATTAATAAAATTCCAATGTATTATATCATTTTTTCAAATTTTATTATGATTCATTAGATAAAATGTTAATGATAACTGTTTCTATTATTTTGGCATTTTTTTGATCATCACGAACTAGTTTTATTTTATAAATTAATATTATGTATATATAATATTTTCATAACATTATATATGCTTTAATACATATATTATAATCTTTTTTGACCATAAAAATTGTTTTACGACCTTCCCCCAAGGCATCAATGAAAATTGAAAACTCATCGATCATGAATGCGATAATTTAACACATCACGAACAATGTTTTCATTTTTTAATCAAAAGGGGAGGAGAAGAGAAAGGGTGATGGGTTGTTTCATTAAAACAAAAAAATTCTATCATATAAAATATATTGTATTTGTGATTCCTCTTAGATAATGGGAGGTTATTAGAGGAAAATACAAGAAAAGAAATTGAAAAGAAATTAAAAGAAATAGTGATTTTTACCTCTTCAATTCTTCTCCTTGAGAACCACCTTAAGAAACTAAAGTTTCGTATTTTATTGATAAAAAAGGATCTTAGACATGGGGGAGATACATGGGAATAAAATTTGGTATAATTTAGACAAGATTCAAGGATTTTGAGGTTTGAGGAGAAGAGGTGGTGAGGGGAGTAATTTATAGTGGAGGAGAGGGGTTTTTTTATTATATTATTCATTTGTTTATTATTTTTCCTCAAGACTATGAATAATTAGAACCTTATCACCAAATATATAAAATAATGATGGATAATCCAAGATTATGGTCTTACATTATCTATACATCATCAATGACTCAATAAATCATGTATTTGTTAAATACATTAAATTACCGTATTTAATTATTCACCAAAAATTCAACTATTTTAGAAAAAAATCAACGCCAACCATTTTTAAGTTTTTAGAATTAAAAAATAAAATCCATTTTATGAAAATATTTTTTTAAATATGATAAATTTAGTTTTTAATTAAAATCATCATTTATTGGAAAAAATACTGATTCTAAAAGTATAATTGATTTTAGGACACTTTGAACAATTAGATAAGGTATCGTAAAATTATCTTATAATAATAAGAATAAAAATTAATTTATGAATCTATTTTATGAAAATAAATTTTCTTTCAAATCTTTTTATTGATTATAAAATTTTAAATAAACATTTATGTTTTATAAAAATACCAACACTTAATTTATCATTTTTAAAACATTTAATTAATTATCTTATGATATAATTAGATCATATTTTTAATTATAAGATGGATAAATTTTATTTATAATTTCATGGGTGGGGTTACTATTCTATTGTCCAATTTACTATTCATAAGGGTCATATTACTATTTCAAAGGTCAAGTTACTATTTTATCGGTTTAAGCTCCTTAATTTCTATAAATACTTCTTATTTCATTTATTATTCAATTATAAAGTTTGTATTATGTTCTCTAAGTGATTTTATGTGATTTATACTATATGTAATTTTTATAAGAAGTGAAAATTTCATTGATAGAATTCTGTGTCATTACATTCTTCCCCCTTATGGAATTTCACCCTCAATATTTCATTTTAAAAACTAAGGGGAAAACTGGTGAGGTTTCTTCTCCTTCATTTCTTCATCCAATTCTCATATTTCCTCTTCATACTTATGGTTCAACCATAACAATTTGACCATGTCAGTGGTCTTATTGTGTAGAACTTTATCTCTGTCATCCAATATCTTCACAGGTTTCTCCTCATAAGAGATATCATTTTCCAACTGTACCACCTCTAAATTCAGTACATGTGAGGGTTCGGGTACGTACTTACTCAAGATGGATACATGGAATACATTGTGTACTTGAGACATGGTTGGTGGAAGTGCTAGTTGATATGCCATAGCTCTGACATGATCAAGAATCTCAAAGGGGTTGATGTACCTAGGACTCAACTTTCCTTTCTTTTTAAATATCATGATCCTCTTACATGGAGATATGTGGAGAAATACCAGGTCTCAAACATTAAATTCAAGGTCTCATTGACGATTATCCACATATCTATTCGGTCGACTTTAGGCTTCCTTGAAGTTCTACCGAATGGTTTTCACTTTTTCCACTATTTCTTCGACCATTTCAGGTACAAGAAGGTTACGTTCACTGACTTGATACCATCATGTCGACATTATACATCTTTTCTAATAAAGAGCTTCATATGGATCCATTTGGATGCTCGAGTGGAAACTATTTTTGTAATATAACTCAAACAGAGGTATATGTTGGTCCCATTTTACATTTAAATCCATTGAACATGCTCTCAACATGTCTTATAGTGTCTAAATAGTTCACTTAGATTGGACATCGGTTTGAGGATGATAATTCATACTGAAGTTAAGCTTAGTGTTTAGAGAATCCTATAGACTTTTCCAAAACATGGAAGTAAATCTTGGATCCTGATCGGATATAATAGATAGTGGTACTCCATTCCTAATTACCACTTCTCAAATGTATATTTGTGCAAGTTTATCTAGTGGTAAGTCATCTTGAATTTGGATAAATTGATATCTCTTTATAAGACGATCCATAACAACCCATATAGAATTGTTTCCTAGGGATGTATTTAGAAATCTAGTGACAAATTCCATGGTAATTTTTTCCCATTTTCATGTTTGTATGGGTAATGGTTATATCATTACCTTAGAATTTTTCCTTTCATCATTCACTTACTGAAATACCAGACAATTTTATGAATATTCAGTGATCTCCTTCTTCATGTTGTCACACCAATATTTCTCTCAGTGATGTCAATACATCTTTATGCTCCCAAGGTGAATAGAGAAGATTGAGCTATGTGCATCATTAAGAAGCTCTTTCTTTGTATTTGGATTACATAGTAAACATATTCGTGACTCAAATATCATGACTCTTTCCTCAACCATTTTGAAATCTTCAGATTTCTTATTTTTGATAGCTTCCACATATTTCTGAATTTCCACATCATTTATTTCGGCATCCTTTTTTTCTCCTTGATAGATGGTTGAGAAATCATTTGAGAAAGGATTTATGATGTTCCTCACTTAATTATTCCCATGTCCATCCTCTGTAGGTATAAGTAGATTAGTTATTTCAAAATTCTCATCATGGATAAAGATGCAGGATCATTTCTACTTAGAGCATCCACCACTTTATTTGGTTAACCATAATGGTAGTGTATTAGGAAGTCATAATTTTTAATGAGTTCTAACCATATTTACAGGTGCATATTAATATCCTTCAATTTTAATATATATTTGAGTCTCTTATGATTAGTATATATCTCACACTTCTTCCCATAGAGAAAACGCTGTTATATTTTCAATGCAAATATCACAGTCGCCAACTCTAGATCATATGTGGGATATTTTTTCTAATGAATTTTAAACTTACTTGAGTAATAGGATGTCAATTTATCATTTTGTATTAGTACACATCCTAATACCTTATTTGAAGCATCTTTTTACTCCACAAAAATTTCCCCACTTGTCGGTAGTGTGAGAACTGGTGTAGTGATAAGCCTCTTTTCCAACTCTTTGAAGAATTATTCACATTCACTGATCCATAAAAACTTCACTCCCTTATAATTTAAGTTGTTATTGGGTTTAAAAATATTGATTAGTTCTTCACACACTACAAAAGAAATTAACTTTAGTGGTGGTTTTTTAGTGGCGGTTTTGGGAACCGCCTCTAAACCTTTTTTAAGGGTTTCGCGGCGGTTTATAATAAACCGCTGCAAAACAAATTTTTTTTACACCGTCAACCCTTCCCCCTTCTCACCCCGCTTCCCCCGACCCCCCACTTCCCTCGCGACCTCGGACCCCCGCGAACCTGGAGACCCCACGACCCCAGCGACCCAGCAACCCTGGCGACCCCACGACCCTGGCGACCCCCCCCCCCCCCGACCCCGGCGACCCCACAACCCCAGCGACCCTGCTTGCCCCGGCCCCCCATGACCCCGACGACCTATACGAACCCTAAGGTTTGAATTCTATTAATTTTACCTCAATTATTGATCTTTAATTCTCCAATGAACAATAATACCCATAAGGAATATATTTATGGTTTTTGATGTGTTTAATCAGGAGGTTTGGTAGTTTAGGGTTAGTGGATTTCATTTACTTGCAGTGTGGTTCTTCTATCATAGAAGTAGATTTGTTTCCTCTTGGACATGGAATTTGTTTTTATGAAATTACTTAATTTAAAACATCATGAAATTCTTGTATGGCCTAACGTTTCTTTTCTTATTAAGATATAAATTTTTATGTTTCATGTAATTGTTTTTTAAGAGTTTTTTGTTTTTTCCAAGATTTTGATGAAATGGTATTATAGTTTATATCTACTTTTGATATTAAAATTAATGATATTCATGTAATTTATTTTGGAAAATTACAATGAGGCTCCTTCTAAGGGATTTTTAATTTTATGGAGATGATTGACCCCCGTTTTTTTATTACAATAATATGCTTTATGTTTTTAAGTTATGTTCTATAAAAAAGGTGTGTAATTAGACTATGTTTAATGGAAACATGATATATATGTCTTATAATGATTTTAAATTGTTCTTAATGGAATTTATTGATTTGTAAAAGTATTTAAAATGCGATTTGATTAAAAGTTTCAATAGTTATAAAAATGGATTGGCATCCAAATATTAAATTAAAACCATGGTTGGAATCTTAATAATGAATGTTTTACATGTTATTTTTATACCCTCATTATTACCTCATTGGCTATTTTATGTTGTGTGGTGACATATTCCCTTATTAGGAATAATTTTATAAAAATTTAATTCTTGAGATGTTGTAAAAGAGAACTCTTTCTTAGGAGGTTATTTGGAGTTAGATAAGGTTTATTTAAAGTATAATAATATAATATATTTTATCCTCATATAATTTGATTTTTCCAATCCCCCAATTATTACCAATGCAGTAAAATAGAATATCTTTATTAGTGTTAAAATATTAGAGATTATGCAATTTCTACTCGACCTAGAATGACTTCTTTCTATTTGGGGTTACCTCCCCATGAGACTAAGAGGATTGGCTAGGGTTGGGTGGAGTTTAGTTCAAATAGGGTTGGCCGATAAAAATTTTGGTGTCTATATGTGTGTTCCAATATCCTTCATGTTATAACCCAGTGATTTATACATAATTCTTAGTTCCCATTGATTATTACTTAGTGTATCCCATTTCCTACCTAGATTGAACCCATAGACCTTTATTTTTTAATTCAAAACCATTTCTTGGTGGATGTTTATATAGTTATTTAGTAATATCTTGGTGCTTATTTATGTTCATTTCTTGTTTTAGTTATTTTTTTGGTTTAATGTTTACTATATAATGTGTTAATTCTACCCATGTTTTATATAGGAATTGTAGTTTTTTTGCTAAAATGGATAAATCATGTGATTTATGTATTTTAAAAATTCTATATGTGAATAATATTCTCTAAAACTATATTTAAAATATGTATTTTTGAATATTTTTTATAAAATGAATTATAAAGAATCTATGGAGAAATATTTCTAGGACTATTTATATCACTCTTTTCATACACATTCATGTGTGTGTGTAACTTCTATATTTTCATTCTAATTCCAATATTGTGATTCCTAGTTATTTGTTTTCTCTTGTTCCATTAATGGACATTAGAATGTTGTGACTTTTCAGGGATCACATGGAGATGTTCTAAGTTGTGAATATGGTTGTGACTTTTTTGGGAAATTTTTTTGTGAGATAGTTCAACTAGGTTTATTTTGTATTTAAATTTTATTTGTATTTTCTTTATCTATATTTTATCCAAAACAGATGATTTTTCATTAATATGTATAGTCTTGGACAAAAGTAATCACTTTCATTGAATATGTATCTTGGAATTTTTCATTATTTTTTGAAATGGATAACCTATTTATTTATAAGACCTACTTGACTATAATGAATTATGACACTTAGTAATGGAGTTCCTTATACTTTTGATACTCAATCATGGAGTCCATAAAACATGTGTTACTCAAGAATAGCATCCGTTTACTTTGCATAAATTTCTTTTGTGTGTTGAAGTGAATGTTATTGGATTAATTCTAACTTATTGTAGTGGTTTGGATGAATATAATTCTTCCAAGTTCCCAAATATAATGTTTAGAGAGAATTCCTTCTAGGATCTATTTCCACCTATGTGATTCTGATTATCTTATTATGTTTTCCTAGAGGATAGTACCAACACCCCACATTTCATTTCCAAATTCCCAACATGATTCTACTATGAAACTCCAAACACCAAGCCCATACACATAATCTATTCTTTAAATACCCTAGTTTGATCCCCAAACCACATCAGCCGCATCTTGAATGAAATTTCTGATGTGGTATCCACCTTACCACATCAATTTTTATGAAACAACACTAGTAAGTCCTTCTATAGATGAATTATACCAAAGGCTCTCAATCCCACCCACCAATGCGCTATCATATCCCGACCACATGGCCTTAAAACTCAAGGAATAACAAAAATATTCAATGCCCACACCAAATTCTGAATCTAACTCTTAGTTCAACTCCATGGTCAGATCCTCGATCGTCCCATTTAACCATAATTCTCCACTCATGATCACTAAAACATATATGATATAAATCACCCTCAAGTCACACCACCGCTCTTTTCTATGTGAATACACCAAAGAGAGGTCTAGGAATTCAATCCACACAAGGTTCATAGAACCTCAAAACCACATCTCCCAAGTTATTTCATCATGAATTTCCATGAACACCACCACTTATCATGCCTCAAGACTACCATACCTCACGTGGTTCTTTCCACTACAAGGAACAAACAATGAATTCATCCAAATATAAGGCCAGAACCCCCCATGACCTCGCGATCCCGGTGACCCTGTGACCCAGGCGACCCCGCTTCCCTTGGACACCCACGACCCCGGAGACCCTAAGACCCTGGTAAACCCACTTCCCCTGGCCCCCCACGACCTTGCGACCCCAGTGACCTCATCCCCCCACATCACATTATTCATTGTATACATTTTAATGGTTTATTTATATATATTATAGGTATTTTTGGTTATTTTTCATTTTGAGGATGCATATATTTTGAAGGTTATTATAGGATATGACCTCGTTAGGGTTGCATCACCATATCTAAGAATGTGTTGAGTTTTTTAAGCATCATAAGGTTTTCCCTAAACATTATTTATAATAGATTTATTCGATATTAGAGTTTTATATGAATACTCTATAGAGAACTTAGGTTGGGGTTATTCTAAATTAACAATATGATTTGGTTTTCATGGTAAAGAAGCTACCACATTGTTAGCATATTGTTTCTCTTTAACAAAGAAACTTCCCCTATCCCAAACACTAGAGGGTTCATATCTAACTTAGGGGATCATCTTTATTATATTATGTTTCTGTAATTTTACACTATCTTATATATGAATTTCTATCTCTATTTAGTAGTAACTATGTGTTTTCATTTTTTTTATTACTGTGTAGGAACATTGTGATATACATGGGTAAAAGCTGGATCACATTACCGAGGAATACACCTCAGTATGTTAAGGGTTTGAATGAGTTTTTAGATTTTTCAATTTCTAATTGATCCGTTGAAGGGAGAATAAGATTTCCATGTCCTAAATGTAAATTTATAACATGGTTGAAGAGAGATGAATTTTATGAACATTTAATACTGAAGCAATTCACTAGTCAATATTTGTGTTGGATTTGGAATGGAGAATCAAACGTTACATAAAGATTGATCACTGATTTTAATCCATAGAATGAGGTCCCAAGTTCGTCGAAAATGGAAAATGGAATGCAAAACCTCATAAATGCATCGCAAGACACCACTATCAGTATCAAAACATATCAGAACAACCAGAATAGGGTGCTACAAATTGCAACATGATAAGTTATGTTTTCTAGACTGTAACACAGGCATATAAAGATTTTAACATATCATTGTATCCTCCTCTTGATTCTGTGGAGCCAAATGTAAGAGAAAACTTCATTGAGGAAAATGTGTTTCATGATTTAGTTGACGATGGAAATAAAGAGGTGTATAGTGGGTGTTTGAAATATTCAAAGATTTGATTTCTGATGAAGTTGTACCATATCAAATGTCTATATAGAATTACGAATAAGGCAATGCCCATGATATTGCAATTGATTCGTGATGCATTTCCTGAAGCAAAAATCTCATAATCTTTTTATGATATGAAAAAAGTTGTTAACAAGCTTGGTCTGAATTATAAAAAAATACATGTGTGTCCCAATGATTTTATGATTTATTGGGGAGAGGATTCGAGTAGACAGAATTGCAAGAAATGGTCTTCTTTTAGATGGAAGTCAAAGGGTGATGTTGGAAGTCTGAATGAACATAATTTCATGGAGAAGAAGAAAAGGAACACACCTGTAAAGGTTTTGCGTTACTTTCCTTTGAAGCCTTGATTGCAAAGATTATTCATGTCATCAAAAACTGATGAACACATGAAGTGTCATTCTGTAGATAATAACAATGATGGGTTATTGAGACATCCACAAGATTCCAAATCATGGAAGAAATTTGATTTATTACATCTAGATTTCTCATCTGATCCTAGGAATGTTTGATTGGGATTGGCTGCCGATGGATTCAACCCATTTGGGACTTTGAGTACAAGTTATAGCATTTGGACAGTTATTTTGATCACTTATAATCTACCTTCGTGGATTTGTATGCAAAAAATATCTTTTATCCTTTCGATGATTATTCTTGGAAAACAAGTGCTTGGAAATGATATTGATGTATACTTGCAGTCATTTATTGACTAATTGCAGGATTTATGAAGCAACGGTGTTGAGATATTTGATGCTTCTACTAAAACAATGTTCAAAATGCATGCTACATTAATGTGGACCATTAGTGACTTCCATGGTCTTGGGAATTTATCTGGTTGGAACACTTACACGGGTTTGGCTTGTCCCATTTTTAACTTTGATTTTGAGCCCAAACGGATACCTCACAGTAGAAAATGGTGCTTCTTTTGCGATCGAATATTTCTTGATGCATCTCATAGATTTTGGATGAATAGATCAAAACTTAATGGTTACATTGATCATAGACCACCTCCAAAGTTGTTAACTAGTTCTGAAATACAGACACAGCTTGAAAATGTTGAAACAGAATTTGGGAAGGTTCATCATTTGAATGATTGCAGAAAACAGGTCCTAAGTGCATCGTCAAGTGAAATCAGAACGAAACAATGGAAGAAAAAAAGTATATTCTTCAAACTTCCATATTGGTAATAAAATTTATTATGTCACAATCTTGATGTGATGCATATTGAGAATAATGTCTGTGATAATTTTATTTTCACATTACTTAATGAGCATGGAAAGTCGAAGGATCATCTCAATGCTCACAAAGACAAATAAGTAATGAACATAAAATGTGATCTCCGGCCAGATGAGAATGAAAAGTATGCTCTGTCTATTTTTGCAATGAAAAATAGGGATAAAGATACATTCCTTCAAATTTTAAAGAATGTGAAGGTATCTGATGGGTATTAGAGTAACATATCGAGGTGTGTTTACTTGAAAAATCATAAGTTACATGGATTTAAAAGTCACGATTCACATATTTTGTTACAACAGTTACTACCATTGGCATTGCGTACATTATTACCTGAGAAATTTACTCCTTTTGTACTCCAATTATGCACATTTTTCAGGAAATTATGTGAGAAATATCTACATCCATTTCATCTTGAAAACCTCCAGGAACGTTTTTTATTGACCCTTTGTGCAATGGAGATGATCTTTCCTCTATCATTTTTTACTGTCATGATGCATTTAACTATGAATTTTATGGATGAAGCTAAATTAGGTGACCCCGTTCATTATCGATGGATGTGTCCAATTTAGAGGTATTTTATTTATATGTTTTTCAGTTAAGTAAAAAAAATTGGAATTTAAATAAATGCATAATATTATTATTTTCTTTCACAGATATCTTAGGCATTTGAAAGCATACTTGAGAAATAAATCTCAACCAGAAGGCTCTATTACTGAAGGCTATTTGGATGAGGAGTGTCTTACCTTTTGTTCCAGATATTTGGATGATATTGAGACAAGATTTAATTGAGTTGGATGTGTTGACGACACATCAAATCAATCTCAAAAGCATCATAAATCAAAACAATCTCATGTTATTGGCCGATCAGTTGGGAGGACCTCAAATGTGACAATGACAGAATTGGAATTATTACAGGCAAATAGATATGTGTTGCTAAATAGTGAAATTGTAGATCCATTTATTGAATAGTTGAGGATACAAACAAAGAGACGAATGAGAGGTCGAACATGAAATGAGAAAGATATAACAAAAAATGTGAATAAAGAGCTTGTAGAATGGTTTCCACGATGTGTAAGTCCATAAATATTATAATAAATACAAATATTATTTTGACACATACATTTTGTAAATCTATCAAATTATATTTCTTTTTTTAGATCATGAATACTGATACTCGAGCAGACTTGTCATAATATTTTAAGTTTCTTTCTAGATGTCCTATAAAACAAGTTTGAAAGTTCGACGCTTATAATGTGAATGGCTTTAGATTTCATACAGTCGATCAAGAAGTGGGTTTGAAAACACAGAATAGTGGTATATTTACATTTGCTAAAGTGGGATACTATGGAAAGATGCGTGATATTATTGAATTAAACTACCATGGAAATTTTTCTTTTGTTTTATTCAAATGAAAATGGGTCGATATTATCAGAGGTATTAAAAGAGATTCCTTTCAATTTACTTTTGTGAACTTCTCTCGCTTGATGGATGTTGGTGGTCATGAAATGCATGATCCATATATCTTAGCATCACAAGAAAAAATGGTATATTATGTGAATGATTTTGTGGATGAAGGGTGGAGTGTAGTTGCTCACATAATACAAAGAGATTTGTATGATATGAGTGATGAAGTGGAAGATTTGACCTCTGAAATTGAATTTAATCAACAAAAGGAAGAAGAATTATTTTCCCCTCATGATATTTAAAATATTAGTCTAACAAGAATGAATGGAGTGGATAAAGCAATGGAGAAGGAAACTGACATGATTGAAGGGGAAAATTATTGTATGTACAATTATTTATTCATCCAGCAACCACTTGTATCAATTCTGCAGTCATTCATTGTCACTGTTATATATATTTTGTTTGTTATTACTGGGCATCTATTATCATTTTTAATTTTTTTTCCTGCATTATTTTTTTGAAATATGTATTATGAACTTAATTTTATTTGATTAAAAGACAGGAATGCCAAGGAGGAAGCGGTACACTATTCCATCTAGTTCTGTGTCAGATGAAGATCCATCTGGCTCCCTCCCCACGGCATTTGAGGCACCAACTGCCTACACCCCTGCACCATCTCTCACACCATCTATGTATGTCCCATTAGTGGCTGATTCGTCGACTCCCCCTTCAGGAGCCTCAGCAGTGGGGCAGCGACACGCCCCTTCCAGTTCATCACGGACATACTGGAGTGTCACTATCATTGGTACAAATTTTAATTAAATAAATTTATTAAATTTTGTTTATAATAATTGTTTTCTCATTGAAGATGATAAAAATTAAACTGTGGAGAAAAACATAAAAATTTCAGATGTTTGGAATATGAATGAAGAGAAGATAGTTGTTCGATTTGATTTTTATGGGGTCCCTACGGATGACGTCTCGGGGTTACTTGGCCAGATTCTAGGCCAGCTAGTAGAGGAGCCCATTTCCCTTCCTATTTCTTATGATTATTGGAGACATATTCCTCCAAACTGGAAAAATGAAATTTTTTATTCCCAAATAAAGGTAATTTTATTACATTATGGTTTAATTGAATGTCATGTTACTAATATGTTCAAAAATAATTTATGTATACATATGTTCTTCCACTTTATAGTTACTGATGTTATAGCACGGAAGTGGATGTTGAAAAATCTTGGTAAGAAATGGAAAGATTTCAAATGGATATTGTGGTGTGATGTCAATGATACTTCATTGATCGTGCAACAAATTTATGAGAAGCTACCCAGTGGGGTATCGAAAGAACAATGGAATATTTTTGTTGACAGACATCGTGATGAGAAGCGGATGGTATGGAAATATATATTATTATATTATCCTCATTTTACATTTATACATTTATATGAAGAGAAGATGACATTTAATATATTACTATTAAATTTCATTTTATTTATTTTAGGATCTCTCAAGACAGAATGCATCAAAACGGGCTAAGCAAGTCATCCCTCACACTGCGGGCTCAAAAATCTTTTCTAGAAGCCGAACGACATTGGTAATATTTTAATTAGTTTAAATATTTATAAGACATTATTATCTATTTAATTTATTGAATTGTTGATTTATCTTTTCTTAATGCAGTCACAGAGTTTAGGGTACGAAGCATTCCGAATTGAATTGTCGTTGGATGTTCACAAAAAAATAAAGTGGATGTTTTGTTAATGAGCTTGCCAAAGAAGTTGGGGTATGAAGTCAATTTTTTATTATAATAACTTATTTTAAGTTTTTACTATGTTAATATATATTGATATTTGATTTATATGTAAAAATTAATGAATTATGGGATTCCAATCCTGGGCAGTCCTACTCAGTCTCCCAGGATGACCCAGTTGCGACATTCCTTGGGAAGGAGCATCCTGGTACAGTGCGCGGGATGGGTTTTGTGCCCATACCATATGAGGTCTTTGGCATGCAACCAAGGATTCCAACTATATCTACTCCTGGTTATAGTAAGTCCATACCCTATGATTCTCAGAGGGAGATTACTTCTCTACAAACCACAATTCAAGACCAGGGGGTTTAAATATCTGCTTTGCAGAAAGCGAGGACTGATATACATCAGCAGATGAGTAGATATTCCCCCGGTGGTAGTGCATCGACTGGTGGTATGCAGGTAAACCACAAAAAATAAAAATCATTTCATTTGCAAAAATTCATTGGTTTTAAGTTTTAATATAAATATGCAACAGTATTTAATTTTCAATATAATGTTCTTACAGGTGATAGCAGAAAGTGGAGATGGAGGTGGAGAAGGTGACGATGCATCATCGGACCGTGATTAGTTGTATTGTTGATGTGTTGAACAAATATGGGAGCAGTTGGTTTGTATATGTAACATGTGTGGCACATAGTTGCCACCAAAAATTTTCATGTCCCAACATTTCCTTGATTTCTCATGTTTCGTTTTATGCATTTTATTGATTTCCGATGTTTCCTTTTATGTCTTGATTTCTTGAGTGTGGTATACATCATTACATTTAGGTCTGTGTTTGAATTGGTAGTCGAGATTTTGGATGACTAAGAGTTAAACCCATTGTTGATCTGTTGAATAAATTGGGTCATTTCATATTGATCAAGGGGATAGTGTTGTGGACACTTTGGTGAGGCAGAATGTGTAGATAGTGAATCTTCATGTGTTGTTAATGGTTATCATATTCTATTAGTGATGATAAAATGTGGTCATACCCCATGTAAAACCTAGTTTCCTCTTAATGGGAGATAGTATTAAACTGTATAAAATCGGGATTCATTGTATGATGTGTATTGGATGATCTAAAAGTCTTACACTATATAAAATTTGGATTCCTCTTATGATAATTATGATATGTTAAAAAACATTACCTCATATAAAACATAGAAGCATCACATTATGTGAGATGAAAAAATCATTTTCTTCAAGACATGACATTAAATTTTTCATCATGGTCTTGGTTGTATGATCTTACACTGTGTGAAATCATATTCAGGATTTTGTCATGGGTTGAAGGGCCTATTTTATCCTATAACCCCAGGTTTTATTCACGACAAAAACATTCTTGATTCCCCCACCTCACCAATCTATACTATAACAGTTTATATCAAGAGATCCCTAGTCCAAGCATTATGACAATAAAATATGCTCATACAACCATCATCCAAGAAGGTAATATTATAATATATAATTATTCAATATCATCATCCAAGAAGGTAAACCCTTATGGCGTTGGTATCCTATGACACCGTGAATCATAAAAACATGTGGATTGATTCCAATAATCACGATATAAGTAGTTACATATAAATATTTAATCCAGGGAACAACCCTATCACCGACTCATTATAGGTTTCTCCCTTTCCTATCTACTTTGGTCAAATCTTGGAGACCTTTAACTCAAACCTATTCCTATATTTGGAGCTCTATGAATCTAAACTAGTTTTAGTCAAAGTCCATATTGTATGATTTTAAACATAAAAGACCAATGTCCTCAGCAAACAATGTTAATTAACAACCATACCCTATTAAATGAAATAAGGATGCCTCATATGATAAGTGTGGGATGACTATAAAAATAATTACCACATATAAAACTGAGATTCCTTATATGATAAGTATGAAATGAACTACACATTACCCGTATAAAACATGTATTTCTCGAAATATGAGATGATATGATATCCTTGACAGAGATGAAATCAATCCACCGAAAATAGTCTCTTACCATGTCACACATCAAAACTATGTTTGTATTCATGCCCATTATGAGGAGACACATATTGATGCATGTATATTTCATCTCAGTCCCATCCCTACCAGCAACTCATCATGGGGATGTTTCCCTCTTGGCGAGGCTTGAATCTTGTCAACCCACATGTTTAAATAGAACATTTGAGCACATGAGAAAATATCTCCCATGGAAACTAATATTCTATATGGTACATATCCACATACACTTGTGCATTTCACACATTCTACTATTTGGATAATCCTCACCCTACCAATCTGAAAAGGATTTCTAATGAAATGATTCATGGACATACTGTATTACATACCATCTCAGGCTCATTCAAGGAAGTAAATTTACTAATAAAAAGTGGATCTCATGCTTTGATCTCCATAAATAGTAGATCATGATATTTTTCATCATATCCTCAACCAGATCAGGTATTCTATGTTTCAAACACGGTCAATAATAATTCTATTTCTGTCGATTACTCCCATTTCACTTCCCAGTTCTCAAAAGTTATAATTGTTATCGTGATGTTTTTCATGTCACTTCTTCCCCTCATTGGGTTCACCCCTATAATCAATTATAAATATATAAATATCCTTGATTCTTGAATCAATCATGGCTCATAAGGTCTTAGGGGTTGGGAGGAAGTCCACCTCAAGCATGGTTGAGTTGCATGATCACTACATGGTCCTAATTCTATAACCTTAAATGACTATTCCATTTCCATGAATCACTAATATAAACTAATTTTAAATCAACCAAAGAAAGTGTTGTGTGGTGTTGTACCCATTCTCTATCAATTCAGGTCATGTTTTTTACTCCTCCTCACTACACATATCTATTTATGATGTTCCACTATATTTTCCAAGCATCATGACCATAAACTTTTTACTAGTTGTCTCTATTATTTTTTAAATTTTGTGTGCATTAATCTGTTAGGCTATTGGTATTTTTGGTTTGATTTGTTTTTCAGGTCAGTGGTGCAATGGAAGAAGAATTTTTTTTTTTCGGGTCAGATTTTTGTGGCAGTTTTAACCGCCGCAAAAATTATACAGGTAAGACATTAGGGGCGGTTAAAATCGCCGCTAAACATAAGTATTTTTTATGTTTAGCGGTGGTTTTAACCGCCGCTAAATAGTCGCATCACCCACGTTCATTCCGCGGCGGTTATCATGACTTTAGTGGAGGTTTTACGGCCACTAGATTTTATTTTATTCTTGGCGGTTATATTCACCACTAATAAAATAAAATCCAGGGATCGTAAAAATTTCTAATAAAATCAATAAAACTGCCGCGAAATGAGGCAGCTATTAAGCTTCCCTTAAACCCCCGCTAAATGGAAATAACCGCCACTAATAGATTGTCGATGCCAAATTTAGTAGTGGTTTCTGTAAACCGCCACCAAACCATGTAGAGGCGGTTTAAACAACCGCTAGACACAAAAATAACCGCCGCTAAATGGATTTTTTCTTGTAGTGACAAATCATCAGTAATACCCAGCTAGACCGAGGAAACTATGGATCTCCAATACAGATATTGTCTTGGGTCACTCCTCAATTGCCTTTGTCTTGGAAGGGTCCATAGATATTCTTTTTCTGGTGATAAAATTCCCAAATAATGATACTTACTTAATCTAGAACTCACAATTATGATACTTTTCATAAATTTTCATCCTTCACAAATTCTTCAACACAATATTCAAATAATCCTCATATTCCTCCTTATTCTTAGAGTATATCATAATATCGTCAATAAAGGCTACCGCACATTTTTGGAGGTAATATCAAAAGGCTATATTTAATAAATCTATGAAAATTACTAGAGCATTAGTGAGTCCAAAGGTAATCATTTTGAGCTCATAGTGTCCATACCTCATTTAAAATGAAATCTTGGGAATATCTCTCCTTCTAACCTTTAATAGGTGATATCCCGACCAAATATCCACCTTATAGAAATAGTTTTTCCCACATATCTGACTGAATAAGTCATTTATTCATGGTAGGGGATAATTTTTCTTTATCAAGATTTTATTGAGAACATGATAATCAATGCAGATTCACATTGATCCATCCTTCTTCTTGAAAAAAAAGACTAGTGCACCCCACGGTGAAGCACTCATGTGTATAAAACACTTGTCCAGATTCTCTTGTAACTGCTTCATCAGTTCCTTAAAATGAATTCTGGTCATTCTATAAGGTGTCTTCGATATATTCAGAGATCCAAGAAAACATTTCAATTGAGATCTCAACTTCTTGGTCGGGAGGAAGACCATGAAACTCTTCGGGGAACACAAGGGTGTAGTCCCTCACAATGGGAATGTCTTAGAGAGAGATCCTCTATTTTGTATCAATAATTTGATCTAGATATAATTTTTCATAATGAAAGAATAAACACAATTAAGACAATGATTCTAAAGGAGATTCATCCTCCTCCTTACACTTGTACAGAATTGGAGGATTCTTTGGGATGTGAAGATTGATCTTCCTTTCTCTACAGTTGATGTTTACTTTAAATAAGGATAGTCGATCCATGAACAATATAGAGTTAAACTCCAAACAAGTACATAATACAAGATTTTATGGGAGGTTTATTCCACAAACATTAATCAGGTAGAATTTATATTCTTTGGGTGTAATAATTCCCCCATTTTTTATCATTACAGATAACTCAACCACTATATTTTAAGGTGGTGTTTCAATAGTTCTACCAAACATTCATGGTATGAAATAATGCGTTGAACCGGAATAAAATAGTATATTTTATATTCTTGAATGAATAACTAAATTACCTATCACTACATCATTGTCGGGATCGACCACAATAGTAGTGATATTATATTCCCTTTCATGCTACCTTAGAGGTTGTTGTTGTTGATTGTCTCCAACAACCCTTGGCTTAGGGTAATGATTCCCATAATTTTCATATTTCTTTTGGTTGAAACACTACACTAAAGACTAATTGTATATCTAAAAAGTCCTTTCTTATTCCACATTAGTGTTATTCTTCATATCCCTTTGGCAATTATTAGCCATATTCTCCATTATTCTACATTTGAAGCATTTCCTGGTTCCCTTTAGATGGTTCACTGGATGTTTATTCCTAAAATTTTGACACGTGGGATGCTATGTTTTATTTTCATCATGGTATTTATCTATTTATCCTCCCATATTAAACTTAATTTTCCACATTTTAACTCCAGGCCCATGAGACCACTGAGAGTCTATGATCTCCATTTTAACCTGAAGGGAACAACAGAGAATCTTCACATATCTAACAAAGTCTCAAATCACCAATTATTTTCATATAATTGCCTTTAGTATTCTAAAGAATAAATCCACTATAATTTTGGTGTTCATGACAAAGAAGGAGGTGTATCTTAATATTCTTGTAAATTTTTCATTCTATGCCCTATTAGATTAGTCTTTCTTTTTCTTTAGTTCAAGGAACTCTATTTCTATATTGACATGTAGGGTTAGGGGGAAATATTTATTGAAAAATATTTTCTTAAATTACTCATAATCCATAGAATAACTTTCATCCTTGTACTTCGTGTTCTTGATCAGAGTCCACCACTAATCAGCTTCCCTATTAAGAATATATATTTCCATCACAACTTTCTCTTCTTCTGATCACTGGAGAATAGAGAATATCTTCTCAATGGATTTGATCCATTATTATGTGAGGAGGGGATTTTAAGATAAAATAAACATGGGAGGCCTTTTACATATAAATTATTTAACCGAAACTTTCTCTTATTTGGGAGGAGGTAGTTCCACATGATTTGAGTAATTATTCATAACTTCATCCATTTTAGCAAGTACTTTCATAAGGTTTTGAGCTCTCATTCCCACCAGATTTGGAATTTCATTACGTAAATCATCACACTGTATATCACATTGATTATTGGAACGGGTTATCCTATTTCCATCCATTAACTAAGAAAAACAATGAATAATTTGGGGGGTTGAATAATTAGATAATAAGTATGTAAGAAAAATTTAACATAAAAAGGATAAAGTTTTAAATGAAAAGTATAACCTAACTTTCGATTCCCTAAGTTGTAATATAGTTTATCCATGGGGATATAATTATCCCTAGGGTTCTTAATAAAGTTATCTAGTACTAATAACTAGACCATCCTCTAATACCAAATATAATGACCTCATCCATTTAAACATATTATTACATGATTTAATTATAAATAGACATAAAATACAAAACAAGGATCGTAAATTCTAGGGTATTCAGAATATTAGGTACATAAAACTGAAAACAAGGAACCAAAATAATAACATCTTTTATTTAATTTTCATAATGATATCCTAACTTCCTTTAATCCCTTACATATTCAAAGGATAACTAGGGGAATATATGAAAAAGGGATGAGATAAAAACCCACTAAGGGAATAAGTATATGAATAAAGCATAGCACATGGGTTATAAGTCATAACATCATGATATAAAAAATCATGGAACATGAATAAACATATGGAAGCATAACAAACAGAAAATGGGATCATGTAATCATGGAATTATATAAATGTGGAAAAAATATAAAACTTGACATAAGCATGAGTCAAGTATAACTACCATGACCATTTCCCATGGAGTATAATGATTTAAGGTTAACCACTAAGACCATTACACACGGAGGATCATGAGTCTAGGCTAACCACCAAGACCATTTAACATAGAGGAGCATGAGTCAAGGATAACCACCAAGACCGTTGCACATGATGTCTCGTGAGACTAAGAATTGCCCAATTCATTAAAATTATATTTAGTCACACCCATCATAACATGTTCATGAATATGGGTTCCACATGAAGAATCAAGCATAAGGGTTACCCATGGAAAGAATTGGGTATCATAATCATGTCATAATGCATAAAAAAGGAATATCATAATGGAATCCAGAAAATAATGAATTTAAATCATCCATGGAAATTAATAAGTGAAAATTTTAATATATCATGATAATTGATGTTAAATTGGAGTGAAAACATGTAAAAATAGTGTTTAACCAACATTAGAAATGAATCATTTTAGTGCGGGTTAAGGAAGAAGTTAAAGAGAATTTAAAGCAAAAATGATATAATATTTTATATAAAACCCTAAATGAACCAATATTTATTTTTATGATAAAATTATTGATTTTATAAAAATAATAGGTGCTTAAAATATATTATGTATTATACTTGAAAATGGGTAAGGAATTGGGAAGTTCTCTTTAATTGACCTTGCTTATCGGGGATAATTAAGAATGAAACAATTTTAAAAAATGTATTTCCACATTAAAGAATGATAAACTGACATAGATAAAATATTTTGGAACATATATATATAATTTAGAAGAATAATATAAAAATTAAGAATAATTACATTGGTGTAAAGAGATATAAAGCGTAACCTGAAGGAAAAAATCGAGGTTCGAAAAGAATCCCTTACCTTATGTATGAAAGTATTATCAACTTGTACTTAATTTCCAGGATAATGAATTATATTAATTAATAATTTAATTAATAACATATTTAAGAATTATTTTTATTTATTATAATTTTATTAAGTTCATTTATGGCCTTATGATTAGTCATAAGATTCAATTTCATCATTCTGAGAGCGTTCTTTTCCTTGGTTTTCATGATCAGTTTACTTGTATACATGTACAGAATATAATGTGACATTAAAATAGTTTCCAAGAATTGAAATTATATGTTATTAATGAACTAATATTATATTATATAATTTTTTTGTAGGTGTGAGGATGATTCATTTGATAAAATGTTAATGATAACCATTTAGATTAATTTGGCATTTTTTCAATCATCACAAACTAGTTTTGTTGTATTAATTAATATTATTTATATATACTGGTTCTAGAACATTAAATATTCTATAATAAATATATTATAATATTTTTTAATAATAAAAATTGTTTTACAACCATCATTAAAGGTGGTAATGAAAATTAAAAACTTGTCGTCCTTGAATGCGATAAATTAACACATCACACACAATGTTTTCATTTTTAAAACAAAAGGTGAGGGGAGAAAAAATGATGATGGGTTGTTCCATTAACAAAAAAAATTATATTATATAAAATATATTTGATTTATCATGTCACTTGGATAAGTTTAGGTTATTAAAGTAAAAGAGAAGAAAAGAAATTGAAAATAAATTAAATGAAAAAGAGGTTTTTACCTCTTCAATTCTTCTACTTGAGAACCTTCATAAGGCACTTAAGTTTGGTCTTTTATTGATAAAAAAGGATTATAGACATGGGGTAGAAACTTAAGAATATTATTGGGTATAATTTTTAAAATATTCATGGTTTTTTAGGTGTGAGGAGATGAGGTGGTGAGCAGTGGTATTTATAGTGGAGGAGAGGGTTGTTTTTTGATTATTTTATTCATTTGTTTATTATTTTGGCTCAAGACTATGAATAGTTTAAACCTTGTAAATAAATATATTAAATAATTAAGATTATTTTGGTATTATGGTCTTATATCATACATAAATAATCTATGACTCAATAAATCATGTATGTGTTAAATATAGTAAATTATTGTATTTCACCGTTCACTAAAAATTCAACTATTTTATAAAAATCCCAAAAATTCATCCTAGAATTTTTTTGATTTGTATAATTAAAAAATGAACTCTATTTTAAGAAAATTATTTTACAAATATGAGAAATTTAATTTTTAATTAAAATCATTATTTATTCAAAAAATACAGATTTTAAGATTATAACTGGTTTTATGACACTTTGAACAATTAGATAATGTATCATAAAATTATATTATAATTATAAGACAAAAAATATTAATTTTTAAATATATTTTATGAAAATTAATTTTCTTTTAAATAATTATATTAATTATAAAATTTTAAATAAACATTTATGTTTTATAAAAATACTAACACTTAATTTATTATTTATAAAACATTCAATTACTTATACAATGATATAATTATATCATATTTTCATTTATAAGATGGATAAATTTTATTTATACTTTAATGGGTGAGGTTACTATTAGATTGGTATGTTTACTATTTATATGGGTCATTTTACTATTTCAAAGGTTGAGTTATTATTCCATTGGTTTAGATTTCTGAATTCCTATATATACATCTTATTTCATTCATTATTCAATTATAAAGTTTTTATTGTGTTTTATAAGTTATTTTATGTAATTTATACTATATGAAATAATTATAAGAAGGAAAAATTTCATTGATAGAATTATATATTGTTAAAGAAACTACTTTCTAAGCTATTTTGGAAGTCATGGAAAGAGTAAAACTAATTGGATATGGTCAATAAGCTAAAACGTATTCTATGTCAAGATAAAAAGCTCAAAACCCACCATGATTGTGGAAAAACCATGGTGGAAACCACGGTGGTGTTCGACCTTTCTTTGAAATTGTTGAAATGTTTTCCAGTCCTCATAGATCTATAGTGGTTCAAAAGGAGAAATGTGTGTAGAGTTAATAGGGGTCTTAAATAAGGTTTTAAGTTTATCTTTCCCATATACTAACTTACCCACACTTATATTCTTGGAATTAATTTGATTTACAAACATACCAAATGATCTATGATTGGTTTGATCAATTTATCCCATATAGGTTTAAAAAAGCCAAATTGTTGCTAAGTAATTTTTTATTCTACATCCTTTAGAAACTAGTGATAGAATCCTTGTGTTTTAAACCCTTTTCCATGGAGAATAAAATGATTTTGGTTCGTCCTATTCTATTTTCTTCTCTTTTACACTTTTTATTATCATCTTATTTTTTATGAAGAACACATAAATGGTAGGTCCTATTTTGGGTGTTTTTGAGTGTGGTATAATGGTGGTTTATGGAGACTAGGTTTGAGATACCCTTTCTTCGTCGTAGTGGTGTTTCTTTCAGTGGTGGTTAAACCTCATTTATATATATTTTTGTGAAGAATATTGATATTCTAATCGAGTCAGGGTGTTAATTTATTATACTATTATTTTATGTGAAATCATAAATTTATCATTCTTTATCTCTTTGGGTCATGGTGGGATTAACATTAATAAAGATTAATCTAAATTAAGGAATGTACCACGGTTTTGGTTGTAGTGATCACTTGTGTTTATACGGTGATAAGTATTTTTCTAGTGTTTTTATAGATAGTGTGTTATATATATTTATGATATAGTGATCATTTTTCATTGTGATATGACTTATCACGATTGATATGAAGAAAATGGTTAAATAATGTAAGTCTGGTAAAGATTGTTAGATAAATAATTAAAGAGGCATATTTAAATAAGACCATTATTTCCTATTATTTTATGTAAATAAAATATATTCTTTATAAATTTTTAATTGAAATATTTCTTCCTTATGTTAATTTAATTAGTTAAATAACATGATTATAGAAATTTTTTTTGAAGAAATATTAAAGAGTCGTGTTTTAATCAAAAAGTTATTCCTTACGTTTAATGAAACTAGAAGTTTTTCTTGGAATCATGATTAAATAATTATTATCCTTTTGTATTTTATTCCTTAAGTTGCATGTGGTTGTAACATGTGATAAATGAATTGGTTAATTCAATATGGTAATAAATCAGTTGTTTAATAAAAATGAGGTTTTGGGGAGAAGTGAGCATGTTTTCTTTATGAAGGATGGATGCCTTGGTTTTTAGGGCCTAGATTCTCTATTGACTTTTCTTTTGTGATGAATTTCATGATTAATCTGGATATGATACTTTCTATACTATGTGATATAAACCTAATGTGATTTATGGTTTATGAGACATGGTTGGGGAGGCATGGGTTTGGGTTTGTAGTTGAGGTTTGAGATAGAGGGGTGTATAGTGATATAAAAGGTGGTGTTATGGAATACATTAGGATTGATGGAAAGGGCTTAATGTATACTTTCCCATTGTTTTGATGGAAGCTGGGATGCTTTCTTGTTAATAAATTGGGTTTAATGGATGGATGGTCATGTTTCCTATTACTACATTCCTTTCACCGCTATATGAGGCAACTGGTTGTACTTAGTTTATAAATATATTTTTATGGTAACTTAGGAAGACCCATATAGTACCTATAAATATTAATGATAATTAATAATAAAGGTTTAAAATTATGGTATTGATGGCTTATTGAAATAAAAATGATGATAATCTTGAGAAACTATGGGATTTGTTTTATCATACCTAGAGGGAATGGGAATTAGTTGATGATGAAGTTAAGTAATGATAAAAAAAATTAATGGTTAATTAGAATAATTAACATAATGTGAAATTTTTAATGGTAATAAATAAATTAATATCTTCTTGAATGAATTTTTTCTTATAGTATACCTAGTCCTTGGTAGTGGCAGTTGGGTGTCCGATTGATAATAGTTGCAGTTGATCCTAATAATAGGTTGATGTCCAAAGTGTTTTTGTGATATATATATATCCCATATTTCATGTTATTTCTTGTTCTAACACACCCTCACTAGTATGAAGACTAATTTCTATTGGACTCTGGGAGTTTTTCCCAATATCCAGGTTGGCAGGGAATAAATTTATAACTACCCCGATTTTCCCCACTCTCTTCTCCTAGTAGTATTATGTGATGGTATGCATAGAGGTCACCATTCCCATATATTTATGCAGAGGTATATAATGGATTGTGGTTATTTCACACACATTTTTATTTGGATATAGTATCTTATGGATTATTATAGTTATGTCATGTATGGGTTGTGATATCTTTAGGCATAATACTTGACATAAGGGCTATGGTGGCTTCTGAAAACTACTTGGTTACTATCTGGAGATATGGGATGGGATAATGAGGTGATCTGATTTAAGGGATGAACGATATAATAAATTTTCTTACGTGACTTTGGGTAGGAATAATTTTGGAAAGATATGGAATGAGATGTAAAATGTTGTTCATAGTGGTAAACTAGTGAGAAAGTGTTAGTAGAGTACATTATTAATATGTTGAATTATATGATCACTTTTATGAAATAATTGGTGAAAGATCCATAGTGAGTCTTGGAACATAGTATAATTTATTATAAATATAAAAATTGTTCTATAATTAATTAATAACACTGTTTAAACAATTATACATGAGGTTGATGTACATAAAACTAAATGGAAGCATCAGGTAAGGGTTTATCGTCTCTCTCTTTCTTCAGTGAGATATATTCCTTATTCACCACTTATTTTTTTGTATAGTGTATGTATACTTCCCTTTGATATGTACTACCATTAATATATTAATATACAAGGTTTTAAATGTTTAATTTTAAAATTATTACTTTTATAGGGAATGTGATCTGACTAATTACAAATTAGTAAGGGAATTCTTAACCTAATTTAAATTCTTTAGGTTAAACTTCTACTTTTTTAATTATGTCATACTAAGTTTATTTGTGAGATAAATTTGGATTAATTTATATTTTATTTTAAATTTTTATGTGTATTTATAGTGAATACATATAATCAATTAATTTATTCTCACTTCAATGATATGATATTTATAATGTATTTTCCATTAAAATTATCTTTTAAAAATTTCCCTAAAAATTATCTTTTTCTTTCATGACCATGTTTTATAAAATTTCTTCCAAATTTTTTTTATGATTTGTTTAAAATAATTTTTACTCATATTTTACTTTCTACAAAAAATTTTAAAAGGATTCTTTTTGTCATTTTCTAAGTGATGTTGTAGTGACTTTTCTAACAAAAATATGAAAGAATGTTTTTTTAAAACTTATACACAATAAGCATATTTTTTCACCATCACGATGCCTTAATTCCTTGAAGATTACTTTAAAATATTACAATAATATTTTCAAATAAAATTTTTTATATTATAAGTTTTTTGGCATTTAAAAAATGTTTTAATAATAGAAATGATATTTTCCTCAAGAATTATTCCAAGTGATCTATCAAAATTAATTTACATCTAAGATAACATTATTTTATGTTACTTATTCTTTAATGGTGATATTATTCAAGTAAATTATACTTAATACTTTTATGGTTGTTTTATGTTTATGATGGATTTATATTAATGAAATAGATTTCTTTTCCATGGGTTATGCTATGATGAAATTTTTATGAAACCTATTTATTTTCATGGGTTCTGATATGATGAATGATTTATATTCTTGTGTAACATGTATGTATGGTTTTTATTATGTAATGGGTGGGACCTATATCCCCCTATAATGAATTGGGTAATGATATTATATCTCATGATATATTTAGGACTGGAATGTGGATAGAAATCAGTTCAGATAGGATTGGAATGGGATTTAAAATTAGTTTAATAAAGGACTTTGTCCACTATGATAGTCTTGGGAGTGAACCTTCACTACTATAATGGTTTGGGTGGTGAACCCATTCCACTATTATAGTCTTGAAAAAGATTCATTACTACTATTGAAATGATTTTCTATGCTTATGTGTCTTCCATAAATTTATGTTTTATTCCAAATTTATTCTTTTATGATTTAGGTCTTATGAATTTTTATGGTTTATTATATGACTCAATATTATAATCTTTGACATGAAGGGTATTATTTTCAAAATTAATTGTCTTATTATTATACCCTTATTTTTATTTGATGATTCATATCGCCCTTGTTTAACCTTAATGAGAATCTCAGGGGCCCATTTTCTTATTTTTCTTTTCTTAAGGGTATAGAGAGAGGTGTTACATTTGATAAGTCAAAAATTGTTCTAGTTATGAAGGAATAAGCAGGAGATGATGTAGATGTTTTATGTAACTTTTATTTTTTTTCATGTTTCCAAATACACTAAATCCATATGATTATTGTGTGGGTTTTTTGATATGTTATGTAATGAATATTCGTCTATTTACATGTAATATCTATGTATGAATAGTGTGGGTCATTATAGTTGGTATCAGATCAAGGTTTATTTAACATTTGGAAACTAGGATGATAAAACATTAGTAATAACCCAAAGTGTAATCATGTTTAAAATACTAGAGTTTTGGTAGTGATCATGAATAACCTAGGATTAAACCTATTGTGTCTTATATTGAAATATTAAAAGTAATTTCCCCTTATTATGAGGTTTTACAGGTATGATTAATATTTATCACACTATTCTTTTTGGTTTTATTCAATGGTTGGAACCCGAAGGAACGAAGTGAATAATGAATGTGATGGGAAATGCAATGATTTTACTCCTGAACAACTGAATGATATGGGATCTAGAATGAAAAATCATATTACTATACTCACACAAGTTATGAATCATACTGGACATCCATATGAGAAAAGGAGGGAACAACATTCTGTTGATTCATTAATGAGGAAACATCCATCTTATTTAAGTGGTTCAACTAATACATAAGTGGTTGAGTAATGGATCAACATCATTGAGAAAATATTTTCTATTCTTCAATGATCAGGACTTGAAAAAATTTTCCTTGTTGTTTATCATCTGGAGGTGAAGCAGATCAATGGTCGAATCTTATCAAGAATACAAGGAAAGAATATTAAATTGAATAAATGTAATGGGATGAGTTTAAGGGTTCATTCTTCAACAACTACTTCTCTCATATTATATTTAAAAATATAGATAACTAATTTCTTAATTTGAACCAAAAGGATGATGAATCCATTAGTACATATGAGGAAAATTTTTCAAGGCTTGCAAGGTATCCCTTTAGATTAATTATCATTCTTTAAAGTAAAACTGATCAATTATTTTTTGTATTAAAACCAATTTTTATAAGGGAATTAGCTATAAGAGACTCCATTACCTATGAAGAAATTGTTTGATATTCTCTCAAGGTGGATATGTAAATCATAGTTATACATCAATCTCATGGTTTTGATAAGAAAATAAAACTGGAATTCAAAAGAAATTTTAAAAACCTTGGAGGGAAGGAGATGAGGTTTTCTTTATGCTAAATATATGGGAGGAAACATGGATGAAATTGTCTTAAGGTATCTAGTCAATTTTTTAAGTGTGTAAGGTAAATTCATCAAGCAACTTAGTTCTGAAGTGATAGGAATAAGTTAGATAATGATATGAATTGAGAGAAGGATGAATGGAATGCACCCCACACACTTCAATGATACAAGTGTCAGGAAAATGGGAATTATGATAATCAGTTCCCAAATATAAGGGGTAAAAATTATGATTGACATTAGCAGCCTATTAAAACTAAAGAAAAAGGGAAATATCATGAGATCACTATTGGCAATGTGGAGTATGACAATGAAGTGGTGGAATGATTGAGTGTTTATTTATTATAAATAAATAATGATGTTTTGTAAGTTATTTTATAGTATTATGGAATAATGAAACATATAATGATTGGTCCACTTTAGTGTTTCCTTAAGGATTTTAAAGGATGTGTTGAATAATGCTGATGGAATGGAAAAGTAATTTACTTATAAATTGATGGTTTTATAGAACACGTGATTAAGGAAAGGATAGCCCTTAATATGTTCATGATGTTTGGATAATGAGATAAAGAGATGTTTTATTGTGAAAAAATAAATGGGATATTTTTTATGAACATGTAAGTGACAAGTAATATGATGGAAAGGTGGTTTATGATGTCATGTATTGAGTTTATAGAATTTTTGGATTTATAGTATGAGTAAAGAGTTAATTTTTTGAAGCATGCATGTTTTCACTAAGGTTATATGGTAATTTAGGTTATTAACATGTTTTAATATAATACATGATAATGATCTTCACATTTTTGTTATGTGACAATTAAGATATACATCAAGTTGTTCAGATAATTAATGGTAAGTTGATTTTGGAAATTTAGTAACCTTCATTCAAAAGTTTTGGATTTTAATCTTTTATAAGGTTCATAAGGGTAACCATTTATGGTATTTTTAATTTTTAACTTTGGATTAGGTTTTATTATTTGATATATTACATAACCATATGATGATTTATGCATATTAGATAACCTATTCTAACCATTTTTTATGATGATAACCATATTCAGAAGTAATGACTTGTCATCCAAGGCACAACCAAAGAGTGAGACTGTACTTATGAGATGAAATAAAGTATATATATCTACCCAAATGTTTTTTAAATAAATTTTTATCCTATTATAATCATTTATGATGATATAAATGACCTTTTTCATACCTAATTGGTTGATGGTTTTGTTTTCATTAACCTCATAATGACCAAGTTCTTAATCATTCTACATTAGAACTTTATAGTTATAATTCTCTTCAATGTTCACGTTTTCACTTTACACTAATGTTCTCCTAATTAAAATCTTAGTTATTTGGGGATCTTCACATTTTACCTTCCCAATTTTAAAGAGGAATATTTATTAACACCTTTTCCTATATACGTTTCCCAAAAAAGGAAAGTTTAAAACATAAATATTTTATTTTCAAGTTCAATTTAAAATTTAAAGGATGCAATGTTTTTAAATTCTTGATCATATTCTAATAGTTCTTTATTGACTATCTCTTCCACTAAATATCTCTCAAGTTTAAGATGTGTTTCATGTATCTCTCCTGAGGAAGAATATACCTGATCATTCACATGTAATAAACTCATAGGTCATACCGTTGAAGAAAGAAATTTATTATAAAGAAAAATAGGTAGATATTTGTATCGCGTACATAATGTTCAATGAAACAAAACCACTCATTTGGTTAATGTTTTGTAGTGAAATCACCAATTTTTGGAAGCTTTATGGGAACCTAAAGATGTAATGAGGCAGAGGTATCCTCATATTTTTATCTCTGAGTAAAAAATTTCAAGGGTTAAATACATTTTAAGGGGGTAGAATGTGACACACCAATATTTTACGCTATATCACTTTTTAAAAAAAATCACTTTGATAGCTTAATTTTCATAAAACACTGAGCTTAAACGATATCAAAAATATTATTATTTCAACACAATCATTGTCACTTAGCCATTAGAATTTCAGGAATGAATGAGATAAATCAAATTAATAAAATATAGTTTAAACGTGCTTATAAAATTAATTCATTGGTTACAAATTAATTAGAAATTAAAATAATATCTAATTGAACATAAAGTGAGTGCTTTTATAAAAAACATTTTTTGCTCATAATGTAATTTTATCTTAATAAATAAATTTAATAAATATTAGTTAAAGATATTATTGAAATTTATACATTATATATTGAATTAAAAAATTTCAAATTCATCCAATAAATTTGATATACTTAAGATAATAATATATCCAATTTTAAGCATAAAAATCTAATTTTTTATAAAGGTAGTTTTGTAACTTTTTAAGGGCATGCCTATTTTAAAACTAAATTTTTAATATTTTATATGTTTTATTTGGAAAAATAAACTTAATTATTGAAATATTTATATCAAAATAATATTAGGGTTAATTTTTTGTATTTCTATGATAATTTTAATTTTTAAGAATAGTGAAATACTAAATTCTAATTGGAAACTGCATTTTTGTATAATTTGTTCACATAGTTAATTATATTATAAATTAATTTTAAAGTATAATTATTTTAATTATACATAAATAAAACCAATTTATTTCATTTTAATAATTTTCACATTGAAATATTATTTGAAAACACTTCCAACATTTGAACTTTCACATTAAAAACACACTTTTTTATTATGTCTCTATGATTAATTTTAAATATAATTTTTCCAATTGTGTGAATTTAATTTGATAAAATAGATTATTCATATGTAATAATAAGTTAAAGTTTATATTTTAAGGACAATTTAATTTTTATTTATAAAAATTTGACCTTGGAAAAAAAATATTCACCGTAATATCGGTAAAATAATGAAAATGGTTAAAGTTAAAAGGTAAAATAATAACTTACATAAAAATTACAATATTTAATGGGTTTTGAGGTATTTATAGACCCTAAACTTACTTTAAAACATTAATTATCATCCAAATTATTTAAAATTAATTCCACAATAATTTGGTTGGATTTAAATATAAAATAATTATTATTTAATTACTTAAACCAACTTCTCCTCGAGCACTAATACCACCCCTCACCACTCCATTTCAACATAAAAGAATTAAATCTCATAAAATATCTTCCAAAAACAGACCTCCCCACAATATCCACGTCTAAGTGATTCTGGTCTCACCAAAATACCAAATCCATGGTTCTCAAGTGGTCCTTCAAGTAGGTGATATTCAAGAAGTAATTTTCTCAAAACACCTCTCTTATTTACTTTTATTATTTTACTTTATCCTTATATATTTCATCCATCAAGGAATAATAATTATATAATCATGTAAATACTATAATTTTATATTTATAATTTAATATGTTATATCCATCTGTTTTATTACCACCACTTATTCAATGAAAGGAAACTATTGTCCAAATTATGCTGGTTAATCGCCTCCGTGAATAATGTTTTTGTTCGCTTTCCACTACTGTACTAATCGATTTACATGAAAACATTATTATGATTAAATAAGATTTTAATAAGTATATTAAAATCTATTTAATGTCATGTAACTAATATATACTCATAATATTGAATAAAATGAAACTAATCTGTGGTATTTGGAAAAAATGCCAAAATAAACTAAACATTTATCACTAATATTTTATCAAATTAACCATCATCATGTATGAAAGAAAAAGAAAAATGGGACAATTTAAATTTATTTAAGTTAATTGATACCATTTAATTTCAATTTTGTATTTTTATTTCCATTTTAAATGAAAATCCATAATTACATACAAATGAACAAACCATGAAAATCGTGAAACAAATGCACACGAAATAATGGAAATCATGAAATAATATTAATAAATGGGTGATAATATGTTATAAAAATATAAATATGGTATTATAAACATAAATATAGTTCTATAATTAATTAATAACATTATTTAAACCATTATACTAGAGTATTAAGTACATAAAACTAAATAGAAGCACGAGGTACGGGTTTTTCATCTCTCTTTTTCTTCGGTGAGATATATGCCTTATTCACCACTTAATTTTTGTTTGTGGTGAATATATACTTACCTTGGATATATAATATATTTAATATAATTATATTAATGGTACTAAATGGTTAATTTTATAATTATTACTTTTTTGGGGAACACGATTTGACTAATTACAAAGTGGTAATGGAATTGTAAACCCAATTTCCATTCTTTGGGTTAAACTTATAATTCCTTGATTATGTAGTACTAAATCTATTTGTGAGATAAATTTTTATTTTATTATGTTGTATTTTCACTCGTTTAATTTATCTTTATAGTGAATACACATGATATATTAATTAATTATCACTTCAATGATATGATATTTATAAGGTATTTTCTCTTAAAATTTATCCTTTTAAGGTTTCCCTTAAAACTCTATTTTTCATTCATGAACATTTTTAAAAAAAATTACAAAAAATTTTATGATTTTTTTAAATTAATTTTTAATCATGTTTTACTTTCTTAAAAATAGGTTGAAAGGATTATTTTTTCATTTTATAAATGGTTTTAGTTGTGACTTTTTTGATAAAAATACAGAAGAAATATTTTTTTAACTTATATGGTGTGAGAATATTTTCCCACCATAATGTTACCCTAATTCCTTGAAGCTTACTATAAATTCTTAAAAAATTATTTTCAAATGAAATTTTTTCTTTTATAATATGCGCTACATTTAAAAAAAATGTTTTCAAAATAGAAATGATATTTTCCTCAAGAATTATTTCAAGTGATCTCTAAAAATTAATTTCCATATAAGATAAAATTATTTGATGTTACTTATGATTTAATGGGAATTTTATTAAAGGGAATTATACTTATTCTTTTTATGGTTTTTTTATGTTTATAATGGATTTATATTTATTAAATCCATTTATTTCCTATGGTTACGCTATGATAAAATGTTTATGAAACCTATTTCTTTTCATGGGTTTTGATATGATGAATGATTTATGTAATTGTGGCACATGTATGTATGGTTTTCATTAATTGATAGGTGGGACCAATATCACCCTCCAATGCATTGGTTAGTGATATTATATCTCATGATATAGACAAGACAAGAACAACAAGTGAAACTACTTAAGTAAAGGACTTTTTCCACCACGATAGTCTTGGGAGTGAACCTTAACTACTATGATGGTTGGGGGAGTGAACTAATTCCACTGTGATAGTCTTCGAAAATATCTATAAATACTACTAAAAATATTTTCTATGCTTATGTGTTTTCCAAAATTCCATGTTCTATGCCAAAGTTATTATTTTATGATTTAGGCGTTGTAGTTTTTATGATTTATTCTATGACCCAAGATTATGATGTTTTATATATAAGGTATTATTTTCAAATGTTATGTTTATATTCTTATACCCTTATGTTTAGGGTATGATTCATATCTCCCTTTTTTACCCTTAATGAGCATATAATATAACCCTTTTCTAATGTTTCTTTTTTCCTAGATACAAAGAAATATATAAATTTTTATATATCATAAATAGTTCTAGTTATGAAGGAATAAGTAGGAGACGATGTAGACATTTTATGAACTTTTTGTTTTTGTTTCCAAGTTTTCAAATACACTAAAACCAATATATTCTCTCATGGTTTTGATATTTTATGTAAAAAATATTAATCTATTTAGATTTAATATATATGTATGAAAATAGTATGTAATTACAATAAACCCTCAATGCCTGTGTCTAAACTATGGCCTATTGCAGGAAAGATTGGGGTGTCAGTATCTTTCTTTTCTCACTGTTATCTTAGGGGGTTGTCTTTTGTAGGAGGGGGTTGTGATAAGACCCTTATGTTTTAGTTATCAAGCTACATTGTGGAGCTTAGAGGTTATATTTTTTTATCTTTTCCTTCTTAAGGGACCTTTTTCATTGGTCATCTGAGGTACATTTTGGATATGTCAGGGTTGGGTCCCTAGATCTACCATTTTTAGGATTGTTTTAGTGTAGGGTCTTAGTTTCACCATAATGATAACTTTTCTTTATCGAATCAAGGTTTGAATGAGAATTCAATATTGGAGATATGGAAAAAATTTCATAGATATTTTTAGAATATTATTGGATTTGAAACCATTTTTTAGTGGTCACCCTTACTACACCATGGTTTTGGTGAAAAAAAAATTGTGTTATTGCTAGATTAATTGCGCCATATTGTCATTAAATTTTTAACATGAATAAATTTAGATGTCCTCTAAAATTACACTTATGTCATCCCATTTTCTAAAAACCCTAGGTGACTAAAGGAGCTATTTCATAGAATATTGATCCCCTGTTATATTATTTATCCATTAGCCTCTATAGATCTATTCATGGGTGATCTGTGGTGAGTTTCCTTGTTACAAATTGGTTCTTATTATCTATTATTATTTCTATACATGCTATGGAAACATAGTATCATTTTGTTTTTGTGGTTTTATATTGATATTTTATTATAGATTCTCAGTGGAATTATATCATTAGAATTCATGGGTTCTTTTATAGAGACTTTTTTGGATAAATGTTCCTATCTTATTATTCTTATTTGAAGAATGATGAAAGGTTTGTATCGAGGTAGGGGATTCATAAACTTCGAATTATTTATATAATGACATGGGATTATCATGCATTAACTTTTATGGGTTACTGGTTGAGATTGGCCTTAATTAATATATTTTAATGGAAGTAAGACATTTAGAAGAATAGGAAGAGGTAGTTATCCCAAATAGTTTATTATATGTTTAGTGGAGGCTTCTTGAAATTTTATAGATAGTTTTCAAAGAAGTATATTGTGATTTTTATTGTTCTTTTTCTATATTACAATGATTGAAATTGGTTAAATATTATAAATTTGGTAAATTTATGTGGATAATGAATGAGATATATGAATATTAATGGTATTTTTTCCATTCAACGATTTCAGATACTTTAGTTGTTGTTATAGATTTATCTGTTGTTGAATTATGATGAGAATTAATTAGCTATTTCAAGAAGGTAATGGGTAATGTAGATTGTTGAAATTAACTATATCGGTACATTTCATAACCCATACAAGATTTCCTTAACCTATTTTCTTGATGTGAAATCCTTAGATTCTTCGGAATTTATTGTGTAGAAAGTATATTCCATTACCATATTTATTCCTTAAGATGGTATATCCCGCACTATGAATTATTATGAAACCTAGTATGGTTAGGATATTAGCTGAGGAGTGGGCTAGTTTCCATGGTGGTGGTGGTAGTTCTCTGTGGATGACATTGTAATAGATAGAATAGGTTGAGAGTCGTACTTTCTTATTATCAAGTAACTTTATCAATGTTGTTGATTAGTTGGTCATAATGGGAGTAGATGTGGGATTTGCATTTTAGTTTTATTCTTGGTGGTTGTTTTTATTTTATATTTTTTATTGTGACTTCCAAAAACTCTATAGTTGAGTTAATTCATTGTGAATGCATTATTTTGTAGTATTGTAGGTTGAGTCATAGAATAACTTGATATGTAATGATAAAAAAATTATAATTGAACCCATGGGAATGATTTTTCAGGTTGATAAAAAAATATTAAATGGAAACCTTGGGATGGTTGAGACAAATGATCTATGATCATGGAATGGGTGTCGCCGCTTTACATTCTCCCATCCTTAAATAACTTGTGTCCTCAAAATTTTAATTATCAATTACTAATTAAAATGGATAAGGGTGACTATAATATAGACATGACTCAATATATAATTTCTATAGATATATCAATATTACAAACTTGGTAAAGATATCATTTTACTTAGAATAGGCTTATCCCAAATATTATATTTTATCCAATTTTATGAATTAAAAACCCAACATGATTGGGAATCATGACTCTTATAATAGAATTAATTTTCCTAGAGAGTCAATATTCAACCCTACTATGATAAATAGTATTCTTTTGAAATATAATATATGATTTTCCTATTTTAGTAATAAATATATATTATATGTGATGATAGATAATCCATTTAAAAAGTCACATCAAATTCATATAAGGTAAAATTAATATGATTTTTACAAATAACATATCTATAAAATTATAATTGTGATATAATGATCATATAATAAGAAGTTCTCTTCATTAAAAAAATTATTTGGGTGGGTAGTTAATTCTCTTAGAAAATATCAAAAGTACACTATATCAAAATCTAATAAGTCTTCCACAAATCTACAGTAGAGTGTAGTTTTCTATAATTATCATCATCCACTCTAGAATTTGTGATTGGGTATTCTTTCCATTTTTACCTTAGTTTAGGATTTTTTTGAAGCATAAATCCTTAATAAACCTTTGATTGGTGAATCAATTTGTATTATTAAAAATATGTCTTTCATTTGAACCATAGATGTGTGAGTGGTGCATTGGTTGGGACCTTCTCCTTCTTTTTTTCATTTAACAGCCACACCAACACTTTATGAAAACCACAATCTCAATGATTAATCCTTCCACACTAAAAACATTTTCTTTTTTCCTTTGATATATTCTTTCGGCTTCTTATTCCCAAATTTTTAACATGTAGTAAATTAAATCTTCTTTCCCCCATGTCCTTTATCACCTAAAATTATATAAAAATGTATCTTTATTATCTTTTATATGTTTGGAAGATATTTTAGTCTCAATTTATCAATCATAACTCAAGATATTTCTGGGATCATAACCATAATATGGTCAACACTAGATTTTAGACCATTCAATTTATCATTTGGATAATCACTACTTTGTCTATTGCACCCATTGTTAAACCGGTTTACCCTTACTCCAACAATTACATAGATAAAGTAAATATAAATGTGACAATACTTAATTTTATTATCATATAAAAAGGAAAACTATTAACTTAAAGTGAATAAATCTTAAATGACATATGTACCCCAACTTATAAATTTTTAGGATTCAATATCCATTTCCCATGGTCATTTTTATATTAATTTCTTTAACAAAACCAAAAAAATACAATCAAATCCTTCATAATGATTTATAAATGTCCTTTGAATCATCAAATAATATCCAATAGGAGTATTGAACCAGGTGATCAATTGGGTCTCTTTATCATGCACTAGGTGAAGATCTATTTAATACCAAACCAGACTTTTATTGTTATTAACCCTATATGAATTTATGTCAGATCATAAAACCACTTGTTTATATGTAGATATGGATTTAATTTCTAGGAAACTAATAACTCTATATTTTATCAAAATTTAGAATATTATCCTATACTTAGATTTATCCCAAAGTTTTTCATTAAATTTCTCTCATCATAATCTCTAAAAATAACTAAATGAATCCCAAAAAATAACTAAAAGCTAATTTGATACCTATAAGGAACCCTAAACCCATACCCACAAATCTGAAGCTAAAATACATACATTAAATACCATCTTTGGTAAAAAATATCACAACCAAGATAAATAAACACACATTTTCCATTATTTTACATGAATAATCATTTCATCTCATATATAGTCTCACAACCCCATAAAAAAGGTTTAGTGTCTTTGGGCACTATCTATATGAGAATTTTTTTTAAATACTTGTGATCATTTCTCTACACTAGACCTCCTTCTATATATCTCATATTTTATAGTTATCTTCATAACCTGGGGAATGGAAATATAAGAAAGGGGTTAGCTCAAGCGCTCAGTAAGGGAAAATTAAACAAAGAATCCTAATGGTTGGATCATAAACCTATGAGGAAACAATAATATAGGAAAATATCATATTAAAAAGATCATATAATCCTGATTAATGATAATAAAACATGTTTGATACCTTATGATTATAATATAGAAACATAATAACATATAAAGGTTATCAAGGAAGAATAGAAATTATAATATGGATTATAAGTATATAACAATAATCAGGAATCATGAGATAATAACATAAAAATTTGTAATATCATAGAATTAAAAAACAAAAAAAAGTCATAGGGAAATATTACAAAGTGGTTCGGGCATAAAATTCCTACAACCCATTACTTGGTGTCTCAATAATTACTTCTTATGAACTATTAGTGACTCGAGAATCAAAACTCAAATCCCATTAGTGACTTTAGTATCAAAACACACAGCCCATTCTTGTATCATTATATATTACACCTTAACTAATTCAATAGAGGGAAATATAGGACCCCACTCATCAATATAAATATGTATTTGTTCCATATGATATCAATCATTCATAATATCATTGAAACTCATAGGAAGGAAATTGGTTTCATATAATTTTCAAATGGTATCACATTACGTGATATCAAAATTAGATTGATTGATTCGAAGATTTCAATCACCCAAAAGGATTATATCATTAAGAATTTTATAATGTGATTCATAAAATATAACTCTATAAGAGATATAATTTTTTATTTTAAAGAGGAAAATAGAAACAAAACATAAAAGAGTCATTAAAAAACATTTCCTAACATTTTTGTAAAAATAAGATGTTAGGAGTCACTTTAAAAAATAAAATTTTGAGAAATTGGAATAAATTATTTTTCAGAAATTATTTCAAAATAAATTTCAAAAATGGATCCTTGAAAAAGACTTTATATTTTTCCAAAGTAAATGTGTATTTAAAGATAAAATATACAATCGTTAAAGGAAAAAACCAATAATATTATAAAATAATAACATTGAAACCCACATAGTAAGGAGGGTAATAAAAATTCATTTTAAAAAGTGATAAATAGAAATATAAATGTCTCCTATGATAAAACATATTATTTTTTCAAAATAATAAATGAAAACATTTATGGGATGAAAAAATATGGACATAGATGATAAATATCTTATAAAGAGTATGATAAATATTCTAAATAACGTTATAATTTTATGTGAAGAATTTCATCAAGGAAGAGGATTTGAATTAAAAAGGTAACCTCCCTTATAGATAAAAGAATTAATATTTAGAATTGAAAAATGGTAGCACAGTATAAACTTAAAGGATATTATTTGAGAAATATAGTTCAAGACTCAATAAAATGAAGTGAGTTTGATGAAAAATCCTTACCTATACTCTCAACTTCAAAAAAAGCTCATAAATATTATGTATTATAAAAAAACCACATTAATAAACTTTTTTAGAACCATATTAATATCTATTAACAATTATGATATTTAATTATAATAACTCATTATATGTTCATTGGATAGTTAATGTTTATTTTCATTATCAGATATTAATAATTTTGAGCGTTTTTCATAGGTTTTATAATGGCATCTTCAAACCACATTTATAAATACCAAGTGAATCATTACTAAGTTATAAGAGACAATAAAATAATTCTTTTTTAGTTATTTTTTCATCCCCATGTTCATTTTATTGAATCATTGGGAAAGTCTCATGAGAATGGAATCCATGATAATATTTTTTCAAGTAATTTATAGATATCAACAAATTACATTAAAATGATCATTAATTTTTGTGTTTTCCTTTAAGATTCATATTCATGAAATATATTACTCCTAAATATTATATATATTTATCAAATATATTTTATTTGTTGAGGCCAAGTGTTTCATTTTTTTCAATGAGTCAATATGTGTTGGTGAGCGAAGATAAAGTGATGATGATTGGATTCATAGAAGAAGTAATTGGATGTCACGCTTTATAATACATACATGTAAGTCCACAAGTTAGTTTATTTACTAACATGGTAGAAAGAAAAATAAATATATTGGGATACATCTTGAAAAAGTCAAGTGGATAAGTTCATTGAAACGTGTCTAAGGAAAATATTCTATCATCGATGTGTTATCATTATGGTGTTAATGTCAGGTTCTATCTCCAGGTGGTACTATCAGATGCTACCACCAGGTGATGTTTTCAAGTGCTATCATCATGTGTCATTATTGTTGTTATAACTTTACTGTGATATCATGGGGGTGTTACTACCAGGTTTTATCATTATGTGCTATCGTTGGGTGTGTAATCGCTAGTGTGCTAACATTGGAGTGCTACTGTGAGATTCTACCATTGGGTGTGATACTGTTGGGTGTTCTTGTATTGGTTTAAATAAATAAAATTTGATATTGAGTTTGAATCATCAAGTAATGAATGCATATTCTCTTGTACACATGAGAATTAATGTGTTGAGAAGATGAGGCTTTCAGTATATTATGAAAATGAGATGATTTATGTGATCATCAAATATAAATCATGTGTGTTCATACCATTTGAAGAGAATAACTAAATTGTTAAAATATTTAATGGAATAAGGAATTATGTTTTGTAAATCATTAACTAAATGGTTTTCCATGAAATTAAAGGTTCATCCTAAGATTCATGTGTTTTATAGATTTATTAATAGTTATTTGGGTATTTTACAAAGGCTCTAATTAATGCACATGTTATGATGTATGTAAGGAGATCAGATGATAACTAGCTGAGGTATTTCATAAATGATGAGTCAAGCTCCAGATTTTGGGTATTAAATATGGGGTGTGGTATTTATCTACAACATGATTAAATGAGGGGATGATGAATTAAATTGTGATAATGAAATTAGGTTTTTCTTTAAGTGGATATTCCCATGATAGATGAATTGTGATTCATGTGGAATTCAAGAGGATGAATTTTGGGATATTAAACATAAACTAATATATATAATTAATGAGTATATATTTAGGTTATATAGACTCAAATTGAAATATATTTCATTGCTTGTGGTTATATGTAGCAGTGATGTAGAAATCATTGGAGACTATAGGAAATCATGGTAAATTATAAATAAGATAAGGAAATAATGGGAGTCTTGAGCCAAATCTTATGGGTTTTAATGAAATATTTTATAATTATTTTATTATGGTTTTTAAAATATGATAATAATTATATATACTAGATATCTATTTATTTCTATTGGTAGAGAAAAAATTTATGTTTTCTATACTTGAAAATATACATATATTTTTTAGAGTTTGATAATTTCCATTATCAAAATAAGATAAGAGATAAATCTAGGAGTCTTTAATGGTGAAAAAACTAGGTATTCTATGAAACTGAGGAGAATTTATATCTCACCAGATCTAGATAAGAGTTTCAATACTAGCAATGTTGATTCTATTGAAGAGTTATATGTGCATACATGTCGATCCATCTATTCATGGATGAAGATTGTATTTCCAAGTGGTGTAGAAGAAACCAAGAAGAATAAGAATATATTTATATGATGGATCCTCATTGATGAAGTGAATTTTATCTTCTAGTTAGTATTGGAATTGGGGGAACATAGTGGGAATCTGTGTTGATCTGAATAGGTTTTTTTGTGGATGTATTCACTTATTTGATAATGAAGAATTTGTGTTGGTGGCTCTAACCAACAAAGAAAGGATTAATATTTTTTGTCAAACATTATAAATAATTCATGTTGTTATTATTTATTACTACACATAAATGTGATTCTATGAAAAAACATTTAGTTCATTATATAATTTAACATATTTAAGATTTTTAATGTAAAATCAATAGAATTCATAAAAAAAGGCCATTGATTCATCCCCCCCCCCCTCAGTGGTCCATCCTTCCTATGACTCTATAAGTTGTATCAAAGGTAAGGTAACCTATAAAGATCTAATAATCGTTCTAATAGATGAAGAATATCAATTCTATGAATATATGATGTGTTCCCACTTTTAATGGAAATAATTATCATTATTTTTGGAATATAATGTTACCCTGACTTCTATCACTTGAAATATAAGTAAGAGATGCATCAATAGTGGGTTTTACACACCTTGTTGGAGGAGATTCTGTGACACAAACTGATAAGAAAAATATTCATTTAGATAGAAACATTCAAAATTCAATCTTGATTTATCTATCCAATAAGGTCTATAAAATGTTCATGTGTCTCCAGACTATCAATGAAATTTGGGGAAAGTTGAGAGCTATCTATAAAGGTAATATCAAAGTCAAGGTAGTAAAAAATAAAGTTTAAATTAGTATATTTGAAGATATAAATATGAATAATTATGATATTATCAATTACTGCTTTACCAAGGTAAATGATATTGTGAGAAACACCTAGCGATTTGGTGAGAATCCATGGGATTCCATCATTGTTAGAAAATTGGTGAGGAACATTCCATATCAGTTTAATTCAAAAATATTGGCCCTAGAATAGAGTTAAGACTATAAAATTAAAGTGATAAAAGATATATTCATAGATTATGAGGTGAGGAGTTGTTTTCTTTTAAAAAAAAGTAAAAATAGGAAATGGATTTTTAATCCAAGATAAAATGAAGTGGTAAGGAGGAATATATAGATGAATCAAGTGATTTGGATAGTCATGAGTATGATTAAGACATTAATTAAATTTTTTATATTATATAAAAAGTATTAAAAAGATTAAAGTGGAAGGGAGATAGTAAAAAAGATATAAAATTCTTCAACTATGGTGACTCTGGTCATTTTTCTAAGAATTTTACAAAAAATAAGTTGAAGAATCAGAATAAAATGATGAAATACCTAACAAAAAAAAGTAAGATAACAAGAAAAATAATCACTCTAGAATAAAGATGATAAATTTAATAAGAAAATATAATAAATATTCATCATCAATTTTTTCTTTAGATAATGATGTTGGTTTCATTGATTTTAAAGAAAATACTTGATTCATCAAGAAGTAGTGATGATGGAGATGAATGGAAAGAAATTGAGTGGGGGTTTAAAGAAAAATTAGAATTCCACATGGTCCAAATAAAATACCTCAATAAAAAAAAGAATAATATTTTAATAAAATAACATTATGGATATAGAGAATAAAGAGATAAGAAAGAATGAAGTAGAATATATTGATTATATCAAATAGTATAAATTTAATTCTTTTAATCTTGGAATTATGGTGATTGATCTTAAAGAAAAGATTAAAAAAAAGAATAAGATTTATTTGAAACACAATCCATATGTTTCATTTTTAAAAATTAGTTAAGAAAGTCTATAGAATATGTCACTAAGTCTTATGAGGTAAATATAGAATCTTCTCAATCTAATGAGAATTGAAACTCATGTGAACAAGGTAAATCTATATATAATCAGTTTCAAAATAGACCAGTTTTATTTAAAAATTTTGAAGTTAAAATCTAATAGGTGAGTATGTGGACTATGAAATTTAAGAGGAAATATGGAATAATATGTCAAGTAGGCCATATCCTCCCCCCAAAAGAAAATTAAGGATCAGTTTTCAACATAATATCTTCAATAGAAATCTAGAAAAAAACTATAAATAAAATGGGAGAAAAAAGTTTCAAGGGTTTTTCTAGTGTTTCAACAAGAATATAAACAAATAATATTCTTTTTGTTTCAATATGTCTTTACCGGGAAAGAGGGAAAAAAATAAGGGTGTTTCAATGAAAATCTAATGAAATTTCTCAAAGAAAATAACCTTTGACCATATCTCCACCACATCTATCTACGCAAACCAAATTTTGGATTCTGAAAAAAGTTTGTGTAGGAAGAAATTTGGAAGGTCACAAGGAAGATGTATTAATGACAAGGTTGTAAGGATAGGATACCTATACTATGAAAGATAATTGGATTCAAAAGAAAAAATTGGTTATTCATGTGGTGATTCTGAAAAGACTATGAACATTAATAAAGAGTTTTTATTTGTTTTCCAAATATATTAAAACTGTTAAACAATTAGAGGAAGCTAAAAAATTTGAGTTTTATGGGGGAATGTGGCTTAATAAGATGAGGCAATGATTTATGAGAAGTTATCCACAATTGGAAACATGAATATTCAGAACACTGAAGTGGAAATAGGTATTCTGCATAAAGAAAAAGTTTAAGAAAATAAAGACGATTGAAAATTTGATGATGAAAAAAATATAAAGAAAATTCCTAGGAAAACTTATAATTATATGATTATAATAAAATAATGGCCCAGGTTGAGTGGTAGAACACATATTGAATGCTACTCTTGAATAACAAAAATGTTTCTCCTTATTCCTTATTATTATATATTTTAAGCTAACATGCATGGAATTGAATAATAAGCTTGAAGTTGTCACTTATGAAAACATAAAGAGTATGATACTTAGGTAGTCTATAATCTACCATGAAATATAAGAATATAAGTGCATATATTAAGGGTGTAAACTTTGAGAAGAATCTATTATTTCTGAATTCTAATAAATTTGAAAATTCTAGATAGATTCTAGAACTGGGGGATTCAGGTATGACAATCATATTTGTTATCCTCTCTATTTTTTAATTCAAATATATTATTTAGGGATGGGATTTAATTATTAAAATGATGATAATAAATTGGAACTATATTTCTTATATATGAACATTCTGTTATCTTCATTGAAGTGTTTAGGATTACATGTTTCTTAGTAAATCTATTTTATTTATCCCAAATTGAGAAATAATTTACGATAATGATATCACATGCATGGTAGTTTATAGATATCATATAAAACCTTGGTTATATATCTCTTATTTTCTACACCACGTTCTCCCATGTAGACTTAGAGTAGATCAACTAAAGGCTCTTTACTTAGTGAAACATGTTGTTTCATCCTTATCTCAGAAAAGAGGGAAGAGAATCTTGAGTTCCAAAGAATATATGAGAAGACCTCTATATTACCATTTGTATTTTATTTTCAATAAGGGGGTAATATAGAATACATCCAAGTATACATATTGATATTTAGTAATTTTAGCAACAAAAAAAATCAATGGGTGAGATTATTGAGGCCATGTGTTTAATTTTTTTTCAATGAATCAATATGTGTTTGTGATTGAAGATGGAGTGATGATGCTTGGATTCATAGAATAAGGCATTGGATGTCATGATTTATAGTACATCCATGTAATTATACATGTTGTTTGAGTTACTTCCATGGTGGATAGTAATGAGACTATTTGAGGCTACATCTTGAATAACTCAAATAGATATGTTCAATACAATGTGTATAAGAAAAAAATGCTACCATTAAGGTCATACTTCTAGGGTGATATGGTTGAAGTTCTACCATCAGGTGTTTCCACTATGAGCTGCGATCATTTTTTATTTCCATGTGCTACAATCATATGATACCATAAAGTACCATTGTCATGTTCTACCATGGGTATGCCACTATTGTTCTGCTACCTTTGGGGTGGTACTACTAGGTTCTACAGTCTGGTGTGATTTTTAGGTGCAACCCCTAGGTGTGTTACCATTGGGGTGCTATAATTGGGTTGCTATAATGAGATTCTAATATAGTTTGTGCTACCATTAGTCTGAACATAGAAACCATGCTGGGGAAATTAAATTATTGAGGCATTATTGTAAATTGTATTCCATGCATGAGAATTATTATGTTGAGATGATGAGGCTTTTAGTAGATAATTCTATCAAGATGATTTGTGTGCTCATTAAATATGAGACGCAAGTGTTCATACCATTTTAGGAGAATACTTGAATCGTTAACATATTTAATTAAGAAATTATGTTTTATGATACATGAATTAAATATATTTCCATGACATTAATGGTTTATCCCAAGATTCATGTGTTTTATAGGTTTATTCTAATTTCATTAGGTATTTTATAGAGGCTCCAGTTCATGCACATTCTACAAATCATTAATGGATATCGGATGAGATAAAGATGATGTATTTTTTGGATGCTAACTCAGGCCGGATATTTTAGGTATTAAAAATGAGTCATGGTATTTAAATACCATGTGATGAATTGAGGAGATAATTAATTAAAGTGTGAAAATAAAATTAAGATGTGCTTTAATTAAATAATTACATGATGCATGAATCGTGAATTATGATTCATTTAGGAGGAATCATTCTGGGGTATTAAACATAAATTAATATCTAGAATTAATGAGAAAATAATTGGGTTCCATTAACTCAATATAAAAGATAAATAACTACTTGTAATTATATGTAGTTATGATGAAGAAATTTGGAGAAACTATAGAAAACCATGGTAGATTAGACATAAGATTAGGAAATCATGGGAGTTTTGATCCAAAGTATTCCAGGTTTTAATTAAAACTTTCATAACTTTTTTATTATAGTTTTTCCAATATGAGAATAACTATATATATATAATATCTATATATTTCAATTGGTAGATAATAATATTTAGATTTAAGACTTGATAACATACTAATATTTCTTAGAGTTCATAATTTCCATTATTATAAGAGTCGATGTTTGGAGTCCTTGAAGGTTAAAAACATGAGTACTCAAAGAAGATGGAGAGAATTCAAATCGCACCAGATTTTAGAAGAGTTTCAATATTAGTTGTACTAAAGTTCTTGAAGTGGTACACATGAAAATCTATTGATCCATTTTATCAGGGATAAATATTTTATTTCTAAGTGGTCTAGAAGAAACTATGTATAAGAATAGAATATTTCTATTTTGGATCTTCATTGAAGAATAAAACAATATATTCGATTTGGTGTTGGAAGTGTAGGAACATATGGGAATCTGTATTGATTAAACTGGGTTTGTCTGTGGTTGTAATCACTTGTTTGATAGTGAAGAATCCTTTTTGGGGTTTTAATCAACAAAATATGTTGTAGTATTTTATTTTTAACATTGTAAATAATTTTTTATACTCTTCTTTATTACTAAAAATAAAGGTGAGGTTGTGAGAAAACATTGAGTGGATCGTGAACTTTAATAGGTTCAAGAGGTTGAATTGCAAACTAAGAGATTTCAAAAAAAAATACATATTTTATTCACCTAACCCTCCCTCTAAGTGGTATATAAAGCCTCATAATCTATATTATTACTATACATATAGGGCAATGATTAAAAACCAAACATGTATCTTCATGGAGAAGGTAGTTTGTATGTATGCCTGGATGATGTTTTCATTTTTCATTGAATATAAAGAAGGTGAAAATTTATTTATATATTAAGAATCATAATAATATTATAAATATCATATTTATTCATTAAATACCCCTTTGAAAAATCCATTTATAGTGGTTATGAAAAATGGAATATGTCCCTCTGTGGAGGTGATAGTCTACACATACATACGAATGATGTTATCATTTTTTAAAGAAAGGGGAGGGCATACAATGATTATTAAATAAATATAATAACATCTTAGTATACTAATTATATTTTTGTTATTATTTTTATATAGTATAATATTAATTTATGTATAAAAACAAGACTTATGGAAATAGAAAAAAAAATGAGTGATTTGAGAATTTTTACCTTACTCCTTGGAATAACGCATTTCAAAATTTGAGTAATGCTTTGATCGGAATTCATATGAGGAGACTAGAAAAATGAGGATGTTTCTAGGAGTCTTAAAGAATAAGTTTTAAATATTTTGGTTTAATTAATGATCTTGTGGTGTGAGAAAAAGTGGGATGGTGAAGTTATTCTTTTATAATAGGGTGGAGTGTCATTTTTTGTAATAAGATATGAATTTTTCATGGAAAGTAGCTCCAAAAGTAAAAAATAATAGAAATGGGATGAGTTTTTCTTGATAAACCTCTCAAATGATCATTTAGAGACATGATTTATATATGTTTTAGGTATTTTACCACTTTGATTTTACACTTTCATCATTTTTTACTTTTACCATGTTAACTAATTTCTATCTAAGTAATTTATTTTTTATATAAAAAATAAAGTGGAACTTGTTGCATAATAAGTACATAATAATTCCAAAAATTAAATCCATTTTATTAGAGACAATTTCTAAATGTGGTAAAAATTAAATTTAATAAAAAATTTCTTAACAAAAAAATGGTTTATTGAAAAAATATCACCTGGGTTATAAAATGTTAATCATTGGTTTGTAAAAAATAACATTTAAAATGTGTAATTTTAATTATTAAATTCAACTCTGATTAGGAAATTTTTTTCATAAAACTTTAAGTCCTTATTAAATCCAAATCCCAAGGGTTTCCTTTTCAAGTCCTCGCAAAGGCAACGCACAACATACGCCAGCGATCCCATCGTCCCCTCGACTCCGCGGGAACTGGCCCAAGCCCAAGGGTTGGCCACCTTGGGCCTAGATGGGGACGTGCGGCACACAGGTGGGCAGGCTAGTCCAATACCTCATTACCCAATAACACGTTTGTAGCTGGGGTTTGGCTTCGTGGTAAGCACCCTGTAATCCTACATGAAAAATGGGGGTACAAAACCCATTGGGCGCAGGTATTGTAGCAGGACTGTAGCAGTGGTGGTTTTTTCCCGCTCTTGACATTAAGGACTTAAGACATGTTGCTCTTGGGAATAAAATTCCTAAACTCATCAGTAAGATCATTATGTACAGGTTTGGTGGAATTGTTGGAGGAATGATCACTGCGAATCAATTTGGATTTGTCCCTGGAAGGAACATACAGCAATGCCTATTCATGGCCTCTGAGAGTGTTAAACTCATGTGAAGGAAATAAAAGTAAGGGAACTTTTCCCTTAAGATTGACATATCTAAGTATTTTTATACCCTCAAATAGAGCTTTATAATTGTGATACTTCGCAGGCATGGGTTCTCGAATTGTTTTCTGAACATGATTGGCACTATTCTTAGATCCTCAAGGATGTCAATTCTTGTGAATGGTGCACCAAGAGGATTCATTTCTTTCTCAAGAGGAATTCGGCAAGGTGACCCATTATCGGGTATTCTGTTTTCCATTGCGGAGGACTATTCAAGCTGATGCATCAATGAGCTTACTCATATGGGTATGTATAAAAGGATGAGGGCTGGTATTAATGATCATGGCCCATCCCATATTCTCTATGCCGATGATATTCTATTGCTGGGGCAGGCCTTAAGGAGAACCATATCCAATATTAAGGCTCTATTCACTCATTATAAGGATGTGTCTGGACAGGAAATAAGCTGGGACAAGTCCTCAATTGATTTTGGCAATGGAATCCCTACTAGAAAAAAGAATAGGATCAATCATTATCTTAGGGTGAAGCGGGGCTGCTTGCCCTTCTAGTATCTTGGGGTGCCTCTTTTCTGGGGAAGGGTGAAACGACGATATCTTGAAGGTATTTACGCCGGCATTACTCATCATCTTGCCAGTTGGAAGGGGAAATCCATGTCCATGGCTGGGAGGGTTTGCCTTGTGAATTCAGTAATTACAACCAAATTTTTTTACTCATTCTCTCTCTATAAATGGCTGTGAGGACTGATTAAGGAACTTCAAGGTATCGTGAGAAATTTTATATGGACAGGATCAATCTTTGAAGGGAAGTTTGTCACAGTGAAGTGGAAGGACTGCATAAAACCTGTGGAAATGGGAGGATTAGGATTTAAGTATCTTCATACATTTAATGATGGTCTGATGTCAAAGTTTACTTGGAGGTTGATATCAAATGATGTTGATGATGAATTCATGTCGGTCAGGTTCACAAAGCGGCTAGTTAATGGTTATAAATACCACCTTCAATCTTCAGTATGGGCCTCCCTTAAGCAGGCATATGCACGATTATACAGGATTCTAAATGGCTGGTCAGCAGGGACTCCAATCTTAGATGTTGGCGCACCTTGTGGTTGGACCGGCCCTTGCAACTCATGAATGTCACACCTGAAGTTGCTTCTTTATCCATATCGGATTTTCTCTTATATCGATCTTTAAAGGAGCTGAATATTTCTGATTATGTGCTGTCTCAAATTAACAGGTATGTTTTTATGGATTATGACAAATTGATTTGGCTGCACAACAGGAATGGGATCTTGGACACCAAGTATTTCTATAAGATTGCATGTGGTGGGACTGACCATGCCCCAACCTGGCTACTTAATTTTAGAGCTCCATTCATTTGGACAGCCCGGTTTATCTTACTTTGGAGGATCTAGAAAAATAGACTCCCCACTTCTGAACACTTGAAGCAAGATGGATTTCAGATGGAATCTAGGTGTGTTGTTTGTAGGTCTGGAGAAGACACTATGTAGCATGTGTTTATGGAGTGTGATCAACCCCGTCAACTTTGGAAATACTTGGGTGTGTTGTTCGTATTAGCAGTGGATTATAGAATCTAGATTTTTGATCTGCTGTCTGGGCTGCTGTAGGTGTGCTATAGTGAGAATATTTTCAACCTTTTTATTACTATTATTGCATCGGTTTTTGTGGCCTTGTGGGAATCGAGGAATAGGGCCATGTTTGATGGTGTGTCTGTTGATGTCCGGAAGGGAATGAGCTCCATCCACAGGGATGTGTACACTGCGTCAGTGATCCAAGATGGTGTAATGTCTAACACCATTTCTAACCTCCAAATTCTTAGGATGATTGGTGTCTGAGGCCGTCCACGCAAACCTCAGATGCTTAAACATGTCAGATGGATGCCGCCGATTGAACCATGCCTCAAAGTAAATGTTGATGGAGCCACATCAGGAGCACCGGGCCCAGCTGGTTGCGGAGGATTTTTCCACATGTTTCGTGGGTTTGTTAAGGGATGCTTTTATCATTACCTTTGCCTTGGTACTGCTTTTGAAGCTGAACTTTGGGCCATGATTCATGCAATAAGGTATGCTATCCAATTTAACTAGAAATAGCTCTCGATTGAATCTAACTCAATGACAGTTGTTCATGCTCTGAGCACTAGAACGCGAAATGTGCCATGGTGTTTGCTGCCTCAGTGGGTTGACTGTCTCTACTAAGTCAATAAATTGCATATGGTTGTCTCCCATGTGTACTGGGAGGCTAATCAAGTTGCAGATACACTTTCTAAAAAGGCCATACTTGACCTTGATATGATGTGGTCTTTTACGGCCCCAGATTATTGTGATCTAATGGTGGAGGCAGATTGATGTGGTGTCTTGCACACTCGCTTATGTAATAACCACATGTATGCCTGACTCCTTTTTTATTATATATTATCTTTGAGGACCAGCGCATTCTGGACTCTGATCTTCTTTCTCTCTATATCCAAATCATGTCATAAAATTCATGATATTTTTAAGAATTGTATTTTTCAACATTCAACTAAAAATAAACATCTTCATAAAGAATCTCAAAAAAAATCCTATAATAATATTTGTATGATCAATCCAAAAATTAATTTCATATTTTCATGTTAAAATTATTAAATTTAGGAATTTAATATTTTAGTAGAAACAAAAAATATAATTATCAATGTTTTTATAGAAATTTTACTTTTTCAAATATAAACTATTATTGTTCTAATTTATTATCTATTACTAATTAAAAGAGTATTAATTAAAAATTTATATGTCTAAATGTCACATTATAGTCACTATTTAAAATAAATAAATTTAACTTATTTATATATAAATTACACAACATTTCTGAAATCAATTATTTAAAAATAATCCTTTCACCATTATCATGGTAATTAACATTAATCTAAGAAACTTATTTTTATGCATAAAATTAAAATCTACCTTATTTCCTATCTTGAATATATTTATGAAAAATATGTAAGTCATTTTATCTGATTCAATTTTTAAAATTGAAAAAAAAAATCAAATGTAAGTGTGCATAATGCATATAATCAATTTTAGGAAAAATGTATTCTTTAATTATAGAATAAATTTATTACTTTCCTAGTAATAACCATTTGATGTATTTTAACTTATTTTATTGTATATATTATCAATAAATTTCATTAAAATAATTATTTGATCAAAATATAATATGATTCATAGTTTATAAAAAGGAAATTTTTATTAAAATATATTTTTGTGCATAAAATGATTTTATTAATTATTTAGGTACACTATTTGAATTTTTTAAATGCATTAGTATTAAAAATTAACTTCCTCTTCTCTTAAAATTTGAGATGAAAAATTTATAAAATGCATGTGTTATATAAATAACATATTATACTAATGATTACATGTTTCTATCATCCTAAAATCAACTTACATAACCTCTCAATATCTCCATATAAAACCCAAGGATATGATAATATGTGGTGGTATTCATGGGTGGAGGTTCAGCTAGTATGGATCCTATGAAAATTTCAATAAGCTTTAACTTCTCTCACAAAAAATTTTCTCAAACAATAATTGTTGGAGTTCAGCTTGGTCTTAGTCAAAGGAAAACTCAATTGATGCCTCTTACCTTACAAACTCAAAAAAAGTGATCATAATAAGAGATACTTCTAGTTATTCATGACATTTAATTAATTTTTCAAAATATAATTCATATTTTTATTACCTCTATTTATACACACTAATTAAAAGTCTACATTATTATTTTCAAATTATAATACTTACAATTTTCTCTTAATAAAATGTATTGTAATTTTATTTTAGTTTGGTGTTTCATGTATAGAATGTTATTCAACATAGTATTTAATTATAGGTATATATATACACACACTAAATCCTTACATTGTTACATAGATACTGTGAATTATGATTAAAATCAATTAATTAACCTTAAATATTCTATATTCCATGTTTAGGGAGTCCCAAATCATTTTTTATTTTGAAGGTATGAATCCAGGTCAATGTCCCTGAAAATTTCATGCAGTTGATGTATAGCAAGATACAAAAGTAGATTGCCACAACGGTGAGGTTGATTGTAAATATAATGATTAGAGGAATTCACTTAGAAATTTTCATCCCCAAATCTTTTAGAAGTATGAGGGAACTGTAAGAACCTGGTTCTCTCCTTGAGGTACAGATCCTTCCTTTTCAATTTGTACTTAATAAGATAGAGGAAAAAGAAACTTACACGCCATGTATTTTCAAGTACATGTCGTTTAAGGAGGGTTACACACCGTATGATCCCAGTACACAACCATGTAATGGTATTTCCAGGACTTGTACAGACATGGCGTGTATTTCTAAGTAGACGCTGTGTACTTTTCTAACAAAATTTAAATCGGGAAGTAGTGTCGTTTTTTGGAATACAGATAGAAACGAGCCATTTCAATGAGCAGTGTGCCTAGGAAAAATCCAAATAGGAATTCTTCTCTCATTTTGTCATATGGAACCCGATTTGAACACCATTAAATTTAATGAAACCCTCTCAGTGAGTGCTCAATTATTGTTGAGCCTTTCTTTCTAATTTCTTATCTTGACCTGGTAATTGAGGGTTGATAATTTTTACTCATTTTTTAGATCTAATATGATATAAGTCTAATTGAAGATCGACACTAGATGAGGAGAGTCATACTAACATTAAGTTGGCAGTCTTGTTCCTTTCATTGATTTTCGAGTTGATTATATGTTCTGGAGTGGTGTAAGCCCACTTTTAGGGTGTCTCTTGATTGAATAAGGAAACCCATTATTTCCTATTGATGATTAGGTAATTAATTAGATGATTTGAAAGCATGTTTAGGGTTTTGAACCTTGATATAGGGACACCCCATGGGTGTGTTTCCCTTGGATGGTCGTTTGGCCAAGAATTACTATGAGGCGTGACTTGAATTCCCATTCTTGGGTTTTTAAAAATGTATTGCTCATTATATGAATTTCCCACATGAGTTGATTATACTAAATCCATGTGATAGTTTAATTCACATGTGTTGATTTTGAGATGGAATGTGTAATTTAATTAAATGATAAAAATAGGTAATTAGCAATGGTTGAGACACAGTCTTGGTTAAAAGACAAGGTTGGGATCATGTGACTAATTTCACCTTATATGCATTGGGTGAACCATTGTCTCAGTTAAAATACAATGGATCATCTCAAGATCAATAGGTTAATTATTTAAAGTTCATGATTCATCCATGGATAGGGTGTTTGGGTTTATTGGGTATTGTTTAAAATTCCAAGAAAACCTAGGATCTATTGAGGGATACCCAGGTTGGGCACTATTTGAAAATGATTAAATGATTATTATGTCACAAGTTGACGGTTACTTTTATACGAGATTTCATCTGGACTAGGAAAAACCTAAAGACTTTTATATAATACAATGGGATTGAATAATGAAATATAATGACTAATGAAGTGTCTACCAAGCCGAAACACAATCTTGGATTAAGTATTCACATGCACTTGGTAACATTGTCTTCTGAGACATCTATTGTGCTTACTTTTGAGTACCTTTTATTTTACTACTTTCACTATTGTACACTACATGTTATATATATCCACTAATATATTGGAAGAGACCTTGGGTGGTTTCCTACTAGGATTTAGTCTCACACCCTATTTGGGTCATGCTTTTGGGCCCAAACAGATTATATGATTGCAGGTGTTGATCAGGGAAAGAACCCTGCTACAGGTACTTGATGTGCTGCTTAGGAGTAAGAGAGAATGGGACCGATCTAGGGATTATGATGCTTCCTAGTATCTTTTTGTTTCTTCTATACTTTTGAGACATATATTTTGTGTTACTATAGTGTACTTTTTTTGGCTATTTTCTTAGAACATGTGACATGCTGCATCATCTTTTGTGTGGAATGATATTTAGTAACTTCTAATATCTTTCTTATGCTATTTACTTCAGTTGTATGTTGTTTACTATTTCCACATTTATATTATTATTTATTCTGCTGTGTTACACTATTCCTATGAGGTTATAGTTTCTCCACTATAATACCCTAGGCCCTCACTTCTAGTCGGTAGCCTCTAGTGTTTAGGGAGATGCGCTTGAGGCTATGTGGCCAACCGGGTACGGGGCACTAGTTAAGTGGCATCCAGATCGAGGATGTTAAAAAGTGGTATTAGAGGAGGTTGTTTCTAGTTTTTCTTAATATTTGGAAACATTATATGGTTATTGGAAGGAAATGGGATTTGGTAATTAGTTGTGCCCTAGAGTACCTACCCCGCGTATAGGGAAAAGCCAAATTACCTTGAATTGACTTGCGATTTTTGGATTTTGTGTTATTACAGTTGATTCAATTTCATCATTGGGTGACTCACTTGTTTTGTGATGTTATTATTGATATTTTTTTGGTAATATTTTTTTAAACCTAATGAGATGAGGGAATTCCATCTCATGCATCATAAATCACTTTCTAAAAAATCACATTCCATGTATTCTTTCCATGCCATTTAGGATCATTACTGATTGTGTGTTGTTGTGATAGATTTAGTGCTAGATATGAATGATGTTGTGATAGGTACCATGATAGATATACATGTTGTTGTGATCGGTTTATTGGTATGTTCTAAGGTTAAAATTATATGGACACCAAACTTTTGTCCCTGAGGTGTATGGGCCCTCTTGGATCAAGATTTGGTGGATCTTATTTCATCCTTTTGTATAGAATAGTATTGTGATATGTTATGATTGAGTTCCAAACTTTGATTCACTAGGATTATAGGCCCTCAAAGATCAAAATTTATCATACCATTGGTTTTTTTCTGCAAAACATGGGTTTTCTTGAAAATATAGAGTTTTGGTCCTAAAAAAACCAGTTTACATGACGTGTAGTTTAGCCTAACATGTCGTATTTTTTTTCTTGTTCGGGGAAGGAATATTTATTTTATTGGTTACATGCCATGTAATTTTGGTAAAATTCCTGTGGTAACTGACCATGTGTATGTCCATGTGATAAGGAGCATGGGAAGGTGGGTTTCAAAAATACAAGGTCGTGTACTTTTGGTACACGCCATGTGGGATTACTCAAGAAGAACCTGTCTGAGTCTGGTCGTGTAAAAGTACCTGGCCATGAGAGAGATTTGTGTAAACACTATGTGACTGACTAACACGTTGTGTACCTAGTGTTTTTACATTCCTAGGATGACGGTGTTACATTACCTTGTGAGAGATTAAGGGTACATGCCGTGTATGATATCTACATGTTGTGTACACCTATTTTGGTACCCTTTGAGGGTCTTTTCCTATTTTATTCCCATTTAATAGTTTTATACCTAAAAGTAGTCATTTTTGAGTAGTTTTCCATCTAGATCATGATGGTGAAATCTGTAGAGCATTCTGAGGAATCCTAATGGTTTTTTATGGGATTTTATCAAAATAGAGATGTTCTTCCTCTCGTTATCGTTTTTATTTGTCTCCTGAGAGTGAGACCAGAGTGTTAATAATCAGTTGGTAGTTCATACCAACCTAGTTAAGACTTTCAATATGAGATGAGTTGTGAGATATCTCTCTTGACCTATGTTGTTCTAGGTATTCCCTTGTTGGAACCCTCTCATGTGTACCATTTGTGAGGATCCCTTTATAGGATTCCTCTCATGTTTATAATTAAAGGATCTCTTATAGGATTCCTTATTTCCTTTTTATCTAAGGATCCCGTGTAGGATGCCTTCACTAAAGTTTACCTATAGGAAATGAATTAGGATTCCTCTTAGTGTTTGACTTGACCAAACCTAAACTTCGTAGTAGGGTTTTGGTAGTATCCCACATCGTTTGACACCTAGATGTGGACCATGGGGTAGGAAGAAGGTTGAGTGCTCAGAGAAAGGTTTTGACCTATCCTGTTTTGATATCTACACTTTTGAGATGCAAGTTTTTCTCACACCTAGAGACCCTCATGTTAGGGTAGTTTAACTGTTTGGATTTATTCCTTGGAATGAAGACGTGAGTGATCATATGTAGGATATTTCATTTAGCTTTGGCTTAATTAAAAAGGGTCTTTAAGAATAGTAAATCTATTTTGCGTGACCTAGTTCTGGGAGTCGATGCTTATACTTCATAAGGGGCTATCCCATGGTAGGTATCACCCTTAAATCTTGTTTTCTTGTTTTCCACTGTGATCTTTCTAACGTTGGTGCCACTCAGGTACCATTGTACATGGTAGAAAGTTTTGTTTATAGAGAGGATTCTCTTGTACGTATGAGTGATCCTTGTATCTTAACCCTTGATATGGGAATGATAATTTAGGAATGCTCGGTTCAGAAGGTTAAACATGCCTTGGGCATGGTCAGCTTCTTAGGAGGTTATGTGAACCTCTCTTTACTTAAGTGATGGGTGACTTAGTACATTATCTTCTATGTAAATGGTTGTTTAGATGATGTGGTTTTTAGCCAGTTTCTACGCGAGCCATATGGTACTAGGATGCATAGGGTGTGAAGCCTATGAATAGTACCTAGAACGTGATGTTTGATCTTGTAAACTTGGAATAGTATATGTTGACATATGTAATACTCGTAGAGTGATAAATGTTAAAAATATCTGTTGAGTTTGGTAAAATCATTGAGATTTTAGTTGTTTTGTATGTTCTCAGGTTATCTATGGAGTAGAGTCACCTGAGCATTGTGGAACCAAGTTCATCCCACTTCTCGGGAGAACTTTATAGTACTTGGGTGTTTTTACATGCCATATGTTTAATTTTGGATTTCATGACAAGTGTTATGACGAAGTGATAGTGGTACATGGAATGACACTTGTGTGTTTAAGTTAGTTCTGAAATAGAATGTCTAAGAGCGGTTGTTCATTCTTACCTACGTTTAGGACACTCCTATGTAGGAAGTGTCACATTGGTTCCATTTAAATGTGTCCTTCCATATATAAGGATCGTAATCAAGGACCATTTATAAATGTTCAATTCTACATGAATTCCATTGAGGCTTGTGAGTCTTGTTTCATGTTGATGCTTACTTAGCAGTACGATGTTGTTTTATTTTGGCTATGTGTGAAGTTCTTGTAAGGCACCGATGATTATGAATGGACCTTGGTGGTTAAGCATAAAATATCACTGGAATGCCTTGGGATAAAGGTATTGCAGTTAGTTAAATGACAATATGTCGGAAAGGGAAGATGAGTTTCTTTCAGGAGTTCAACCAATATTAGTTAAAATATCCTTTTCTATTGATCCTTTAATTCCTCTTAGTGTGTTATTTCTTAAGAGACAATCATGTCCCCTATTTTGACATCATCCTGGATGCACTAAGAGAGCATCGGTTATACGTCTTGCTATAGTTGAAAGTTATTGGGATAGTTTTAAATATTTTTTCAGTTTTGTGTGTTGGATGCATGGTTTTAAATGAGGATCAGTTAATATTGGGTGATACCTGGGTTCCCATATAGGAATTATTTGAATGGAATATGGATTCCTGTCTATTTATTTGACACGACCACTAGGAGGATGTCGCTTTGGGTTCGTTCAATGATCTTATGTGGACTTCTGGCCCTGTACAAAAGTCTCACCTGTAACGAGGAGTATATACCACCTTAGTGAGTCCTTGGACTCCAGGTTGGTGAATCTGAGGTTATCTCGAACTTGTTGTCAGGCTCAGATGCGATTATTAAAAGGAGGTAATGATCCTGGTGGGTTTTATTTGAATTACACTTTTTCTCGTTGAGGGCGTGTAGTGCCTTGGGAGAAGGCTTTGTGTTCGGTTACAATACGTCGACCTCCTAAGCCAGGAATTTCTAAGAAAATTCATTTAGTGATGGTTTGGATCGTTAAACTTCGTGTTCCTTGTTTATGGTTCAAATGAACCAGTTTGAACACTCAACTAGTCTAAGGTGGGTGTGATGTGGAAGTATACAATGTCCTTCAATGGAAGATTGCATGACCATTTTTTATGAGTTCAATTGGGGTTCAACCATTCTTTGCTATGAGGCTACTGTTATGACATCAGTTGTGTTCATGTTCACCCAATTAAAGGAAAAATCATGCTGGTTGAGTCACTAGAATGATTAGGGGAGTGCTTCATAGAGTTTTCCAATAGTGTAGGTTTCATGGTAACAATGTCATTTGAGTTTTTCTTGACAAGATCATGAAGGTTTCACTCTTCCAACTGATCAAGGAAACCCTCATTGTTGATGAGAATGGGAGGTTATACATCTGGGAGATTGTACGAATGCACAGGGTCCCGCATTCTATCATTTCAAATAGGGACACCTGGTTTACTTCTTGTTTTTTGAAAGGTCCAAAGTGGGATTTTTGTATATAGGTGCTTCTAAGCACATCTTACCACCTCCAAACAGATGGCCAGTCAGAGCGCACAATTCAGGTGTTGGAGGACATGCATCGAGTATGAATCCTTGATTTCAGGGGTTCTTAGGAGACGTACATACCCCTTTTTGAGTTATCCTAAAACAATAGCTTCCAGGATACTTTTCAGATAGTGACATATGAGGATTTTTATGGTAGTCCATATCGATCACCCCTGTATTAGCTAGAGGTAGGAGAGATAGCTATGTTGGAATCTCGTCTTGTCTAGGAGACCACTGGGCAAGTTCAGTTAATTCGAAGGTGGATGAATACTGCATAGTATCTTCAGAAATAATACACAGATCACCATATATGACCTCTAGAGTTCGAGTTTGGGGAATGAGATTTCCTACATGTCTCACTGAGGTTGGGACATAATAGGATCAGGAGAAAGGGTAAGATTTCACAAAGATATGTCAGTCCATTTCAGAATCTAGAGAGGTTTGGGCTGGTTGCCTATTGATTTCAATTACCTCAGAGGTACGGGGCTACACATGACGTCTTCCAGGTTTCTCATTTGTGATGTTACCTTTGGACCCGTCTCACACCTTTCAGCCTAAGGAAGTGGAGTTGCAGGAATGCGCATTCTTTGAGAAGCATCCCAATATGAATTGTGGATCACAGTACGAAAGTTCTCTCTGGCCAATTTTTTCCTTTAGTATGGATGATATGGTATCACAGCTAAGTGTAGGATGAGACCTAGGAGAGGGTGGTTAGCATTCGATTGCAATGGATGGAGTTATGCTCTAATGTTCCCTTACCACCCTTATAAGAGAAATTTGGGGATGAATTGCTTTAAGGGGGAAGTTTGTAAGAACCAGGTTCTTTTCTTAAGGTACGGATCCTTCATTTTAAACTTTTACTTAAGGAGATGGAGGAAAAAATAAACTTAAAATCTGTGTATTTTCAAGTACATATTGTGTAAGGAGGTTTACAAGCCTTATGATTCTAGTACATGACCATGTAATGGTCTTTCCATGACTTTTATAGACACGGAGTGTATATTTAAGTACACGCCATGTACTTCTCCAAAAAAATTAAATCAGGAAGTAACATCATTTTTTGGAAGACATACATAAACGATCCATTTCAAGGAGTAGCACACCCAACAAAAATCCAAATGGGAATTCTTCTCCCATTTCATCATCCAGAACCCGATTCGAACACCATATAATTTTTTGAAACCCTCTCATTTAGTGCCCAATTCCTATTGATCCTTTCCTTTTGATTTCTTCTCTCAGCCTAGGTATCGAGGGATGAGATTTTTTACTTGGTTTGTATATCTACTTAGATTTAGGTTTAATCGAATATCGACACTGGACAAGGAGAGTCCTACTAAAACGATATTGGAAGTCTCTTGCCTTTCATTGATTGTTGAGTTGATTATATGTACGAGAGTGTCGCATGACCACTTTTAGGGAGTCGCTTGATTTAATAATGAACCCTGTTATTTTCTATTGATGATTATGTCATTAATTAGATGATTTGAAAGCATGTTTAGGGTTGTAAACCTTGATTTAGGACCACCCCATGGATGTGTTTCCCTTGGATGGTTGTTTGGCCGAGAATGCCTATGAGGCTTGACTTGAATTACCATTATTGTGTTTTTAAAAATGTATTGCTCATTATTTGAATTCCCCATGTGAGATAATCATTATGTTAATCCTTGTAAATGATTAAATTGAATAATAGGATTGTTATATGTTTTTCCCATGTGAGTTATCCTTGTTTGGTCATGTAATAGTTTAATTTATATGTGTTGATTATTAAGTAAATTGTTCCAATGTGAGTTAATTATTCTAAATCCATGTGATAGTTTAATTCAAATGTGTTGATTTTGAGATGGAATTTGTAATTGAATTAAATGATAAAAAGAGGTAATTAGCAATGGGAGATCCATAGTCTCTATTAAAAGGCAAGGTTGGGCCCATGTGTAACACCCGAGACTTTTATGTTATATAAATCATCAAAGGAATCTTTTTCTACACAACACTTTCTTGGCTTGCTTTACACGAAATCGCGACCTTCCTCGATAGCGTGCGTCGTATGCAATACCGAGTTTCACTAAACAACGATATGCTATTAAAATATTATTAAAACTAGCCGTTATGAATAGTAATAACCACTTTTTGAAATTTTATAAATTTATTTTTCAAAATGGACTTCATTTTTGGATTCGGAATATCGAAATTAGCCTAGGGTGAAATTTTGGTATTTTTCTGAAAACTTTCAATTTTTGATGAATAGTGAAACCACTAAGTGGTAGTTAAAAAACTGAATTTTTCATAAAACTTAATTTTACCTCTTCTGTGAGTGGAATTTCGAAAATCCGAGAGACACGGTTAATATCAAGGACTAAAATCTGGTTCAATGAGATGAAAATAATTTTTGGTGACTAGTAACTTTTTACTTTTTTTTACCACGGTAAAAAGTAAATAGGGTAATTCAGGGTAAAGATGATATTATTATTACCCTAACACATGTCCTAATTCTATTGGATAAGTGTAATTCGACCAAAAAGAAACCTAGGAATAAAATATGACCATTTAGGCCCACTTGGATTAGATTAGGACATTTATTATTAATTTATTTAAAGAAGGGTTAACATAGATAAAATCAAAGTTTAATAAGTAAATAATTTTTAATATGGGGTTATACATAAGATAAATTCGACTATAAATATTCATTAGAAATCTAAAAAGATTTAATACATAATGGTATTTTATTTGTAATTTTTAGACATTAAATAATTTAATTTATTTATGACACAATGATGATGCAGTAATTATCTTATTAATGAAATATTGACATAATTGATGTTATAAGCACCAAAATAAATGTAATTTGAGACTTTTTATGAATCACACTAATTTTCTGGGTTAATATGACATGTTAGTATTTATTTAATTAACTTGTTTAGAACTAATAATTCTTTTATGATTTTCACAAAAATCAATTACTAAATAGTGTCAAAATTGACATAAAATAGTTTTCAAAACAAATATTATATTAGTAATTGTTATTTTATTCCTAAAAATATAATGTTATGAAAAATGAATTATATAAGGATATATATATTAATAATAAACAACTTGGGGTTCGTTTGGCATGTTATAGTAAGTGTATTAACCATATAGTGTAAGAAAACAAAAAGACAGGGTAAAAGTTAAATTATTTAACTTAATGTTAAATCTAAATAATAAGGTTAAAATAGGAACCTAAACTTGTCTAAATTCTATTGGATAAGAGGATTTCGACCCATCCCCACCTTATCTTCGAAATATATCAATTTGGAGCTATTTAAAACCGAACTTGACTTTATAATAAAATAATAGTTTTAGTTATTCCAAAGGTGCCCCTCTCCTCCCTTATAAAAGGACACCTCTTCCCCCTCTTCCTCACACCACTTGGAGCCTTCAAGCTCGGCCAGCCCCTGCCAATTTCTCCTCTCCACTTCCCTAGAGACATCCTAGAGGTTCTGGTCTTCTTCAAAGACCAATTTTAGTGCCCTAAAAGAAGGTCTCAAAGAAGCACTTCAAAGAAGAGGTAATGTCCGTTACCGATTCTTTCATCTTTATTTCTTATTCCACTTATTCTTCTTTAGTTGTTTCATTATGAAGTAATAACATCAGTTTCACTCATATACTGATATTTTATTATAAGTATGAAACAACCCTATTTCACCATCTATCCATCCTACGGAAAAAGAAATCACCGCGCGTGCGTACGTACGGAATACCGTCTCCACGCCGTGGTGTAATCTATTTTCCACCATCACCTTACAAGGATGGTTATAATGGTGTAATGAGTAACTATATATGATTATTATAAATTGATATTGATACTGAAATATTATAAATACACTTAAAAAAAATTCCACGATCATGGGAACAATATCATCGCTCGTGCGTACGTACGGAATACCGTCTCCATGATGTGATGTGACTCGTTCTACATTATCATTATTACATAGTAATTATATAAATGAATTGAATGAATAAATATGATATATGTTACACTAATACCATTCTGGATATAAGGTATCTATAACCTTAAAAGAAGAATAAGAATTTATTCGGCAAAACACGCATAAGAACAAAAGGCAATAAAGACTCGAGTAACAAGTAACAATGAAATATTACTAATAAGAAGCTAAGAATATGACCATATATGATATCATATCAATATGTATGATTCTGGAATAAGTCAATAACATTATTTAAACCATTATACAGGAGATTTGAACACGCACAAAGAAAATCGGACCTAAGGTAAGGCAAATATCACAATCTCATTTTTATCCGAGATTGTTTATACTTTGGTATTTACTAGGGTGTATTTTATCATCCGCATCCATGTTTCCTCAATATTAATATTATTTCCATTCACCTACAATTGTTTAAATCCAATTTTACCCTTTGGTGAGTTTTTAGTAAAAGATATGAAAGGAATCTTTTGTCCTTTTTCGTACGAAGTACTTTTTGACTTTTCGACAAAAGTACGAAGAATGTTTTTTTAACTTATATGGAACGAATGGATTTTTACGGTTTTATAAAGCCTTATTTTCATGAAGCTTCCTCCAAAAGATTTCATGACTATTTTCAATAAAATATCTTTCTTTTAAAATTGCATGACGTTTTGTGAAAAGAAATTGATTTTGAAGAAGAAAGGATATTTTCCTCAAGAATTCATTTCAAGTGTTTTATCAAAATTATTTTCCATATAAGATAACATAGGGTTCTTTTTATATCCCTATTATTACATTGATTTGGTTATGTTGGGATGGAATTATTTTTATGAATTCCTTTGTCTTATATGAATTGTTTTATGATGTCACGATGTTTACAAATCCCATTTTTATTACATGGGTTATGCAATGATGTATGATTTATGATTTTGTGGCACACATAAGAATGGTATCATTATGAGATTGGTGGGACCTATATCTCCCTCCAATAAATTGGGTAAAGATTTTATATCTCATGAGATAGACATGGCTGGAATGGTAGGTTATACCGGTTCAGTGAAACAGGACTGAAACGAGGGTGACTCGGTTCAGAAAGGGACTTTGTCCACTAAGATAGTCTTGGCAATGAGTATTGACTAACAAGAAATGATTCTCTATGATTATGTGTGTATGCCACAAAGTTTCATGTTTTATGTTATGATTATTGTGATTACATTTCACTACCATGATTTATCCCATGTTATGAAATTATGATCTCTTTTTTAGGTTAAGATTTCCAAAAGTTATGTGCTTGTGTATACGATGTGATTGATATTTCTTTTGTTTACCCTTACTGAGCATTTGAGATCACCCTTTTGTATGTTTTCTTTCCCCAGGTCAGGAAGAAGGTTATTAAGTAGAATATGCCAAAAAGGGACTCTAGATATGATGAAATAAGTGGGAGGCAAAGTTGATGATTTATGAACCAGTTGTTTATGTTTCCCAGTTTCTAAAGACATTATACCTATACGGTCCTTTCGTGGTTTTGTTATATGTTGTAATAAGTATGCTTCAATTTTGAAGTATTAACAATGTATGTAAAGTATGGGTCGTTATAGTTGGTATCAGAGGAAAGGTATAGTCAACCTTTGGAAACTAGGATGTGAAAGCCTTAGTAAGAACCCTAAGGATAAGTCTAAGCATAAAACACAATCTTAGTGTTTTAGAAATGGCCATGAAAAACCTAGGATTAGACCTTAAGTGTGAAATTTTATTCTTGATTATGTGGTTTTCCTATTATAATTAGTGTTGCTCACACTATTCTTCTTGGTTTTAGTCAATGGATGGAACCCGAAGGAATCGTGTTAATACAGAATGCGACGGGCAATGCAATGATTGTCCCCCTGAGCAACCAAACGTTATGGGAGCTGGAATGAAAAATCTTGTAGCCATGCTCACACAACTTTCTCAAGCTATGAATCATGCAGGACTTCCAAACGAGTAAAGGAAGGAGCAACATTCTGTTGAATCCTTCATGAGGCAGCGTCCACCTTCTTTCAGCGGGTCTACTAATCCATTAGTTGCTGAAAAATGGATTAGTACTACTGAAAAGATATTTTCAGTTCTTCAATGTTCTGAACATGATAAAGTCATCCTAGCAGTGTATCGTTTGGAAGGAGATGTTGATCAATGGTGGAATCTTATTAAGAATACGAGGCAAAGGGATGAAATTTATTCCATGGAATGGGACGAGTTCAAGAACTTATTTTTCAATAAGTACTTCCCTCGTATTCTCTGAACAAAGATGGAGAAAGAGTTTCTTGAACTAAAGAAAAAGGATGATGAATCTGTTGGTACCTATGAAGCAAATTTTACAAGACTTGAAAGGTACGCTTCTGGTATTATTATCCAACCTGAGAGTAAGATCGATCGATTCTTTAGTGGCTTAAAACCAAGTCTTCGAAGGGAGTTATCCATAAGGGACTTCAATAGCTATGAGGAAATCGTTCGATGTGCTCTCAAAGTTGAGATGGAGATTGGAGTAACCCATTAGTCATATGGGTTTGATAAGAAGAGGAAAATGGAATTCAAAGTAAAATCTAAAGAGCACACTGAAAAGAAGATGAGCTTTCCCTTATTCTCAAAGTGTGGAAAGAAACATGGAGGGAGTTGTCTTAAAGGGACAAGTAAATGTTTCAAATATGGAAAGGAAGGTCATCGGGCATTTGAATGCCGCGATGATGGGAAGAAGATGTCTAATGATGAAAACAAAGAAAGGGATACACAGAATGAAGCTACTACACTTCAATGTTTCAAGTGCAAGGAGATGGGGAATTATGACAATAAATTCCCTAATCCAAGGGTTGATGATGATGGTCGACGTCAACAAACTCTTAAGGCTAAATACAAAGGAAAGTCACATGCAATTTCTATCAGCGATGTGGAGTACGATAACGATGTGGTGAAAGGTACACTTACCATCCACTCTAAAGTAGAAAATGTTTTATTTGATTCTGGATCCACCCACTCTTTTATTTCTGAATAATTTTCTAAGGGTATCACCGTATTACCTCAACAATTAGATGTTGAGTTAGCAGTGACAACACCTAATGGCACAACAGTCGCATCAAAAGTTTATAATTCTTCTCCGATCGAAGTTTTTGGGAAAGTGATTCATGAAAATCTTGTGATCCTTCCTATAGTGGAATTTGATGTGATTCTGGGCATGGATTGGCTTTCTTTATATGGATCTCATATCAATTGCCAAAGAAGGGAAGTCACATTTCATATTCCAGATCAATCTATGATCGTCTATCAATGCAAGGATGAACATAACCTTCCAGTTCAAATTTCTTCCATTTTATGGGTATTGATTCCACTAAATGAAGGTTATTTATCTCAAATGGTTGGTGAAAAACTCATGATTAAGAATATGCCCATCATACAAGAGTTTGATGATGTCTTTCCAGAGGAATTACCAGGTCTTCCACCAAATCGTGAAGTTGAGTTTTCAATAGAACTCGTACCGGGTGCTTTGCCTATTTCAAAGACACGTTATAGAATGGCCCCAATTGAGTTGCAGGAATTGAAGAAGCAACTTCAAGAGAATCTTGATAAGGGATTCATACGCCCTAGTGCGTCACCTTGGGGAGCACCAGTTCTATTTGTTAAGAAGAAATATGGATAAATGAGACTCTGCATTGATTATCGAGAACTTAACAAGATCACTATCAAGAACAAATATCCTCTCCCGCGCATTGATGACTTATTTGACCAACTACGCGGAGCTCAATACTTTTCCAAGATTGATCTTCATTCAGGGTATCATCAATTAAGGGTCAAAAGGGAGGATATACCAAAGACGGCTTTCCGTACAAGGTATGGACACTATGAATTTATAGTGATGCCATTTGGTCTTACTAATGCCCCTGCTATCTTCATGGATCTGATGAATAGAGTCTTTAGAGACTATCTTGATCAATTTGTGGTAGTCTTTATAGACGATATTCTTGTCTATTCAAAGAGAAAGGAAGAACATAAAGATCACTTGAGAATTATATTGAAGACCCTGAGAAAGGAGAAGCTTTATGCCAAATTTACCAAGTGTGAATTTTGGCTTCAAAAAGTTGCATTTTTGGGTCACATAATCTCAAAAGAGGGGATATCTATGGATCCAGCAAAAACAGAGGTTATCGAAAGATGGTCGAGACCAACAACAGTAATTGAGATCCGAAGTTTTCTTGGTTTGGATGGATATTATCGAAGTTTTGTGAAAGATTTTTCACGATTATCTAATCCACTCACCAAGTTGACTCAGAAAGGAGTTAAGTTTGTCTGGACGGAAGAATGTGAAGAGAATTTCAAGGAGTTGAAAAGAAGGTTATCCAGTGCACCTGTGCTCACACTGCCTTGTAGTGGAGAAAGGTTTGTGATCTACAGTGATGCATCCAAGAAGGGATTAGGGTGTGTTCTTATGCAAAATTATATGGTGATAGCTTATGCCTCACGACAGTTGAAAATCCATGAGCAAAATTACCCAACACATGATTTGGAGTTAGCTGCGGTAATCTTTGCATTAAAGATTTGGAGGCATTACCTTTATGGTGAAAGGTGTGATATTTATACTGATCATAAAAGTTTAAAGTATATTTTCACACAAAAGGAGCTGAATATGCGTCAAAGAAGATGGTTGGAGCTGATTAAGGATTACGACTGCTCAATCCATTACCACCCTGGGAAAGCAAACAAGGTGGCCGATGCATTAAGTCGACAAGACCATGCTAGTTTATCCATGATGAGGATCACAAAAGATCCAATATTTATGGATTTACAAAAGATGGAGCTTGGAATTATAATGGAAGGGGAAAAATCTTATCTTTCTCAAATGAATGTTCAACCATATATACATGTGAAGATTAAAGAGGCACAGAAAGAAGATGTCGAGTTACAAAATAAGGTGAGAAATGTTCCAGAGTTCAACCTTGATTGTGATGGGATAATAAAGTTCAGGAATCGGGTTTGTGTTCCTCCCATCCCCGAATTAAAGAAGGAGCTACTGGATAAGGCTCATAGTTCTTCATTCCCTATTCATCCTGGAAGCACGAAGATGTATAGGGACCTGAAAGAGTACTTCTGGTGGGATGGCATGAAAACAGATGTTGCTGAATATGTCTCTCGATGCTTGGTTTGTCAACAAGTTAAGGCTGAGAGATAGAAGTCTAAGGGGATGTTACAACCATTACCCATACCCGAATGGAAGTGGGAAAACATCACTATGGACTTTGTCACAGGACTTCCTAAAACATCCAAAGGCAATAATGCTATCTGGGTCATAGTTGATCGTCTTACAAAGTCTGCACACTTCATTACTATTAGAGATGATTTCTCTCTGGATCAGCTTGCCAGGATATATGTAAAGGAAGTGGTAAGATTGCATGGAGTACCACTTTCTATTATATCTGATCGGGATCTGAGATTTACCTTGAAGTTATGGCGAAGTCTTCAGCATACTCTGGATACAGAGTTGAGTTTCAGCACTGCTTATCATCCTCAGACAGATGGTCAGTCTGAGAGAACAATTCAAACCCTAGAAGATATGTTGAGAGCTTGCTCTATGGATTTCAAAGGAGGTTGGGATCAACACCTACCTTTGGTGGAATTTTCTTATAATAATAGCTTTCACTCCAGTATTCAGATGGCTCCTTATGAAGCTCTCTATGGAAAGAAATACAGGACTCCAACTTGCTGGGATGAAGTTGGGGAAAGAAAGCTATTAGGACCTGATCTCATTGATGAAATGGCAGAAAAGGTCAGATCTATTCAACAACACATAAGAGCAGCTCAGAGTCGACAGAAAAGTTATGCCGACAACCGAAGAAAAGACCTAGAGTTTGAAGTGGGTGATAAAGTGTTCTTACGAATATCTCCCTGGAAGAGGGTTATGAGATTTGGAAAGAAGGGGAAGTTGAGCCCTAGATATATCGGTCCTTTCGAAATACTGGATCGTGTAGGGAAGGTAGCTTACCGATTGGCTCTTCCACTGAATCTCTCTCAAGTTCACGATGTGTTCCATGTATCTCTCCTGAGAAAGTACATACCTGATCCTTCACAAGTACTCAGCTTAGAAGTTTTACCGCTGGAGCAAGATCTTTCTTATGAAGAACGGCCGATAGAGATTCTGGATCGTAGCGAAAAAGTCTTACGAAACAAGACCACTCGCTTGGTGAAAGTTTTATGGAGGAACCACCAATTAGAAGAAGCTACATGGGAACTTGAGGATATGATGAGGGAGAGGTATCCTCATCTGTTTGTTACAAAGTGATGAATTTCGAGGGAGAAATTCATTTTAAGGGGGGTAGAATGTAACACCCGAGACTTTTATGTTATATAAATCATCAAAGGAATCTTTTTCTACACAATACCTGATTGGCTTGCTTTACACGAAATCACGACCTTCCTCGATAGCGTGCGTCGTACGCAATACCGAGTTTCACTAAACAACGATATGCTATTAAAATATTATTAAAACTAGCCGTTATGAATAGTAATAACCACTTTTTGAAATTTTATAAATTTTATTTTTCAAAATGGACTTCATTTTTGGATTCGGAATATCAAAATTAGCCTAGGGTGAAATTTTGGTATTTTTCTGAAAACTTTCAATTTTTGATGAATAGTGAAACCACTAAGTGGTAGTTAAAAAACTGAATTTTTCATAAAACTTAATTTTACCGCTTCTGTGAGTGGAATTTCGAAAATCCGAGAGACACTGTTAATATCAAGGACTAAAATGTGGTTCAATGAGATGAAAATAATTTTTTGTGAATAGTAACTTTTTACTTTTTTTTACCACGGTAAAAAGTAAATAGGGTAATTAAGGGTAAAGATGATATTATTATTAACCTAACACGTGTCCTAATTCTATTGGATAAGTGTAATTCGACCAAAAATAAACATAGGAATAAAATATGACCATTTAGGCCCACTTGGATTAGATTAGGACATTTATTATTAATTTATTTAAAGAAGGGTTAACATAGTTAAAATCAAAGTTTAATAAGTAAATAATTTTTAATATGGGGTTATACATAAAAAAAATTCGACTATAAATATTCATTAGAAAGATAAAAATATTTACTACATAATGGTATTTTATTTGTAATTTTTAGACATTAAATAATTTAATTTATTTATGACACAATGATGATGCAGTAGTTATTTTATTAATGAAATATTGACATAATTGATGTTATAAACACCAAAATAAATGTAATTTGAGACTTTTTACGAATAACACTAATTTCTAGGTTAATATGACATGTTAGTATTGATTTAATTAACTTGGATCGAACTAATAATTCTGTTATGATTTTCAGAAAAATCAATTACTAAATAGTGTCAAAATTTACATAAAATAGTTTTCAAAACAAATATTATATTGTTAATTGTTATTTTATTCTTAAAAATCTAAGGCTCGGCCAAATGACTTAGATAAGGATATATATATTAATAATAAACAACTTGGGGTTCGTTTGGCATGTTATAGTAAGTGTATTAACCATATAGTGTAAGAAAACAAAAAGACACGGTAAAAGTTAAATTATTTAACTTAATGTTAAATCTAAATGATAAGGTTAAAATAGGAACCTAAACTTGTCTAAATTATATTGGATAAGAGGATTTCTACCCATCCCCACCTTAGATTCTAAATATATCAATTTGGAGCTATTTAAAACCGAACTTGAATTTATAATAAAATAATAGTTTTAGTTATTCCAAAGGTGCCCCTCTCCTCCCTTATAAAAGGACACCTCCTCCCCCTCTTCCTCACACCACTTGGAGCCTTCAAGCTCGGCCAACCCCTGCCACTTTCTCCTCTCCACTTCCCTAGAGACATCCTAGAGGTTCTGGTCTTCTTCAAAGACCAATTTTAGTGCCCTAAATGAAGGTCTCAAAGATGCACTTCAAAGAAGAGGTAATGTCCGTTACCGATTCTTTCATCTTTATTTCTTCTTCCACTTATTCTTCTTTAGTTGTTTCATTATGAAGTAATAACATCAGTATCACTCATATACTGATATGTTATTATAAGTATGAAACAACCCTATTTCACCATCTATCCATCCTACGGAAAAAGAAATCACCGCGCGTGCGTACGTACGGAATACCGTCTCCACGCCGTGGTGTAATCTATTTTCCACCATCACCTTACAAGGATGGGTATAATGGTGTAATGAGTAACTATATATGATTATTATAAAGTGATATTGATACTGAAATAGTATAAATACACTTAAAAACAATTCCACGATCATGGGAACAATATCATCGCTCGTGTGTACGTACGGAATACCGTCTCCACGATGTGATGCGACTCGTTCTACATGATCATCATTACATAGTAATTATATAAATGAATTGAATGAATAAATATGATATATGTTACACTAATACCATTCTGGATATAAGGTATCTATAACCTTAAAAGAAGAATAAGAATTTATTCGGCAAAACACGCATAAGAACAAAAGGCAATAAAGACCCGAGTAACAAGTAACAATGAAATATTACTAATAAGAAGCTAAGAATATGACCATATATGATATCATATCAATATGTATGATTCTGTAATAAGTCAATAACATTATTTAAACCATTATACAGGAGCTTCGAACATGCACAAAGCAAATCGGACCTAAGGTAAGGGAAATATCACAATCTCATTTTTATCTGAGATTGTTTATACTTTGGTATTTACTGGGGTGTATTTTATCATCCACATCCATGTTTCCTCAATATGTAATATTATTTCCATTCACCTACAATTTTTTAAATCCAATTTTACCCTTTGGTGAGTTTTTAGTAAAAGATATGAAAGGAATCTTTTGTCCTTTTTCGTACGAAGTACTTTTTGACTTTTTCGACAAAAGTACGAAGAATGTTTTTTTAACTTATACGGCACGAATGGATTTTTACGGTTTTATAAAGCCTTATTTTCATGAAGCTTCCTCCAAAAGATTTCATGACTATTTTCAATAAAATATCTTTCTTTTAAAATTGCATGACGTTTTGTGAAAAGAAATTGATTTTGAAGAAGAAAGGATATTTTCCTCAAGAATTCATTTCAAGTGTTTTATCAAAATTCTTTTCCATCTAAGATAACATAGGGTTCTGTTTTTATCCCTATTATTAAATTGATTTGGTTATGTTGGGATGGAATTATTTTTATGAATTCCTTTGTCTTATATGAATTGTTTTATGATGTCATGATGTTTACGAATCCCATTTTTATTACATGGGTTATGCAATGATGTGTGATTTATGATTTTGTGGCACACATAAGAATGGTATCATTATGAGATGGGTGGGACCTATATCTCCCTCCAATGCATTGGGTAAATATTTTATATCTCATGAGATAGAGATGGCTGGAACGGTAGGTTATACCGGTTCAGTGAAACAGGACTGAAACGAGGGTGACTCGGTTCAGAAAGGGACTTTGTCCACTAAGATAGTCTTGGAAATGAGTCTTGACTAACAAGAAATGATTCTCTATGATTATGTGTGTATGCCAAAAAGTTTCATGTTTTAAGTTATGATTATTGTGATTACATTTCACTGCCATGATTTATCCCATGTTATGAAATTATGATCTCTTTTGCAGGTTAAGATTTCCAAAAGTTATGTGCTTGTGTATACGATGTGGTTGATATTTCTTTTGTTTACCCTTACTAAGCATTTGAGATCACCCTTTTGTATTTTTTCTTTCCCCAAGTCAGGAAGAAGGTTATTAAGTAGAATATTCCAAAAAGGGACTCTAGATATGATGAAATAAGTGGGAGGCAAAGTTGATGATTTATGAACCAGTTGTTTATGTTTCCCAGTTTCTAAAGACACTATACCTATACGGTCCTTTCGTGGTTTTGTTATATGTTGTAATAAGTATGCTTCAATTTTGAAGTATTAACAATGTATGTAAAGTATGGTTCGTTATACCATGTGACTAATTACACATTATATACCTTGGGTGAACCATTATCTTGGTTAAAAGACATTGGATGGGATCAAGAGTTTAATTATTTAAAGGTCATGGGTGAGCCATGCATACGTTGGTCAGGATCATTGATGCTTATTTAAAATTCTGATTGAACCTAGGATCCATTGAGGGATACCCAAGTTGGGCTCTATTGAAAAATGGTTAAATGATTATTATGTCATGAGTTGACAGTTACTTTTATACGGTGGTTCATTGGGCCTACGTCAGACCTTGAGACATTTATATAATAAAATGGAATTGAATAATTAAATAGAATGACTAATGACACATCTTACAAGACAAAGCATGAGCTTGGATTTTGTATTCACTTGTACTTGGTTATATTTTCTTCTGAGACATCCGTTGTGATTACTTTTGAGTACCTTCTAGTTTACTTATTTCACTATTGTACACTGCCTATTATATATATCCACTGATAGATTGAAATAGTCCTTTTTGTGATTTCCTACTTGGATTTAGTCTCACACCATGTTTGGGTCATGCTTTTGGGCCCAAACATATTATATGATTTCAGGTGTTGATTAGTGAAAGTTCCCTACTATAGGTACTTGATGTGATACTTAGGAGTAGGAGATAATGGTACCAAGCTAAGGCTTGTGATGCTTCTTAGTCTCTTTTTGTTTCTTTTTTTCTTTTGAGACATATATTTTTTATTACTATAGTGTACTTGTTTTATATTTTTTCTTAGAACACATGACATGTTGCATCATCTTTTGTGTGGAATGATGTTTGGTTAATTATAATATCTTTCTTTTGTTGTTCACTTCAGTTGTATGTTGTTTACTATTTTCGAATTCTTATTTTTATTTACTCTGATGTGTTACACTCTACCAATGAGGTCATAGTTTCCCCACTATCACACCCTAGACTCTCACTTCTAATTGGCAGCCGTTGGAATTTGTGGAGAAGCACTTGAGGCCATGTGGTCAACCGAGTAAGGGGCACCAGTTGAGTGGAATCTGGATCCGAAACATTACAAGAACTCTTTCAGATCAAGATATTGATGCTTGGTTAGAGGAGTTGGAGATTTCCTTTACCAAGATTCTTTCTCAGAGGGCATTATTGATTCTATTAAATGTCATCATACTCTTTGGAGCTACATGGAAGTGATTTTATTTTCTTTTGGATCATGAGGAGTCAATAATTTCATGGGATAGGTTTCGTGATTATCACTAGGATGAGTTCATTTCATCAACCTCAATGGTGACTTGTTCACGGGAGAGATTTTCTCTCTGAGAGGTGATCTCTAATGTGTTGAAGTATGGTATTCGGTATAAGAACCTATTGAATTTCACTTTGGACCTTTTACCGTATTATGTGTCAATTTAAGTTATTTTGAACCTATTTTGTATATAGATCCAGTTCCAGATCTCCCTATTCATGTTGGAAACATATCTTCATATGATGGAGAAGGTGGAGGTCATCAATTTTTTTTTAGATAGGATCAGATCATCATGGGATGGAAATCATTGGGACTCTCCATGGATCATATCTATAGCCATCGGTTCTTATTTTCCTAGTTAGATGTTGTCTCGGGTAGTATAGAGTTAGTTATTTCCTTCTTCGTCCCATTTCACTGGAGTTTGTAGTTATTAGACCCCCTAACAATGGATTTGTCATGGTTTTTTTCATGTGCAGGTCATGACCATTAGAATCTTGAGTTCCTAACCATCCTCTACACTCAGTATGGGTCCAAAAACTCTCTTTAGAAATATTTTTTTCATTATTTTCTTCTAAAACAATAACACAAGGTTTATTCAGGTTTTGATCAGTAGAGGGGATATGGGGAAGGAATAGGATAACCCCATGATGTCCATCACCCATAGGGAAAGATAGGAGAGTGTGGCTGTAGAGGTGGTCACCATCAGAGTCAGAGAGGTTATGGAGTACGATATGGTCAGATGCGTTCTTTGAAGTTTCCAATGCCAGGATACCCATATATCATGAAATGTATTATTTTCATATATTCTACTTGGGAATATGCTTTATCTGATTCATGATTTTCACACTCCCCCATTACACTCACCCAAGTCCACACACTGTACTTGAGTGGGAGAGTATTCTCATCCCTTGGAGTTATCTATTTAAGTTAGAGTTTGAGATATCTTATGTGAGGTTATTATAGATAATGAGTTGATGTTAGGGTAGTATCAGTCTTGGGTATATTTACTATGTTTACATATACATATAGACAACATAATACTTGTAATGTATTGTTTATATTCAGTGTATTCTATTATTGATTTCTTTAGGAGGTGAGAAATATTCAATGATGTTTATAGATAGCCTGTCATATTTTGTAGTAAGATATATTTTTTGATGGGTCATAGAAGTTTTGATTCCCTCCCTTCATTGAGATACAAGATGATGTAGATATTATTGTAGGATAATTCAACGGTGTTTAACCATGTTGTAAAAGAGTACACTGATGTCTTTCCTAAATAGATTGTGATGCTACCCTTTTATTTGATATGGAGTTTTATATAGAGTTGTAATCGGGTGTCTCCTCGATATCAATGTACCCATATAGGATGGATACTTATAAGTTTAGTGTGCTTTATATTCAAATTAATATCCATCTAAATTGTGGTTCCATTTAGCCTTTTTTATCACCTTAGGGTGATCTGATCATGTTTTTTAAAAAGGTGAATGGAAGTATGCATTTATATATTGATTATCTTCACTTGAATCAGGTAATAGTTAATAACAATAATACCCTTCCATAGATTGATGACATATTTGATCAGCTGAAGGGAGTTATATAGTTCTCAATGATTGATTTTTGGATGGGATATCATCATATGTGAATGGAGTTTGAGGATATTCCAATAACAATCTTCAAACGTAATTATAGGAATTATAAGTTCTTTGAAATTCCCTTTGTTTTCTTGAAATATTTATCTATATTTATGAGACATAAAAAAATTTGTGTTTAGTTAATTTTTAGATTAGTTTATGGCAGTGTTTATTGATAAAATCCTTGTGTATTATGAGTTAGAAGAGGATAATTCAGAGCATCTATGAGCCATTTTAGGAGTTTTCCAGTGTCACTCTCTAGTTGAAATGATATCAAAGTGTAATTCAAGGTCTCATGAGGTTAATTTATTGGGATATGTTGTGTCTCATTGTGGATCAGTCATGTATCCTTCAAATATTGAAGTGGTTGTTACTTGGGTAGCCCCTAAGAATGTTGTGTAGTTTTGGAGTTTCCTTGGTATTTTAGATATTACCATAGGTTCATACTTAAATTTTCATGTATTGAGGCTCCTCTAAAAGCTTTAACCAAAAAAGATCAGGTTTTCACATAGAATGAATATTTTAAATATATTTTTGAGAATTTGAAGGAGAAGTTGGACAGTGATCATGTCCATCATTTTACATTGGAATGTGTTCTAATTGAGGTTTATTGTGATGCTTTTCATATTATATTGGGGTGTGTTATAATGAAATAGAGAGTGGTTATCTCTTATAGATATTAATATTTACATCATCAGAAACAAAATTACACTACATGTGACATTTATCATGATGTTTTGGTGTTTTCATCAAATTTTTGGTGACATTACCTTATTTTTTAACACTTTTTGGTCTTTAAAAGTCAAAATAGATTGAATTATATTTTTTCCCAACATGATCTGAACTTTTTATTGTGGTGTTGGAAAAAATTACATCAAGATTATAACTTCAAAATTTCCTATACACTAGGGAAATGGAATTTGTTATGATGTACTAATTTGGATATTTCTTAGTGATGTTGTGTGTGATTCATGTGATTCTTATAGAGTAGTGGAGGAGCACTTTGTGATGAACCTTAATATGGGATATGTTTATAGTAGAGGGTGTAATTATCATATGAAGATGTATTTTTCTATAATTCAATATATGGAGGAGTCTCATCTTTTGGATTCTTAGGTATAGGTTTGGTGATATAAAGTTATTTTTGGTGATTCCCCTAAGGGATAGTTTTATAATTATCCACATATAGTGTTTATCTATGGGAGGATATTCTTTTATTCATCAATGAAAGAGGTGGTTCTCTATGAGTTCTATAGTTTACCTTAGGTGGTATATCCTAGTGTGGATATTATTTATCATGCCTTGATATTTTAATTTTGTGTCCTACGATAAATATATCTATTATAGATTTTATATCTAGGTATTTATTATTATAGAGGGTGAAGTCTAAGAATCATGTTCTTGGTGCTTTGCTTCATTCACATGATATTCTCTAGTGGAAGTGGGGGGACATCTTGATGGACTTCATCACTAGTTTACCTCAAGATCAAGTAGAAAAAGATGTCATAAGTGTGATAATAGACCATTTTATAAAGGAATCTAACTTATTATTGATTAAGGGGTCAAACATGATGGATGTTTTATTAAGGTGGTATGTGGAGAGTGTGGTGAGAATATATGTGGTTTTAAAGATAATAATCTCTGACTGTGATCACCATTTTACCTATAGAGTGTGGAGAGGAATCCAATGTTCTTTTAGCTCTCAGCTATACTACACACAACTTTTCATCCATATATTTATATTCAGGTAGAGTAGACTATCTAGACTATAAAGGATATGTTGCGCACATACATTCTAGATTTTATTTGTTCATTAGTGGGAAACATAACTTTTATAAATATTTATTATAATAAAAACTATCACTCCACTATTGGTATGGATCTATTCAAAGTTTCATATGGTCAAAAAAACTGATCTTTATTATGTTGGATTGAGGATGGGGAGTTAGTGATTCTCATACCTAAATTGATGCAAAGTAAAATAGAGAAGGAATAGGTGAGTTATGAGTGTATGAATAAATATTGGGATCATCATAAGTCCTATGATGATCATTGAGTGAGTCCTATAGTGTTTGGACTTTGTGATCAAGTGTTCTTGAATATATCTCATCATTACGGGTAGTGGGGGTTTGGTCATGGAAGTAATTTTTCTCCCTAATTTTTTATACATTTTGAGTTGTTAAATCATATTGGTTATATTTCATATTGGTTATAAATTCCCACATAGAAGAACAAGATCGATGATTTATTCTATGTGTCATAGGATTTAAAGAACCTTAATAATGATTCTCATGTTATTAATAGGGGTGAGTTAGAAGTTCAAGATGATGCGAACTTTGAATAATGACATTTGATATCTAGGATGTTAGGATAAGGTGTTGTACATGTGTTTCATTCCTTTGGTTCATGTCCTATGGTTGCATGGTGGGTCGTAGGAGTGTACATGGGAATTTGAGTTGCAAATAAACACTCAATATCTTGATTTTTTGTGTTTTATTTCTTTAAGATGATATATTTTTCCTTTATCAATTTATGAGTTGATTATCAATGTTTCATTATTATATACCTACTCACTCTATTGTATTGGTCATTCACTTTTTATATAAATAACCCTAAGAGGTATCCCATAGGGTAGTTATTTTTTCACTATATCTTTCCTTCTTGGGTATTATTTTAATTATCAAGGATGGGAATTATTTAAGAGGTATCTGATGTAAGAACTTGGTTCTTCCCAAAAACTTTATTTACATTTCTGAGTGATTAGTGGTATCTGGGAAAGTATGGAACAATATAAGTATATATGGAGTAGGAAATTCATATGGAGGATAGGTGTTGTGGTGTGATTATATAGATTTGGGCATGGTGTAGTTTTAGGTATTGTTGAATTTTCCATGAACGACCTTTATAGTGTGGACATGGAATTTTAATTGTAGTGTATCAGTTGGATGGTTTAGTGGTTTTCTCAATTTTAAGATCCTTATGTCATGCTGCCTGAGCTATGTCATGGAGCTCTGAGGTTGTATTTCTTGTATATGACTTCTTAAGGGACCCTACTGTATGGTGCTTTGAGATACATCATGGAGCTCTAGGTAGGAGGATGCATCCTTGGTTATGACCTTTTTGGGAGTGTTGTGTCTTTGTGTATTGACTGCTCCACATTGCTCTATTGGTTTTATTGGATCACGGTTTAGCCTAGAATTCAATGGGGGTATGGGGGGACTTTAACAAATATTTCTAGAGGAAGGTTGTACTCAAACCCATTACATCATGGACACCCTTTTTTGTTGTGGTTTTTATGAAAATATAACCACTATAGTATGCCCAGACAGGTTATGTCATATTTTCATTAAATTTTCAGCCCATATAAATTTGTAAGTCCTCACAAATTTCTCACATTTCCTCCTTCCATAAAACTCAGCTAGATGAGCTCCTTTAAATACTCTTGATCCAATTTGATAATATTTGTTCCTTGGACTTTATAGATCGATTTATGGGTCAACCAAGTTGAGATTCCTTCTACCCTGTTGGTTTTTATTCTCTCCTATTACTTCATAACATGATATTTAATCCTATTTTCTTCAATTTTTGTGGTTTTTATTCATGATTGATGGTTTATTCTTGGTGGAATAATATCCTTAAGAATCATGGGTTCCCCACAAGTGAGGTGATTAGACATCTATATTTGTTTTTTCATTTTGTTTCAGAGAACCTTGAAAGCTTCATATAGAGGTAAGAATTCATAAATTTATCCCAATTTATGTGAGGATGTGGGATTATCATGCTTTAACATTTATAGGAAACTAGATTAGATTAAAATTAATGAAGATAATTAAGAAAATTTAAGATAATTTGATGAATTGAAAGGGGACGATGATCACTGGTGGTTTATAATATGTTGGGTGGAGGCTATTAATATTTTTTAGAAAGGGTAAAAATTAGTTTTCTATGATTATTTTAGTTCCTTATCATGATTTATATGATTGGAATTGGTTAAATAATGTAAATTTGGTTAAATATATTGGAAAATGAATGAGGAGTATTAATATAAAGGTTTTTATTTTCATTCACTGATTTTTGTTATTGTAGATACTATTATAGATCTCCTAGTAATTGAATTATTCTCCTAATTAATAGTTCAATTCAATATGGTAATGTTTAATGGGGATTGTTAAAATTAACTTATTTGGGTTATTATATAAACCATTAAAGATTGATTTTTCCTATTTCATGTTGTGATAACCTTAGTGTCCCTCTGAATTTTTTTGTGCTAAAAATATTTTTTGTTACTATGTTTATAATTTTTGATGGTTGACCCCTCACTATGAGTTTTTGTGAAACCTGGTATGGTATTGATATTATGTGATGGATGGTTTGGTTTCATTGGTGGTGGTAGTGGTTCTTTGTGTAAGATAATGGGATAGATGGAATAAGTTAAGAGTTTGGATTGCCAATTTTTAGATGGTTGAGTTGGATTTGTTGATTGGTTTGTTGGTATGGATTGGCAGATGAAATTTTTAATTTAGTTTTTTACTAGGTGTAATTTTTTTTGATTAGTTGTTGTTATGATTTCTTTTTTCTTTCTATAGTTTCATTAATATACTGTGAGTGCATCTCCCTTATGGTAGATCAGGGAGAGTTGTAAAATACCCAGATATAGAATGTTAAAGAATTATAATTAAACCCATGGTAATGAGTGTTGAGGATGATAATGAAATATTAAATAGAAACCATAGTATGTTTGGGAAATATTCACTAAGATCATGGGATGAGAATATATAATTTAAATAATGTTAAAAGAAACCTCTTGGATTGGATAAATATATTTGAATTAATAACTAGAATTTATAATGGAGTTAATAAAGTTATGTTAATAGTTAAATTAATAAATGGTTAATGGTGATTAATCGTAATTCTTGTGTTCTAGGTTGAGATATATTTTTAGTTCTGGATATGGTATTTAGGTTATCAGTAGAAACATTAGCTATATTCAAGTCTAGAATACAATACTTTCCCTCCAACTGGTTGTGTGATAAAATATCATTATGTTATATGATTTTCTTATGCCCTAAAACACAAGTAAATAAGGAAACTAACACCCATATGGGGTTTTATTTCTAATATTTTTTCAAATATCTAGGGTTTCAACGATACACATAGAAGTTTACTCCTCTGCCCCTCTGTCTTCCAGATGTAACATAGTTTATAGGCATGTCTAGGCTATAATTTCTTAAGGTGTAGAGGGAATATATTCATATGAGATGTGATGGGTATTAGTTTTACCATACATGCATGTGTGGCCTATATTATCTTGATTTTATAGAATATATATATATATATTCCATCTATAGTTGTTTCAGTTACTATAGGTGTACACACAAAGGCTATAATGGATTGAGGTATAGTGCATGATACATTAGTTATGATAGATTTTGGATTATCTATGTATTTATGGGATGTGATGGGATGTAGTTTTGATATGAATCACATGGTGCAAGATGATATGATATTGTGGTTGTGATATAATTTCTTGAGTTTTAATGATGACTTTTGGTGGGGATGATAGAACCATAATGAAATGCATTAGGGTTTTGGTGACTAGTCAGTAGGGAAGTTTACAGAAGGTACATTTCATATATCTGTGTGTGTGTGTGATTTTGATATTATGTTACATAATTATGTGTGCTACTTGGTGAGTGGGCCTTAGTTAGGTCTGAATGTAGTTCACCTAATTTCAGTAACAAGTTAATTTTCACTGTTTATTCACTGATATTTAGTATTCTTCTTTATGAATTTGATGATATGATTCATCCATGATCCTTGTGTGTATACTTTTATTCTCACCCCTATATATATACATTTTTAGGACCATGGGAGCAGGTTCATGATCGCGCTGGTTGTCACTAGCTCATAGTGGTTTTTCAGGAGCTACTAATGTTTTTTATCACTACCTAGGATTTTTTTTCATGGTATTTACATTTTTGACTTTAATTTATGACATTTCAAGTGTTGTTATCGGTTATTTTTTTTAGGGCCTATTTATGGATTTATATCATTTTATAAGATATATTAAGGGTAATGCCTCTCATTTATGAATTTGAAAACCCTCGGTGCTAGTCTCTAACATGTGCCCAACTAGTGGTAGGCTTCAGGGGAAACTCCTCTCTTCACTACTAGCCTAATAAAGATTCCAGTGGAGGGGGTCATGAAACTTATAAAATTAATAATGATCCTTACGAACTTAAGAATGATCCTTATAAACACTAAAAATAACCCTTGGGAATTTTTTAATAATCCTTAAAAACTTTAAAATGATCCTTATGATCATTAAAATGATATTTATGATCTTTTAAAACAATATTTATTAACTTTTAATATAATCCGTATGAATTTTAAAATTATCCATAAAAACTTTTAAAATGATTCTTATAAAATTTTAAAATGATTCTTATGAACTTTTTAAAATGACACTTATATAATTTTAAAATTCATCTTATAAAATATTTTTAGGAATTTAGAAAGACTCTTATGGTTTCATACTATATCTTATAAAATATTATATTTTGAAGATTATGTGATTTATATTTAATGGTAATCTGAATGTAAAATACCTAGATTATTGGAAGATACACTAGTACGAAATGTATTTAAAGTTGTGGCTTTTTCACATTGATTTTTTATAACCGATGTCGAAAATCCGTGTATATTACTTTATAATGTCAGTTATAGGATAAACGATATGAAAAATCAAGTATCAACCTTTATGACATCAGTCATATAATAAATGACATGATAAAGTGAGTTTTTTACATTGGTTATATATAATAACTGGAATTATAAAGAAAATATCAGTACTTTATAATGTTGATTATTTTATAACCGATGTGTTAAATTAGATTTTTCACATCGGTTTCTATATAAACAATGTGAAAAAGAAATAAAAATTTCTTTATAATTTCTGTTATATAATAATTAACGTGAGAAATCTTTTAATATTTTATGAATTTCTATTTTTAATCATTTAAGTGTTTCTTCATCAGGTGAAAGAAAACTTGGTTCTATCATGTGTGGAAGTCCTAACCTTATTTCTTGGTTCCAGTGTCCTATAATATCAGTTTTCCAGCTTCATACATTCTTATTTTCATTGGATCATTTAATCTAATAATCTCTCAACTCTCAAGTAAGCCTCACACACCTCACTTTTGGTCATTCAATGTCATGGATGCCCTAACTCTCCTTTTTTCAATTAAATTTCCCAAAATGTCACATTACCATCTTTTTTAATCTCCTAATATTATCTTATATATTCCCTTCACAAGTATCCATGTTTCTAATGATTTTTTTATAATATTATTCCCACTAAAAAATTAATATGTCCAATCAATATTGATGTGAAACTCATTAAATAGCTCATATATTATGTTGTTATCCCAAAATAAAAATCTGTTATTCTCATACATATCTAAACTCATAGGTGCATGAAACTATTTAATGTAAAGACTAGAATTTGTATGAAATAAACAATCACTGTAAGAGTAATCTTGAAGCTAAAAATAGTAAAGCCCCACTTTTCAAGACAAGACATAAGCCTCCAAAAAACTTAGCAGTATAACCCAATGTCTTTCTTCCCAAGGATACTTCACTCCAGAGAAATTTTAATTTCTTCATAATTCTAACACCCAATATATATAAATCATAATTAACTACTTAATTCAAACTCAAAACCCAAAATATGCCACAACCAAGGTAGGAGAAGGCTAAATCAACTAGAATAACTAACATGCAACTCCTTAGATGTGTGTTTGATCATTTTAGAAGCGGGTTATTTTTTTCAACGTAAGCATACATATATTCATAATATAAAAAATTTATATCAATGAATGAAATAGATTATAGACTAAAAAATGAACAATCTATTTATTTAACAAGAGATAGGGTATTTATGAGAAAATCATAAATAAAACTAATTATAAACATTTTTTAATTTAGTTATGCATTATGGAAATTCCATAATTATATGAACATAAAAAAATATATTCATTCTCAATATGAACTATTCCCTACTATTAATTATATGGAATTTTACCTTAAATATATGATATTAAATTAAATATAAATATTTATAGTTTAATTCTATTATGTAAACAAATTATATAATTTAAATATCACATATTTAATATTATCTAAACTTTGATCATATCAATTATCAAAAATCCTTTTTATTTGGTTTAAAAAAATTCTCATATAAAGCCTTTTAATTTGAAGAAATTAAATTAAATATTATAAAAATTTATAAATATAAATATAAACTTCTTTAAATTATGACTTATTTGTTTTTAATTTATAAACACATTTTAAACTACTCTTATAATTTCAATATAAACCGTTTAAATCGAAATTATATTTCACGAAATATAATTTAAAAAAATAATTTAATATTAAAAATTAATATATATGGATATTTATTTAATAAACATTTCTTGTCAATTTTATAATTAATTTAATCACAAGAAGAATAGTTTTCTAGATCTTTAGATCTTTCTTCATTAAGGATTGTGATCATTCTAACTTGATCAATGTAGTGTCATTATATGGTGAGGACCCAAAGTAGATACCCTCTAGTAGTGATTCACATGTGATCCTTCAATCTCTAAACAATGTCGATGAATCATTAGGTGATAGCACGGCTGATTGATTGTCTTGTGTTATTTACCTTTGATCACTTCAAATTCCTTTGACCTTGAAGGAGTATCTCTTATTCTTCTTATACTTGATTTGGATTCTATTCAATAATATTCAATTTCAATTTTTATCTAATTTCATTCATAAGAAAATGAAAATTGAGAGAATAGTGTTACTATATTTTCTTTTTCTAATTAATTACATTCATATCTTTTTATGATTTACCATTTATATTTAAATTTATCTTCCAATATTGTATATTATTTATAATTATATTTTTCAAATATGCATATGTTTGTTTTATATTTCAAGATTGTTTTACTTTCAAATTATGGCATATTTTATATAAATTTAAAATTGGATTATCTTGACAAGATATATATTTTTGATATTTTTTTATAGATAATAATGATTCAAAATTAGATTATAACACTTTGAATAAGTGATGAATATGAGGAAAGTGTTGATGATTTTTTTGGAATTTTCTAAATGAAATGTTTCAAACAATATGTTTTTCTTTCCATGCCTTAAATACTTAAATACAAAGAAGTTAAAAATCATAGAGATCAATGATCATTTAATTTTTCATGGTTTTAATTTGAGTTACAGTCCTTAGATTTGGCATGGTGAAATTGAGTATAATTCTAGATCTCTTAATGATGATGCTTTGTAAGATGATAAGTCTGATCAAATTCAATAAAAGATTCATGATTTTGAAGTAGAGGTAATTGAGAAAGAATCAAAAATTGATTGCATATATAGAGATTCTAAAAACCCATTGTATCCAGGTTGTAAAAACTTTACAGTTTTATTGATGGTGTTAAGATTGATTAACTTGAAGGAAAAACATGGATAGAGTGACAATAGTTTTATAGAGTTGTTGTAATTGTTGAAAGATATTCTTCCTAAAGATAAGGATTGTTTATATTTACATTATAAAGTGAAGAAAATATTATGCCTGATGGGATTTGGGTATAAAAAATACATCCATGTCTGAATGACTTTATGCTATATAGTAAGGAATAAAATTTTCTTTGAGGGTGTCCTAAATGTGGGATGTCACGGTAAAAGTTGAAATAAAAACCATAGGCTGATTTTGAATTTACAAATACCCCTACCAAAGAATTTTTATATCTTCATATGAATCCTCTTTTGAAACATTTATTTTCTAATTAATATGATGCAAAAATGTTAAGATGTCATATTAATGGTTTGATATGTGATAGAAAAATACGTCATCTAGATGATTGTACATAGTGGAAGAAAATTGATCACTAGTTTTCTACATTTGTAAATGAAGTTAAAAATATCATATTTGGACTGTTTATGGGTTGAATGAATCCATATCAAAGACTTATTAGAACACATAGTTCATGGACTCTTTTATTTTTAATTTACTACTAATCTCATAAATTTAAAATGAAGAAAAAATATATCATGTTGAGTTTAATGATCTCTTGACCAAAATATCCCAGAAATGATATTGATGTTTTCTTGTCACCGTTAATTAATGATTTGAAACTGTTATAGGAGAAATTTATAAAAGTGTATGATTCCTATAAAATATAATGTTTTCAACTGAATTAAATGATTATGTTCACTATAAATGGCTTCCCGGTATATGTAAATTTTTCTGGATACATTGTAAAGGGGAATAATGATTGTCCAATTTGTGAACAATAGACTTTATATTATCAACTGCATCATGGGATAAAAATAGTATACACGGGTCATTGAAATTTATTTCCTATGGATCACTCTTATATAAGATTTAAAAAGGATTTATATGGATTGCATGAGTTTTATATTTCTCTAAATCATTTATCCTCTAATTAGTATTTTTAGAGGGTTCAAAATGTTGATGCGATGTTTGGAAAGACCCATAAATCTTGTAGTGATAGAAATATTTGTAAAAATTATTCAATATTTTTTAAGCTACCATATTGGTGATAACTTGAGATGAAACATAACATTGATTTAATGCACATGGAAAACAATATATGAGACAATTTTATTGGAACATTATTATATATTAAAGGAAAGACTAAAGATGGTTTCAATTCAAGATTGGATTTAATCTCAATGGGAATACATTTGGAGTTGGATCCCACTTCTGATAGAAGGATAACATTCCTACCCCCAGCTTTTCATACCTTATCTAAGATGTAGAAAATTATCATTTGTCAATGTCTTCATGATATCAAAGTGCCACATGTTTATTCTTTAAATGTAAAATTTTTTGTGCCTTTAAAGGATTTGAAGTTGGTAGGTATGAAATCTCAGGATTGTCACAAAATTATGTAACATATCATACAGTTGTATTGAATGGAATATTGTCTACCCATGTCAGAATGATTATCATTAAAGTATGTTATTTTTCAAATTCAATTAGTAATAAATTGATTTATTTTAATGATATGAACACTTCGTAGAACAAAGCGGTTTCTATACTTTGTCAATTAGAAATGTATTTTCCTCCAAATTTTTTAATATCATGGTGAATTTAATGGTTCATTTAGTGCAAAAAAAAAGCTTCACAGGCCTATATATCTAAGTTGGATGTATCCTTTTGAATGTTATATGAAGATATTGAAGGGGTATGCTTAGAATCCATAACGACCTAAAGTATCCATTATTGAGAATTATATTTCTGAGGAGGTTTTAAAGTTTTTTATAAGCTACATGTCTAATGTGGAACACATCGGTTTGACTATATCTCGCCATGAACAAGTAAATTATGGGGGAAAGGGGATCCACATCTTGAAATTCAAACCTTTGAAAGGTGAATATATAAAGAAGTTAAATTTATACATCTCGAATAACAAAAATTATGTTCCAACATATATAACATTTAATATTAATGTGTTGAAACAATGTTATCCAAAGAAGAAAGATATGTGGATTTTGATTGAGGATAAAAACACTTTATTCCCATGGTTTAAAAATATTTTGCTTCGTAAATCAAATGTATCAGAAACATTGAGTGGGTTAGTGGTTGATCCGAGTATCAATTTTATAACATGTTTCGAGTATGACAATAGTGGATACACTTTTCATATGAAAGATTAGGACAACATAAGTGCGGTTTAGAATATTAGTGTGTTGCTGTTCATAGAAGCAATTATTTTTTTGAGTTACAAAGAAAAAAATCCAATCTTCACATCAACTGTATATTATGGAGTCATTGAAGAAATATTGGAGGTTGATGACATTAAATTTCAAGTTTTGGTGTTTAATTGAAAATGGTTTATCGGTAACAAAAGTTTTTGACAAAATGAATTTGGAATGACACTAGTTAATCTGAATAAATTGGAATATACAACTGATTATTTTATCATGGAAGAACATGAAAAAAAATATTCTTGATCAATACAATATATATTGGTCTATTTTTTACAGGTAAAAAATAGTATGTTGGTGATGATAAACTTGAAAAGGGTGCTAATTTATGTGAGATCCCAACTTCTATGGAACTATTAACAAATAATATTAATGAGCACATTGTAGACTTGATTTATGCCATATGGAATGATCATGATGAAGTAAATTTGGAAAAAAAATCCTTTATTACATTCCTAATATTACAGGTAACATATGTTTAATTATGGTTTAATTTTCTAAATTTCATAAGTTAGATATTTTAATTTGATTTTCATTATTAAAACACGTATTATAACTAATAAGTTAAATTGTTTGTTTATATTAGTTTATTTTTTCCTAGTTTTCCATGTTTACCCTTAAGAAACTTATCTATTAATTGATTTTATTGGAAACTAATTATTTTAAATTTAATATTTTAAATAAAAAAATATTATATAAGAGTATATTACAAAAAAAATCTTTTTTTTGTAAAAATTATTTATCAAGTTGGTGAATTTTTACTATGTCATTTCATCTCTCATTAATATTGTGTAGTTTCCATTCATTTATTTCATTTCATCTTTCATTAATATTGTTATCATTTTAGTTAAAAATAAAAAAAATATGAATAAAAATGTGTTAATTTTAGTTTACTTTAAATTTTTTTAATAGTTATTAATTTTTTATTTACATTTTTATGTAATTGATAGGTTTTTATATTTTTTAATAATTTTTGTTTCTTTTATTTTTAGGAAAATAATTGATTAATCCTCTAATCCACCAAATATTTCTAGATATAATCATACTCATACCTCTAGTCAGGAACGTACACATGCTCTTGTGGATGGGAATCCTCATCCTTCTTTACATGAGACATCTACTTCCACGGGGGGGAAAGAGTTTGAGGGTTGGTAAATGTGGTGCCACACATTTACCAAAATTATCAGTTTCCCATATCTAGGAACAAAGGATTCCAATATACTTTATTAGTAATAATATTCAAAGAGGTCAAATTCAAAAACAATTCAATACTTTTGTATTAGTATAGGCTAAAATAAAAGTTAGTATTTTCTTTGATGATCAGATAAGTGTTGAAAAAGTGACATTATCAAAATTATGGGATATAGTTTTGGTAATCTTGTTTGTTATTATTTAACTTATCTTGAAATTTTTATAGTAATATTTATTTGTCAACTTCTTGTTAGATAACATATGATATACATGATACTAGAGGAATCAGGAGGAAATTTTTATCATTGGTTTCTAGGAGATGGGTGGATTTTAAATCTTCCCTCACATCAAAATTCATTTTTGGAGATTGAAAATATCAAAATCCATGTGATATATATTCATTTATAGATGAAGATACATGGAAGAAATTTGTTGAAAATAGACAACGAGAATAGTTTTAGTTAAGTGAATTTTCATATTTTTAGAAGTTTTCTTATACTAATGACCATGTGAATAATTTCTTTACTCTTAATTATTAATTTATAGAAATCAAAGGGATCTCATAAATATATTCAAGCTAGAAACATATACCCTCATATGTTATCTTGGGGAGGGTATAAGTTATTCAAAGAACATATGCTATCATAAAAATAACAAAAGATAAGAGTTGAGTCTATAGGGTCTACAGAGGTCCCCCTCCCCCACTAGACATGAAAATTGGAAGAGGGGTCGGATGAGAAAAAAATGATAATATATTACGGAGGATTCAAGATTTGTAGCTGACAAGATTGTAAGATGTTTACTTTATTTATTTAAGTTAAATCAACTCTTTATATATTATGATTCATTCAAAAAAAATCAGATATTCCATACATGATTATATTGAGGAGAACAACATGCATAGGGTCTTTATTAGTGAGGGTATAAACTATATTTTAACTATATTATTGGGAAATATTGAACACCCAAGTTGTGTACAAGGATACCCATCATGTTTTTCAGTAAGAAAAGTCTTACCATGTTTGGAATCTTCTTCAATGGATCATGTTTATAAAAAAATATAATCTTCAGAATCCAAAGTTCAGGATATTAAAGTGAGGATGGAGGAAAATATCATAGCTTTAGTATAGTAGATGTTTTAAGACATGAAAGAACAGTTTTAGATTGTCAATCCAATTCCTCCACCTATGATAAAATATCCCACTCCTACTTATCCTACTCATACATCTTTGCTTCTAGACCCCACTCCTTATTATCCCACCCCTACACCCCCTCCTCCACATCTTACAAGTTAATTTGACTTGTATGTTTATGATCCTCATTATATTTTTCCATATGGGATGATATATTATATTAGTGATACCATTCATTATTAAAAAGTTGAGACAGAACATCATAGGGACATTTTACAAGATATTATAGATAGATCATACAAAATACCATTTACTACATATTAGGTGAGTACATTTGGACAAAGTATCGGTTATTTTTTAGTTTGTACATCTAGAATACTTTGACATATTACTATAGAGGTTTGTATATGTGTTATATTTTATTTCATTTTGTTTTTAAATTTTTTTCTCGTTTTAAATTTTATATATTTATCTAATTTTTTATCGGAATACTTTAAAGGTAAAGAAATATTGTACAGACAAAAAAATCAAAGTTTCATGACCTCAGATATAGATTCTAATATTATTTATAGATAATCACCATACTCAAATTTATTATTGGAATTATATGAGATTCTAATTGATATTGTTTTTTTGGGAATGCAATGACTATGGGGATTTTGAAAAATGATATCATGGATCTTGTATCTCAAGATCAATTGGGAATCAACATGATGAATTTTCTTTTTCATCTAAGTCGATTAATAAAAAATTTCATTCCTTTAATTTATTAAAAATTTATAATTATGTCTATTTTTTATTAGGTATCTATATAAAATTTGTATAGAGCATGACAATATATTTGTATATGAATTTATGGACCCATAGTTTATTTCTTCTATAGCTTTGACAATTTCTAATGCAAAAAAAAATTATATAGCTGAAATTTTTCAGAGTAATGTCATTATTCAGTGTTGGATGTTTTCATATCTTCAAGAGTATGAAAAAAAATTTATCACAAATTTTTATATATCACCTAACATATTTACAACACATATTAAATTTTCTTGTATATTAGTTTTCATTGGATGTTGGCTATTTTTTGTCCAATAGAGAGGAAATTTTACTGGCTATGCTCTATACATTGTGAAGCGAGAGAAAATTTTTAAAATGCATTGAACACATAAGTTTGATTATTTTAATAATTATTGATATTATATTGAATAAAATTTATTTCATTCATATTATTTTTCAATAATTCATGGAATTTATTTAGATATATGATAAGAAATAAGGTGTAAAATAATGTGGATATTATGTTTTAAGATTTATGTATGCAATAATTCCAACTGGTAAAGTTACAATCTTTTGTAATGTCATATTTATATATAAATATTTCCTTAAAATTTCATATGTTTTATTGTAAATTAAAGTTAAATGATTTTTGTATTATTTTTTATCTTTTTGATGATCCATGTTCATAAAATTTAGATTATTTGAAACAATTAAAAATTTAATGGTCTAATAATTTTATAGGTTTGATTGATTTTTAGTGTATTTTTAATATACATTGTAAATTTTAAGGTTCAATTGTAAGTGTCTTTTTATAGTTTTTTGTTTATTTTTCTGCAATTATTTTCCTTTTTTCTAATACTATAGTAGAGGATGAATCAATGTTCAATTTTTTTTTAAAAAAAATTCACATCAGTTTTTGGATAACCGATGTGAAAAACCAATTACCCCATTGTTTTTCACATCGGTTAACTAAAAAACGGTGTGAGAAACTGATAAAAATTTTAATTTAAAATCTCATCTTTAGTTAAATGACGTTAAAAATTTATTTACAACATCACCTCCAATAACATCTCTTAATAACCAATGTGAAAAGAAAAAAACCCGACGTGAAAATTTGTTTATACACTAGTGAAATGACTCAGTGTTTCTAGTTGTTATATACCACACACCAAGGATAATTTTATTTTATTTCTTATATATATATATATATAGGTTTTTTACTTTTTTGTTTTATTTCACATATATTTAAATAATTACATGGTTTTTGAAATATATAAACTAGTTTTTAAAGCACTAATATAAATATATTTATATGGAAATTGTGGTTGATCCAACCATAGAATAAGATTTTAGAAACATTGAAGATTGTTCAATGGATATTTCATCTATTAATAATTAATGAGAGAATCATATAAAGAATGAAATTTATGGAACAACTACTTAGATGAAAAAATTTCTATTATAATCATGATTATATGCATAATATGATCACTATAAAAGATTAATCATATTGAAATTCATCGCTCAAATGAGATCAAGCTACAATAATCATTTGAGTTTTCATTTCTTCTAGTCATTCATTCATTGAGTTTTAATTTCTATATTATTTTCTGGTGTATTATAACTTTGTGTGGTTTAGGATTTTCCCATACAAAAGAAATATTTTTTTATACCTCCACTGTATAAGATAAATTTTTCATATTCATGCCTCCAACTATAAAAGGTTGGTATGTGTGGTTGTCAATATAATTTTTAAAGGTGGGGTTTGTATTGAATTGTAAGTACATTGAAATTTCATTTTTTTCGTATGTGCATCCATTAGAAAATTTATTTTGGGATTGAGTTTTGAATCTTATAAAAAAATTCAGTTTTAATAAATACCATTTCCCTTGAGGAGTATAGATAATTCAAGAGTATATGTAGAAGCACTTTGATCTGGACTACTATAAAAAATTTGTGTAATATTTATTTTATCTCCTATACATTTTAATTTGAATTAGTTTTTATTTTAACTAAAATTTTAAAAATTATATTTAAACTTAATCTCATAAATTAACCCCCCCCCCCACCCTCTTGAACTTCTTGGAATATCAACCTAGGAATATAGTGGTTGTGTAGTTGAAGTTGTGATATGGTTATACTAGTATGGCTTTGATCTAGTTATAAGGATGTGGTATGTATATATTGAAGGGATAGGAGAACCAGGTCATATTTCATTAGGAATTGAGTGTGGCTAGATCAATGGAAAAGTGAGTGTAGGATAAATTTCTTATTACATTTTCATGATTACTATATTACTCTATTTTTTGAAAAAATTTAGGGAGCAATACTCAATGAGGTTTAGATGGTAAATGAATTGGAAATGTAATTATTTAGATTCTTTATTTATTCATTGAGGATTCAGTAATATTCTTCCAAATTAGTATGATTCTATCTATGGGGTAACCTACAAACTATACTTCAATTATCACACCAAACTTCTATATACTATTTTACAAATTTGTACGGTGTAGTTGGTGATAGGGATGGACATTACTAGATTATGACATGGAGAATAGTTTGTTTTTAGGTTGTTAAAATATGAGATATTTTATTTTGGTTTATGTACAACACTATAAGCATTTAGGTATTGTGGGTATTTTTTGTCTAGTTGAGATTGAGTTTATTGGTGGTTTATTGTTTCATTTCATGGATTATGTGGGAAATTCCTCCTATTATATGTTATATACCAATAGATCTAGTTCCAAAATTGTAGTCCATTAGAAGTGGGTTTCTCAAGTCATTTCTAGATTTGATACCATCCAAGTAAGGGTTATAGTTGGTTTGGGTAATTAAACCCTCATTTATATCTGGTTTTAATTATTTATCTCTATATTTACTAATAACAGTTTAATATTTTCATGGATGTAATGTTTTAAATGGGATGATAATGTAAATACATCTTTCTTTCCTTTTTGAAAGTCTGTAAAATTTCAATATCATTTTAGTAATTTTTTATTTTAAGATTTAATTATTAGTTTTGATAAATTAAATGGTAATAAAATATAATTCTATATGATCCATTTATCATAAAAATAGTTTTTTTACCTACGATGTGGGACTCAATCCATTCAAGGATAATCAATTTTTTGAAGTAATTTAATAGCCTAATTTTATAAATTCAAAGTAATTATTATTTTTTATTTTTTTTTAATATAGGAAACCCTAATTATACCATATTCCAAAACCTTTTCAGATTTCTTCCTTGGGATTCTTTCATAAAAATAGGGGGAGTTTCTTCTAGCTTTAATTTAGAAAAATAATCCTTTGGAACAAAATTAGGTTTATGAATCTACTTTTCCCATTGTATTCATCATAGAATAAATTTTTTATTACTATTATAAACAAATTTACCATATATATTCATAATAATATATTATAAATTGAATGAATCTCATCAATAATCCTTTATTCATGTGGTTAAGTTAATTTTCATATTTGATATTTTATTGTTTTATCATCAAAACCCAATGAAAACTTTTTTTAAAATTGAATAATCTTGATAACATCTACCACTATTTGATCCATATTTTTATCCTACCATTAAATTTAATATATTTCCATGAATAATACAATATCATGTATTTTTCATCAATTAAACCAGTGAGTGTTCACATATTTGTGGTGAATGACTTCTAGTTGAAACACATTCATATTTATTTTTTGTCATAATAATAAGATTTTGAACATGCCATAAAATAGAAATTTTTATATATATACCAAACTATTATAATTGTAAAATTTCATAATTTAGAAATATAGTTGATATTTTACCAATATAATAGGAATAAAAGAATATCGTGGGTAGCATACATTGGTTATGTTGAGGTTGTCTAGCTTGAATCAGAATTCCCCAAATCATTTCACCATCATCAGGGGGTTATTTTAATAATGATGGTGATAAAACAAATTATGAAATGTAATTTTTTTAGGATCACTCTTATACCATTTGGGACATGTTATCATTTAATTCCACTCATTTTCCTATAAGGATCATAAAAGAATACTTTTAAAAGACAATCATGATTATTTAAGAACTATTTTGACTAATTCAAAATTTCATCTCCATTATCAATTAAGAGTTAATCTATTGAACTTATGAGATGAAAAAGAATTTATAGAAAATAGTTGATAATTTCAATAGACATAAAGAATTTTTTTTCTTGACTTGATAATGTCTACTTATGGTTTAACCCATTTTTACTATAATTTTATTTTATTAACTAAACACAATTTTATCCAAATGCCATTGAACTGATTCGATAGTTATTGAAATTATTAACCCATGATAAAATATTTTTGACCAGTGATGGTATATATTCACTAGTATAGATGATATGTGGTAGATTCAATCATATTGACAATTATTAATTGATTTTGACTATATTTTACCAGGTTCAATTAGAGATAATTAAGTTTGATAACAAATTCTATGATATTTATCATTTGAATAATCAATGACTATTATAATTTTCTTCTCAATGATGTATCATAATGTAAATATGGGTACATAATTCATATAAACAAATTTTGGGTTGAAAAGTCATAATTTGAATAAAGGTGTTATCCAACATAGATTTTCATAGTTTAATGATCTTGTTATATTTTAAATTTATTGTTTAAAACTAATACATTGATTTTCCTAAGAAAATATAATATAATATAATTTTTTTGATATATATATAAATATTTTTTATGATAGGTTATATTCTTATGTAAATAATTTCTATGATGATATTTTATATGTGATAGATATAATGATTTCATTCATTTGATCCAGTATATGATAAATTTGTTGATTCATTTTTATTTTATATTACATGAATAAATTTTCATTTAAAATATAATGTATATGTGGCCATTGTAATGATATGTTTGTAGAACTTTTCCTGATATATGTATACCAAGGTGAAGAGTATGGGTCATGTATTTTCATTTAGGAACATCCTAACATCCATGTTGGAATTTCTTGGACATTGGGATCCCTATGGAGTTTTTAGTCAACATGAGTGTTTATATTTCTCTTATTTTATTAATTGATGTAAAGGTTGAGAGTTTTCATTTTTTAATAGTTTCTATCAATATTTAATAATGTATTTTCAAAATTGAGAAGATTTTGTGTTGTATATATAAGAATTTGTTTCACCTAGATTACTCAATATGATTTCAAAGATAGACTTGAAAACTGATACAATCCATTAATAATAGGGTCTTTTAAATTGAACTTCATGTATATTTTCTTATTTTGGAATCATTGTAATATAATCTGATTACCATGTATTTAACTTTGTGATACCTTACACTATGATAATGTTTTTAGTTTCCATGATTAGAGTTTGATCTTAAATGGATATTGGGTATTCCTTTATCTAAAAAATATACTCAATGGTGTGTGATCCTCTATAGACAAATACAAGGAGTTTAATTATTCTTTTGACTAATACTTTCACTTGGAGATGTGTGACCCTATAGATAGAAATACATGGAATTTTTAATTCCCTTATTTGATATTTTCCTTAATGTTTTTTAATACTTGTTGATAGGGTTTGAGTATTCCTCATACTAATATTTCTTCTTAGTTGTGGATTTCCTGCATAATATTAGTGATTTATTCTACATTGTTAAAGGTTCTAGTTTATTGGAATATATTGTGTGTCTATGTGAGTAGTATTTATTTGTAAAGTTATTTTGAGAGAGTGATTTATGGTGATCTATGAATCTATTTAATTTAAACTTGAATATTTTACCTTGATCATGGTTTCTTCTCATTTGACACACAACATGCACATGAAATCAATTCATGTATGATCTTTTGTTTGATATGAACATGTTAGGTTGTTGTTTTCACCCATATATAAGTAATTTTTGTAATTATATCGACTCTAGTAACGTAGAGTCAGTGTCTATATTATTACATCAGCACTAGATACACGTGATCAAAACTAAAAGTACCAAATAGTTTAGTAGTCTTGAATAACCAGATACATACATGATACCCATTTTATGTTTGGAATAAAAAATAAACATAATACATAATAAAATAAAATGATCTTCATCCTTAAAACTCATTCAAATATTTCTTATTCATATCCAGGGGAAAGGAAACAAAATAAGGGTGATCTAAAATTCTTAGTAAGGGTTATATAAAACAGAAGATATTTTGATAAAATAAATAATATTCAATATGGAAAGGTGAATAGATAAAAACAAATGTCATTTAATGAATACTTTGAGAATTAAATAAGTTATAATCAATTTGGCAAGGTAACAAACTGAACACACAATCCATTTAATCAACAAACTAAGTATGAAATGCATCTAGAGATAATATCAATGTGAAAATACCAAGGATAATAATAATAACTGAATTATCAAGTAATTAAATGTTTATTTCTATGAAATCATAATCTTAGTAATCCTGATACCTCTACTATCAAGACCTTTCACAAGACAATTTAATATTATGGGTAGAAACCCATATGATTTGGCCAATTGATTTGTCTCATGAGACCTATGGATGCATAGAGGGGATATCTACAACCATGAACCATACATTACTACATATACAAATCATTCCTCCTATATTGAATAATTTATTTAATTTGTGAATAATGTTCCTTATCATTAAATATCTCTATTGAGTAAAGGATACAAATTTATCAATATTTCCCCGATTAATTAAATAACATTAAAAGTAAACATCGAACGTAAAAATTTATATAGTTTTGGAAATAATCATATCTGTCATACAATAATATGGATATTTAAGATAAATTTAATTTCTAATGAAAAAAATATCTTAAGAATGTGATTATTTCAAGGAAAAGTAAACAATCACAAAATAATGTGAGATTGTACTATAATTTTTACCACTTTGGTAACTTTTAAATTGTAACCACAAAATGTATAAAATTTAAATGAAACATTAATCATCATGAATAAATATTTATTCATGTTAAATACATAAAAGGGGCAGTATATAAACCACATAAAAGTGAATAGGTGCATATTAACAAATTTGACTCAATGAAATGGAAATTGGGATGAAATATCTTACCTCGCGCTTTCCCTTAGTTAAATGTTTTTTAAATTCCCATATAATGGTTTTAATCATGTTATTAATTTATACCAGAACCATAATCATATTGATATTTTAATATATGATATTTTTATAACATTTTACCATCTATTTTTAATAATATTTCATTAGCGTCATTGTTTTGGGTGTTAATTGATATGTTTTCTCATGCATGTTTTCCATGAAAGTTATGGTTCTAGTACATAGGATATAAATAAATTATCTCCATAGTGATAATAATGTTATAAATATAATATTTAATCAGAAGATAAATTATTATAACCATTATTAAATGTTGGTCATGCAAAATGAATCGCACCGCTTCATGAAGACAGTAGGTTGTATGTAAGCATGAGCGAGATTATCATTTTCAAAATGGGTAAAAGGGTAAGTAAGTGTATAAAATATTAATTTTATAGAATTTATATCATTTCATATATAGCACATATATTCATTAAATTTATCGTTATTACCCTCCATTTAAGCATAAGTGAAAAATGAATCACATCACTTCGTGAGGCAGTAGTCTATCTAACGGCCCGAAGGCCTTCAAAAAAAATTTATTATAAGAAAGCCTCATTTTAAGGGAAGAAGGGGAAGAACCCAAACAGACATCATGGACATAAAGCAAATCATTACCTGAAGGTCAAGAGATATAAACAAAATAGACAACATGGATCACCCCTCCCCAGCATAAAAATGTTATAAAACTCTCCATCGTTACATAGCTAAATGGCTAGAAAGTGTCCTGTGTCAAGGCACAGGCCTGATCCGATGGCTAACACCATACCCTCTCAAACATCCAAATCTGTAAAACACTGCAAAGATGAACAGTGAGCTCTGAAAACCTCCTCTAAGGTCTAATCCATAAAGTTAAGTCAAGGTGCATCTCCATTCCAACAGATTTAACAACATCAAACCATCATAAAACTCAACCACACTGCAAATCATTCAATCCATCACCAATTCTGCATGCTGGAAGCCAGAATCGATGACAAAAGCACGCAGCATCCCCAAATCCAACTCAGAAAACCACAACCAGCAGCAGAGATCACAAAAAACACGGCTAACCATACCAAATGAAACAACACCAAATCATAAAACCTGCACTTCGCAAAAAAAACTAGAGACCATGACCTCCCCCCTCCTGCCTCTCTAGATTCGTCGCCATCCATCACCAAAAACACACCAGATGCAGTGCCTGGCTGTTCTGGACCGCACCGAAGCTAGATCCAACGGCCGAACGGACCGAAACCTACCAATCCGAGCCACGCGCTGCATCGCCAACCCTCCGAATCAAGATGAATCTGGTGTTTCACCAGACGGGTCTGTGAGGCGGTAGTCTATTGTACACATGAGCGACATTATCTCATTTTAAATGGAATGGAATGTAAGAAGTTATATTTGATATTATAATTATATAATTATAATTATACCATAAATATTATATATATACATTTAACCCATCATTATATCCTACCATGAGAGGCTTTTATGTAAAATGAGTTACATCAGTTCGCAATGTGGTACCCTGACGTACACATGAGCGATGATTACGCTTCCCATTTGATGGAAGATTTGAGGGATATAGGCTATTCCATTAAAATAATATTATCTCATTATATGGGAGATTTTGTTATTGTTTTAATATCATTATTGAATTATATTTTAATGGTGTGGAAGAAGAAATAAAATAAAAATGATCGTTTAAAAATGTTGCCTCTTCTTCTGAATATCTCTCTAGGATTTCACCAAAATCCTTACTAGGAGGGATTTGTGATCAAACCAAAGGATCTAGGTTTTTGGGAGGGGAAGAAGGAAGTGGTTTTTTCTGGTATTTTCTGAACAAAATGGATTTGGAAGTGTGAATAGTGGATGAGAGGGTGGTCTTTTCACTACCACAGAAATAGATTTATGCAGCACCACCCTTGAATAATGCTAAAAACACTGGTAAAGGGGGTACATTTATCATCGCTAATGAAAAGCGCTGATAAAGGGTAATTTTAATAATTCAAAAAAAAGTGACATTAAAATTAACCATTTATTAGTACTTTTTGTGAGCACTGACAAAGGTACCCCCTTTATAAGTTCTTTTTTTATCATTATTAAAGGGATCCTCTTTTTCAGTACTTTTTTATTAACGCTGAAAATGGGGGGTCTTTGTCAACATTTTTTTAAAAGATCTTATGAAGATTAAATTTCAAAAAAATTATAAATCATTCAAAATAATATATTAACACAAATATATATGTGTGTGTGTGTGTGTGTTATTTTATTAAATATGATTTATATAAGGCTAAATACATATTTACACTTAATGTATAATATATTTAGTGAAAAATAGATTATAAATTAATTAAAAAATAATATTAGTTAATAATTTTCTAATTATTATCTATTAATATTCATTGAACAGCAATTTTAAGATACAAAAAATCAAAAAAAATAATAAACACTCTAAAATAAGTTGAAAACATGATTTCAATTTCAAACAACCATAACTTTTGATCCAGGTGTTTATTTAGGCTCTATAATATATCAAATTGAATCTTGTGATGATATATATGTACTTATGACATGGGGAAAGAACCTATCACGTTTTAAAAGCCCAAAATATTCCCATAAGGCCTTCAAAACTAAGTTTTTAGTTGGGTTAGCCCAATTTTAATGGATTTTCAGTCTCATTTAAGGGGGGTTTTCCCATGTTTTCAGTGGGGGATGAATTTATTTTCAAGTATTACATTCATATTGATATTATGGTTTTGAAATTTTATCATTTTTTATAATTTAGTTTTATTTATAATCAAATACATAAAAATATAAACATATTTTTAATACATTAACACAAAATAATATATACATATTTTGTATATATTAACACATAAAAATTTAATTTTATAAATATACATGTAAAAACATTAACATTTAAAGTATATTTTTAAATATATAAACCTTATCTAAATAAAAAATAATATCCATTTTATTTAAAATGAAAATTTATGAAAATTTATATATATAAACAATTAATGTATATATAATGTTTATATATATATAAATACACTTGGCTATGTATTGATGAAGAGATATATATTTATCTATATATTCTAATATATGTATAAAAATATTAATATAAAATATATGTAAATAAATATAAATATGTATAATTATATTTATAGATGCACACATATAAATATATATGTGTGTGTGTGTGTGTGTATTTAGAAACACAAACCCACACACAAAACATATTTTATATATGTATTTAAATATATATATATATATATATGGATAAAAAATGAAATGAAATATATATGAATATATATATATATCATAAAATTTAAAACAAAAAATGTTTTCGAGTGAAAGAGGTGCAGGAATATGAGGGGGAGGTCAAAGGTTCAAAACCCAGCAATGGTAAGGGTGTGCACGAGCAGATTGAACGGGACCTAGTGTTGTTAAAGTAGGGGGCTTCCTAAAATTATTAAAGGGGAGGGTTAGGGGATTATTAGTGCTATTGAAACGGGGTTTATAACTGTTAAAAGGGGTGGTTCTACACTCTGATTTGAAGACTTTTTTAAAAAAATGGATTTTATTATCACTAAAAATAGGCTGATAAAGGACCCTTTTTTCAGTGCTTTTTTTAGTGATGAAAAAAATGGGTCTTTATCAGCACTTTATTTAGAACTGATAAATGTGAAACCATTTTATTATTGATTCAATAATTATTACTTTTTTATCACTTATAAAGGCTTTTTTTAGCACTTATAAAACTCTTTTTGTAGAAGTGATTATAAGTGGGGAAAGGAGACAAATGGAATTTTTTAAAAGAATTTATTACACCCATGTTCTTATCATGCCAAAAGCCTAAAAAATGGATCATTATTGAACATTATATTTGATAAAGTAGAAATATTTCTATTAAATGGGTTTTGTATAAATTTTTAGGTCATTTCAATAATTATCATTTTAGTCTAACCCATCGATAAATCGGTTTTTACCTTAACTATGGTAATTTATTTTTACTGCTTTTACAATTAATAATGGAAAAAAGTTAAGTTAATATTAAAATAAAACATAAATTATTCTGATTCCAAATATGTAATCCATTTTTTCAAATTCAATTCAATGAAGTGGAAAAATCCAGTTTCAAATTATACCATAGATGCTATGAAAAATCAGGCTTCCAAAGAGAAAACTCTCATAAGTATAGAATGTTTTAATATCAAAATTAAATATAAAATTATTTCCACTAACTTAAATTATAATTATTGTAATATAAATGAAAAAAATATATCTTAAAATTAATTTAAAATATAATTTAACTTTGTAAATAATTTAAACAAACAGGCAGTTTTTAATAAAAATTGGTATTTTTCAATGTTCATCAAAGAATAAAACTTTTTAGAAAAATACCAAACAATTAACCCTAAAATAAGTTTGATAATATTATTTAGAAAATAAATTTCATTATATAACATAAATTTTCTAAAATCACCAAAAATTAATTTTATCATATGTGTACAAGAATATACTAAAATATTTTATTTGGAAAAAAATTCAGAAAACATTTATTTTACTTTAAAATGATTATTATTTTTCTTTTTAATCAATATATAACTAATGAATGTTTTTAAACTATATGATTTCATAATTTATATAGTCTTATCCATACATGAAAATTTAACAGCTAATTTATAATTTTCATGTTTAAATAATATTTTAAAAGAGTATCATGTTTTATTTAAACCTGAAGTTTCTTGCATTACAAGATATCAAAGAGATTGAATTTATTTAATGGGGAATAATTCATAAATTCTTAGGGTGTTACATTATTCCCTCTTACAAAAATTATTTCCTCAAAATTTCTTGCATATTACCTTCTAAAGAGATGAGGGTAGTTCTTCTTCATAACATCATCTAGTTCCCATGTGGTTTTCTTCATATTTTGATTTTTACAAAGTATATTTACCAATAAAATCATATAATTCATTAATAATTGCTCTCTAGTATCAAAAATTTGTATATTTTATTATTGGTAAGATATATCAGGTTCTAATTATAGTTAATTAAAGGTGATCACATGTGTTGGGTCTAGAATATACATCCATAAAAATGATATATAGAAAACATCATGTACTTTTTAGAGACATAGTACCATTTCTAATTGGTAAAAACACCGATTATTTCAAAATTTAAAATTGTATTATGTAGCTAGGTCTAGAAACTTTCTTTACAAAACTTATGACACCCTTCTATGGAGATACACTCAATAAATCATGATCTCCCATTTGGAATTCTAAGTTCTTCCTTTGATTGTCACCATAACTCTTTTACTTTGAGATACTTTTATATGATCCTGAGTAGTTATTACCTTTGTTTTTTGTATCTTTAAAATTTTTTGGGACTACAAGTTTCCTTTCCCCAACTTCATCCTAACAATTTGGAGTACTTAATCTCTTTCCATCAAATTCTATATATACACCATTTGAATACTTGAATAGAAACTATTAATATAGTAAAACACTACCAATGGTAAATACTAATCCCACATACCCTAAATGTCAAGTGAGCATGACCTTAATATGTATTCCAATGTTAAAATATTCTTTTCGTATTATCTAACAATTTTATTATAGTAATTTATGCTCAAATGAAGCTTATTATCAAGAGCCTTTTGAAGACTCTTCTATAATTTTGATGTAAAAGGAGGTCATGATCAGACACAATTGAAAGAGGTAAACCCTGAATTATTAAAAATTTATTAATATAAATCCTTTTGAGGTGATTAAGTGGTAAATATTCTATTATAGTGAGGAAATGTTAATATTTGGTTAATCGTTCAATAATAACCTCAATTTCATCATTCTTTCTATGAGTATTTGGTAGTATTATGAAAAACTTCATAGTAATGTCATCCCATTTCCATACACAAATAGAGAGAGGTTTCAAGACTCCACCAGGATGTTTTCTCCCAGCTTTAACTTATTGAAAAAGCAAACATATAGACACATAATTATCAATTTCATACTTTATGTTATCCCACCAAAAATGTTCCCTAAAATCCATATACATCTTTATGCTACCTAGGTGTATAGTGGAATTTGAGCTATGAGAATCATCTAATAAATCCATTTTTCACTCATCTATATATTGAAAACATAATATATTTCCAAATTATAAATCATTGTTTTCAAAAATGAAGTCTAATAATTTCCTATCATTCACATCTTTACTTTTCTTTTGAAAATTCTCATCATCAGATTGAGAAATTTTTATCTTTTTCAATAAATATGGTTTCACAAAAATTTGAAATAATAGTGATTTATACCCTTACTTAATAATTCCTATATCTATATTTACTAGATATATTAACATGGGATCCATCTTGATCCCCATTTGGGTCATAACATCAGGATCTTTCCTACCCAATGAACGACTATCTTATTTTCTTTCTCAAAGTGGTAGTGTATCGGGAAATCATAATCCTTGAGTAGTTAGATCCATCATATTTGTCTCATATTGATCTATTTCTGTGAAAATATTTATTTTATTTATTAATGATCGGTATATATCTCACATATTACACCATAGATATAATGTCACCAAGTATTAAATGTAAATATTACCACTGCCAACTAAATATAATGGGTTGGATAGTTCTATTCATGAGTCTTCAAATTCCTTGATTCATATGCAATAAATTTATCATTTTCCATAATGACACAACCTAGTCCTTTCTTTTATGTTTCAATATATATCAAAAAACCACCATTTCTAGATGGTAGAGTCAAAATTGGAGCATTGACTAACCACCACTTCATCTCATAAAAACATTATTCACATTTCATTTTCCAAAAAAACGTAACCCCTTAATAGGCAATCTTGGTTAATGGGTTAATAAATTGGGAAAAATAATGAACGAATCATTGAGAGAAACCTTCCAAACCAATAAAACTACATACCCCAATTATGTTCATTGTTGTAGGACATTATCTAACTACCTTTGTCTTTATAGGATCAACTAAGATTAAATATTTTGATATAATATAACCAAGAATAGAAACCGATTGAATCCAAAAATCACACTTACTAAATTTCCCATATAAATATTTCCCTCTAAGAGTCTCAAGAATGATCTCCAAGTGATTCCCATGGTTCTTTTAGTCTTTAGAATACACCAAGATATCATCAATGAAAACCACAAAAAATCATCAATATATTTATTGAATACTCTATTCATTATATCCATAAAAATAGAGGGTTCATTAGTCAATAAAAATAGAATTATTATAAACTTGTAATGTTCTTACCTCGTTTGGAATATTATTATTGAAATGTCTTCCTTATTTACTCTCAATTGATGATACTTGGAATGAAGGTCAATCTTAGAAAAATATTGAGCTCTATGAAGTTGATAGAATAAGTCATCAATATGAGGTAGAGGATACTTGTTCTTTATATTAATAGCATTGATTTTCTTATAATCAATTAACAGCCTCATGGATCCATCTTTCTTCTTAAAAAATAGAAAAGTGGCTCTCTATGGTGAAATACTAGGGTGAGTAAATCCCTTATCACAGAAAACCTCTATTTTTTTCTTCAACTCCACTATTTACACAATGTCTATTCTATAGGGAGTCTTTGATTTTAGTCTTATATTAGGTATTAAATAAATGGAAAACTCAAATTCATGCTCTAGTGGATGTCTAGATAATTTATTAGGAAATAAATCAATGTGTTTTTATAAAATAGGTATATTCTCAATATTATTATTACCTTCTCCATAAATAGATTTTTTTCCTCTTATTCCCCAAGAATCTCATTCATAAGAGATACTGGTGGTGGATCTAGACATGACTTGTATGATGAAGTTGCTTCTCTAAATATAAGGAATTATAAATCTTTATCATGAATTGTTTTTTTAAAAGGTTGAGGCTAAGCCTAATTTATTATTAAAGCAAAGAAAAGACCTCTTTAACTGGGTAGAGGGAGACCCATTACATAGCCTGAAGGCCCAATGGGAATTTAGCCCATTACATGGCCCGTAGGCCCATTTTTTTGGCTCAAGGCCAATCTTCATCATGAATTATAATTTCCTTCTCCATAAAATAAGTTTTTTCATCATATTCTGAAATCAAATCCATAAAAATAATTATATCAAATTACACCATACAAATTATTTTAATTTCAACAAATGAAGATCATTTATGTATCATAATGGATATTTCATGACCTATCCTTATTTTAGTGATTTTCCACTAGGTATTTTGACTGAAAACTCCATTCTTAAATTTATAGGAAAATATATAATTTTCTTCAAAAAATTGGAAGATATAAAAGAGTGTGAGGATTCAGAATCAAATAAAGCATTACCTAAATTTAAAGACATGATTAAAGTAACTACTACTTCATATTTTGGAACTTAAACCTCAGCTACAGTGATTGCATAATATTAGACTTCGTTACTTTTCCTCTTTTATGGTAGATTCCCTTGATTCTTGGGGAATTCATATCCATAGTTCCTTATTTCCATGAAGTTGAAACAATGAATAGATGCATTTTATTTCTTCTATCTTCATTCCATGGATTTATAACCCTTATCTATACACTTATAACAAACAACCTTTCCCATCAAGAAATTAAAACTATTTCAACTCATGTAGTCAATGTAGAGATTTCCAACCTTCTCTAGTTAATGAATCTAATGTTCGGTCTAAGAAGATTATGAATATATTTGGGTATCTAACCCAGGTTGTGACAAATAACCTTGCTCACATGGAACAACCTTTTTCACCTTAACATGGTGTTACAATTTGATATTTATTTAGTCATCATAAACCTTTATCTTTTAATTGAATGATTGATCCATTAGTGGTAGAGAAATCGATCAAGTCCTTATAAAATTTATTCGTTTTTTTATATTGCAATGAATGTGATAAGGTTATCATGGTTACTTATAGATTAATGGGAGATTATAATCAATAGTGGTCATTGATTTAAAACACTAATAAGGAAGAACAGTTAGAGGATATGGACTGAAAGACCATTAAAGTGATATTATTTGAAAATTATTTTCCTCGTGAATATCGAGCTAACATGGAAATGATTTTTATAAACTTTTTAAAAAAGGATGAGTAATTTATGGTTGATTATAAATCTAAATTTAAAAGGTTAGTAGGTCGTATTGGGGATTTTGTATGTATCCATAAAATAAATATTGATTTTATTTTCTCCTTTCCCTGAAATCTCCATTTTCCCTAAGGTCCTGGACCTCCACGCCGGTTACCACCAGGTCACTCTTTAGACCTCGGAGTTTACAGACACTTCTGCTCTTCTCTCCCAGACATTGGTGGCTTGGTTACCTTCACGGATTCCTTTGGTTGATGTCTTCAAGAGATTCATTTTTCAAAAATGGGGTCTTTTGGAACGCAGTTCTGTCAGGCTCCTGGAAAAGAGGCATATTATGATCCGGTTTTCATCCTCGAAAGATCTCATCACCACATGGTCTGGGGCTCCTCATTCATGTACCGGCTTTCATTTTCATCTGCTGAAGTGGTCCTTCGATCTTCATATGAAGCAGGACGCTCTGAAAACGGCTTTGGGGGTACGCTTTCCTGAGCTCCCCCTCCCCTTTCAGAATCCTTCTATCATCTGAATGCTAGGGAACCTGGTTGGACACTTTCTCTGTTCGGATTCGAGAACAGTTCAGTTTTCCACCCAATCTCACCTCGCATCTGTGTTGAGTTCGATGTGTCCAGACCCCCAGTCGAATGGATTTGGATTTCGGTAGGAGAGGAATTCTGCTAGAAGCAGCCGGTTGTGTTTGAGTCTTAGACGCACTTCTGTTCACTGTGTCACCACCTCGGGCACTTGTCCCATTCCTGTCGGCGTGGAGGAAGGAACCAAGGGGGTCACTGTGCCAGTGACCCTACCCTGGGAAAGGATGGGATTGTGGTTGTTTCTGCAGCGAATCCTCCTTATGGGATCAGTTGTGAGGCTGTTACTGATTAGCAGAAACCATCCCGGTTTTCCCAAGACAACCCAAGAGTCACTGATATTCTCCATTGGCTGAAACAAGATATGGGTGTGGCATGCTTGTCTGAGGATGGTGTTGTTCCGCCGTGTGATAGTGGGGCTTGTGTAGGACTTGACCAAAAAAGGGTTGTGAGGGATGAAAGATTGATCCGCTCGGATGCTTCTCAGGCTATGCAGTTGGATCCTCTAATTCCAGTCAATGTGGATATAGTGGATGAGGCTATCCACGGGGATGATTACACTGGTGTGGATTCCCAGTGTCCAGTTCAGGCTAACTTCTCAGCAAATTTCCAATTCATGGGTCGTGACCTTTACCAGGCAGGAGTTGTAGACAAGTTGCAACAGGTCTCGCAAGCTAGAATTACTTATGCTGAGAAGGTTAATTCCGGAGGTCCGATTTCAAACTCCTTGAACCATTTTTCAGTGTTGGGAGGAGAGTATGAACATGCTTGTGAGGATCCCAAAGAGGGGTAGGCCACTCACAGAGAGGATCCCTTGGTTGGAGGGGGTTCTTATCAAGAGGACATGGATTATGCTTTGGACCCCACTGCATCATACGCACTAGACATCGCAGAGGAATTCCTTAGATCCTCATCGCGGAAGGGCAAAAACATTATTGTGGATTCTGACGACTTCATTATGAAAAATGGGAGGGTGCAACCAAGGATGGACTACTCCAGCCTTCCTAGTCCTCTAGTTACTAGATCTGCAAGCAAGGGTAAGCTACCCACAAAGGCTCCTACAAATGCAAGCATCATTTCCTTGAGGAAGCTCAATGGTGACAAGCTCGAGGTGGCTGACTCCTCCATCATCCTCGTGCCCCCGGGTGATGAGGTAATGGTGGATTCAGGACTGCAGTGTCATACAGGCCTCAACGGTGAAATGTACGAAGAAGCTCTGGCCATTATGGCGTTGAAGAAGATGGAGGAGGCCCCGCCCAAGGAGACATGGGAAGTTATCATCCATTCTGAGGAAGAGATGTTGGAGAAATTGATTCCTTTCAATGCCTCGAAGGAGGATCAGGCTAAGATGTCTGAGAGAGCTCTTGAAGTGGAAACTAGCAGGATGTAGATGGAATGGATTGAAAAACAAGATTGTATTTTGGAAGGAGGGTTTAATATAGGGAAGCTAAGAATGGAAGATTTCATACATACATGGGACAAGATTGCTATTTGGTGCGAGGACCACATCAAAAATGATCCGGATTTAGAGGTAAATGGTCTTCTCTGGAAACTACTTAGGATTAATGCTTCTAATATGATTAAACTTGATTTTAAAGGTTCATCTGTTTCTTTCACTGTATGATGCTTTGTTTTTATATCTGGTCTTGGGTTCTCACTTTCCTTTAAAAGTGTTTGAAATAAAAAAGTAATTTATGAGGATGGGATTGTAACTAGTACCATCAAGACTAATAAGTAGTTATCTATTTTCTTTAATTTTGAAGGGAATCAAGAAAATAAGATGATGGATGAGTTCTATGTTTAATGGAATTCAAAAAAGGAAAAGAAGGGAAGTATAGGTTTTCCAACATGCAATAACTCTAGGAAGAAACACTTAAAGACTTTCTTAAAAGAACAAGGAGTTTTCTATAGGTTTATAGATAAAGTACATAAAGATCATGAATAAAAGGGAAAGAGAGAAGTTTTCCATGTCAAATGCTTCAATTTCAAGGATATGGGACATTATTCATATCAATAACCCGAACATTAAGCAAATATACCCCAAAAGAGGCCAAGGGAGTAAGACCAATCCTATACAATCACTATAGATAAGTTTCAAGTTTCTAAATATTTAGTGTAAAGTACTTTAATCATATCCTCAAATTTAGCTAATGATTTATTTGATTCTGTATCTTTGCACTCTTTTATATCCTCCTTGTTTTCTCAGAAAATTAAATATCTCCCAAGAAACTTAAGACGAGAGGTATAAAACAAGACTCCAAATGTAAATATTACTATAACAAGGATGCTTCAACCAGGCCCCATTATGATCGATAGGATTACATAATTTACAGACTTGATTATTATACCTATGGTTGCTTTTGATATAATCCTTGGTATGGATTGGATTCTAAATTATAGTAAAAAAATTATTATCAAGAGAAAGATATTATAGTATTTTATGTGTATATGTAATCTCTTATCTTAATAGGGGAGACCACATCATTTGAATCATGTTTGAATAAACCTCTAATATATCTTCTTAATAAAATTCTTAAAGAATATGGATCCACAAGTTATGATATACTTAGAATATAGGATGTGCCTAATATGAGGTAATATGATGATGTTTTCCCAAAGGAACTACTTGGATACCCTCTTGATCATGATTTTTAATTACCTATTGATCTTATCCCTAATTAAATTACTATATCTAAGTCTTCTATCGACTAGATCCAGTGGAATTGGTGGAATTAAAAAACAACTATAAGAGTTGTGTGATAAGAGTTTCATTTACCCTAGCGTTTCACCTTAGGTGCACCTTTTTTATTTGTGAAGAATATGGATGGATCTATGAGATTATGTATTGAATATATTGAAATAAATTCCATCACGATTAAGAACAAATATTCATTTCTTCACAATGATGATTTATTTATATCATCGCTTCAAGGGGTTCGGTACTTCTCTACTCTGGTTGTCATTAATTAAAAGTTAATAAGGGTGATGTAACAAATACATCTTTCCACACAAATCATGGTCATTATAAGTTCATAATAATTCTATTTTGGTTAAATAATACACAATCTGTGTTAATGGATTTAATTAATAGAGTATTCAATAATTATCTTGAAAAATTAATTTTGGTCTTTATTGATGAAATTTTGATATACTATATGATATCTGAAGAGTATGAAGATCAATTATAGATAATTCTTGAGACTCTAAATGAGAAGTAATTATATGGTAAATTTATTAAATGTGAATTTTGAATTCAAAGAGTGACTTTTCTTGTCCATATTGTCTCTAAAGATCGAATATTGGTTGCCCCTAAAAAAATAAAGCCTACTAAAGAATGGCCCATGAGAAACTAATATATCTGAGATTCATAGTTTACATGGATTAGGTGGTTATTGTCATTTATTTTTTGAAAAAAAAATTATATTATCTAATCTGTTAAATAAGCTGGCATATAAAGGGGTTAAATTCACATGGTTTAAGGATTTTCAGGAAAGCAATGGGGAACTAAGTAAAAGTCATATCAATGCACCAGTTTTGTAATTTCCATAAAAGAGGGAATGTTTTTTTATATATAGTGATGCATTGAAAAAGGGACTAGGGTTTTTCTTTATGTACAATTATAGGGTAATTTTTATGAATCAGGTTAATTGAAGACCCATGAGTAGAACTATGCAACACATGCTCTTAAACTAGAAGCTATAATCTTTTCTTTGAAAATATGGAGGCATTGCCTTCATGGTGAATAATGTGACATATATACTGATCATACAATTTTGAATTATATATTCCCAAATATTAAGCTTAACATTAGGCAATAGTTAAGTATTAAATTACTTAAATACTATGATTTTAAAATATACTACCACCCTAGGAAGTCAAAAAAGGAATCATACATATTTAATGGAAATGATCAGGGGGTCCTATTCATAATGAGGATTTAAAAGGATCCAATATTCAAGGATTTGGTAAATATGGATATGGGAATTGTTCAATACACCAAAATTAGTGTTTAGCAGTAGGTTTGTAGCAGTATTTTAGTAAGCTACTGCTAAAATTTTTATTTTTTTCAAAAACCCCACACTTATCCCATGAACCCCCCACTCTTCTGACCCCTACGAGCCCTGACAGCACCCCCCCCCCCCCCCCGAACCTCGAAATACCTTCCCTCGCCACACCTCACCACTGGTCCTGAGCCTCTCCACCCCTTTCCATGCCTCACCGCCAGTCCCGATCCTCATCTCCAGTCCCGATCCTCTCTACCCCTTTCTCTGTTTGATCATATCTATTGTGGCTTCCAAAATCTTGGATCCTTGAAAAAGAAATACCCATTAATAAAGGTATCTTCTTCTACCCATTTTCTCTATCATTTTCTATTTTTTTATGTTCATTAATGTTAACCCCTCTATTTTTTTGGATGTTCATTCATGTGAATCCCTCTATTTGTTGAGCATGTTTTTTTGTTTTAAATTTTTATATTTATCATCATGTTAATATAATAATAGTGGTTATGTTACGTATTCCATGTATATTGATGTTATGCTAGATTTATTTTGGAAAATAAATCATTTTATCATGATATTTCTAAACTTTTTGGCCAATTATATGTGGGAACATGTGTCACATTGTATAAGTGGCTAGTTAGTGTTTTTTAATGTCATCTAGTAATTGGAAATATTTTATAATGCCATGTTTTATAACTCATTTGATGTTATTTAACAAAAATATGATTTCAATAGTGATATATTTTTAAAAAGGGATAATGTGTCTTTTAAAACAAGTTTTTCAAATAATTCATTGTGGGGAACAAAAATAAAATTGGTGTTTCTAAATTATAAATTTTTTATTGGATCTTGAACTAGAATAGGTTATGATAAAAAAAACTATTTTAAACTTATATGTGATCTAAATTTGGTAATAGATGTTAAATCATGAAGTTAAATATTTAAAAGAAAATGGGAAAGTAATTTTGAAATGTAATTAATTTATAATTTTTAAGTAAAATGGAACCTAGTGTGATATTTGTTATAATACACATTCCAATTGTAATGAGGTTTTAAAATGTATATTGGGAAGTCATTCTTCTCACTCAAATTTTATCATTGTTCAGTAGTGTATTGGGTGATATTTCCAAAAACTAAATTGATATATTGATTTTCGAAATAAGAATGGGTTTTCAATAAACATTTTTATAAATCTATTTCCTTGATAATATATAATTTAAAATTAGGTCAATCAAATAAAACTAAAATGGAATAATATAATAGAGAGTTCCATGGCCTATATTATGATTAGTATAGAAAATAAGGTATTGTGGGGATGAGTGCATATGGTATAGTATTGATTTTTCTTGGTGGTTTGATATTTTTTTGGATTTTGGATTCATTCATTATAATTTTATTTTAAAATTAGGGATATTTATTACTGTGATAGTTTTGTATGTTGAAGTTTTTGTGTTTTTAATTATTTGGGTTAGATTTTGGTGTTATGACTTAAAAGTGGTATGGATGAATTTGGATATGTTTCAAGGTGTGTTTAAAATTATTTATAAGTTATATGATATTGGTTTAGTTATTTGGGTTCTAGAGTTGGTTAGTTTTGGGGATTTGAGGTGAGTTTCAAAGATTATTATTATTGATATAATAGATTCCTCAGTTTATTTGTTGCCAATATAGGGGAAATGAGTCTTTAGATATATGTTTCTTAGAACTTATCTATATTGAAAAGTGATATTTTTGGGAGGATATAATGTTTTTAAATTATTAACTTGATTATGGTGTCATTAAGGTCCTATTTTGGAAATTTGAATGGAAAAAACATTCTATGGATTTAATTTTTGATTATGATTGAGGGGTATTTTTTATAATGGATTCAAAAATGATTTAGGTTATTGATTTTACATTATAAGTTATTTTTTAATGAGTTTTGTAGGTTGGTGTGTGAATTGGGGATTTAGGGAACTAAAAATGGGTTTCCACATATATTTTACAATTATAGGTGACACTAGGTACCTAGTGGGAGTTAAATAGTTAACATTAGACTTGTAAGCATCTCGGGTATCCTAAGAGTGAAACCAAGGACCCCATGGCCCCATAAAATGTACTTTATAAACTTTATGTATGTGTGTGTGTGTGTATATATATATATATATTTAATGTGAGTATTTTTGTTCTATTACCTCATCTTGATCATTTTCCACTTTTCTCCCTAAGTCTCACTCTTATCTAGCCACATATGAGGCCCCTTTGAAATGTGGTATTGTGCATTCTGAAATATCATTTATATATTTATGTGATTGATTCATTTTTTGTGCTTCATGTAGTCCCTGTGGGGATTTTAACATTAGTGGTGGTAATTGAGTTTGATTTAGAGTGTGTTGTTCAGTGAAAAAATTGTTGGTTGGAATGAGATGTGATGTTGGATGATGTGTGATGATCATGGTTGTGGTGATGATGTGTGATGAAGGAGAATGGAGTTGGTATGTGAATTATGTATGGGGTTTTATGTTGGATTGGTTTTTTCCTAGTAGTTATAGATTGATTGAAAAGTCTCACTCTCAAATTAAATGAAATTCACATGTATTAAGTTTATTGAGGATGGAAATAAATGGATGATAGAATAAATTATATTATGCATGCTGAAGTTGCAGTATTTTTTCTTATGGAGCGTGTTTTTTTATATGAATAAATTATAATAATATTTTTTTATATTAAAATTGTAAAATAATTTAATATAGGGAATTTTTATTGTTTTTATATGAATCATGTCTATGGTTATGATGTATAGAATATTTAGTGTGTAAATATAGAAAACTTTGTGTTTATCTATCATTATGATTACCTTAGGTTTCCTTATTTTAAATCTCACATGTATAACCTTGATTTTGTTATGAATATCATATGAAACATTTGGTAATTATCTTATAGGTTTCATCTTCAAACTTTTCAACTAGAATCCATGTTGGGTCATCAGGTTCTAACCAGGTTACCCCAACACCTCACCAATTTCGATCAATACCAGTGACACATCTATTGTAGCCACAAGTCATTAGAGTTCCATAAGAGAATGGAATTTCAATATCTAGTACTAACCATAATAAAATCATAAGGTAAGGTTATCACAATAGTTAATGATAATCATATAGAAAATTCATCACATATAACATGATATTTAAGGACAGAATCTCAATATATAAACTCTCTCACAAGTTGAATTTTTTGAATTATATGTTCTAAATTTAATTTAATTTGATTAAATGACAGTAGTTCCATGAAGGAAGTTCTATACTGTTCTATTGACCACACCAACTGATTACAATCCATCTATCTCCTTCCCTATAGCATCTGAGACACCATCTGTATTCCCCCCTACACCATCTCTCACACCCTCCATGAGAGTCCCATCAGTAGCTCAATTGACACATTCCCATTCAGCAGCCTCAGTAGTGAGGGACCAAGGTGCCACTCCTAGTTCTTCATGAGGATACTGGAGAGTTACTGTTATAGGTACAAATTTTAATATGAATAAATTTATTGCACTTTTTTATACTAACTGTCCATTCAAAAAAGATGGAAACAATGCAACTATGGAGAAAAATATGAAAAGTTCATATCAATGGAATCTGATTGGACTAAAGATATTTGTCCCATTTTATTCCTATAGGGTCCTTACAGATGATGTCATAGGATTACTTGGCCAAATTCTAGGTTAGCTGGTTTTAGGGCCAGTTTCCCTTCTAATTACGTTTGATGATTGGAGTCATATGCCTTCTATTGGAATAATGAATATTTTGATTAAGAAATAAAGGTAATTTTAATACATTTTGGTGTAATTGAATGGTATTATGTTATTAAATTCAAATATTTTTTAAATGTATTTATGTATACAAATGTTTTTCCAGTTTACGGTTCCAGATGTGCTAGCACGAAAGTAAACATTGAAGAATTTGGGCAAGAAATTGAAAGACTCTAAAAGGAGATTATGAGTCAATGTCAACTATACTTGTTGAGAACCCAAAAGATATATGACAAGGTTCCCAATGGGGTACCTAGAGAGAAATGGAATGTTTTTATTGACAGAAATCAGGATGATAAGAACATGGTATTTAAATATATATTATTATATTAATATCATTTTACATTTATACATGTATATGAAAAGGATATTACATTTAAAACATTACTATTAAATTAAATTTTATTTATTTTAGGATCTTTCAAGGAAGAATGCATCGAGTTAGGATAAGAAAATCATATCTCACACTACGGGGTCAAAGAGTTTTTCTAAAAGATGATAAAATCTGGTAATCTTTTCATTATTTTAAATATTTATAAGAAAATATTATCTATTTAATATATTAAATTTTTGATTTATCTATGTTTAATGCAGTCACAGATTTTAGGGAACCAAGCATCCCGAATAGAAGTGTGGTTAGATGTTCATAAAAAATATGGTGGGAGTTTTGTTAATGAGTCTTTCAAAGAAGTTGGGGTATGAATTCATTTTTCATCATAATAACTTATTATCAGTTGTCTCTATGTTAATATATATTACTTCTAATATGAATGATATTTTATTTATAGGTAAAAATTAAATAAATATGGGATGAAAATATTGTGCAGTCCTACTCATTCTCCTAGGATGACCCAGTTGGTAAAGTGCTTGGGAAGGAGCATCCTGGTTCAGTGCACAAGATGGGTTTGGGACCCTTATAATCTGAGGTCTTTATCATTCCATTGGGAATTAAAGCTATAACAACGCTACTCTTTATTACACACTTAAACAAGATTTATTACATAAAATTTCACTTGAGACAACTCTGTGGATCGATAGGTCTGGTGTCTTGGGGAATTGGGGACATTACATGAAAACTTAAGACATAAAAAATACAAAATCTTTATTTAAAGCTTCCTTTACATAACCACAACATTCTCACATACTTAGCATTTCATGGGATAACTTGAGGACATACATGTGAAAAGGGTGAGATATAAATCCCAGTAAGGGATCAGACAAGGAATAACATAAATAGTAAAATACATGTTAGTAAATAGGCATATCAATGGATTATAAGAGAAAAATGAACATAAATGAATGATATATAATGATTATCATAACATGAAAATGTGGAAACAACATTTAACATGATATTAGCATGAGTCAAGGCTCATAGCACATGGATCATGAGTAAAACCTCATTTCACTTGAATTAGCATGAGTAAAACCTCATTGAAAATGAATTAGCATGATTTAACACTCATTTCATATTAAGTATCATGATAATATTTTTTACCCAGTGCATTGGAGCTCTATCAGGGCACACCCATTATAAACATTTCATTTCATGAATAGGTGTACCACATGGATCATACAACATGGAATCATTCAATATCATAATTTTTTCATGATAAATTAATTTCGAATATGTACATGAAACTCTATAATCAATAAGTAAATGTTCATAAAGGTGAATAATTTTAATAGAAAAATGGGCATGGTATTCACTACACAATTAATTTGTCTTGGAAAATCGCAATGCAATTTTGGAAGTATAACAGCTTGACATAAGAATTAATAAAAATGGTTGATAATAAATAAAGAGTTATATCATCATATATACATGAAATGGAAAATAAATGGGTAATATAGATACATGTCTCAACATATTTAATGGAATTTTGATGCATAATATTAAATAATTTCTTGAATGAAAATGAGGGGAGAGAAATCCCTTACGGAATTTTGGCATGGTAACGGGTGTACATGGGAGGCCCTAATGAGAGATAAAGATGTATATAATAATTCAAACATAAGGAGGGAATTATAGGGTAGGTTAAAAATCATACCCCCAAATTTTTAATTGAAAATAAAAGGGCATAAAAATATAAGGAAACTTGGACATAAATAAGGAAGGAAGGAAAGTGAGGATCCCTTACTTGGGAGTGTGATCCCAAAGGCTTGATATAGGATTGAGAGAGGATTATTGGGATTTTAGGGCACCTTGGGAGGATTATAGAGAGAGTATGGTAGATTTTGGAAGAGCTCAAAATGGTTTTAGTGAAGAGTGATGGGTGATTGAGTGGGTTTATATAGGAAAGGAGATAGAATTCTTTATAATTTAGGTTTTGGACAGTACACATTAAACTATTCAAAACCACAAACTATCCCATGGTTTTTTTTCCCATGGTCTTGGAGGGTCCACTATGGCTTTGTAAAACAAATCAAACAAAACTAAAATCACATTATTTTAAATTTAAAACATATATTGGCCTAACATACCTTTTATATTATTTTATTACATCACTATTGGTCATTATGATGTTATAAAACACATTATATATTTAAACGGTATTTAATTTTTACCCAGAAATTTGACTATCTTAAAAAATTATAAAAAATTAAGCTTTGGCTAATTTCGACATCCTTATTCTAAAAATAATATTAATTTTATCTAAATAATTTTCTAAATATGTGCAATTTCACTTTTAAAATAAAAACCGACATTTACTAAAAATTCATGGGTTTTGACAAAAACAGTTTTCAAACCTTAATAAAAATTAAAATTGTATTCATAAAAATTATATGATCATTTATATTGAATAAAAATTAATTTCGTAATAATTTTATTTTCTTAAAATATTATTTAATTCAAAAATATATTAATTCATCAAAATAGATTTCTTAATTGAATAATAACTAAAAATACTTTTTGTGCTTTAAATACCATTTAAAAAGTAAAAATAATGAAATGAATGTATATTATTTATACAAAAAATAAATCACATAATCATAGTTCTAGGGTATTGTTACATAACCCCTTATAACACTCATATAAGACCTAAGGGTAAGGTGTGTGATGGTGACAGACTCTTGGGGCGGCTCGGATAACATTACTTGGGTGGTAATCTCTATTAACTTCCACTTCTCCCGTAGAAGATTTCGTTCAAGCGTAATGTGTTGAAGCTCAACTTGGTACTGGTCAAGAGTGAAGCCCAGTGATCCTACCTCCTTTACAAGCTCTGATAAATGGGCTTTGTATGGAGCAATTATACTGTATGTGTCCATAGCTTCCTTTTTCTTAGTAAATTGGATTTGGTAAAGCCTTATATTTATACTAATCATGTGATCACTGTTCAATGGCTATATTAGCAATGGTAAAAATTATTAAAAGTATTTTAAAATCCAAAAAACATAAAACCAAGGAAGTGAATATGTTTTATATAACCATTTTACATAATAATAAATTTAATTAGATCAAGAGGAATTTTCATTAATAAAAGTTTGGGTCGTTACAGAAGTTGCATCTACTCCTAGTTGTAGTCAAGATACTCAGAGAGATTATGTTTCTATGAGAAACACAATTCAGGAAGAGGGGGATCAAATATCTACTTTTCCGAAATCATTGGTTGATTTATATCAGAAGACAACTGGATCTTTCCCTAGTGATATTATATCGATGATGGGTGGTGAGTAGGTAAATCACACAACTTCAAAATAATTTAGTTTTCATATATTTATTGGTTTTAAGTTTAAATATAAATATACAACATTATTTAATTTTAAATACAATTGTCTTACAGGTGCTGATATAATGAAGTAGAGATAGAGGTTGAGAGGGTGACAAGTAGTGTTCATCATCGGATAGTGATTATTGGTCTTATTGATATGTTGGACAAATATAGAAATAGAGGGTTTGTTCATGTATCATGTAGCATGTATCATGTATCATGTATCATGTATCATGTATCATGTATCCTGTAGCATGTATCATGTATCATGTATCATGTATCATGTATCATGTATCATGTATCATGTATCATGTATCATGTATCATGTATCATGTATCATGTATCATGTATCATGTATCATGTATCATGTATCATGTATCATGTATCATGTATCATGTATCATGTATCATGTATCATGTATCATGTATCATGTATCATGTATCATGTATCATGTATCATGTATCATGTATCATGTATCATGTATCATGTATCATGTATCATGTATCATGTATCATGTATCATGTATCATGTATCATGTATCATGTATCATGTATCATGTATCATGTATCATGTATCATGTATCATATATGGCACAGAGTAGTCACCTAACATTTTCATGACCTAACATTTTAATGATTCCCCACGTTTGAAAAAAATAATTGGAATTTGATATGGCTTGATGATTTAGTAAGGTAGTGAGTCTATAATTAGTGAAGTATGAATTTAGTGGAGTATTAAGTAATATATGTTCCATATGGAAGATGGAGATATTTAATAGTTTCATTTTGAGTTATGTTAGGATGTGTATATTAGTATTTTGGACTAACTACTATGTTGTTTATTTGATTCATTTTATTCATGTTGGAGACACAATCCCTACAGCTGTGTCATTCAAAGATGGGCCCCACAAATTTTGGGTCGACCATTGACCACATTTTAAACATCAGAATGATCAATTCTCATGATATATCCTTTTAGGTGTGTCCCCTAGATGGTAGGTGATCCTATTTTGTCCATGCACCATCACTATAGGGGAGAATAATACTTGGAGGATGATGGAGATCCAAATTGGGATCTACACCACAATGTGCTTGAGAACATTGAGTGAGCCTATATATAAGAGAGATGATCATGTAATAATACTATTATCAATAATCATATAGATATATCCACAATAAATTTTAATTTTTAATGGTCAATCTTGAGTTATGGTACTCCCAATATCACAATTTCATATTTATGCAAGACCTCAATGTCCTAATGTTGCTCCCAACACATTTAATATGTTACTTATGAGGATATTACCCACGGTCCCCAATTTTTTTGAAATGGTTGAAATCCAATTGATCAAGCTCATACCATTCACACTATATTTTCCTTTAAAAGCTCTTAGAAACCATTAGAATGCACCTATCTCAACACACCATGTGCCTGAAGTGGTTCCTCTCTGACCACATACTAATTTTATAAATTACTCATATTGAACTACTTTTGGTTGAGTATATTTTGAAAACACTCAACGTTAATAGTTGACATCTCTACAGCCATATTTTGACATCTTTTATCCAAGGTACCCCAATATCACTTTGAGCATGCTCACCACTGCTTATAACCAACTTTTGATGACGTCTCTTGATCTTACCAAATCTTACTCATTTATGTCACCAATCCAAAAAATATATTCTAGTGAAATATTGATCCAACACACCTAGATAATAAAAAGGTATCCCAAGCCTAATGTCTAGACTCGAGATTCTCCCAAGTATGTATTTGAACCAGTACCTAGCTTTCACCATGGAATACAATAGTACCCAGTTCCAGTTATCAAGAAACTCAAAAACTAAAACACCCATCCAATGACTGGTCCAACACTCACATGAGTGTTACCCTCTAATATTTGACATTTTTAATCCATATATTAAGGCTTTCTATAAATCAATCCTTGTGTAAACCTCCCATGTATTTCTTCCATCCAAACAAAAAGGCATTGGTTTTAATTATTTATCTTGGTATATAGATGCTCTCCCAACATAATTAGGATGGTTTCAATATATTGGGAATGACTGAATCTAGAAAATAATTACACCATGTTTCTAAACATTACACATTCCTGGTCTAAAATAAAAACATCATGATATTTTTGAAAAATTATATTGATAGGCTTGTTTAGATCTTCTGATACATGCTCTATAAAAACATGTTATACTTTCCTTGAACCAACCCTTGATGTCATATCTCTCGATGATGTGTGACTTGGTCCAATAATGGGTCGACCACATCAGAGCACCCTAAAACACTCATTGTACTTATATGGTATATCTTTAAAGGGTTACACCTCAAAAAGTTTACATAAAATTTAACATGATGTATATATAGAAGGCTCATATCCCCTTCAAAATTTGATCATGGAAGCATTAATAAATCCACTATAGTCTTACTTGTTTAAGAGATTTCCATATTAATATCTAGTGTTTTGATTAAGGTATTGATCACACATCCTTAAATCCCAAAGATCCCATGTTATTTCATGCATAACCAAAAAATTCCAACAATGAATCTCATCATTCATCAATGGTTGGGAAATCAACCAACCACCTTTCTATCACATTGCCATGAATTCAAAGACACACTATCCACCAGTAAAACTCATGGATTTATTATTTATCTCGATCATGAATCTGTCATCCAGAATTATTTAAAACTCAAACCTATGTTTTAAAATTCATCATCATGTTTGAGATATGAAATACTAAATATACCAACACATCGACTTCAAGAAGTCATTCTGAAAATTTTCAATTGGTCCATTAAATTTGTGTCTCTATACATGAGAGGACACAGTTTCCATAATACTCATCATTATCCCCACCTTAGGAATTTCCTAGGCAACATTTTATTGAAAAAAAATCCATGGCACATGCTTCATCCACTATTGAATGTGGTTCCAAAACCAAGATAACATGCTTATATTAATCATCAAACTGAATTGAAAAAACAAAAGCCTCTTACAAGTGTTATAGTATAGTTTTTTTTATAGATTCATGTGTGATTCTCTTACTGATTCATGTTTAAGCACTTCATCTGTATCAAACATAATTTACAAACTAAAACTAATCATTAATGTTTTCAGACCCAATTCTTTTTACAATGTTATCCTGGTCACTAGGATAAATCATTATTATTAGGATGGCTCAGGGATACATCTTATAAGTTCTTACTATGTAGTTTGAAGTATTACAGCTCAAACATTGGTTCTATATAGTTTAAAGTCTTATATTTACATCTATGAAACATTGTTATATGGTTTAGATGTTGTGGTTTATATTATTTTGTTATATGTTCTTTGTACATGGTTTTTTTTTAAACATTGTTAGATTTTTTACTAATGAAAACTGTTAGATGGTTAATATTATTTTGTTATATGTTCTCTACACATGGTTTTTTTAGGGTACTGGTATTGGGGATACAGAATTTATTTCATTTTTTTACTTGTAAATCTACATTTAACAGTAGTTTAAACCACCGCTAACAAAATGGACCATATTTCATGATGGTTTAAAACACCACTATAGTTTCATATTATATTATCAACAACAGTTAAAACTACCTCTAAATAAATGCATGTTATTATTTAGTGGCGGTTATCATGGTTTAGAGGCAGTTTTAATGTAAAAATGAAAAAAAATAGTGGTGATTTAAACTGCCAATAAATACACCATTTTTTTCACATGAAACCACCGCTAAATATGCTTAATACGACACTTCCCAAAAACTATCATGTGTTGGATGCTAAAACCCAATTTAGTTGTGGTTTTATAAAACCTTCATAGAATTAAATGGTAGCGGTTTAAACTGACACCATATTAAAAAAAACCTCCACTATGAGGCCCTTTTCTTGTAGAGGTTAGAGAGGGGAAAATAATTTCTTTTCCAAGAAATTTACCAACCAAATTAACTATAGAAGATAAAGAATACTTATTAATATAACAAGGGTATTTATAAGAAAATAAAACTCATAAAATATGGGAAATTGATAGTGTTTTTCTGTGAAGATGGTGTGTTGAAATTAGGAAGGATATTATATGTACCATCAATAGATGATATAAAGAGGGAGTAACTAGATGAATCTCATAGATAAAACTTCTATATACACCCTAGTAGTACCCAGATGTATAGGGATATAAAATATCACTACTAGTTGGATACATGAAGATAAAAAATTATGACTATGTGTCTAGATTCTTTGTATGTCAACAGGTAAAGGTTGAGGGGAAACATCTAAAAAATTTCATGAAACCTATCCATATATCTATATGTAAGTGAGACAATATCTCATTGGAATTTGTTAATGGGATAACTAATACATCTAATATAAATTATTCTATATGGGTTATTGAGGACAATAATACCAAATGTACACATTTCATAGTAGTAAAGGAGTATCTACCCCATGAATTTATTTCATGACTCTATATAAATGAAATGGTTAGAATTTATAGATCACCTTTATCTATTATATCTGATTGTGGCCCATACATCACATTTAAATTTTGGAGGAGCCTCCAAAATTCCTTGAACACTGAGTTTCTTCTTAACACCACCTATCATCCTCAAATAGATGGGTATTTAGAAAGAAATATCTAAACCTTATAGGATATGTTGAGTTCATGTTAACTTATATTCCAAGAAACATGGGATCAATACTAAACCCAAATGTAATTTTTATATAATAATAGCTTCCACTCTGGAATACAAATAGCACTATACGAGGACTTTTATGGGAAGATATGTTATACTCCAACATATTAGGATAAATTTGGATAAAAGAATCTTATTGATCTAGAACACTTTCAGGAGACAACTAATAATGTGTGAGATATCCAGAATGATATTAATATAGCTCAGAGTATATGAAAAAATATATGTGGATAATCGAAGGAAGTACTTGTAATTCTAAGTAGGTGATCATGTCTTCTTGAAAGTATCACCATATAAGGGAGTTATATGGTTTGTGAAGAAGGTAAAGTTAAGTCCAAAGTTTATTGGGCCATTTTAGATCTTAGA